>ML996089.1:0-600000 GCA_010093895.1 Myriangium duriaei CBS 260.36
CCTAACCCTAACCCTAACCCTAACCCTAACCCTAACCCTAACCCTAACCCTAACCCTAACCCTAACCCTAACCCTAACCCTAACCCTAACCCTAAGTTTTAATATCTTGCTTCTCCTTTCACTTTGCCTTTTGATTTGCTAATTGTAACATTGTCTATAATGCCGACATATATTATACAATCTTTTATAGATATGTCCATATATTTTATCCTTTTCTTTTTGGCTTGCTAGTTAGCTAATTAATTAATTGTCTAGTTAACTAGCTAATTAGCTGATTAGATAGATGTACTTAAAACTATTACTTTAAATTGGCAATTTCTATATAAGATCCATTTCTATCGATAGATATATAATATCTTTTGATCTGAATACAACATCTTTTATAGTTGTAACATGATTTTTTACAGCTATCCTATCTTTATATAAAATGTGTAGATAGGCTTCTCTAAAGTGGGTCGATATCTGGACTAAGACTACTACAAATCGACATTTTTTGTATACTATGACCTTATATTCTGGCCAATAAAAAAAATGCTAGTTAAATTGATTTATAATTGTTAGTAGTTAGTTAATAGTTGATTTTTGATTGTGTTATGTAAGTTAGATAAATGGATGCTAGAATAGATAATATGTAGGAATTTGAAGAATGTGCATGCATTTATAACTTGTGCCTACTTTGCTTTCTATTAATGGGATTACTTATATTGCTTGTTGCTGCGATTACATATATTATAATAACCTATCTACATTATTTATATATATGCATTGTATTTACTTTGTTTTCGATTCGATTAACAAATCCTTAGGCTGTTCCTAACATGTCTCTTAGTACCATTTGATAGTTATAGGCTGCGCTGCAATAGCTAAGCTATGCAAACTAGTGTTCTTATATATGGATCTTGGGGTTCTTTATCCTAATAACACCTCTAACTTCTTTTTAGAATAATTGAGCTTATATATATGCTGCAGAGCTGATCTCTTTAACGGTGCTCAAGAATTCCGATAAAGAAAATTCAATGCAAGTTCAATACGGAAAAAACGCTAAGAATGCTTTCAATCTTATGTCCCACTTTTAATTAATCTTATGTCCTTCAAGTTATAACCCTAACGTTTCTTTCTATACAAATTAATCAATCTTGTGTTAAGATTGAAGGAAGATAGAGGATAGGGAGATAGAGGATAGGCGCTGCAGCCATGCTTTTTTGCAACTGAGAGTTGTTGGGGCGAAGATTCAAAGGATCGTTTACGAGTAGGTTCGGTAGCATGGATGTGTTGGGTGCGCTTCCCCTTCAGATCCGAGGTAGGATACTGACTGGATTACAGCAGAACAGTACAAAATAAAGAGTGATTCATTGCAATTAGCTATATAAAATCAGTATGATCTCGATTATCACCTTTGACCTATACGTATTGAGCGAATCTTGCTAACAGTGGACGATCCTTCGTAAAGCGAAAAACGCATCTTCATAGCAAATCCAGGTTGTATAGCTTCTGAAGTAAGATATTCTGGCTGATATATGCATTAAAGTTAGCTCACATAGAGTCAGTTGGCTAATTCCACTACCGCACGCTTAGCTCCAAGTCTACACCGCCAGGCAAACCGTACCCCTCAAGCCTCTGCACTCGTATCATAGTCGTTCACGCCTGGACATTGTCTTGGTCCTCCGATAGGCCCTTAATGTGGCCGACCTCTTTATTCTTATGATATCAGATCCAAGTCGTTGTAAACGGTGTTCGTCAGAGAAAATCAGTGACTGCAGACCCGTCTATTTGGACAATCTCAATTTTCTAATCAAGAAGAACAACATTTGATAACTTCTCCAATTGAGGTATCACGGAGACAATGGATGCTCGGGAGTATTAAAAGTGGACTGGAAGCTATATGTGGCTAACAGTTTTTTAAGTAGAGAGGAGCGGATAATTGAGATGTTCAAGCTACTCCAGCACTCGAACAGGCCCACAAGTTGAGTCTGTCAGCAGTGAGAGATCCGGAGCTATGCTTAGAAATCTCGTATCATGATTGGGAATTTTCGGGCAATTTCCGAGCTGCATTCATCACTTCTCTTCTGTCTGTTCATAGGATTGAATGCTTGTACCGCTCGTAGTATTCGCGTCCATGGCAAGCACCGCTGCAACATTCCTTGGCTCTCATCTGTCGTCAGAAATAAACATCATTCGGCTCAATACAATGACGACTGTATGCTAGTCTTCGCGCCTTATACCCCATGATGCGCTCAATCGTGGGTCTCATTGTCTTTAAAGCATCACTGGTCCTTGCCGACTTATTGCCGCAGCTTCTAGCACATGATCCTGAAAAGCGTAATGGAGCGGCAGAAGCGCTGAAACACCCTTACTTTACACAGTTATAGACAAAGACAAATAAAACTGGTATAGTCAGAGACTGCGCGGTACTTTGAGCACCCCGCATTAAAATTCCCAAAGTTGAATGTATATCAGAAGAATAAATCAGTCGATCTAAGATGTTCAGGCAGCGCAATGAAAGTTCCATACTAGCTTGGCATAAAAAGTTAACGCGCGAGGCTGTGCCAAGGCTATGCAGCCTGATTTCCGTCTTGGAAATCTCGATTCTCATCTTTATTCTCAGTCATTCAGCACAATCTCGTTATATTCGTCCACATACTCGTCCAGTATCGTTGGCTGTGACAGAGAAATCGTGCCTATTTATGGCTTCCAGTATCAAAGCCCTGGTCGTCCTCTTTTCTGCAATGCCGTCACCGTGCATGCAACCAGTAGGGCAAATGACATTCTCAGTCAGATCTATTCGCTCACAATTCACTCGCAGACTGGTCTTCGCCAATCATTTTCAAGTTGCACAGAAGATGTTCTGATTGAAATTCTATCCATGTTGTCGCAGAAGGACCTTCATGCCTTGGTCTTTGTCAACAGAAGATTCCGAGCACTTGCAGAATCGATCTTATATCGCGACATCGAGTGGGTCTGGACGGAGGATCAAACTCCTCCGATAGGACTTTTCCTTCGCACTATTTTGTCACGACCTGAAATTCCTCTTATGATCCGGAAGGTACTTCTTGTTGGAGGGAAAGACTTTTATGCACAAGGGCCATACGTCCTTGGTGGGGTCCCAAACATATCTACCGAGGGCCTGGACTTGGAAAGGGCCTTGCAATTCATTGACTCAACGATGGTCCACTTTGCTGGCGAATGGAAGAACGAGCTGATCCACGGTAGCATGGATGCGTTTGTGGCTCTGCTTCTAGCCCATTCACCGGGCATCACACACCTCGTTCTGGGCAAAAACTTCTCAAAGAACACACGTCTAGTGGGGATGCTGTTTGGTGTCGTCTCTTGCATGACAGACTTGCACTACAATCTCATACCTGACTTCTCGTACTTGAGGCAAGCTCATTTCAAGCCTGGCTTAGATGCAGGGGCCATGCATGGCAGTAAGACTTCTTACGTTCTGCCTTTTTTTCATCTACCACAACTTCAAGCTTTTTCCGCAGGGTTCGACAATCCGATTACATTGAACTGGCCAACAACTTCACCATTTACATCAACCATCACGTCCTTGGATATCAAAGAGATCAGGGAATCAGTCCTGATTGATGTATTGTCCGTGACCCCCAAACTCAAGAGTCTCAGATGGGAGTGGATGTACGACGTGAATCACGATCATGAGACGCATATACCAATCATCGACCTCGACAAGATAAACACGGCTCTGAGCATGGTGCGCTCTACGCTACAACGCTTGACAATTACGGCATGGTGCGGTCTGTCCGGGAATGAGTTCGCATGGCTCGACATCAGAGGATCGCTCAATGGTCTCCACGACTTCCGAGAGATGACCGACCTCAGGCTTCCATTGGTCTTTTTAGCGACCTTCAGTCCATCTAATTCCATCGATATAAGTTGTCTGATCCCATCATCGGTACAGAGTCTGACCTTGACCGACCACTTGTATCCACAGGACGCTTGGAGTAGCTACGAGCAAGATGTGGTATTCCAGTTCGAGTGGTCCGTTGCAGACATCACTGGCCTGATCCAATCATTGCTAGGGAACTGGAAGTTCTCCCAACCCCGTCTCACTTCTGTCACTCTTTTAATCACGGAGATGTGCAACGAGTGGGAAGACCATGATGAGCAAACCCTGTCTATTCTAGGTGAAACACATGGTCTCAAGGTCGAGGTAATCAATACTGGAACAGACTATCCCGCAAATATAGTTTTGGCCGATTTGATTGGCTATAAAGATTGATACTTGTTCATCATAGGGATAAGAGACAGCGGAACATGACTTGGCAGAAGACTTCTGACGAGATAAAACCAAAACTATAGCTAACCACTTGTCTTCATCTGCTCGATGAGTTATCAAACTCAGACCTAGTCGAGACATTCTACTGACTTTCATTCCTGTTCGTTTTCTCCATGTAACATCTATATATAAACCCGTCTTGTATCTTCGTTTCGTACGATGGGAAAGTAGTTTCCATGGACAGTCTCTGTTTTGAGCACTACTTCTCCAGACTTTAAGTTCGACCAACAACTGCACCATGCGAACAAATGTAGCAGTCTTAGCACAAGGATGGTGAAGTAACAACTCTGGCTCGGATCCCGGCAAGGGTATAGGGTGCCGGCTTCGTCCCCATCTTTATATCGGTGACACCAAGTGCTGGGTTATTTGCTTTACAGCCAAAGGTACCAGTCTTTTTTTTCTGTTATATATTAGCGATAATTCGCACTGGTCATGAGAGTTTTGAGGTACTCACGTCTTGTATCGGGTCGCAGGGACGCTTCATCACTATGTCACCATCGGCTCTAGACAATTGCACAGCGAGGATTCTTCCGCTGATAGTACGACTAGCCAGTCCATTTTTCTTGAAATACATAGCCATTGTCATAATTTCACCACAAGCTGCGTAGTTAGCATGGTTGAGTGTCGGATGCTCGGGCGTCGGGGCATTGGCTCCAGTCTCATCACTTAGACGTTGTATTGCATCTCCGAGTGGATGGGGTGGTGCGCATTGTGTCTTGACATAGTTATAGCCACCTCTTACAGACGAAGCAATGTAGATGCTCTGCCCTGAGGCTAGGACAGTGATTACATGGGGCATGTTCCTGTCAGGCTTGCCGTTCTTGTTAGGATATGCAGCTTGCAGTTCTTTGAAAGCATCAATCCCGATTTGTACCAGCTGATTATCCGTGACCTGCTCCACTGGCTGCGAAAGCTCTAACTGCGTAGTAAAGACCGTGCTTGTTCTGAAATTCTTGTCTGCGTTCGATGCCAAGTGGAACGAGGAGTCGCGTTGGAGCTCGAGATGCTCAGGGACTCGTTCCCCGGCTGCCTTGGGCGAGCTAGATCTAGTCCCGGACCGGCTCCCCTTTAGTGAGATGGGACTAGAGCCTGATGCCGGTATCGCTGCAACCACCGTAGTGATGGCGGCGATGATTAACCATAAAGAAGTCAAGAATTGCATGACTAGTAAAAGTTGTGGGAATTTGAAAGTATACAAAGAGCTAACCGGCAGCTCAGAGTAGACTGGCTCTAATTCGAAGGGAAAGAATTAACAGTCGTTAGAATGGGGGTATGCAGGTATAGAGTTGACAAGGAACTGAGCAAACAATGTGAGGGGGAGGGTATTTAAGTTCATGGACTTGAAGGCTAGATAAAGCCACCTTCATCGGGTTATTGTATGGTTTACGTAGACATTCACTGAAACGCATTCTTGTGACCACATGTTCCTCTTGGAAGAAAGTACAGAGTATCAGAGCCTTTTCAGCCGTGAAGATAACAGTTATGGATCAGGCTGGAATACGAAGTGCAGCCTTGCACGTTCAGGCGTGGCAATTGCACACAACGGTAATTAAATTTATTTCTGTAACAATTAGTCTTCATTTGCACTTTTGAAGGCACTTCTAAATTTTGGAGACCAGAAAGATGGATCCGGCATAGGAAGCGCGTGGTTGTATACTATCAAAAGCAGGGTCGATGGATCTACAGCCTCATCCAATTTGCGAGCCCGGAAAACAAATTTGGCCTCATTCCGCCTCATCCAAACATAGTACGCGGCTCCAGGTCCAGAGCCTCGCGTTTTAGCCTCACACTGGGCAGACTCTTTCGATAGACCGTCAGCCAGAATCCTTGCACTGGCATGGACCGAGCAATGATAGTCGGCGTGCAGCCTATACATAATGCGGAATCAAAACGAACGGCCTTGTACTCGGTGTATACTTTAGCTTGAAACAAATCCAGACAACATTAGGCATCCACACGTGGAACCACATCGACTTCCTTTCGTTATGATTATACCAGTGGTCAGATTCTGTAACGCATCATTTCATAAATGATTACGATTGACGGCTGGTCATAAGAACATAATCTCGGCATCGAGCTCACAATTTGTCACCATAATTCATCTCTTCCAGTGTTGTAGGTCAAAAGCCAAACAAGGAAGCAAGGACACTAGTATTGACATAACCCTAACCCCCGCTGCAGTAACATGCAAAATCACTCATAGTATACCAGTCCTTCTGTATGGAAGATGTAATGAAGACTAGGCTTGATGTTTGGCCCTTTCGAAGCCCTTTATCGGCGAAAGGTATTGAGATTCCATTGTTTGTCGCTTTGGAGTTCCAGATCTTCCTGATATAAATAGTAAGCCTCGGGACAAGCAATGGCGAGCAAGACCATCTCCGCTCCTTCCGGCACTTCCACAAGCCCATGACGACACCATGGTCGGCAGCATTAGCTTCGTTTGTTCTGGATAGGTTGAGATACTGTTCGATATAGGAATTGTCAGCGAATAGAAGGGCGGGAAACCGTTTACTACCCTACTAGCCCACATCCTGGGGCACGAGGCTTAGACCAATGAGCATAATTACTTCTACTAGAAATTCGAACCAGTAAACACTGCAGTGGGACATGTTGCCAACTCAGAAGAGGATCGGAAACGTGCAGCATCAATGGTTTGTTCAGACTGGAACACGATGTCTGCATTTTGGATGGCCCTTTTTTACTCTTCCAGTTGATATCTCCTACTTACTCTATCGTGAATGTGACATATAAATATACACAATTGTTGTCTTTCTATTTTCCACACGAGCTTTGGAGATCAGGAACAAACTAGAACAGAGCTTGTTCTGAATCGTCGATAAGAGTGGTAGATTGTAACCTGCCTTTCTAGGATCCTCAATTCTCGAGCAAGATCGTGACCGCCCATGTGCCCGACCACGCAAGGTCAGTGTGACCACTACCTGTTCGAGATTTCTCCAAAGTTGTGATCGTCTTCTTCCTGTTCTCTTGAGATCTTGAATGCTCTTTCGTACGTGATACGTCATGATGAACTGACTGCGCTGGAGCACCGCTGTGGTATGCTACTTTGGCTACTTCTCGTTGAGTCAGGGTCAAGATCTTGTTTTCGGAGGATTCGGCGGCGATTTTGGTAGAGCAGGTCCCAATGATAGTAATCCACCACAGTGGCTACAAGCGGTAACGTATTACAATGCCACTGGACTGTTCGATATACCCGAATACCATGTCACACAGCCACGGTCGGGCCAAACAGTTGATGGACGGACTATCAGTGTTACGGCTGTAGACATCTCCACCTCGTACCAAGAATTCGCTTGCATTCCGTCAAATGAAATATGCACGTTGACTACAGTATGACTATAAAGGCTCCAGGGTTTCTGTTCACGCAACTTCCCGAGGATGGCAAGAAGTCTATACGAACAGAAGCCGGGAAATGTGGATCTACAACTGGCTGATCGTCCCCGAGTAACACGAGAATTGGTGGAGATCCAGAGCTATGGAACAATCCCAACATCAGCGCCGACGGATCATGCAGTGGCCTGCTTTCTGAAGATTGTATTGTAGCGCTCGAAAAGTAGGCTTCTACCTACTACTATACCAACTACTGTATCAATAACGAAGACCCTTAGTATAGAGACCTTTACAATACAACTCTCGGGTGTCAGGATATGGATACATCAGCGGAGTGTGGCGGGACTGTAGGGAATACCGGAAATCTTACCCTCTTCGCCTGCAAGTGTGGTTCTCTACTTATGTGCGAAAGGAGAGGGAATGCCGATTGTCAGGTCGCTGGTACAGCCATTCGCTACCCCAATGGATCGGTGACCATGCAAGATGGCTCCACCAAAGATCTCGACACCACAAGATCATTGCTTGACGATTGAGATAACATGGTCTTGAACTTCTGGCCCTTACTCACCTTGTATGTCCAATTGAACGGAACAGAATACGCGTTCGATAGGAAGAAGCCTTTACCAGAATAAACTGTATTGCGCCTAACGGAATAGCAACCGGCAAAGACTTCTCATTCCGTGGAAACAGCTCGAGTGGCATCACGAACACAACCGTAAGCGGCCACAAGAATTTTGGAGAGAAGTTCCGACGAATTTGGTAAGGGGACTGGATATGACCAAATTTACAGAGAGATAGCAAGAGTATATGCGCGGCACACGAGTGTCGGTTCATTACGACGATGGAAACGAAGTTTGCCCAGTCATTGCGCATGAAGATCAGAACACTAGGTTGACTCTTAATCAAGTCCTTATCTAAGCGCTCGAACGATGATCCGCCTGTCCCATCATATAGAGTTACATTATGTCGGGCGTTGATACATCCGGACGAATGTATAGTTGCGATTCACCTGCTGTGTTAGTACTGATTACCGTGTTCAGTAAGTCTTCTTTAGCAATTGTGATCATGCGGCGCTGGGCATGATTTGATATTACTCGGTGCTCTAGCTCTTCTTGGTATTTACAGTCAAGGGCGCATTCTTGAGCAACTGGACCTCTTCCAGGGACATGTCAAATTCCTTCCGTACACCGAGCACTTGATCCACATGGGTCGTACCAAGAGGAACGCCTCTATAGCGTGCTAGAGTACAGGCTGTAGTGATCGTGTTGGATATCTCTCGTCCATTAAGAGGTGTTATTGCTAGCCTGTCCACTGCTTTGACAATCGTTTCGTCTTTATTGGTAACCTTATCCACATTTCGAGCCCAGATTTGACGACGTGCCAGTTCGTCAGGTTCGTGGTAGGTAAGTGCTAAGTGGATTCTTGACTTCATGGCAGCATCAAAAACCTGGACTCGATTCGTAGTGAGGAAGACGATACCGGAGAAATATTCTAGATGGCGTAAAAACACTGCGACCAACGAATTACGCTCTTGAGCACCTTCGCCGCCTTGTCTCGCTTCCAGAAAAACATCTGCTTCGTCGAACAGTACAATAGATTTCCAGGTCGATGCAAGTCGTAATAGACCAGTCAGATTGCGCTCAAAATCCCAGGTACTGTTGAACTTATTCAATTCTGACATAGAGGTGCTGAAAAGAGCTTTCTGAGTGATCTCTGCGGAGCATTCGGCGCTCATAGTCTTACCACATCCAGGAGGACCGTGAAGCAAGACCACCAAGCCTTTGCCTTTCTGCTTTGTTTCATCCCGAACATCATCCATAAATTGGTGAGACGAGACAAGCCCCTCGAGTAAATCACGTTGCAATGAGGGCAAGATGAGCTCATCGAAGGCATCTAGCTTCCACGGGACATCCTGTAGGTGTTCGAGATAGAAGCGACACCAGTTCTTGCGGTTACAAGAGAATCCAAGCACATAAGGTGCGTACGTTATTGTTTCCAGGGCCTCCATAGACAACCTACTGACCTGTCCTTTGTAAGTCTCCTGCTCATAAGTCTTGCGATCAACGATAACCCGTCCAGTCTCATGATATGGCAACCAGACTTGTGGAAAATGCTCCTCGTCTTTATCAAAGAAATCATAAGGTGATTCTTTTAGGAATTCGGCAGGCCCATCATACTCGCGTACAGAGACGCTCGCAAACGCTTGATACCGTTGACCTCGCTCGTGCAAGCGATGTCGAAGATCCTCGTCCTCGGGATCTGGGTGGTAGGGATAAACGGGAAGATCAGTAATTTGGCAAGGTTTGTCCTGACCAAAGAACTGCCTTTGTAGCATAGCAAAAACCTTCTTGGATCTTCCGTGGGTTGTTCCATCGTAATCAGAGTACTCACAATGAAGTTCGAAGTACTTTCCGCAAGTAGGCTTCTCCTCGTAGGCGGACTTGGAAACTCTCAATAGCCATGGCTGAGACTTGACGTGATGAATAACAAGATCGCCCGGCCGGAAAAGCATGTGCAAGCGCGAGTAGTCCACAAGCCCGCCTCCTACTTGCGCCTCAAAGGCTCGCTTCATGGTTCCCATATCGACATCCATGAAACGTAGGAGGTCGCCAAGCTGCGAACGGACAGTATCATCATCCGACTTGCTGCAGTAGATCTCTAGGTCGTTCCAACAATGAAACAGCATCTCCGATGGGAGTTCGATCGAAAAAGGCTTAGAAAAGTCCTC
Source organism: Myriangium duriaei CBS 260.36 (assembly GCA_010093895.1). NCBI lineage: Eukaryota > Fungi > Ascomycota > Dothideomycetes > Myriangiales > Myriangiaceae > Myriangium > Myriangium duriaei. The sequence continues at coordinate 10,374 of ML996089.1, forward strand.
GGCGAGAGTGGGGTGGGTTCCAACAACTTGTTGGAAAGCCTTCAAGACATAAGGGGAGTTGACCTCCAGTGTAGTAGACTCAAGACGATTCTTCTCATCGAATTTTCGCTCAACGACTAGCGCACTATCGTCCCTGGGCAGTTCCGCCTGATCAAGCAGAGCCACGGTAGTTCTCTCTCGCGAACCATCTTCCTTGAGTCGGGAGTGCCAGATCTTGAGATCGCACTTGGACGAATTGCCCGTCGTGGCGCCGTCGGCATCGAGTTGCTCCCTTCCCATTGTGCTTCCGGCTGAGTCTTGTGGCTGCTGGACTGTCATCGATGCGTGCGTGAGGGTCTTGCAGGGTGTAGTAGGGTCGGGAGGAACAGTGGAACGGAACGCGCTGCGAGGGAATCAAAGCGAGACCGCCGTTTCTCTCAGCTGGGCTGTGCGAAGCTAGCAGAGCCAGCTCCGGATACCCGACGCTGATTGGTTTAAACTTCGTATTAGAGTTTGGATGTGACGTGGCGTGTCAAGCTGTTTGTCGACACAGCCTTGCGGAATGCCATCAGAAGTGCACGAACAATGATCCAAGACTTTCGTATTATACACTTAAGAAGCAAGCGAACAATCGGGTTGGTCAAGGAAGAAAATATGTTGAAAAGTTTCCACTCTATCAGCTCCCACTACGTGCACACCCGGGGTACTATGTGATGGCGATAACCTTTGCGCCACTCAATTCACGAACGTCCAAGAGACCTTGATGAACACTATTCCGGGAGACATTCAACTTTGCAAAAGTTGTCTTCTAACGCGTTGGTTTTAGCCATTCCTGCCTCAGCGCTTGATCTGGATCTATAGATTCATGGAAATCAAATACAATTATCAATTTCAAATAAGCACCACTTTTGTAGACTGCTAGAACCTTGACAATAGAAATACTAATTGCCATATCGCTATTGGTCGTGATGGGAACTGCTGCTGTGGATTGTCCATCTCGTTATGAGGATATGTGACTGAGAGTAGTTGAGATGAGTTTCACGCTGTGCTACACCTCCTTCATATGTTCTCTCACTTCTCACGTCTAAATACTAACTTCAGTCGTTCCAACAACGACAGGCGTATCACAAACGTCATCAGAAAGATGGTCCCAGGGAAGGTCGACCAAGATCTTGTTTTAGTATAGATGGACACTGAAGTTCCGAACAAATCAGATTTGTGATTATGTATTACATGATATAGACTCGTACCCTTGGGAACCTCCAGGGAAAACTCTGTGAACCTGACATTCAGATTGTAACCTTAAGAATCCTCTTCCTCATCTATATATGCGTAATGTTGCAGGCATCCCTCACGGGGAACGCACTCTCAATCTTTAGTCTGAATTCTGATCATGCTGTCGCGATGATGTCGGGATCTAATGTTCAAGAGACACGAATGAAACGTGGTTGTTACTAACTCTGTGCAGCTCGAGCCGTAGATTTTGCAAGTATGTACTTGGATTGGATGTAGCAGTAGGGTTGCTGGAGTCTAAAACAGAATAAGCAAGTCTTGAGCTCAAGTGTTCATGATTGAACACAGGTGAGTCAGACTCGTGTATGGTTTCGGAGGACCACCATTGAAAGTCATGTACATACTCAAAGCTCTTCGAAACAAGATGCCTGAAAGTGAATCAAACAGCCACTGACTTGTCGACATCAATATTCGCGGCATAAAACTTGTATCAAATCATAAACAATCCTCAATGGTCAGTTTGTGCGAAAAGACCAACATCGTGGACGGTCGTTTCATCATCGATCCGAGCACAGTGGAACAAAGTTCTCAAGTAGCAGTAGTAAGAGATGGTCACTTGGCTTACGTGAACGCTGTATATGTCACCAGCTTAAAAATGCCATCATGCCGTAGAGGTGACAGACATAACTCAACCCCATTATTGTGGACAAACACCCTCAGACCTCACAGATTTGTCTGTCATAATTGGTTTCCTAGGAATATCATGGCCATGGTCAAGTGAGACTGACAGCATGAAATCACACAGAGTCTCAAACACTCAAAAGCTGGCCCACCGGATGCTGTTCGCTATGATTTCCTGAATTCCAAGTCGTGTCTCGGGAGAAGTAGATGAGTCTATTGGTAAAGAAAGTGATACTTGTCTTGAGTTTCGGTCACACAAGAGAGCGTTTTGTAGGGCGAATTGTTGAGTCAAAGTCCAAGCCGCTAACCTCGGTCCATCGGTTCAATTATCGTAATCTCCAAATCGTTAGGCTTGGTCGATTCGAAACGAAAGTGAGCAAATTAGTCCGGTGTAACATCGGTCTTCTTGTGTAGCGTCGCACGACCCAATCTTGAGTTGAGATACTACTACGGAAGAAATGCGGAGAAGAAAAGGTAATACATAAGGTCGATGAGACGTGAGAACTGTACAGATAAGTCCCATAAATGAAGAATCTCCGAGCATTCCATCAGCTATTGGCTCTTCTGAATTCTGAAGCCTCTCCCACAAGTTCTTTTTGAAGTATTTGGACTAGTCAGCATCGAACGCTGCCGATATTGGTACTGGGGCACTCAAGGAAAATTCTTGGTCAGTTGCACTCAACTCCTCCCAACGTCTAGCACCATTCAGCCGTAGAAGTATCAACGAATGGAAATAACCGTTGAACCAAGATATTGGACCGAGACATTCGCCGAACACAATTTGATGAGAGTAATGCAATACTATATTACCACGACCATCGCAACTCGGGGGAGAGTTTCCCAATCATTGAATTCCACGAACGATATCCTTCTATCGACTTGTTTATCAAGATGCAACTTACAAACTTCATCCTAATGTCCACTTTGACATCTGGCATCATGGCTGCTCCTGCCACCGAAAAAGAGCTTAGTGCGCTCAATGATTTTGTCGAATTATTCCGAGAACCAGCTTCGGGAAGTGGGACCATGATTTACCTTGGATATCCCTATGAGAATGGGATGACCACTCCAGCAGACAGTACGACAGAGAAGCAAGTATCTGCTACTTGCCCACAGCCAGTGCTTATGTGCGATACGAACAACTTTGCACGTAACAACCTTTGTGCCCAACTTGTAGCCGAACTTCAACTGGACTCGACGGTACCGCTTCCTGGAACTCCGCGGCAAGTGTGCTATCTGGGAGATGGTGTCGCGCCCAATGCCTACTGCTGTGCGTCCTGGACTACCCCAGTCCCTGGCTTGACAAAGGGCGACTTAGTGGAACCTGCCAGCCGTATCTTCAAGACCTGCACCGCTAATGGCATATCTGGCAAAGTTGATAATCTTGTGCTTCACGATATTTGTGTAGCACTCTGTCTTTCCAATCGGGGTACAGGGTGTTGAAGTCAGCAAATTGGACAGTATACCGAGGTAGATCATAAAGATAGCTGATGTTTCTTTATACATATGTTATAACCTCAAATAAGACCAGCAGACTACTGGATGTTATGAAAATGACAACACGAGAGAGTGCATTCCATGACCATGATATAAATTCCCGCCAGCCAAAGATGGGAGATGAATGGATTGTCACAAAATTGTGTAGGCGCCCGGCTGCTAAAAATCAAAAGTCTCCACTGTCATCGTGATATTGTTCATTATCAGCATCATCCTGATAGTAGTCACCATCATCTTGCGCAGTATAGTCGTGCTGATCGTCTTGGAAATGTTAGTGTCACTATAGTATAAACAATTGCTAATACTCACTTTGATCTCGAAGATCATTCTGGGCTACTTGCGTGTCATCTTCTGGTTGCGAAACGTCGTATTGATCGTCCTCGTCATCGTTCCAAGGCTCATCCTCGTTCTGAAAATCACCATAATCTTCGGCCTCTGGCTCGTAGGGCATGTCATCGTCTTGATATGCATCTAGATGCTCGTCACCTTCATATTGAACTTGGTCTTCATGATGTGGCTCATAGGAGACATCGCCTTCTTGGTAAGCCTCCATATTTTCTCCATCATGATGATCCTGCACTTCATCGAATGGCTCATCTCCTCCCTGGTCCATTTCAAGATGTTCCTCGTCATTGTACGATTGAGTCTGCTCAGGGACGTCCTGGTCTCCATCCCCAATAGTATGGCTGTCGCCGTGATCATATACTTGATCATCTGCGTCGTAGTGGACGCCTTCATCGAGATCCGGATCGTATGGTGTGACATTATCATCATCAAGATCACCGTCATGTTGCTGACTGAGATCTTCTGTCAAATCATCATGGCTGTCAGCCATGTCATTGAAGTCCTCGTCGTCGCCAGGTTCCCAAACTCCCAATTGCTCGTCATCACCTTGATGCAAGCTAGTGTCGTGTGTACCGTCACCATGATCACCTGTAACACGACCGTCTGGGTCATGCTCGCTGTGATCTTTGCCACTGTAACCATCGTTGTCAGTATGATTGTATGAGTCTGAGGGCGCGGTGCGAGTCATTGGAGGTGGCAGAGAAATCTGCGACTGAGAGCGACCAGTAGCAGGATGAGGCACAGTGTTCTGGCGATGAGCTGTAGGCTGCGAGGTCCCTGCCGCTGGACGCGATCCACCTTGAGGTGCTTGATTTAGAACGTGTGTTTGCACTAGCGTTGTACCACCAACTAGAGCCAAGCCGGCAGCTGCTGCACCAACAGACTTAGATTGCATCAGATGACTGCCAAGACCCGTACCAACATTTGCAAGCCCAGAAGTCGATGGATTGAAAGCGAGCGTCTGAAGATGCTGTTGAAAGACTTGTTGCGTGTTTCCAGGAACTTGGGAGCCTTGAGGCGGACCTCGTGACTGAATAGGGCTCCCATTAGGGCCAGTGCGAGTAGGATCTGACTGCACCTGCTTTTGATTCATCATGTGATTTGACGGTGAGCCCGCGGGAATAGTCCGTCGGCCTGCAGCGGCAAGTCCTGAAGACTGCATAGGCCCAGATCGACCACCCGGAAGTTGGATGGTCTGCGAGTGCATCACCGTCTGGATCTTCTGAACCGTTGGTTGAATTTGCTGTACTGAAGGCAAGGTCGTTGTCTGACTCTGAACTCGCGAAGTTGTGGATGACAGCTTCAGACCAGGTTCTTGAATTGGTTGTGTCCGTACTGCAAGGTTCGACTGTGCAGCCACGACGACCTGCTGGACATGTTGCACTTGAGGTACCGGGTGAGTTTGCTGGACCCTTGCGGCTTGAGGGCGGGAAGCCGTCGACTCTATCTGCGGGGGCTGCCGAATTGCAGTCGCAATAAACTCATTTCGAATGTGGCCAACAGATCTGATGTCACCTCCAGTCTTGCTACCAGCTTGTGCCAAAGTTTGCGGCTGCGCCACCTCGAAAGCCGGCGGTTGAGGCTTACGTTGAGTGATAGTCAGATGATTCGTGGACGTGGGAGAGCTTTGCAGTCTAGTGGCCTGGGGGACTGATTTCTGCGCGATTGGAACAGTGTTGCTGTTACAGGCTTTCTCAGTACTGGCGGCATTAGGCTTTTTGTCCTTGTCCGCTTCGGGCTTTTTGTCTTTCTCGGTATCAGACTTCGCATCGCCTGCCGGTTTCTCATCTGTCTTCTTCTCAGCTTCCACTTTCTTATCTATAGCTACAGCTCCTGCAGCCACAGCGCCTGCTGCAAGAGCTTCCGGAAACCAATGTGCTGTAGCACCTTTCACAATGGTCAGAACGGACTGACCGACAACGTCAGCAGCCACAGCGGACACTGGGCCGTTCATCGTGGGAGCCGCAGGAGGCGTTGTAGCATTGGCGAGAGTAGCTGGTGGAACATTTACTGACGTTTTCGCAGCGCCCTCGACTGGCTTGGCCCCTGCAGCAGTGTCGATGGTGTTCTCTGGCTTACAAACTGGCTTGGCTTCTCCAGTGACTTTATTATCTGCCGGGGAAGCAGTGACACTGGAACTTGTTCGTTTCTCGTCGGAGGCTTTGAGGATGGTAGCCGTCGTTGAAGTAGGAGGTGCTGACTCTCTCATTGCTGTGTTCGCCACATCCATTTTGACATGTACAAGCTTGTCGGCACCATCGGTCGTCGAGTCAGACTTCGGGATACTATCGGTCTTCAAAGCCGCAGGCACCCTGTTTTGGGCGGACTTGAGGTCGATGTTCCCCGCTGGCTTGGATACTGCTTCAGCCTGCTTTGTGGGCGACGAGATGGGTGCACCGGTGGCAGTGACTGGGGCTCCAGGGGCGGAAAGGGGGCGTTTCACGACACCAATTGTTCCGTCTGGCTTTTTAACCTTGACGAACTTGAAGCCGGGAGGAGCGACTGGAATCTGCTTAGGTCGCTGAGACAGTTCCACGACGGTCACTGTGGGAGGTTTTGATACAGAGTCGGCCTTGACCGTATCGGCCTTGACCGTATTGGTCTCCACCAAGGTTGGAACCATGACTGCAGTGGGTAGAATTGTCGCCATTGTTGATGCTCCAATCTAGCGAGCTTGGTGTTGCAATTGCACCGACCATGGCCATGTTTATGTACAGACCTGGACTACCACTGAGCCCCGCACTGACCCGGGAACCCCGTTCAGGTGTAGCTCCTGGTCTACAGACCGGTGAACTATTGTTCGAGGTTCTTTGGTTCCAGGGAGTCTCGGAACTTGGTCTATAATATGCCTACACCACCATGTTGTCGCTTGATTGGCCTCTGTATGATTGTCAGCGTGGTACACTAGGCCGGTCCGACAAAAATAACGGAAGACACGCAACGACTAGATTTCCCAAGCCGCGCGTCCTTGGCCGAGAACGCGTGGGACCCAGGCGATTTCCAGCTTAGAAAAGCTTGGTCTGGTGCTTGTCCAAATCTGGCGTGCTTTGGCTTGTCTTTGGCTTACACTTGTCTACATCGGGCCCGATTTTGCGAACCCCCTTTACCAAAAACGGTCGGTCTACCCCGCTCGGATTCGCCGAGGACAAACTGTCGTGCAGCACAAGCGTGCTCACTGGCGCACTCGATGCAAGCGGAGTCCGTTACAGCCAGCCACAATTCCAAGTTGGTCGAGGTCATCCAAGCATCTCCTGGAAGCGAGTGTGCTTTGTGTCCAGCTCGCATGGTCTGTTGCCACTACCAGACTTGTAACATACTTCTCGGTTAAGACGGCCTACGTGTTTGTGGGCCGGGCCTCGAAATGTATCTTAGCTGCCTCGCGAGGACTAATGCCGCTTGACTGGCTTGACTGGATTGCAATTTTTCCACGACCTCAAACAAAACCATCTCGAACTCGGAGACCGCGGACCTTTTGAATGGCATTGTTGGATTTGAAAGGCACAGCAGCAGAGCAGTCGTGAGTGGACGACCTAGCCGTGGCCATTTACATTGGTAGACATTGAAGAGAAGCTATTAAACTGATGGCAATCAAAAACAGAGATCCATGAACAATGGTGGCTCGCAATGCGACACTGATGTCAGCGATGCTGACAAAGAAGCATCATGAAACTTGGCAGGGAGACCACTGAATGCGGCTTCAAAGACTCCTTCTGATTGTAGATGAAAGTGGACTGACGAAATCTTCGCTGTAGGTTGGCTCAAGATTGTAACGGACGAGGAATTTGTTTCGCAGACAAGCATTCAAACTGCACTCCTCCCCACGATGAGAACTAACATCAACCAGCATTATTTTTGAGACAAGCGTGGTGGCGATTGGATCTGGATCTGGTAAATCGAGTGCAGTTGATCAGAACACTGCGCATTGTTCATTTCGAGTGGCCAGGCGAGGTTATCAACAAATTCTGCGACAATCATAGTCACGTAATGATATACACTCATCTCTGTCGACAATTCGTGACTGATTCTGGTTCTGTTGTCACAGCGTTGACATTCCGAAAGTACAATCCTCAGGCAGACTAATTTTCTGGAAAATTGACTTTGAAAACACATGTAACTTCTAATTGTCGACATCTTCAACGACGATATGGATCCCATCGTCTGTGATAAGAAGGCTTCTCTTAGCTAGGATTTTTCTTTGGTGACACTCTACACGAAACACAACTGCAGAGATATGACAGGTTCTCACTTTTAGGATTCTGCAATTGGTTCCAGATTGGTTTCGGATCATAATGACCAAAACAAATAAGTTAGTGGTACGTATTGAACGCTCACCTTTGTGATGGGAGATCTGTACTTCGCCCATGTCGTACTGTGGGTTACAGATTGGCCATAGCATGCTGCTGCTGGACGTCCATAATCGCAGCCCTATGGGAGCCAAGCCTAAAAGCTCGGATATTCTGATCAGCTGATCTGCAAGGCCAAACATCACAATACCCTTGAGCTATGAGGGATTCAATGGTGGCGCATGTTGCAACGTGTAGAAGCTTTAAGGACCGCCACTGCAGAAAGTGCAATCAGACAGATCAGACAGTCTTTGCTAGTTGTCCGGTGAATTTGACTTCCAAATGCGGCTACAAGTAGCAAGTTTGGGCATGTACGGGCAGGTAATGGACTTGTATTCAAGACAATCGTATGCCAAACTTGAACACCAGCACAGAGCAACCCATTCAATTAAATACAATAGTCTTATGCCCATTGAGAATCACTTTCTCCTCGGCCACCCACTTGACAGCCGCTGCCAATGTCTGGCTTTCCACGTTGCTACCTTCCTGAGTCAAATCCTTGGGACTCATACCATGATTGACCCGTACCACCCTTTGCTCGATAATGGGTCCCTCATCGAGATCGGCAGTGACAAAGTGAGCCGTGGCACCGATAATCTTTACTCCACGATCATATGCTTGATGGTATGGTTTGGCGCCCTTGAATGATGGAAGGAAGCTGTGGTGAATATTGATGATTTTTCCCGACATGGCTGAGCATAAGCCAGGGCTTAGGACTTGCATGTATCGAGCTAATACCACAAGATCGATTTGGTTTGAATCGATGAGCTTCAAGATCTCTGCCTCCTGCTGCTGCTTAGTTTCAGCGGAGACAGGCAGATGGTGGAACGGAATGTTGTATCTGGTAGCCAAAGGCTCAAAGTCCGGATGATTTGATACAATACATGGTATTTCAATCGGTAATTGATTGGTCGCTTGTTGGAAGAGGAGGTGGTTCAGGCAGTGGCCAATCTTGGACACCATGATCAGGACCCGGGGCTTCTTCGCCACTGGGCGCACAGACAGATCCATGGACATATCCTTCGCCAATTGTGCAAACGATGATTGGGCATCTTGATCGTTCTCGGTCTCTTGGGTAGCAACGGGCTCGTAGTGCACTCTCATGAAGAATTTTTTTGACGATGGGTCGCTGAATTGCTGCGCATCTAAAATGTTGAGATTCTTTCTCGTCAGCACCCCAGTCACGGCATGCACGATGCCTGGGCGGTCGGGACAGGACAGGGTGAGGATGTGATCCTTCGTGGACGCCATGTTTGATAGGGTGCGGATGCCAAATGCTCGGGTTGCTTTCCGCAGAAGCATTGTACGCTTTTCCGATGCGAGTGAGCTGTGTTTTTTTTTTTGGGAGACTTGGCTGGACCGCTGCTGACAATGTGCGTGGGGTTGAGCCTCGTGCAAAATTCTGCACCAATCATCTTTGTGGGGGATAAACGTTCAGCCGACAGTCACGTGACCGTTTCCGCCCTGCGCTACCAGCCAGCGGAATTTGTCTTCGTGAGTTAACGTCGCTCAAGAGCAGTGTCTTCACACGGCATTACAAGTGCGCATTGCCGCCCCTACACGACTTCATGCTGCGCGCGTGAACTCGTTCGTGGATGTCGATTCTTGGATTCTGGAACATGTTTTCAGGCAACACAGCAACAGCGGATCTTGATTTTGACGTAAAAGTTAAACAATGCTGGCCAATCTTGCACCCATTTTACAACAATCAGGCTAAACTTTACCGACCGTCAGCAATCTTACTCGGCATTTGAAGTATCCACTGAGATTGACGGGTTGTGGTGATCGTGGAATCCTTTGAGTCGTTCAACGTCTCAATAAGATTGCCACGAACGACCAATCTGCTTGTTATTCCACACGAGGCTGCACACGGCTGGTCCCAACACCCACTCTTGTGTCGCTGGTCCCACGGACATGGTCAGAGCACACCACAGCCAGTACCCTCTCTATGCACGTGGACGTCAGGCCTCGCCACCATTGCTACACTTAGCGACTCGGCGCAATTTCGATGCCGAGCGGTGCCGCTAATTTCTGACATTAGGCCTTGTGCACTTGTTGCATGTTGGATGATAACTTCACGTCATTGCGTATGATTATTCATTATGAGCATGTATCTTGTTTCGCAACTCTCACCACACGTGCGTGATACAGCATCACTTTCAGCCGGGCATGATGGATATTTTTCGAGAATCAATCTTGGGACAGGTGATTCGTTTCGCTACTCGCAATCGAGTACTACGATATGCTGAAGAACATGCGGACTTCCAATGTCCTCCAGCTTACAGATGTCAGCCGTCCATTGCGACGTCTGGTTTGAATCTGCTTTCCAATGGAACTTCTTTAGAACAGTCTCTTCAAAGTCAGCACAAATTCGCAATATCTATCAATGACTTTGCTGCAGAAAAGCAAAAAGACGACATTGGGACTATTATTCGGAGCACCACGGTCCCGAGTGGGCCCCTGCATGCCATAATCCCAACCGTCTCTACGAGCGGCATTATTCTAGTAGATTGGTACGGGACAGACGACCCGGAAAACCCTCACAACTGGTCCAGCCCAAAGAAAGCATTTGTTGCTCTGCAGATATGGTAAGTCGTATTTTGCAACCACTGCTTTGATTCCATAGGTTCTAACATGTTCGTCTTTTCAAATCAAAGGCATGCTGACCAATTTAGCCTCTATACATTCGCTGTCTACATGGCCTCTGCCATTTACACCCCATCTGAACTTGGTGTAATGCAACATTTCGCTGTCGGACCGACAGCTGCTTCCTTGGGTCTTGCCATATACGTACTTGGCTACGGCCTGGGCCCACTCCTCTTCTCACCTCTAAGCGAGATTCCTGTCATCGGTCGAAATCCTCCCTACAGCATTACGTTTGCAATCTTCGTTATTCTCTGCGTGCCCACCGCGCTCGCTGACAACTTTGCGGAACTCATCGTGCTACGATTTCTGCAAGGCTTCTTCGGCAGTCCGTGCCTTGCTACTGGAGGAGCTACAATGGGCGACATGTATTCGATCATGAAACTGCCATACCTTTTCTGTTTCTGGGTCACAGCTGCTACATGTGGTCCTGCCTTTGGGCCCCTGATCTCGGGCTTTAGTGTGACCGCCAAGGATTGGCGTTGGTCGCTTTGGGAGATTCTGTGGCTGGCTGGCCCAATCTTTCTGCTTCTCTTTGCATGTTTACCCGAGACCTCGAGTGCAACAATTCTACTACGTCGTGCGCGGCGCCTGCGCAAGCTGACCGGAAACGACTATCTGCGCAGCCAGAGCGAGATTGATCAAGCAAAACTCAGCATGAGTGAGATCGCGATCGAGAACCTGTGGAGACCAACACAGATCTTGATCCAAGATCCGGCCATACTCTTTGCATCGATCTATTGTGCTCTGATCTACGGCATCTACTATTCTTTCTTTGAAGTCTTCCCGCTGGTTTATATGGACTTGTATCACTTCAACGTCGGAGAGATGGGCTTAACTTTCTTGTCTATCTCTGTTGGTACGGCCTTGGCCATCACTGTCTACTGCAGCTATATTTTTTTTGTGCTTGAGCCAGACATCCGCAAAAATGGATTTGGACCTCAAGAAGACCGGCTCTATCCTGCCTTGTATTCTGCTTTCCTCATCCCAGTTGGCCTGTTCCTTTTTGGCTGGACTGCGAACATTCACGTGCACTGGATGGCTAGTGTGGCTGGTACCGGAGTCTATTCTTTCGGTGTCTTCATCCTACTGCAATGCATGTTCCTTTACGTTCCGCTAACCTACCCGAAGTACGCTGCCAGCCTTTTCGCCGGTAACGATTTCGTGCGCTCAGCTGTAGCATGCGGAGCGGTCTTATTCGCTCGACCACTGTATATGAACCTGGGTATAGGAAAGGGTGTCACTTTGCTTGCTTGCTTCACGGCAGCCAGCATCGGCGGGATCTTCGCATTGTACTTCTATGGGGCGACCTTAAGAGCTAAAAGTCGCTTCGCAGTCAGATAGAAGAAGACTGTCTGGTCGTGGTTACATCATGTACTCAGTAGATTCATTCAAATCACTAGCATATAAAATGCTCTCTAGTCGAGCTGTTCTTACTTGTCTAACAGTCATGTTCGCTTATCTTGAGACTAAATTTTTAGCAAAACCCAGCATTTGGAGCTTGTCTCGGACGAACTAATACACTCAGAATGTAGGTACATGTCAGAACGAACACGCAGCTGGAGAGCTGCTAGTATGTCGGAATGAAAACCTAAAACCATTGAGTACTCTAGGAACACATGTTTGGCCGGACTTATTTGCCGCGCTTCCGTAGCTCACGGCTATCGACCGAATCATGCATTCTGTCACGTACCGTATATGCTACTTTGTCTAGGTCTGCTCTATGGAATGGCTCCGATTTACACAGTAATCTTCGGCGCCTCATGGCTGTAAGGGACGAAATTTTCAGTCTGTATGAGATCGGCAAAGATGGGCTTCCAGCTGAGCGCTACTCATCTCCGGGATTTGAGTTCCGCAGCCTGATCTCAGCCGGATTGCATCAACCTCCTTTTCAGATTGTACCAACACCAACCTAATCTGAGCGACCGGCTGACAGCCTGATATATGAAGTTTGATTTGTACTAGTCTTGAACCAGCGAGAATTGACGAAAAAGTCTTCTAGTGTACCAAACCGACGAAACTTACTCAAGCTTGGCTGATGTAGTCCTTAACTCTGTATTTAAAGCCCTCCCACGACCGTTCAGGCCTGCGACTGAGGCTGTCACTCAGCTTGCATCTCTCTTCCTCCCCGTAGACAACCTGGCCACCCTATGATTTGTTCTCCGACCATGACTACAGAAACTCCAACCCCAGAATACTTGACGGCATATATTGGTGGACAAGTATTGCTCGTCGATATCCTATTCATCCTCTTGGAGATCATCTTCGTCGGTCTACGTCTGGCGTCCAAAAAAAATCGGAAAACCCGGATATGGCCTCGATGACTTGCTCTTACTGATTGGACTGATGTTCTGCATTGGTATCGATATCGTAGGCCTGGGTAGGTCCTTTTCGTATCACGCCCCTTTTGGGTATCCGAACGAACCTGACATCTTCACACATAGTCGTCCTCAGGTATGGTGGACTCGGTCACCACACAATATTTGTTTCTATTACGGATCCGGGAAAGATAGCAATATGGGGGAAATGTTTTTACGCACTTCCTATGCTGTACTGCTCAGCAGTTACTTTCCCTAAACTCTCTCTTTTGGTCATCTACAACCGCATCTTCATCGAGCAATATCAGCGTATTACCACTTTTATCTTAATGGGCATTCTTCTTGCCTGGACTATTGGAGGAAGTGTAGCAGGAGCGCTCATGTGCAGGCCCTTAGAACATTTCTGGAATAAGGATATTCCTGGACATTGTGTGGACATAAAGGCTCTTTACAGCTATAGTGGCATTCCTAATATCTTTGTCGATTTCGTTATGCTAGTACTTCCTGTGCCAACATTATGGAAACTACAAGCTAGCAGAGAGGTCAAAACTGGATTATTCATAACCCTCGCCACGGGCAGTATGTGAGTACTTTGTTGTTATCTTCAAATCGGAATGAATACTGAGATCTTTTCCAAGAGGATTCGTTACAGCTATTATTCGAACAACGGTATTCCTGCGTCATGACCCAAATGTTGACATAACCTGGGTCTCAAGTACTTTACTCATTTGGACTATCATAGAGCCGGGTTGCTATGTTCTTGCTTCTTCGCTTTTGTGCCTTCGCCCTCTCATCAAATCTTCGATTGGGAAATTGCTTCTATTTTACAAGAACAGACGCGCTTCACTCCACACTTTGGTGACGCCCTTGGGTTGGAGTAGGAAGTCTTTCGATATGCCTTCACCTGAAATAAAGGTTCCCCTGGTTGGACAGATTGACGACGTTGTTGCCTATCCTCTTTCTATCTACCACGGACGCAATATGAACAAGCATAGAACGCAGTACGACGACGAACAGAGCATGGTCATCTCACAGCACGGCCTGTAACACAAGCAGATGTTGCCGCATTGGTCAACGCTTCTTTCATTCCTTAGATAAAAATCCAAACCATGTTTGCATCTCGCAGTATATCCAAACATGTCTCGAACCAGAGAACTATCTCCGCAAACATATTGTAGATCAGAATTTCCATATCAGAGAAAACGCATTGATGAACGTAATTGTCAAGTGCGAGTAATGATCCGTTGGCTTATCTGGAATCTTCATCTATGGACTGCCTGAACCAACCGGTCCAGAACTTGATTGAGGTAACAGAAAAGTCGACTGCATTGCTGGTTCCACTTAGAGTGGACAAGAGTTGTCAGAAATTGGAAGCTCAGACATCTGCAACACCAGTGCTAGTCCGCCCACGTCAGCCGTGATCGCACGGGTCGCTCTACCGCTTCTACTGCCTTGATTCTGAGTTCAATAGCCTTCCCAGCCTTGGCCTCAAAATTCCTCACTGCCACCACTCGAATGCGCACCGAGATTAATGGTCGCCTGATATGATGTAATCATGGCTGACCTGCCAATAAAAGTAAGATTTCGATGTACACAAACAATATTGGGGTGCCTCACCCCCCACCACCAACATAGCCTTGGGAGGCCCGAGATCATGGCCACCCGGTCAATCGTGCGTTCTCTCGCCATCTATTAAATCTCGCTGCATCCTCTATTTCCATTGGAGTTCACTTTATACATATGTTTCGCACCGCTTCTGCTGATAGAAGCTGCAGCCATCTTGTCCACCGCTATCATGAAATTGGACGAAAACAACCAAAGTGTTGGACGAATCCGGGTGAAAGCTCCATTGGATCTAAAGTCGTATACGAGAGCTGTCGAAGAGCCGGTGACTAGGCAACAGCGTCTTATTAATCACCTAGAGCTTGAACAGCGATGTCCTGTGATGCTTGGCAAAGCCGGCCCTGAGTCTGTGGCTGACGTCAGGATTGAGAATCCAATCGGATTCGTTCAGATACCTGTTGGCCTTGCTGGACCATTGACCATACTTGGGAAGCATCAGTCGGGCACTTTCTATGCCCCATTAGCAACGACCGAGGCAGCTCTTGTAGCAAGTTGCGCGAGAGGCTGTAAAGTGTTTCAAAAATCAGGCGGAATTCGAGCTGCCGCTTTAAAAGAGGGCATGATTCGAGCTCCTGTCTTTCGATTCAAGACCATCGATGATGCAATCGATTTTGCTGCGACCCTGTCGCAGTACGAGGAATTCTTCCGGAAATCAGCCGAGAAGACGACTCGATTCGGCAGACTCCAAGGCATCGAACCTCATCTGATTCATAACGAGGTCCATGTACGCTTTACGTACACATGCGGGGACGCTGGAGGCCAGAATATGTCCACCATCGCAACATATACGGCCTGTCATGCTTTCCTGGACCGATACGGCGCTGAGCACAGAGTCATTGACTTCATGCTCGAAGGTCAGATGTCCGGCGACAAGAAGCTCGCACTCATGAACGTCACAAATCCCCGTGGCGTCTCAGTCGTGGCTTGGGGCATTGTCTCAGACAAGACTTCTCAGGAGATCCTGGGCTGTACAACCACTCGATTACATCGCATGGTCATGACAGGCAGAACTGGATCTATGCGTGCTGGAATGGTGGGCGAAAACGCTAATGCATCCAATGTGCTAGCCGCCTTGTTCGTAGCTTGTGGGCAAGACGTGGGTTGCATCTTTGAAGCTGGATGGGCCCAAATCATCACATCTATCGACGAAGACACCAAAGATATGACACTCAGCCTTTATATCCCTAGTCTGCCAATTGCAACTGTAGGAGGCGGTACTGGATACGCGACACAAATGGAGGCACTGGGACTGCTTGGATGTGTTGGGGAGGGCAAGAAGTGGGCATTGGCCGAGACAATTGCAGCATTTGCTCTTGCGTTGGAAGTCAGCACAATTGGTGCGATGAGCAATGATACTTTCTCCGGTAGTCACGAGAGATTAGCTCGCAAATAGACCAGATCATTCGGATTGGAAGATATACAATGATTAAGATTCAAGACTTGTATCCCAAATGGACAACATCATCCATACATACCATATATTAATGGATATGATTCAACGTGGCGGACTGAGCCTGTTCACAATTCTAACTTTCTGAAACATCTTGAGGTCTTCGAGTGATGTGTGACATGGAAATCATGTTCTCTTGGACGAATCTGTCACATCCGAGGCTAGGACATGATAAGTTAGCTAGGAAAACAACCTTCTCCACAAACAAATCACACCATATGACTGGCAAAGAAGGGTTTGATGGGATTTTCATTTTTTCTGATAATCTATAGAGTGCTCGGCCTCGATGTCTTCAACACGGAGCGAGTCCCTAAAACACGACCCATTAACTTGCATACATGTTTGCGCTACCGCGCTCTAGACATCCCTTTGATGCAAAAACATTGCCTTGGTGGATCCTGCAGTCTGGATCGTATTTTTCTTTCACTGAGATCAATCTCCGTACATTATTTCCCCATACCATACTTGCTTGTACTCCTGGACTGATGTAATTCGGATAGTCGTAGATATGTGCTCCGGATCGAGATTGCTGAGTCCTGGTCAAGGAGTTGTACCTGTCATTGAATTTACGCATGACACCGTCGTTACTTGCGAGGGACCAAGTAGGAGAGAACAAAGTCTGATGACCCGCCGCAGCATGCGGCCAGGCTGTATCACAGTCAGATACGGGAAGGTTGCCGTTGAGTCCAGGATACATGTACTGGAGTGCCCAGACCGTCGATGCTGGAGGGTCATTGGCGGCAGTAGACTTAGTGATGTAGTCCGCCATAATTTGTCGAGCTCGGCGCAAGTACGAAACGGTGATAGACTGAGTTTGAGGTCCGTAGAAACCATGTCTGAAGCCGTATGGAAAGAACGGATCGAGAAGCGAAGTGACATTTGTGTACTCGAGATTGGGAAACGAAAGCTTCGTAGTTGTGTTCAGTCCAGCAAGAACCGGATTGAATGTTTCGTTGTAGGTCTTTTGATTTCCATTGTATGGGTCTGCGAAGCGAAGTGTCACTAAGACAGTGTCTAGGGCAAGAGGGCCTGTAATTATAGACACTGGATCGTAGCCCACGACGAAATACATCAGTGCATAAGGGTCTTTGTTGTTGTTGAAAAAGTCCACGGTATTTTTGTAAGCCGTTTCGAGATCGGCAGGTTCCACGGCATTAACGCTGACATCGCACACTTTGGGAGCGATCGCAGCTTCCTGGTAGAATGTCGTGACGATACCAAATTGGCCGCCTCCACCCTGCAATGCCCAGAACAAGTCATTGTGTTTGTTGGTTTTCGTGGCATTTACGATTGAGCCGTCCATTAGGACGACTTCCATGGCCTTGAGCCTGTCACTCGCATAGCCCAGAGCTCCCGCCAAGTAGCCTATGCCACCTCCAGTAGAAAAACCTCCAGCACCAACATTTCCCACTCTGGCCCCGACCGCAGTATACCCGACCGGAATAATGGATTTTTGGATATCAGCCCATACCGCTCCACCCTGGTACGCGATGGCGACAGGGATGTTAGCATCAGAGATCCTGGCATCCGTGACGACGGAAGATGAGTTGAGCCAAGACAAGTCAATGATGAACCCACATGCCGAACTAGCGTTGGTCTGTCCATGGGCTCCTGACACGAAAGCAAAGTCATCGCCCAAAGCGGTCATACGGGACGCTTTTACAGCAAATGCCACATCATGTTTGGAGGTGGGATAGACGACGACTGATGCATTTTTGCCGTTTTGCTTTGACCAGTATCGATTTGCGTTGTGGAGTTGAAGTGGTTGACCCTGACATGAGATAGCAGTATCCTTGCTTATTTTCGAAGCAAGCCATTTCAAGCCTGAGTCGGTCTCTGTACAGGTACCTTCAATGAAGGCTGTCGCAGTGGTAAAACATGCGAGAAGTGAGGAAGAAAAAACACAAGGCCGCATAGTTGCAGTGAACCTTGGACAATAGTATTGTATGATATCCCAGGTATTCAAGGTGGAATGAAGATGAAAGAGCGAAATGACCAGAAACAGGGTAGGGGCGGAGACATTGCTCCCATAACATTGCCTTGTCAACCCATTACTACAATCGGACTACTGCGGGGCCTGATACAATTTCACTGGAGCTGGATGTGGTATGGCGAGGAAAACTAAAAACGCAGCCCAATCAATTAGACCGAGATAACTCCTTGAGGCGCGGCGGCCTCGGCCCGCCATCAACATGCTGGCAAGTTGGCAATCTCGCGATTTTGAGAAACACGTATGCTTGGCAGGTTTCCAGTCACAATGCTTGACAGATATAGATTTCCTAGTTAGTGGTAGAACTCCTGACGAGGGCAATCTCGGCTCTGACACTACCCTAACCTGACCTATTTCGATGCGATTCGGAACGGCAGAAAATTCATCCGACTCGCCTCATCGCAGTTTTCATCGGAAGGACCTCACCGCCCCGCTTGCCACTTCCGCGTCTTTCCGCTAAAGCCGCGTCACTCGTTTATAGAGCCCTTGGCTCGGTGTCCTGTGCCCTGAAGACAGCCCGAGTTGTGCTCAATTACAAGCTTCCGTGATGACGGAGGATATCAGCAACAAACTACTGGCCCAGGGTCCGAATGATTTGACCCAATACTCGGTGCCGGACCAGACTCGCAAGGTGCTGGAGGATGGGATTTTAGGGAATGCCTCCATCGTTCAACACTTACCTCTTGAAGCCAACAAGTACGCCAAGATCATCCGATTCGATGGTAGTGATTTGCCTTCCTTACCTATCAACTGGAGGTTCGCTGAGAGTATCTCGTCGTTAAAAGCCCTTGAAGCGATCATGCTCAGCGCTTTATTGAAGCGAAAATATGACATTGTTCCGAAGGAGATAGTGATCAACACGTAAGTTGAAGTGAGTCAGCTACAATTCATTCTACTGATACGTATTCTAGTGACCATGCTCAACTCTTCATAATGTCCGCATTGCTATGGACCCTAGACCCCCTAGGGGAGAATGTCACGCCAATGAGCACTCTGACCCCAGAAGGAAAATCTAAGTTCTCGTCTTATTTCCCCGACTGCGATCTTCATCATTCTACATCTTCGATTTACAAGTATGCTGTCACGAATATCTATAAAACCAAGGACGGTCGTTTCTTCCACCTACACGGTAAGAGATTCCTAGAGGCTGTATATGGCTATTGTGCTCATTTGAGAAGGATCCATGGATCCGAGGCCGAGCCTCAGAAGTCTCGGGTTACCCGAGGAAAACAAAGATGCCGATCTGTCATTGTCTTGCCGAATCATAGGAGATGCCGTCGCCAATCTCACAGCAGAATCTTTGCAAGACCTTGCCACGAACAAATTTAAGCAAGCAGGAACGATTTGCTACTCCACAGACGAGTACAAGTCGAGTGATCATGGCAGAGCTAACGCCCACGTAGGACTTTGGGATATGCACTATCACCCGAATCCCACTCAAAAGCCATTTTGGTGGACAGATTGTGCCATGACTTCCCCTAGGCGTCCTTTAGGTGGTCTGAAAGTTCTTGATTTGACACGAGTCATTGCAGCACCCGCAATCGCCCGAGGGCTGGCAGAATATGGTGCCAGTGTGCTACGTGTGACATCAAATGATGTCACTGATATGTCATTGCTTCATCCAGATCTGAATCATGGAAAATGGAATTGCAACCTGGATCTGAAGAAAGAGACAGATAGGGACATTCTTCATGAACTAATCCTTGAAGCGGATGTCATTTTACAGGGCTATCGGCCTGGTGTTCTCGAAAAATACGGATTGAGCGAAAAGGACCTGCTCAATTTGTGTGGGAAACGAGAATATGGTATTGTGTATGCTAGAGAAAATTGTTATGGCTGGGCAGGGCCATGGCAGGAGCGAAGTGGATGGCAACAGATCAGTGATGCGGTAGGACATGAGACAATTCAGACCATTATATCAGAGACTGATGCATACAGAACTGTGGTGTGTCTCTCGAATTTGGACGAGCCATGGGTAACGACGAGCCAGTTACTCCAGTATTTCCCAACTCCGATTACTGGTACATTTGGTATCTCCCTTTCGGACATTCTTCCGCTAACAACCAGATACAGCACAGGCGTGGCCGGCGTTGCTGGCATACTAGCGGCACTGATGCAGAGAGCTGAAAAGGGCGGGTCTTACACAGTTGATGTATTTGCAAGTCAGTCTTCTTGTTGAACAGCACTGATCTATAGGTTTAGATTGCATTGAATTATTACTCTCAGTGGCTCGTCGACAGTGTAGGAACTTATCCGTCGTTGATCTGGAACGATGTTTGGGCCCGCAATGGGTCACCCGTATTTCGACACTACGATAACATGCAAGTTCTACTTCCAGCTGTTCTCAAGCAAATAATCACAAACAGCTCCCAAAAGCTCATGCGACCTGAATTCTTCACCCAATATCCCATCAAGAACATGGACGATTTGATCATTAAACACCCCGCGCCAATTATTCGATTCCCTAACAGAGAAATTGAGCCAGGTTTCCACGTTGGTACACGGGGAAATGGTGTTGATGCGCCACACTGGCCATCAGACTTGAGCGTTGAAGTGGTGTCTAAACATGACGGCTAGTAACAAAGCCACGCCAGCCGTCTGAGGGCAGTTCCATTCTAGGCTCGAACTCGTAGGAAGAAAGCAATTTTTAATTGGACCTGGAGAAAGACAGCATCGCATCTGACTGGGCCACACTGATCTTCGCTTTTACTGAGGGAAAATAAACGTTTTCACCATGTTGACCATGACATCTGTGGGCATTCTGACCTCTTCAACTCTTTAAGCCATTACATGCTGTACCAGGATAGTCAGAGCTTGCGATGCGACTGCCAAGCTGTCGTGATTGACGAGATGCATGTATTGCGTATTCGACAGCTCAGACCCTTGAGCAAAGCTTCCAAGCCCCCAAGAATCCCTAAGAATTTCAACCATTTTGGTATACAATGGAAAGGTTTTGAGCTGGTTTCTCGCAACGACAAGCCTATATGTGCATCAAACGAAACTTTCCAAATGATCTTACCCCTCGGTCTTCCTAGCGCAAGACTTTGAGACGTATCACTTGCAAGCTTCCATGGATCCGCGCTGTAAGAACGGGAGGCGTGTCATATATTGTATTTTGCTGTTGATACGTTGGTGTGCAGTCCTGAAGACGTGGATTGCACTGTGAATGTGTGTAACCCGCTCATCAAAATCGAAGCGCTCCGAACGAACATTACTGCTGATATTCTCACATGAAAATGCCATACCGTTCTCGGGACATCACGGTCAGACAAGGATTGGCAGTCGATTTGGTAGAAGTGTTTTATTTTCTACGCGGAGCTACTAAGTCTGGCGAAACAGAGTGGTGACGAATTATTCTAGTTTCCAATGGATGCCCCACTCACTTTCTCACATCAAGAAACTCAATACATACATGAGTACCTTGGCAATAACTACCCGATCTGTGATTGTGCTCTCTCTACCAAAGAAGTGTCCTGGGAGTGAAGGTACTTGATAGTCTGTTTCCATCGGGCTCCTTGAGTGACGGACCGCCGCTGAGAGATTTTTCAGTTACATGCCAACAAAGATCTCGTCCTCATCCGTGTTCCTGGACCTTTTCAGAGCGTCCATTGGCTGGAGCGGGACTGGCACATTGCTGAAGTCATCGTCTCTGCGAATAAGAGATATGCTTGTCTCGCGAGAACAGGTTTGGAGCTGATGAGACCTAGAGCGCGACACTGCGTAACCAATAGTCGGTCTACTCCCAGACAACGATCGATTCTGCCTGATTTCGCTACCAGTAGTTCTGCCAAGGAGATACTTGACCAAAGGTCTGAGGCAGAGGAATGAAGCAGCGAAGTTGTAAAAACCTGGTTCTATGATAGTCCAAGCCCACAAGGTAGAAGAAGCCCATGTCCCATCAATTAAAGGATCATGTTGTATGAACTCAACCGTACGAATAATTCCCCCGACCATACCCCTGGGAAAAGTCAACTTTTTGCACATTTGTCATGAAAAGACCAATACATACACGCTTCCAGTCAAGAGTGTAACCGTCAAACCAGCCTTAACTTTGATGTCGGCTTGCAATTCCCATACCATTGGAAGAGGTAGCAACAGCATCACAAAATCAGCAATTATGTTTGGTATACAACCATAGCCCCAGAAATGTCTGATGTTGATGCAAGTTCCATCAACGATACTTTTGTCCCAGAAGTACTTTATTGGTGAACAAGAAAAAACAGCAGTGAGGCTCGCTGCAATGCTCCAGGAGATGATGAAACCCATCAATACATACGTGACCATGCGTTGTACGTTGTAAACGAAGATTCGAGCATAGAAGACTAGGATTGCCAGTTTGGGAAGAGTGACCGCGATGCAATAGATGATTGAAAGGGCATAGAGAGATTTTGCCCACATCACTATTTTCTCCGGATGCTCCTCGAAGATAACCGAAAGATGGTGACCGATCCCACCCTTCTCGAGGATGACTAACCGCCATATAAGCTTCCGTAGCTGACATGATGAGATTCACTCAGTAACTCACCCAAGCCTAGTATGTCAATGGCCACAGAGAAGATGACTCCAACTCCTAGGATCAGATCATCTAGCCCGAAAGTGACCCGTCCTAGTCGTTTTGATAGGCATCGTAAGGCAAAAACGACAATATTGAGGACAGTGAAAGATATAGAAACCTCTTTGAGGGAGTCACCGTTATACGTCGACATATACTCGGATGTCATTGACGTAGCCATGACAAAGGACTGAGAAAGTGATGGGAAATGGAGGCAGCAAGAATGAGGCAAAACGTGTCAGAGGGACATCTGTGCGTAGTAGCTACCCATGTCGAGAGATAAATACCTTGTCACCCCCCCGATTGAGTTTGAGCTTCATCAATCTTACCCTCGACCGTCGAGTGTTGGAATATCTATGAGAACTATTTTAGCAGGCGGCTCTTTCGTAGCCTTGTCCGTCAACGACCTGCATATGAAGCGGCCAGCGGCGTAAATTGAATATGAAGCTTGGCGAATGAGCGCGCGAAGTACAAATATTAGCTTATGAGTGAAGGGAGCAAACACAGCCACCCAATTAAAAATAGAGCCAATCAGGGAGAGCAACATGAACGCTCGGCTAAGCTAACCTGGCAACGAACGTGGTGTAAGAGCGAAGCATTCCAGTGCTACCATTGATGCCGCTCCCTAGCTCAGATAGTCGTTGGAGAAGTAATATTGATGTCGGTCCAGGAATGTTCTCCTCATCCTCATCCTCGTTGTCATCCGCTACACGAACGCGCGAACGCAGCGTAGAAAAACATGCCAGTGCACATGTGCTGGGATCAGTCATCGTGACCTATTTAGACCTCAAGCCAAGTAAGCACTTGTAACAATGATTCGCCGCTAAAACCTGGGCCCCGCCTCGCCAATGCTGTCAGGGTCCACGTCCCAGCCTTCTATGACGTCACCACAACAACGCCAACAGAATCCTCCCAAGTGTGTACTTCGGTACGCCGACCTCACCGTCCCCACCAATAGCAGAGAGCGCTTGTGTCTCACTCCAGTGCCCTACGTTCGACGACGATGTATGACATAAGACCTATAGACGTAACAACACTATAAGATGTCTCGATTTTTATACCTCCCGTGGCAAATGACTCTAAATATACATGACGGAATTTTACCCTCTATAGCACTACCTGAGTACTGATTTCTTTTCCACCGTGGCGAACAATAACCATGAATCATCGTACCACATTCATCATATGCTCGAATGACGATAGAGCAGCTTCATATCCCAATGAATATGTCATCCTCATCATGTTCTCCATATCTTCGTGGTCCACTTCCAGGATAAGAGGAAAGGGGATAAGCAGGACCATGGTTGCCTCTTTCGATAAGTGAGATACTTGTTTCACGAGAAATATCATTGTTGTCACTGTGTGGTGATCGAGTCCTGGTGTAACCTTGACTTGACTGGTTTTCCGTTTGATGACCGGAAGGACTTTTATCAACCAGATAGCGAAACAGAGGGCGAAGACGATAAGCCGAGGTCGCGATGATATAGGCACCCGGTTCGATGATGGTCCAGGACCACAAGAGACTTGAAGCCCAAGTCCCATCTGCTATTGGATCGTGTCGCATGAACTCGACGGTCCGCAATATTGCAGCAACAAAACCACTCCAGAAATGTCAGTTGGAAATTAATGGAACGAAATCTTGTCACTTACACACTACCAATCAAGAGAGTGATCAGCAGCCCGGCCTTGACCTTCATACTAGCCTGGAACGACCATACCATTGGTAAAGGAAGGATCAACATGAAGAAGTCGACGATAATGTTAGGCACACCGCCGTAACTGTAATAATGCTTGATGTTGACGCATGTACCCTCGATCTGTTTGTTCCAGAAGAACTCAATTGGTGTGCAAATGAAAACACCGGCGAGGCCCCCGCCGATAGCCCAAGTCATAAGAAGTCCCATCAGGATGTACGTCGTGATAATCTGATATTGTTCGACAAAGATACGAGAAAAGAATACAAGGATCGAGAGCTTGGGTATAGTGACAGCACAGATGTAGAGCATGGAGAGCGAGTAAAGACATTGGGCCCAAATTCTGACTTCGTCCTGGTCTTTTGCGAAAACCGCAATCAAGTGGTGACCAACACCACCATAGTCAATAACGACTGTACAAGATATGTCAGCTTCTTGAACAAGACCAGGGCAGGTCACCACATACTCAGGCCGAGGATGTTAATTGCCATGCTAAAGATCAGTCCGATGAATAAGAGTACATCGTCCAGACCGAAAGGCACCCCCCCTATTCTCTTAGATAAGCAACGAAGCCCAAACATGGACGGCTCAATGATCAGAAACGATATGGAGACTCCTTCGAGACGAGCGCCGCAGTACTCCGAAAAATATTTTGATATCGTGGCTTGTGAGCTCATCGTTAGTAGTAGAAAGGACGAGTGAAGAAGAAGTGATATATCTGCGGCGTATCACGAAGAACTAAAATTGGGTAAGGTCGTCCGAGCAGGAGGCTGCGCTCGAGCCTTTATATGTCCCTGGCAAGTTTTAATTTATGCTTGAACTTTGGGCGACATGGCACTGCCAGACTCGGCGAGATTTAAGGTAGCTCGAGCTTGCTTAAGCTAGAGCCATCGCAGACTGAACATCCCAGCCAATTGACTACCTCGGATAGTCAGGCTGTCAGCCGAGCTGTTGAAAAAATCGGCAGGCGCCTTGGAGATCGTATCGGCCTAGGCTGGCTTACACACGGCTGAAAGCAAGGCTGAGGACCTAACAGACGAAGTGGGGCGATAAAAACTCATCACTCAAGACCAACAGAATGCGCTCGAAAGTCCGCGCTCTGCGCCATCGAGACAGGCAATTTCGACTTCAAAGCAGCGCATTAATACCACCTCCCGGTTGTGTGTCGTGTCTATTGTTGGAAGTTGTGAACAATGCAATAAATGGGTTCCTGCGTTGTATTGACGAGCATACCAGAGAAGGAGGCCGCAAATGCATCGGCGGATATGCGCCTTGAGGATTCTTACAGGCTTGGGACCTTGCAGGATAGCAAAGCGACGGCGCCAATCGACGAGCCGTGCGCCTGCCTCGCAACCACTCGTCACCAATTCGCTCACCGCAATCTCAATTGTATCTGATTATCGCTACTCCACAATCAATTCAGCCTGCGAGGTTCGCTGTGACCACATGCTATTCATGGAGAGACAGCACAGGAAAGGAACGTGAGAGAGCGGAAGTTTCATTTTCAAATCTCAAAAATAAAGTAAGCTCCACGGTGCAAACGCGTTTCATGGAGTTTTGCGGGGCCGGGCTCTGTCTTGGAAACACTGCAAGATCTGTGGGGCCGGGGAGTGGCTCCGGGCTCGGGCTCATGATCCAGGCCGGGCAAGTGGAGGCCCGGGCAGCACAAGGTCCCCCATCGGCGAAGGTCGTGCCGCCTTGTACATCTACCTCGTTTAAGAAACAGACAATAATCTCTCCAAGGCGAAAAATGATTCGCTCGGCTGAGGTTGATTTGCACATGTTCTCGTAAAAACCGTTCATCCAGGGCTTAGTCCATAGCCTCATGGCCCATCCTATATATGTCTGTCTGGAGGTTGTGCTACGGACAAGACGACCGTGCATTGAGGCAAGTTGCAGAAAAGAGAATTATTACTGTACAGAGCATTTGTATCGGGTTTCACCCGATCAAGAGGCAACACCTTTCGATTTGGAATCCGCTCGACCAATTTTACATAATATATATCACGATCTGGTCTCCCACAAGATCTAATATTCGGACAACATACGACCTATGAAACTTCAAGATGCAGAAGCCTACACATTCTGCTTTATACGATAAGGAAGTGGACGTTTGTTCTTCTGGGAATGTACATTCTGAGGCGTGGTCCCGGATATGCAATACGGACAACTACGAATACCCTTCCGCCATCA
Source organism: Myriangium duriaei CBS 260.36 (assembly GCA_010093895.1). Classification (NCBI taxonomy): domain Eukaryota; kingdom Fungi; phylum Ascomycota; class Dothideomycetes; order Myriangiales; family Myriangiaceae; genus Myriangium; species Myriangium duriaei. Next base: position 36,915 of record ML996089.1, read on the forward strand.
CTGATTCGGCTGGCTATCTCCCGAGGAAGTGCTTCCACGATAGAAGCTTGTGCAGTGTTGAAAGTTTTCGGGACAAGGAATACCCACAGCTAAAGGGTAAGGATAACATGGTCTGGATTACTCGTGGCCTACATCTCACTTGTACTAGGTAAAATCTACCTGGATACTGGTGGAACCATGGTGAGTATGCCCAGATTTATGACTCGAACCAACATCAACTGACCGGGACAACATAAAGCTTTATCCTCGCTCCTTGATTGAAGAGTTCTCTATCGACTTGATTAGCAATTTGTATGGCAATCCTCATTCAGCTTCGACACCAGCTGTCAGGTCAAGCCGCAAAGTGGATTCGGTAAGGGAAAAAGCCCTCCGCTTCTTCAACGCAGATCCCACGGAGTGGGACCTGATTTTCACAGCCAACGCGACTGCATCCGTCAAGTGCGTTGCTGAATGTATGCGTGACTTTGCTGCAGCATCAGGCGTCCCTTTCTGGTATGGTTATCACTACGAGGCACATACGAGCCTCGTTGGAGCACGAGAATTGTCCGAAAAGCACCATTGCTTTTCAAGCGATGAAGAAGTGGAAGACTGGATCACCAAAGACAGACTTCTGGGCTCAAAGTCGAAGCAACTAGGTCTCTTTGCCTATCCGGCACAATCAAATATGACAGGACGTCGTCTGTCCCTACAGTGGCCTCAGCATATCCGTAAGAGGATGAAGAGCTTATCCACTTACAGTCTTCTCGATGCTGCTGCTCTTGTTTCAACTTGCAAGCTTGATTTATCTAATGCTTCTCATGCACCAGATTTTGTTGCACTGTCATTCTATAAGATCTTTGGCTTCCCCAACATCGGGGGTCTCATCGTCCGCAAAGCATCAGCAAAAGTTCTCGGCAGAAGGCAATTTTTTGGTGGAGGCACTGTTGAGATGGTTGTTGCTGTTGATGGCGCATGGCACGCGAAAAGAGACACAACTTATGAGCGTCTCGAAGATGGGACACTGCCCTTCCATGCTATTGTTGCATTGGATCACGCAATTGACGTACATGATCGTCTTTATGGACCTGATCCCATGAGCTTCATATCAGCTCATACGACTTTGCTCGTGACGCAACTATATAATGGTCTCTTCGCACTGCGGCATGCTAACGGTATGCCTTTAGTTATCATATACACAACCGACGGAAGCCAATATGGCAACCCCATCATGCAAGGAGCGACTATTGCTTTCAATGTTCGAGCTGCATCAGGACAGATGATCGGGTATCAGGATGTTGAAAAGAATGCAAATAAGCATTCGATCTTCTTACGATCTGGGCAACTTTGCAATCCTGGTGGCGTGGCTACATATTTGGAGTGGTCCTCCGCAGACTTACGTCACGCTTATGCAATGGGACATCGGTGTGGCAACCCAACCAAGACCCAAGTTGTACTCGGAAAATCCACAGGAGTGGTGCGGGCCAGCATCGGAGCCATGAATACGGCAGCCGATATCGATGCCTTTTTGGACTTTATGCAACGCTTTTACGTCGACCATGGTCGGGAAGGGGGACTGAACACGACTGAGTTGAGCTGGGCTGAAAGCTCCTCACATCCTGTCAGTGCATTGCAAGGTCGCCCTGCGCCTACGACCATTATCGGCACATCGGGTGCAATGCGTAGCGTCGACAGCGAAAGTTTGCCAGATGTTTCGCCCATCCACTCAATAACGTGCAGACAACCCGAAAACATCTCAGCTACCTCCAAATGGAGAGCTTTGTACAAGAAGCAATTCCCGATGAGCTTGTCTAGGAAGTCGGCGAAGTAGGAGAATCATATAACTGTTTGTCTTCCGCCGTCCTTACCCCATCGCAGTCTACAGGCGACTCAGCATGGTCGAAGCTAATTGGTGATTATGGGGTTCCTGGTCCATCCATCTCCGTTGGCACATCAGCATAATCTAATAACCCTAGATTCTATCTACAAGCCTAAAAGATTCTTGACTACAATACAACTGCAGCACTCGCTATGCTTTGTGACATATGATTCGTTTAGTTGGAAGCGCTCATTCATCGCACGGAGAAGACTGAAGATATGAAAGTCGGGTCAGGGCAGGTGCGTACTGTTTACAGAATTGCAAAATATGTTCGTGTTAGTAATTTATACATGTCTCAAAAATGGGTAACTTTGACACTCTGTATTTCCCCAAGATGGGAGTAAGCCGTGACAAAGTTAGCTTGGTTGCAAGGAAGATCTCTATGCTATAGAAAAGTGTTCGATGTTCGCACGCCTTCGATCGTGGACTGAGGCATTCCTCCCATCATCGTGTTGTTCGAGTTCTCATTGTGCCCAGCGATTTCTTTTCTGCTATAGATATCCAGACAATCAGAATGGCTTCAAGGCGCACTGAGAGTTTGAGTCACTCTTCTACGTTTCGAGCGCTTGCACAGCAGCCATGCCGTGGATCGACCATGAACGTCGATTTATCACGTGACTCTCGCAACAATGGATGCAGCAGCTCGGAATTCTCGGCGGTGGCGGGGCCGAGATGGGCGAGTACATCGGCTACACTTGGCCGTGGGGGCGCAGCTGACATTTCGTCAGGCTGCCCATCAGGCTTGCTGATTTTCCAGCCTCTTCGCTCCCGGCGTGGGGCCCGTAGCTGAGATTTCGTCTGGCTGCCCATCAGGCTTGCTGGATTTCCAGCCACTGAAATTAACCATTTACTCGATCCGGCAAGAGCCGGCACCAACAATGTTGGTGTCAGCAATGTGTTGTCCAGGCTTCTGGAGAAAAAAAAATGTCGAGACCCCGGGCCCGGGAATCTCAATTACTTTTGCCTCATCGCCGCGGATCCCTATCACACGCTCCCAACCACGCGGCCTCCGATCAACAAGCAAATGCCCGCATTGATGGCTCCCCGGCAGACCCAGAGCACCGCATCAGCAGTTGCATGTCTTGCTTGTCGCGAGCGTCATTCTCGATGCGACGCCGTTCAGCCTAAATGCGCTCGATGCGTAAGAAATAGGCGTGAATGCATATACGTAGCGTCTCGTCGGGGCTGTAAGGCCTCCAGCCGGCAGGATTCCTCGCCTGACTCTACACATTCTTCGAGAACCGATATCACAACCTCCACGCCTCCCACATCAGTCCATTCTGAGCATGCTTCTGTGCGCGACCAACACACTACAGCCATCCCAGCGGACCAACATCGCCATGTCGACCTCTACTACCAATACTTCCATAAGACTCACCCTTTTCTACTTCCGCAGCACTTTCTACACCTCCAACCGTGGTCGGTGCTCCTCCAGCAAGTTGTGTCTCACATCGGGTCTAAGTATTGCGGACATGCTCATCACTTCGACTTCGAATCTTTTGTCGACTCCTATGTGGAAGTCTGTACGGACAAGAGCATCGACATGGTGCAAGTAAGACTACTGAGTGCCATTCTGCTTCACACCCTTGTACGGCCGGACAGCGCTGTAATCCAGCTCAACAAAGCAGTCGACCTTGCTCTGGAACTAGGACTTCACAACGAGTGGTTTGCCGTCCAACAGGGAATGCTCCATCCTCTGCGGGCCGAGAGTACCCGACGTACATGGTGGGAGCTTTACGTAATAGATGGCTACTTCGCAGGCTTCCACCACAGGCCGTCCTTCCGATGCAAGGAGAGCCTTGCAGATACGTTACTTCCTGGCGAGGAGCAAGAGTATGAGCACGGTCGATCTTCACAGACATGTCTCAGCTACCACCATTTACGTCGTAGGGTTTTCCTCGATGACCAGACGTTTTCATCGTTTGCTCTTCGGATCGAAGCCGCTGGGATTTTGGGCAGAGTCTTAGCAGCTAATGATCCTATGAGCTTCGTGTCCATCGAATCTAATCTAGGCCTGGATGGCCTGCTCTCGACTTGGTTGTCAGACCTGCCAGCTTCCAAACCAGTCGTTAGCACCGGCGGGAAATGTGACGAGCTGGTATTTCAAGCTCAGATGATTGTCTTGATGGCGAGCATATACCTTCACTTGCCCCGAAGTGGTATCTTCAACTTCGTAAACAGCAGTGACGTGGCTTGCGCCAAAGCAAATCAGATAGCTACACCGTTCTTGGACCCTAACTTGCATGCTTCTAGAGCCATGGATGCTGCCAAGAGTCTCACAATACTAGCACTATCGGATCTTCACGGACACCATACTCCCTTCTTCACTTGTGGACTTGTTCTCGTTGCTATCGTCCATTTGTCTGCCATGGCTGCTCTCTTTGACGAACCACCAGAATGCCAAGTTGACCGACTAAGACAAGTCTTTGCTTTGTTGAGATCGGTGGCTAAGACTTGGCCTCTGGCTGAAAATGCGGTAACGCAGTTGAAGAAGATAGCTGCAGCTGCATCCAGTCTCAATCCTGCCAGCCAACCGCATTCGGACATGTGGACGGGTAGGGAAGACTTCGAGGCTCTCATGTCCTACATGTGGTGGTTCGATGGGCGCTGTTGTCAATGGCAGCCTCCTGCCCAGCTCGAGCAAGATTTTTACACAACTTTGTAGCATCAAGGCTTATTCAGAGCGCTATTGAAAAGAATACTTACATTGTATTGTACTGTCAGTTCTGTCGCGTCAACCCTTGAGGAAATAGACGCGTTAGGACTATTGTATAGTTGATTGTATATAAGCAGAATCCAAGACTCGATCCGTACGTTCTCGGCGCTTGGATGTGCACCTTGATGCGTCTGTTGAGTAGACTGTAGGTCGAACTTTATCCAGATCCTTCTCAGAATGTCATTTGGAAGCAAATAATTGTGAAAACAAGAGCATTTCGTTGTCACCACCGCTCTTGTTTGTAGTCATTGCTGACACGACAATGATAAGACAAGACATACGCTTTGTGAACAAGATCAAATTACCTGGGGAGACATAGCGAGACATCTGAAGAATTCGTATAATGGCTACTTCATCCTCAGAAGTAGAGTAAGACACTGATAATGGCGAGAAATCACCACATGTTTATTTGATCACTTTAACAAGCTTAGCCGAAGTCGCGTTTCTAATCTTGTACCTTCTATTGGTGACCCTCATCTCCAACAAACCGACTCGAGCAGTCTACTCGGATGAATCGCGAGCTTGTTTTGGCTACGTGTCCGCAGCGTATCCGCGTGACTTGGCTCCAGTGACCCGAACAGCGACCTTTACTGCCGCTTTCTCCACTACCAGCGCCTTTCCATTGGCATAAGCACTCAATATGGAGATCAAGTGACCTCGAAGCTATGATCCGTGCTGGGTTTGATTGTCAAGCGTGGGCTGGGATATGGGTTGAGTCTCGCCGCCAGCATTAATCCGATCCTGTTCGGCGCTCATTGCGTCCAACATTTCTTGTTGCTTCGAGGCAATTGCAGTAGTGTCTTGAGGATTCTTGATGGACATAGCCTGCAACTCTGCTTGTAAACGAACCAATTTTGTCATATAATCCTCCTCTCGCCTGGATCTTTCAGGTTTTGGGGGCCGGCTAGCGATTGTGTCTTTCAGTTTGAGTTCCATTACTATCAGCATCAATTTCTGAATCCGTTGTGCGAGTTTTGGATTTGGAGCAGCCTTGAGCAGAAGCTTCTGTAGTTGTTGAAGAGAGTCCATGTAGGGATCCTGGTCAGATTGGCTCGACTTCTGAGCGTTTTCCTCATCCTGGTTATAGGTTGTCCGTTTGGTTGTCTGGCTGGCGGTTATATCCTTCAATTCGAGCTCCATTACCACGAGCATGATTTTCTGGATTCGTTGTGCGAGCTCCGGATTTGAAGCAGCTTTCAGCAGAAGATCTTGAAGTTGCATCAAAGTATTCATGTAGGGGTCTTCCTTGTCCTGCGAAGACCTTGCTTCATGATTTGCTACACTTCGTTGATTCTTGTGCTTGTTATCGTCTGGGATGCTGTGGTCGAGATTGATAGCCGCAGCTCGTGCAAGGTCATGCGACGGATCACCCACGGGATCTGGCACATGTGAAGACCCAACTATTCTGCTATTCAAAGGCTGGGCAGTGGTAGCGGCGAGGTAGAGAGCCAGGAACAGGGCTGAAGATAGGAATTTCATTATGCCAGCAAAGACGTCGGGTTTACCATGTGCTTGAGAAAGAGATGAAACTGATGCGGAGGAGGATCGAACTATTATATGCCTGTTCAATCGCTTTGAAGGTATGTGCCCCCCAGCCGCGTCGCCTAAAATAGCAGGGTCGAGGCTGACGCCCGGCACGCTTTGCCAACGCCAAGGCTCCCGCAAAAGGGGCTGAGCCTCAGCCTTCCGGCGCCGCAGCTGAGGTCCCTACCGCGGATCATTTTGGGAAAAGCTAAGTCAGGTGCGCCTGGCTTTGGGAGAAAGCTGCAACAAGCATCTCGTGGTGGCTGAGCTCATTTGTCTGCTGGGACATTCAAGGATGCATGGCGTGTAGCAAATTTCCTACCTTATCTTTGAGAAAGTACTGCCGAATGAAGACATCAATTGCTACAAGACGTTGTAATTGCAGGCCTTCGCTGGATCGGCAGAGGAAAGTAGTCATGTATACCTCCTTAAGAGCGCCAACGTGACTAGGAAAGGCCCGAATCATCGTTCATCCTGGAAAGGCGGGATATACCCAGCCCTTACGCGGAATCCAAATGCGAAGTACATTCGTTGAGTGGATTCATTTGTTAAAAACACCTTCGCACAATCTGGGAAGAAAAGAGACCAATGTTCGCCAAATGCGTCAGTAGGGACTAATCAGGCTCAAAGTGCCTGGATCAGAAATAGGCAAGAGACAGAGGAACATGAATGAGTTGAGTGAGTCACGATAGTCCCTTGATCAATCACCAGATCTATACTGAACAGCCCTAATGATCTGTTTTCCTGGAACCTGTAGCCCATATGTGCCAACACGTAATCATGGTATCGGCTTCTGTTCTCTATTTCCAGCAGTGCCTCTGACTTGGTGATGATGCGATTGATGACGTTTATATAGGCATCTTGATATGGGTAGGCCCATCATGCAACTCGAAAAAAAGAATTTGGTGACACTCATGGAGATTGTGTGCATGTACGTCGCTGCCTCATCGAAAACTTTTGCTCTGTTCAATCGCGGCGCATACGTAAGACTGCCCATGCGAGACATCTATAGGCCAACACAATAACGAGCATGATCCCCACCCACTTTCCGGTTCTGTTTTCGCTATAGTTGTACATATCAAGGACGGCTTTGCCGGGGATTTGACATTGGTCCATAAGCGGTGAGGGGTACATGCAGGTACATGAACCGTCCATTTGCTTGGTACAATCGTAGACCCGATCTGTAAATTCATTGATCATCATGCCTTGGAAGACATAGGCTTGGTAGTCGATAAAGTGGAACACATAGTACCAGAAACTGTTCAGTTGCTGTGGGGGCACTAGAAAGCCGTTCGTACACATCCACAGTCCGTTAGCAAAAGCAGTGACTGCAAGTGCCACAACAAAGAGAGGTACAACCGAAGTCACCAATACCACCAATGACTCAGCGGCGATGAGATCTAGGAACAACCACATGACCCAGGTAAAGAAGGCTTGTCCAGTAGGACGGAAGTTGCTTAACCAGTATGCGATGATGGAGAACAGCAAGGAAATGATGAACAGATATGGAAGGCCAATGACAAAGTTGGAAACCATAAATGCAGCAGGACCGTACAAGCCATTAGCTCTTTCTTTGATAAAAAGAGCACGATCCTCTAGGAAAGCAGGGATGTAGGCCACGGCCATGAATGACATGAAAGCACCACCGAAGAAGATAGCATTGATGAACGACCCAATGTTTTCCTGTTTTGGCGCAAGGCGAAGCCAGACCGTGCCCATCATAATGGCCAGTCCCATGTACATGGCCACACGTATGCCATAAGCGATGATGTCGCGGCGTGACTTAATGTAGGATCGAGAAATGAGGGCCAATTGAACATCAATGGGAGACGCATGAGGCTCTTGAAAATCAATCGAGCATCCATTGGCTCGATTACCAGCGAACTCTTTGGAGAGCTCTGTGTCGCACTCCTCACGCAATTGTGACATCGTCCAATTCGATTTAATCAAGTCCAGCTGTCTGGTCTTGTCGCCCTCGTCTAGATTGAAGTCGGTGTTGACATAGTCGATGATGAACTCTGCTGGATTCATGAAAGCCGGTACAGGAAATCCACAGTCGCCAAAGAACTGCTGGACTCCTGTCACTGATCCGGAGTAAGCCGTATGGCCTTGAGAAAGTAATAGTAGCTTGTCGAATGAAGAAAAAGTAGCAGTCGATGGCTGATGGATCGATGCGATGACGATAAGCCTGTATCGTTTCGCGATTGCTCTTATGAATGAGATGACTTCAAAGGCGGCAGCTGAGTCAAGACCGGACGTAGGTTCATCAAGGAACAAAAGTTTCGGGCTGGTAATGAGTTGTGCTGCGACACTGAGACGCCGTTTCTGGCCGCCAGAGATACCTTTCCTGATCGGTGTGCCGACGAGAGTGCTTGCCTGAGCGCGAAGACCAAAAGCATCCAGTAGCGATTTTATTCGTTCAAGTCTCTCGTCTTTGCTAATGCTCTTTGGCAGAGAAAGCCTTGCTGCAAAGTCGAGCGTTTCACTGACGGTTAGAGAGCCGACCAGAGCGTCGTCTTGTTCAACATAGGCTGCAATCTCGCGAGTGATACTAGGGTCTACAGAAGCCCCATTGAGATATATTCCGGCGCGAATATCAGCCTCGATAGTTGCCACTCGGTTGGCCAAGACGTTGAGGAGAGTAGTCTTGCCGGAACCCCTATTGTATGTCAGTAGGCATTGACTATGTTCGCGTGGATGATGCTTACGAAGGACCCATGAGAGCAAGCAATTCACCGGCTCTAGCAATACCGCTGACATTATCCAGTAGAACCTTAGGTTGCTTCGTGTCCCGTGCCTTCACTGTAACGGTGATGTCTTTCCAGGCGAAGCTGTGCACATTGATATTTTTGAGTTGTGCATAACTGCCATCACCCACGCTCTTCTCCTCGAATGCCATGTCGGTATGCCGTGTTATCTAGTGTGCAGCTTTTTGAAGTGCTGGAGCTGAATGGGTGAAGACTGCGTGCTTGATACTGATAGACTACTGATCGATGGAAGATTGACAGACCACACTATAGGTTGTAGCAACAAAGTGATGCGCTGGAAAGGTAACAGCTTTGCACAATGCTGGCATCATTATATTTGAATCTACGCATCCCGGAACAAGATCAGCGAAATACGGCGAATGTGTGTGAATTTTGCATCAGGCTGAGTATCGGCTGCTGAAGGTTTGCTAATTTCGGGGTTCATCAGGATCAGGCGTGCAGTCCCCGGGCGGTGTATCTCCCCCGAGGCTCGGAGTCCCCGGATGGCGCGGCTGTGCAAGTACCTCAGTTCCTCGTGTTGCATACCGTTTTGCACCCGGCGACTCGATACACAACAACTTTGTCGGGAAGGATGGTCTTCGCCGACGGTCAGCCCGAAATTCGTGCTTACCAACGGCTCTTACGTATCCGCCAGGGCTTCAGTCTGACCAGACACATGCACCTGCTCAAGTCGGCCGCTGTGGAGACGATCGATGTCCACTACCAAAGCTACCGGCGTTGTATCAGCCAATCGCAGACCTTCAGCACAGATGATAGAAAAAACTTCAGCTATTCCTTGATCGCTCTCATCATCTTTGTCCGTCGTGGGTCTGTCACCGTGCTTGCTATGGCGGTTGCTCATGAAAGGCTGTCGAGGTATACTCTGGTGGCACGATGGACTCCAGGGGTTCCATGCGGTGTGTGCATTTCGGAATGTCTCAGTCGTCTCGAGATTACATCTTGCAAGTTCAAGACAAGCATAATACAAGAATAGACTCTCCACGGCAGCACCAATCTGCCGAATTCGTTAAGACATTGAACATGTTCATCGTAAAACCTCAATCGTGCTGATGAGTACGGAAGTGAGACACTTGCATTGATGTGGCGGAGATGCTAGGAAGCCATCCTTGATCATTGCTGAGGTCTTTTATTGAGCACGGTCTAAGTGACAGAGCCAGAGACTTCCAATCTCGGTCAGCCTGACGCTTGTTTGAAGAATGCAGTTTCATGAGTCGACGTTGATTCCTCGGAGCATGAGCTAGTAGTTGTAATAACAGCCTGCAAGCATCGCTAGTTTGGAGTCTTCAACTTGTTGCTGTTTGGGGCCTGCTCTTTTGCGTACAACTGGAAGCTTTTGCGAAATGCCTGTACCAGGCGTCTTTCTTGGAGACGACCATGTCTGCTTCGACATGATCTCGGAAGTCGCATAGATAAATGTCAGCATCCACTGACCAATATGATGCTCACCGATTTAATGTACCTCGCGGAGGTTGTTTCTAACCTCAAAAGCTGAGTCTATGGAACCGGCGCATGAAGTCTTGCAGTAAGTCCTCTGATCATTATCATGTTACGGATCAAGACCGAAGCAGGCTCGGTTTTGGCAGGCATGGGATGTGCCAGGTCTGGTGAAGCGATGGAAATACCTTATGACAACGTCAGTCCGATCCGCTTGTGCCCAGAATCGGGATAATCAGAGCAATACATACTAGGCGTGCCACTCTGATCGTGTAGACATCGCCGTCCACTTAAAGTTCGGATTTTGATCTTGTGCATGAATTCTGCATGATGGTATTGACAGGTGTCATATCCCTAATTGTCTCCAGAGCTTGAAGAGTGGACTCAAGAGGGACTTCGTACAGAGCATCTCGATAGACCTCTTCATTGATCGTCCCGTCGAAGCCTCAATGGGCACCAGCAAGCAAGAATGAGACCCGTGGATGGATACGCGCTGTAATGTGTCGATATGCTTCAATTGCCACTGATTTGTTACAAAGCCTGGTTGAATAATCCGAACGGTAAGAATTTGTGAGACCTTGACCTCAAGACAATCAGCATCGGTAATACCCTAACGCCCATATACAACCAATTTTGAACATCCGAAGTATCTACTAGAGGCTGACAGCGAAACTGGATGAATACATTCTTTTGCCGCGTACGGGATATATCGTCCCTATTGAAGAGGCAAATGTCACATGGTCGAGAATTGAAAGCACCGGGACGGAGACAGAAACGGACCAATAAGCCAACAATCAAGGGTAAATTCAAAATCCCTGGTTACTATATTAGCCAAGCAGGCCATTGATGAGTGACTAACATATTTCCTGCCTACAATAATCCAGCAAGGTATCGAGTTGTGCGCCAAAGCTAGCTTTTTGCATTAGCCATCTCTGCAAAGCAAGACTTTCGTATTATCTCCTTGGCGAAAACAGTCAGGAATCTTGCTCAATGATTATTTCAACCGACCGTTCTGGATTCCTTGATGATGGTTGCGATCCAACGTGTACCGAAATACAGTGAGTCTGCTCAATCCGTTGGTCCCGCCTGAAACACGCTGGCAAAACTGTGACTTACAGAGGATATATAGGATTACTACAACAGTCGTGAATATGATAGGCACTAATAATGGGCTATCACTTTCGGAGTGCAGCATCCTTCTGATGTGGAGGACGCTGCGTTGAGCAAGTCCAATGGAGACAATTGTGAGTATGATAAGTGGCCCCAGGCCAGTTTCCATCGCTTCCCCAAAGTTGCGGGCGAAAGAGTCGTGAGAATCCACGGAGACCATGGTGATCTCGATTAGTGCAGCTTGCAAACCGTTGTTGTTGTCGAGAAGAACCCAGAGCTAATGTGCTTGCTCAAAACACCAACCCAATTGCAAGAAGTCCAGTGCGTGTGGAGGGATGAAAGATGACGGGCAAGATCTTCCAACTATCACGGGGCCTGATCAAGAACAAGGAAGGTTGCAAGCGCAACGTAAAACTTGGGCGCATCAGAAACACTTAAATGATCGTAGCCTGGTTCGACAAAGACGGACAGCACGAATGAAGGTATCATTACTTTCCTGCAACGACAGCGCGCAAAGCCCCACTTTTAGTTCTCCAATACCTGCCAGTCTTCAGATCTCTCCTTGTTCTAATTTTGAATGCGGCAGATGATCCTTAGTGAAAACGCGACAATACCCGCAGTCATGCTGTCTTGAGCGGATGTGACTGAGCGCGCCAAACAATACCGGTAGAGGAGATTGCTAGAAATCAGGCAACCGCTCTTTCGGCCCTTTGGTGCGTGATTTTTTGTGTGCTGTGGTTGGCTGGCATCCAAGTTCAGTGGTCAGTAGGATTGGTGGATAGCGTTGGCCGGTCAGACGGGTCAGCAGCGTTCTTAGCGTGTGCGTAGCGCGTAGACTCAACACCAATCATTCAACACACAGCTTCGGGCCACCAACACTTGCCCCCGGTGCCCTGTTCCCCGGCCCTAGACCAGACTTCGGGCACCATGCCGTTGCGCGGTGCCGTGCCGTGTGATGTCCCACCTGTTGGTACCTGATCGCTGAACGACTGCATCTGCGTATCTGATGGTGCACGCTTTGTTGTCAGCTGCCAAGCGGGCTGAGAAACTATTGTTTGCCTACTGCAAGGCGCCCTGGAGTGTTTTGATGAGCACATGCTCGTAAATCTTAGGAGACACAGCTCGTCGCAAATCTGCAGTGGCACCTTCCCGACTGATCAAGGCTCGTCAGACGCTTGCAACGCGAACCTTTGCCCGCATCGGCCACTGCCGGCATATTCTGGTCCCTGAGACGAGATGACCACGCCGCATGTGGTATGATCTTCCCTTGTGGCTTCTGTGGTTCCTCTCGTTTCAGCCTTGTGCAGACAAAGTTCTCACATGCGGCGTGTGATGAACACTAGGCAAATCTCTTCAGATTCCGAACACATCTGATCGCGTACAGACTAATTGGTCAATATCTCGGACGCGACAGACAATCATTCGAGAAGGAGGAGCTTTGCAGCACTGGACCAAGGCTTGCGAAAGCATCGTGTAGGCGGAAAGATTAGCCTCGTGAAGGTGTACCTCAACCGCAAAGGAGTGCTGGCCCAACACAAGCTTGCTTGGTATTTCCAAGATCCGCGGGCTTTGGGGGCCAACTGATAACTGTCTCGCTTTGGGATAACGGCAATACCTGCACTACCCATACACTCGAACATCAGCCTCAAGCAGCCAATGGGATATGCTTTCTCGCTCTTCGCGCCATATTGCAGATAGAGACCTGAAGGTTTTGGGGCTATCAGTCAACAAGTCGCCCTCAACTAAATCAGTCCAGTTCTCTGCAACTACATTTGCCTCCACAAGCATTGCAGGTTCTCCTCTTCCGGAATCACAGACCAGAGATCCGTACACATCATGGTTGGACTTCGATGATGATGATCTGGACGACGACGGCGGAGATCACGGCGCTGATGGCGGTGATACGGCCGAACTGGACGTTTTAAGCTCTGATGATATAAAGAAGACTTCTCTTCAAATCAGCTTCAATACAAAGCACCCACGATTGGTGACCTTCCTCACTGTTGCTGGAGACGTCCAACATGCTCTCGTGCAAGCTCTTCTTGGGTTCGAGCTGGAACCTAGTCTGTCGCTCCAGGATTTTGGACTTGTGCCAGATAGGACCAGTACTCCTGGGACTGTGAAGCTGTTTGGGGATCCTCTTTCGGAGTCCACTTCTGCTGCTGTCACTTTCGCACTCTGTCAGATTCCGGAACGACATGCGACACCTCCGCCACCATACGAAGCTCGGATGCCCGACACAAAGACGTGGGGAAATCTTCCGGCTTGGGAGATAGCTGATGAACAGAATGTTTGCTCTTTGAAAAATCATCAATTCAACGATATCGACGATTCCCTGTGCTCAGCTTTTCGTCACTCTCCTGGGGCATCACTTTGCCAGATGTCAAATACACTCGTGCTTACGATAGACGACTCACCCGCGTCCAGATTATCTGCAATGACAACACTCCTGCAAGTGGCAGAGTTGAACGCCCCGGATGGTGTGCCCGAAGCTGATGCGTCTTTACCCTCGGCCATAGTTGTCATGACAGCAACTCGGACACCGGTAGAGCTAGAAGCGTGGGATCCCGACTTCACGACGGACACATTCTTCGATCAAATGCTGCTATCAGACGTTTCTCTGACTTCGCTCAAAGACCGGGTTCGAAGACGATTCCTCCATTTTAGAGTTCTGAGAATCCCGAACTTTGGATCCTCCTTACGGAAGACGCAGATCGACAAACTGTGGGCCGAGATTCACAACAATTGCGGTCAAGCACTGCCGTATTTTCCAACTCAACCAAAAGACGCCACGACCATGCAGTTCGAGCCTGCGGAGCCTGAAGGGCTAGTATTGGGCGGCAGAGCTTTGTCATTAAGCGAGTCTTGTACAACTGATATACTGCGACTTTCTATCCTGGACTCAATCGAACGTCGGCTTGGGTGCGGATTGGCGTTGATGGTCGACTTGATCATCGCTGTCGGTGTAGCGGAGGCCATCGCTGTCTCCATGACGCAAGGTAAGACTTTGCGAGATATCGTCCACTCCTTGATTTCCAATGACATCCTCAACAACTCCCACGCGACCAGATTAGAGACAGATCCCTATGGTGCCTTAATACCTTCTTCCAGGCTACTGAATGACACCACTGTTGGAGTCACAGTGGCGCTGCGACAACAATTGATGACAGCGACTCACGTCCAACCCTCCTATAGGCTGAAGAAGCTCGTTGTGACGAGAGATTTGCCAACCAAGTCGAAGTCGAAATCAAGAGTCAAATTCGAGGAGAATCTGTCCGAAGAACGGGTCACACAACAAAGCCATGCGCATAGAATGCGCATTCGAAATTCCTCATTGTTCCCTCGCCTGAGAAAAATAGCATCATCCCCACAATTGCGCCCGGGTTCGAATGACACCATAGCAAGGCCGCAATCGCCATCAAGTCAGTCACTTTACAGTAAGGGCAGCCCCTCAAACAACATCAATACATTCAAGATATCAGACAACGAACGAAGAAAACACTGGCCGAATACGGAGCATCTCGACTTGGACATGTTCCTGACTTCGGCTTCCATGGACCATGACTTTCCAAAATGGGCGACCACTCGTCAGTCAGATACCGGGACTGAACGAGTCGAATTCTCATCATCTTATTCCTGCGCGACTGTAAGCCCACCCTCTACATCTCCTGAAAGGCTCCGGAAGCCACGAGACGTTCTGCGAATGGCGCTCAAGCCGGAGTTCTGCCACAAAGGAATGTGCACTTCCGAGCACTACGAAGACGCTGTGCGAGCATGTTTGAACGACCCAGTGGCTCTACGTATCATCGGCGACCTTGTAGCGCGACGCTTTTTCCTGGAAATACGAGGGTTCTCCTGTTTTTCAAATGGGGTGGCTATGT
Source organism: Myriangium duriaei CBS 260.36 (assembly GCA_010093895.1). Classification (NCBI taxonomy): domain Eukaryota; kingdom Fungi; phylum Ascomycota; class Dothideomycetes; order Myriangiales; family Myriangiaceae; genus Myriangium; species Myriangium duriaei. The sequence goes on from ML996089.1 coordinate 52,203, forward strand.
GTTCGGGTATTACAGTGGCAAATTGTGGCTCAGTTTCATCCCCAGCTAATTTATTTTCAGGACATATTGAATGCCGGGCACGGAATGGAAGTGAAGAGTTAAGAGTGCTCGGAAGCTTCTTTCGCTGTATCGCCGCAAGAGCAACCCCATGTTTCATCGTGGCTCCAACAAACGACAACATGACTCATTTCAAGGTTTGAACATGATCGAAACGACCTGCTTACTGTCTGGTTGTCTGACTCTTCTCTTGCTTCCTAGGTGCCATTGTCACAGGACGTCATAGATCAAATGGCAGATCATGGGAGGTTCAATCTCAACTCTATCTGTGTCCCCACCCAACCGGAGACCTGTAAGCTATTCTTGAGCATGGTATTTGGAGGAAGTCATGATGAATATGAGGACATGTACGAAGTATGTAGTGCCGTGCCGACATCCTTCTCCACGGATTGTGCCCCAGACCCTCCAGAGAAAGATCACAAGCGTAGAACACCTCTCATGAATGCGCCAGTCGAGGAAAATTGAGGAGACAAATTCGTACATAATCGGTGCAGACGACTGAATAATACCTGTAATGCGAGAAAGATAAAAGATATGTGCTCTGAGGTACGCGTAGCGGAGTATGGTATCACAATAATTTCAACACTAATTTTGACGTCCATTGAGTATCCAACCAACGTTGCGTCGTTCTTACCTGGTATGATCCTCTCTCACGAAGGCGTGCATACCCCTGGCCAGCTGGGCTGCGTTCGACGCGAAAAGGCGGTTGCGCACACAAACAAAAGGGTTGGTCTTGCAGTGTCGCTACCGGGGATGGACGGAAATCACGATTTGGTCCGAGAATTGTCCATGGCCATGTGGCGACAGCCTGATGGCGCCGCGAGGCCAAAATGTGGCTCAGTGTCTATTGAAACTCAGATCGATCGTGCTTACTCTTTGTTGGAAGGTAAGCTCTGAGTGGTGTGTCGCACAGACAAGGCCGTGTCGACACCTTGGCAAAAGCTCGATTTGGGCAAGTGGGGCCGCTCGTTGGATTGTTGGCGGCGTTCACCCACTCATAGAATTATCCAATGTAAGGAAAGGCCAGGTACCTTTGTTGCACCAATTTGACAGCCCGTTGAGTTGGTCCCTTGTGGCCTTGCCTGATGACCGTGGCATATGTAACCCTTCCCAAGGCCGCAGCCTCGACCGCATCGCAACGTCCCAAAACTTGCTCGCGACATTGAAGACACCACAGTCGCGCTTCGGCTGAGCGTCCACAAGATTTCAAGCGAGCTATCGCTCTTGCGTCCATGGCTTGTGGTTGAGGTAGGTAAGTCCGGATAATCCCGTATACCGATCGATTTGCGGCTTACTCGACTTTGACATCAGCCAACACAACGTAAACCACTTCAGCGATGGGGCTTTTGGCTATGCTCAACTGCTTCAGACAGGAGGACCGTAACACCTCAAAATTACGGACTCATCGACAATTCGGCAAAGACGTTCCTCGCTCCTTGCGCAGGACAAGCACAGACAAAAGTCATGTCGACGAGACACGATCTGTGCACACTATGGAAGCATTCGAGGTGCCACAGCGCGCTTCGGGCTCAATTCATACAGACAGCTTCCAAACACGGAATAGGGGTAAAGCGGCATTATCTCAAGTTCGCACAGAAAGCTATGGTAGTTTTGTCGAAATTAGAAGCAAGTCTGGGACAGTTTCAAATCGATCGAACACGGGAGGATGGTTCAAATGACGAACCATGTGTAGTCATCTCAATGCAAGCAATGGTCATGACTTTGAGACTTCTTCACTCCGCATCGTCTGAGTGCACAAGTCTCGTTCGTCCTGAAGTCCAAATCCGTGCCTGCTGCTGCTCTAAAAAAAAGCCGTGTATCTGGTGACGCAGAACAAGCGAATCAAGTGATGGTGTAAGCAAGGCTGAGACAGCTTCAGACACGAACCTGGACGCCTGCCACAGAAAACTGACATGTCGAGAGTGATCCAGTCTACAGTAGAAGCCAAATGGCCCACAGATACGTGGCTGCACACGGCACCCACGTGCCCTCTGCTTCCTATGCCCTATCCTTCTTGGACATTGGTCAGTAGGGAGATCCGCTTTTTTCCACGCATCACCTCCCTCCCACAAGACGGTTTCCCCTGTGTGTGCTATTCCACATTGTTCATCTTCCAGCAACTGTTCATACACAATAATAACAACATTGGCCTCTAGCAACTTCCTCCCTGCATCCGCGGCTAGTGAAGAGAACACGACAAGTCATGCCGCCGTAAGGATATCCAAAAGGAACCTATCGACCGATCAACGGGGAGAGCTCATTGTGGTGACCGTGCCATTTGCCGGCAAGATGGTTCGCGTCCATCTTCTTGTAATTTCTGCAAATAGGAGGCTTATGCCAGCATTTACCCGGAACTGGAGGGTTGTCATATCACTGTGGTATGAACATCATGGTGTTTCAGCGCTGCTGTCGCCACCAGGCCTACCAACACTGGCCATATTTACCCTCTTAACCACTTATGCCACAGTGCACTCCAATTTCAGTGCCGCAAATCTGACAACAACAACGATTGACAGGCATAATCACGGAAATTCATGATTGCTGACTGAACTTTAGCGCGTTCCTGCGCACGAACTTTGCAAATGCAATAAGTCTGTTCATCTAGCAATCATTCGGGAGGATGATGCCGCGACAAGCTCTAATGCATTTTGCAGAGTTCCCGACAGTATCTTGCGCAACGCACCGACTGCGGAGCTGTAATTTCGAATATTGCCACTGGTACAATACATTTGCCTGAGAGTCGTTGATCACCGATGGAGACCTCTCCTCGGCCAGGATGGTCTCTTTGGGACAGCGCAGATGACCAACACGACAAATTCAAACCTAAGCTGCAACGGCATGGCTGAACACCAGCCTGATTATAGAGTCGTGTCCGCCTGATATGCATGTTCAAAATTGTTACAACGTTGCCATTGTAATGCCCCGAAGTAGGTTGCGCTAGTTTTGCGACAGGTCGGGACTACTGACAGAATTTTCTGACCATGTGTGGAACCGACGTGGCCGTGCGGTTCCGGAAGGAACGTGTGTGGCACACGTGGGGAGCAATTAAAAGCAAGGACGTTCCAACAGTGCCAGGCACTCTGTGACCGGCACGCTAGCCGTTGACACGTGCATGCAGCCGTCACGCTCAGCTCGCGGCACAGCAACCTGCCTTGCAGGAAACGTGGACGTCCACGCGAGACCCAGATGGTCACTGTCTCCCACATGTTCGTTCAGGCGGTTGCTTAGTTACCAGCGAAGAAAATCTTCGAGATCACAACGACAACTTTGAAGAACCATTTGCGAGTAGTCGCCTGGAAAGGTAGGCATGCAGGCTAGGAAACACCACTTGCATGAACTTTGCGAGTCAGTGATGTGCTTGCATACAAGTGGTCGAACTCCCGCTGATATAGCACAGTCATCATGCGGATAACGGTGATAGCACCCAAAGTGCATTCTGATCCTTGAGTCATAGCACTGGCATTGGAGTTCTTAGTGCAGGATCAAGCGAAGGTAAAAGAAGCGCCGTGTCTGTTTGCGCAGTATGTCCAATAAGACGACCCTAAGGCACCAAGCCTGTGGTGAGATGTTTGTGCAATTTCCGCGATGTCACCTGAGCGCGTCTGATATTGTGCCAATTCTTCAAGAAAATGACTCGATTGCGCCTGAAATTCAAGAAAAACTTGCTTTTGACCAGTCAGGATGAATTTTGGGCTGGTGGCTTTCCCGAGCTAGAGGATGGCCGCACCTTCTAGTGCTGAGGCTCCAAGTCCGCGGAGCCGATACGAGGTGCACGCCGTGCGAGTTGGTCTTTAGACTTTGACATCTTCTCTGGGTCGCTCAGTCACCCGGCCAGCCACCGGGGAATGTCGCGTGCCGACTAAGTGGGGCGCGAATATCATTGGTTGATCACGCGCAAACTCGAAAACGACTCAGTCTGTAACCTCTACTTAGGCGACGGTGGCTTGCTGAAGTGGACCTCTTAGAAGCCATTGATGGTTGCAGGAACTTCTAGAACGAATCCAGATTGTCGCACTAGCAAGGGCCTGAGGACCGCACCCATCGCGCGCAAGGTCAACGGGCCTGGTCTTGGCTGATCCCAACGCTGTGACAGAACGCAGTACTGACACCTTGGTTGATTTACGTCTATGCTACCCCGCACGATATCTTGATGAAACATCGCTCATCGCATGCGAGCGCGGGCACTCTTCGACGCAAACTGTGTCTGGGTTGAGGGGAAGGGGCATTCATCGCCGCTGAGGATTTAGGAGTTAATAATAGAAAAGCGACGTCGCCAACAGCTCGCACGGAGACCAATTGCCTGAATTCACGTCATAATCTCCTGGGATGTCCAACAGTATAGCAGAAGTTGGAGGAACGGAAACGGCAAAAGGTACGCTCAGCTGAGCGAGGCCAAAGGTTCACGTGCAGGATCAACCTCGTCCGAGATCGCGCGAAGATCGTGCACAGATCAAGAAGTGGACCAAAGTTGAATCAGCTCGGGAGGGGCGTCCAATTGTATCAATTCCACCGCTGAGCCACGGCATTTGTCGCGCCACTCGTCTGTTTCAGCCACATATGCCGTGCCTGACGCGACTATCAGCAATGTTCGCGCCCGTCGATGTTGGTCTGACCGACCAAAGTCAAATCAGGGTAACATTGTCTCCAGCACGATCACCGCCAATTCTCACTCCACTCTACCACGCCGCATTACTCCAAAGTTCTTATGGCCAAAATTAGTTGTTGGTGATCCGCACATCAGTCCTGAGCACATATAAGGCTGCAGATGTACACTTCGACTTCCTTTCTCTCCTCACAACACGTTCTTTCTCCAGCCTTACTACTCAGCCATGTCTTTTCCCTTTCCGGAGACCAATCAGATTTGGCCCTCGTATCCGTCTTCAATGTCCAATGACGGCTTTGCCTCAGCCTCTCTTGATCCTAGATTGGTCACACAATATCTTGGTTCTCCGCTCCAATCAACAGGAAGTTATGTCCCCGGGTCCTTGCCTCCATTCTATCCTCCAAGACTGCAATCCCATGGCCCCGGTATTGACGGCATGAATCGTTTTACAACCAGTGCCCCTACGCTACCTCACGCGAACAGGTTCTGCTTCCACGACATGAATGATGCTTTGTCTGCGCGCAACTCTCCCGTAGCATGTCCCAGCCAAAAGCCATCAGACCAGCACATCATCAGTGGATACCACCCAGAGACATACGACTGGCCGAATCACGAAGTTTCTCATATTCACGGCCTACAATACGTCCATTCGTTGGGCAGTGATACACCTGAGTGTACTCCACCATGTGTTATCGGCCACGCCAAGGTCCCGACACAGAAAGATGAAGTGAATACGCAACCATGGAGTACATCATTCCAGCCTCAAAAGCCCTGCTGCAGTTTGGGCATCCCAGGTGGGATTCCCAACAAGATCAGTGATCAGGCTGATACCGCAGAGCCTTATTTCTGCCGAGCCACTTCACAAAGCCGCGAGGGATCAGCTGTGTTATCTAGCACCAGTGATAGCAAGGTATCTTCCAGTTCCACTGCTCCGTCAGGTTGTTCTAAACTCGATGGGGCACCACGTTTAAGATCCATTGCCCCTGCGACCAAGGGTCCGCGCCGCCGTACCCAAAATAGTATCCAGAGGCTACAAGCTATCGTCAACCACATCACTCCCCAGAAGAAAGCCGGCAGTATCTCGTTCCCGTGTGCATTAGCTCGATACGGGTGCAAGGCTACTTTCGTTTCTAAGAACGAATGGAAGCGCCATATGCGAAGGCAGCATATGCGGCTTGATGTCTGGAGATGCGAACTGTGCCCTGAAGTTCTAGCCAAACCGAATGACTTCCACCGCAAAGATCTCTTCCAGCAGCATGTCCGCCGCATGCACTCGCAGTCCAGAAGGTCCCTCGGACCAAAGAAACAACAGAATGCGCCCTCGTTGCGCCTGGGCAGCTCTTCCTTGTCCGAGCAAGAGCTGTCCGACCTCACCAAAATGGAGACACGTTGTCACATAAGGATCCGTGGGCCGCCTGAGCGTAGCTGCTGTCTGTTTTGCCCGAGGGAATTTGATGGTCCAGGCAGCTGGGACGAACGCATGGAACATATTAGTCTGCACCTCGAACGCTTCGAGAGAGACAACCGTTGTGTTCCGAATGTGACACAATGGCGCGAAGACGCAGCACTCGAGGAATGGCTTCGGGATGAAGGCATGATCGTCAAGTACGGCGAGAAGTGGAGGTTGGCAGGGAAACGACGACATGGTCGGTGGGACAACCTGGATGTCATGGACACTATCCAGCCCGCCAGTAGACAGAGCATTCCTGCCATTGAGGAAGACAGTCTCATGCCTGAGGAGGCTGAATAAGTATTATTGATACCATTTACTTCTCACATCAAAGTCGGGCATAGGGAACATCAGATTCTGATCAGCACAACTAAAGAAACTGATATATCTGTACAATATTACCATGGCTTCCATCGGTTTTCTCAAATATTTCCTCTTGTCATTGGCTACGTTTTCTCCGATGTGCTAAGGTAATGATGCCACTGGGCCGCTTCTGAAATCCGGACGTATGAACCTACACATTACATGCATGGTCGCACTTTTCTGCGTGGCTTCTATCAGTGGCTGTTTGGTTGGCACCCTGGACTGATTTAATCGTCCCTCATATCCGTCCACGGGGAAAAGCATGCTAAAGCTGATTAGCACGTGTGACCCGTCAGATTACGTTGATCGCTACTGGTCTCGATAGCTCCAGTTCCTGGTATGCATACGATACTTCTCGCTCCACGCCAAAATACAAGGAGAGATGAGCATTGGTATCAATCTCAGCGTGCAGGAAAGATCGCCCGATATATGAGAAAAAGTAGTACATAACGTTGCCTATCAGACGCTCGACTTTTCCAACAACACGCATCATACGAAAGATTCACAAGTTCGATCGCGTCTTCAGGTGTTTTCTTTGTTTCGTTTCTGGTTTCCAGCCTCTTCTCGCGGCCCTCCACTCTTCACTGAGCTCACGGTCGGCTAGCGGGCCTTTTTGGATACGACTTTGTCGCCAGTCATCCTCGTTATTCTGGAACCGTTGCGTCTCTCCGCACAACCAATTCGTACAGAGATCGGCTGTTGCTGCTACAGCCATAAGAGGGAATAGCTGAGAATGCGTTAAGAAACCCAGTCGAACTGCTGACCGAGTGTGACTTACATGATCCGATCCTGGGATAGTCTCCGCACGGACACGACCTTCGACTATGCCGCCGCTTCCACCAATGCCTACTCCAGCATTTCTTACGGCATCACGCAACTCCCCAACATTCATCCAGCTTTTTTCAGAGAGTAGAAAGAGGCAGGAAGGTCGCAATGTCGGCATGAGGTTGTAAAGACTGGAGCACTCTGGTCGATAGAATGGTACGAACATGGGCGAAGGAGGCATGTCTGCAAAAGTTCTCCGATCTATCATGACATGATCACCTTCGATTTTAGTGTGGAAATTCTCTCGAAGCCAGGTCCAAACGTCGTGGTCTCTTGTGGTCGTAAAGGTCACAGGAGGATTCTTCGGGTCACAGCCTCGTGGTAAAGGATGTATGGCGGTTGGTAAGTCCCGAAGTCCGTACTGGACCATGAGCCGACGGACTCTGGGATCCCAATTTTTGAACAGTGACCCTTGCGCAACCATTCTGTCGGCTTCCTTGCGGGAAGTAAAGGTAGAGGGTTTTGTCGTTATATAGTCTATCACTGCCAGGGCGCCCGGCGGTATAGTGCACTGGATCATGGGGTCGAAGAGCAGCAAGGAGGTGAGGAGCCGCGGATGCAATATGGCGAGAAGTGATCTGTGAAGAGGTTAGTCCAGGATAGCTCCCACTATATGCGGGAGTAATGTACATGATTGAACCTCCAACGCTGTGTCCGAGACCGAAAATGGGACGAGGCATCTCTTTCCGAAATTGGTTTACGAGACACAAAAGATCCCGGGCATGATCCCACCATGAGTCTGGAGGTTGAGTGTAAGTGCGATATGCTGCCAGATATTCAAAACTATACCCACATTCACTGCTGAGCTTGTGTTCATTCCATACTGAGCTCTGACCTGCATTGACGGGATCTGCAATCCAGATGCTTCGAATGGTAAATTGGTGATTCCTTGATCGATCTAGCAATTCATCCCATATCGGCTCATAGAGTTCCTAGCAGTTTCAGCGCATGAACTCGATTTGGCCTATGCCCCAAGAATGCTCACCTTGGGAAAGCCGCTGGCGGGACAGGCGAGGATGGTTATGGCGTTGTCTGGTAGCGGGTCGGCCCGTTTCTTTGGTGTGTACTGTTTGACAGCAAGCTCCAAGACTGCTTCCTGGTCACCAGCAGTCGCCCCTGCATATTCCCGCACGTGTCCGGCGGACACTCGGTACTCTGTGGTGGTGTAGTAGGCTGCAGACATGGCAGGGTCATGGATCGTTCGCCAAAGACAGCATGTTGGACCTTGGAGGTACAAATACTCGGATTGAAGATTAGGGGGGTGCTGGGTCTCTAGGTTGGCTCCAACGGGGAGATCCCGTGGGTACTGCATCTGATGGGGCAAGCTGTGGCGTGCAGGAAGATGATCCACCGTGTCCAAAGTGGCAAGGCGAGCCGCATCGGGTGCTCTCCATGATTTTCATTGGGTGGATCGGGTCGGGACGAGGCCTCATCTCCGCTCTGCAACAATCTTCAGGGCGCAGGCGTCGAAGATCGTCCGCGGAAACGCCAATAGTTCCCCTGTCGCGTACTCATGAACGGGCGCTGGGTCCAGGTCGCTTTTCCGATTGTGGATAAAAAAGCGGAAAAAAGCGGAACAGCAGCGTGACATGATCCCATGGGTCTAAAGGGCGGATGTGCGAGATCGAATTGGATCAACACTGTACGAGGATACTACATGTAATACGCAACGCGATACACTAAGATAGAGCGAAACCTATAGAGTTAGCTACTGATGCAAATTTTGTGCAGGGAGGGGTACCACCACTGGAATAAATTTGCATCATCAAAGCCAAACTCCTTCCCGTCTGTTTTTACCTTTGCAGAGTGGCACGCCTCTCCTCATCACAAGAGCTCGTTGGGGACGACATATGGAACCCGCCAACGACTGAATGCTTTACCGAGGCAAGCCAATAATCTGGCCGCAAACCTTGGCGAAACTTGAGTCCCTCAACATCCATCTCGGGAACCCGAGCGTTGGTTTCTATTTCTGGCGGAGCTACATCTGACGCCACGTCGAATTGTCTGCGTCCGTCTTCCAGCCACCTGCATTCAGCTGTCACGCTTCAGCCGCAATCTAAGCACTTGTGTCTCATGTCTCGTCAGGGAGCGGCGTCTGACACTTATCTCAAAAGAATTGTGCCACGAACGAGCATTCAGTGCTGCCCCGCTTTTATGCACGAGATACTCATAATCAGCATGAGAGAAGCCTTACTCCGGAGGAGCTGCACAGCAGGCGAGCTGGGCTCTCGCACTTTAGATTGATGCATACAGAGGCAATGTGTCCAAATGGCGGGGCACTTGCATATATATCGCTAAGAATTGGTGCATGACGCACAACGGGAAAATGTTACCTCTCACGAGTCCGAAGGATCAAATTAGCTAGTCATGTATCACAGTTGTTGTCTCCTGCAGTCACGGCTTACCTCACCAGACGCGATCGCGCCATGGACAAGCGTTCCGGCGCGGGTCTGCCAAGTCAAGACAAGGATGGCGGAGGCGGAGGGCGCCAGCGTCGAGGGAGGTGGGGGAGGGCAGGGTTCCGGAAACACAGCCCCTCGGACAGACCTCGGACACGCCGATTACACGAAATTAATACCATGCAGTAGTTGGTGGCCTGTCACTTCGTCCCGCATAACCCGCGGTCTAGCGCCTCCAGTGTTCCGTCTATCAAAGCCTTGCCCACGCCATAATTTGTGATCTCAGGCACCTCGATTGGCCTGACTTGTGTTGGCGAAAAACGATTAGCGTAGCCTCGCCTCCAATTTGCTGACAGCGGACACACGAAGGGGCTCATTCGCGGTGCGCTGATTTGCACACGGGGAAATTAGTTTTGCAACAGGTGGGTCTACTACAGCAGCTGTGGAGAAAAGCGGAGCATTTTGACACACCAACACTGCCCAGTTTGGCTCGGCACGGGCTGGGCCGTGGCGATGTGCCGGAGCTGAATGCCAAGGGGGCAACGCCAACTCACCGAGGCCCCAGGGTCTTCGACGCCATTTCCGCACGGCAAACCCAGCCGAGCGCGATTTGTTCCAAGCGACCCCGACAACCATTTCCCCATCTAGGCTAGCCGCCCATCTGTGCATCGACGGCCTGGTGAGGTTCCCGTGCAGCCAGTCATGTCACCGTCAGCCATATCTGCCCCTTGCTTGGACATAGCTGGGGCCTGAGTACCGCATGTTGGCTGTTCTCTCTGGGCCACTGGGCCACAGCTCGGCCGTCGTGTCACCGTGCCATTCAAGCGCACGATATGAAGTCTCGTGGTTATGCATGCATGCTCCTCTTTTTATTCACCTGTGCCTGTGACACTTTTCTTCCCATCACCTACTCCATCACAGCCTTTCTTGGCACTTGTTCTGCGCACAACACATCTGCGGCATGTCAAACTCTTTCGACTCCCCCCCTACCACGAGCTCAGTCGACTCAATGCCGCCCAAACAGACTGAAAAGAAGGGCATCCTTCGATTCCTCAGCAAGACTCCCGACAATGTCGATCAGCCGCCCGATGGTGGTCTCACTGCCTGGCTCCAGGTGCTTGGCTGCTTCTTCGTCTTCATGAACACTTTTGGTGTTGCCTTCACCTTTGGGGTCTATCAGGTCTATTATGAGACCATAATGTTGCCAACCCACTCTGCTTCTGCAATCGCTTGGATTGGTACCCTTCAGAGCTCTCTCATCATGATTGTCGGAATTCTGTCTGGTCCCTTGTTCGACAAAGGCTTGTTCTTCCCGGTCCTTCTCGTCGGCTCGGTTGGTCTCATCTTCAGTTTCATGATGCTTTCTATCTGCAAGGTGTACTGGCAGGTCATTCTCTGCCAAGGCCTGCTTGCTGGTATTTCGTGCGGCTTGCTTTATATCCCATCAATCTCTCAGGTTCCACTGTATTTCAGTTCCAAGAAGGGTCGCGCGGTCAGTATCGTTACAGCTGGCGGTCCCTTCGGAGGCATCATCTACCCTCTGATGCTGCGGTACTTGATTCCTTCGGTGGGTTTTGCCAAAGCTACCCGTGCAGTTGGATTCTTGATCTTGGCGCTTCAAATCACTGCCATCGTGCTGATCAAGCCACTCAATGTTGCCAATCGCCCCAAGAAACTCCGCGATCCCACCATGTTCAAGGACCCGTCTTACGTCGCGTACTTGATCGCTGCTTTCATCTACCTCTGCTGCGTTTTCATCCCCTACTTCGACTGTGGAATTTTCTACTTGGCCAAGTTTGATCTAAACCTCGACCACGCTTTCTATACTCTACTCATCATCAACGCTGGCAATGTGGTCGGTCGCTTGCTCTTACCAAGTCTTACCGACTTCGGCATTGGGGCGGACAGCTTGATGAACATCAGCTGCGGCAGCCTGGTCGCTCTTGGGTTTGGCTGGATCGGCATCAAAACCAAGGCCGCGTACTACGTCTGGCTTATTCTGTGGGGTATACTCAGTGCAGGTGTGATGACTCTACCGGCGGTGGAGATGCCATTCCTCTGCCCTCGTCCAGAAGTTTTTGCCACTCGTATGGGACTTGTCTTTGCAGTTGGTGGTATCGGCTTGCTCATCAGCGCTCCTATAGCCAATGCCCTTATCAAGCATCAGACAAATTACCTGGGTGCTCAGCTCTGGATCGGCATTACTGCTACTCTCGGACTTCCCTTCGTTATCTACTCAGGTATTGGTGCTCGCAGGAACAGGAAAGCATTCATGGCGGCCAAGGGCTCTAAGCAGTCGGACGCTATCCCACTGGATTCGTCCAAAGCTTGATCAGTAAACTGTCGATATGGATCAAAACTTACTGGATCGAGAGCAGTGCTCAGACGATGCAAGCTTCGATTCTGGTTTGGGAGGCAGCTGGAACGGTGGCATGGTTTTCGGGTGGCGGACAGCTTGACTTGTTGTTGAAAACTTAAAGTACTTTTATGTTTGTGTCATAGCGGTATAGGATATACATAATTTACATACATTTGTAACTGTCGGCCTTGAAATCCAAGATGTTACTGCAAATGGAGAAAACCTCGGCGAGACTGTCTTCATTGGTATATTGAAGAGATGCTACGTGCTTTTGCCCTATTCGAGAAATTGTTCATGTCTGATCAATGTCACACTTAAAATCGGTTTCGACAGCATTAAGAAACATGGAGATTGAACTTTTGACACCGCGTGTTGCGAGCGTCGCGGATTCTATATGTATGTACATTGCTATCTACAATGATCAAGATCATGAGGTGTCGTAACAACAGCAGCGTGCAAGACCGCTTGCACACTGTTAGAGCAATCCTGCAATTTCATCATCTATAAGAGTCCGCACCTGAAGCCCCTAGCCATCCATCGTCGCTATCACGGCTACGGATCGGCCTTTGAGATTCCCTAGCCATGGAGGGTTTGCCAACGCTACGAAGCTCCATGGAATATCTGCTCTGATGACGATGACGTGGAAGTTGTTCATCAGATTGTCTGCTTCGGCGGAAGCTGCGGAAGAATTGCCACCATCCAGTGAAGAACCCGCGAGTCAAACAGAGTAACGCTATGATCAAGCCGATAGTAGAATTCAAGATGAACAGAGCGGAGATTGTCGTTTGCTTGATCAAGAATTTTTGAGCGTCGGGAAAGCAAGCGGATGGGTTATGAGGGTTTTGTACCAAGCATGTAACCCATGGGATAGCACGCTGCATGTTGGTGGGCGTATTTGTGGACGCATTGTCGACGACGACAAAGACGGCTGAAAGAACAACGACGTTGACAAGCATCTCGACAATCAATGCAAGTTCACGCCACTGGAAACGAAGCGTCCGTTTGATCCTTTCGACCACGGGCACCGTTCCTGTCGCGCCATTGCCTCGCCCGTTGGTGACAGATGCATTGTCATCTTCTAAGAAGTCTCTGAACAGGTGTTTCAGACAGAAAACGGTCGAGGCGAGCTGCACAGCTACAGCTATACCGCCCATAAGCATCAACCAGACCCAGTAATCAGCCAATCCATGTGCGTGATTTATGTGGCAGACTCCCGGACCAAGACGAAAAGATACACCGCTTACAGAAACAGCAGCGATAGCCACACCGGGGGCCAGAAGCCAGGTGCCGAATTGTGTCCAGTACTTGAACCGCTGATCTGGCTCGATACTCCAGCAGAGCTCCAGGTGCAGACCAACAACTTTGACCAAAATCCACGCATCAGCAGTCAAGCCGCCAATCAGAATGAGAGTACCAGAGAAGGCACATGGGACGGACGAAAATATATCGTTGGCGGTAACGTTGTCGGCGCAGACGTGCATTCCGTCCGCCCTTGGGATAATCCAGGCTATCGCGATGAGAAGCGCAGAGAAAGCCAAATGGACTTTGAAGTAATTCCTATCGGTGGATGACGCGGGTAGAACAGCATAGCTCAACAAGACGAAGACGAGAAGCGCAACGCTGGCTCCACCGCCAGCGGAAGCAGCATGCGTGACCTTCTCGTATGCATCATCGAAGACCCATTGGGTGAGGGGACATGGTAAGCAGCAACTCCTGTTGCCAGCCATGCCATCTGGTAGACAGAAACGACGTGGGTCGGTGCTAAAAGTGACATCTCTTGGACCAGCATCGTAGAAGGGTGCCGTGCAATGGCCAACGAATTGGGGATCGAAAGACATGGTCGCAAAAATGCAGCGCTCCGCGTAATGGCTGAGATGCACGAGCAGCAGTTGGATCCACGACTATTTAACGAGATGAGGGGCAATGTAAGCACGATATCTTCCAGGGACGTTGGCAAAATAAGGACAGTGCAAGGCCTCCAAGGTCGACTGGCACATCTTCCTCAGATTATTCCGCTGTCATTCTTAGCATGTGAGTGGACGATGACTTGGCCCGCGACAGGATGTATGCTTTGGCCAAAGGCCGCTATTGTTGGATTGCCGTCATGCGGTGAGAAACAAGGGCAATAACAACCGGCGCCTCTAACCGAGGACAGGCCAAGGTGAGCATGACCCGCCACCTCAGCCTTGTGTGGGGCGCGGCGCACGTCAAAAATCCAATCACAACGGTTGTGGCGCTGGAGCTAAGGTTGGGCGGCTCTCAGGCCCCTGGGATCAGACCAGATGCAACTTTTCATCTCCCCTCTGGTTCAGCTCAGGCCCACGCCAATCAGTGATCATACCCAGCGGGCGGTCCGACTGGTGTGGACCAACTGGTGTACGCAGCCTGATGAGGAGCTACGGGAGCCCTGCAGCGCGTGGTGCAGATACAATATTCCATTACAGATGAGGCCTTCCAAATACGAGAGGTTGTTATATTGCTGACATGGCAATTATACCCTCGAACGGCAAAGACCTCGGCTTCGTCTTAAATTAGCTCACAGCGCGTTCTTGTGCCGGCTTCCCCCGAGCCAAACTCATTCTACCGAGTCCTCCAACGGTGTACCAAACACTTGCTCGTTGGCGCTTCCCAGGGTGGAGGGAATGACTTCCCCAGGGCAGCGCGACCTGGCCATTTTCTCTGTACGGCAACCACCCGATTGCGCCCCAGCGACCCCCTCTTGCACCCAATCGTCCCGTGATTGGCCCCCACTCCCTGCTCCATCGGAAGCTGCCGTGTCCCGAGGTCGTCATGCACATCCCGCCCATCGTAGTTCTGCAGGTACACGAACCCCCGACCGTTGGACGAGTTTGTTCTCACGCGCGCCATTAATTGGTGTTCGCAATCATACATGTGCTAGCGTCTGAAAATTCGAGTGCATTACATTGAACATTGCTATTATCGAGTAGGATGTATATATACAATCTTCGAGGACTTCCACTTCCTGTCGCTACTCAACGAGCATGCACCTCTTTCCCGTCATCGCTGCCCTTGCTATCCTGGCTGTGAGGAGTTTCCATACGTGGTAGCTCACGTATTGGCACAGCTGTATTATGCCTGATGTGGCCGTCGTGGACTGCTCTGAAGTCTTCATCGTGGTCTAAGAGCCACGTTTCGGATGCTGTGTCAATTGGTCGCGGTTCGTGATACTCTACACGAACATCGTGGCTGACTTCAATTTGCAAGCTTCTCCTGCTCATTATCATCTGCTGATAAAGAAGCATTCTTTCAATCCTTCTTCTGACCGTCTGTGGGAGCTGAGACTCATTTGCGGGCGGTACTTCAGGTCGGTCCTCGGGCGTGGTAATACTGCTGGTTTGTTCTTCAGCCTTGGCTGTGTCGACCAATTCGATCCTGTCGTGCTTCCAGTGGCGGAGAGGGATGACGAGGGTCCGAAGTCGGGGGCAGATGAAGATGCAAATGGCAAGCCATTGCTCAATGCTGAGAATTGCTAGTCAGTACAAAGTATTTTGTTGATTATGGCGATTTACGTACTGTAACCATATCATCAGTGGTGACGCTGCTCCTGTTACACGCGTTAAAAAGAGACGGGCATTGTCAAAAGATAATACGACATACCAATTGCAGTAGGGTTGTCCAGTAATGGTCTCATCTGCAGCGATCTAACGATGGCCAAGACACCGCTCCTGACGTTTGATTAGGAGACCGCTCACGAAGACGCTGCGGACAAGATCAAACTCACGAAAAGCTGCTGGCATAGAACAGAAGAAGCTTCAAATGCTGATGGTTGGGAAGCTTGAATTTGCGGTAGGTGAGAAGAGTATAACCACCAAGGACAAAGTCGAAAAACGCAGTAAAAGCTTTGCAGTTGATAAGTCAATTGTGAGATCTTGTCACAGAGCTTCATCGTATCAACGTACCACCTTGGGCGATCAGCAGTATGAGGAGTGGCTTGTCCATGCTACATGAGTCTGTAGAAGCGCCTTCCATGGTTCCCGTGGCGGGATCGCATCTCGTCCAGACCACGATGACGGTCGCAATCCCAAAGCAGACAGGGAATACGCCCAAAGCGCTTACTATCCTGCGTGCAAGTGGCTTGGTTTTGTCCTGAAGTTGGCGCAAGAGAGCTATGTTGGCCAATTGGGTGAAGACTGTCGAGAAGATCGCTAGACTAACATAGCACCATAGCCAGTAGGTGGCCTTTGCCACACGTTCCGGATCTGCATCAATTGCGTCGTTCCCGACTCCGTTATGCGCCGCCAAAATTAGGCATGGTTGAGAGGCTATAGCAAAGACCTGAATTTGAATAAGTCAGAGGTACAATCTCGTACACGCTCTTCAAAATGATTAGGACATACGGTTGCAACAAGTAGAGGCCACAGATCAAGCGGATATTTGGCCTCATATGGCAGCAGGAAGATGACGAAGATGCGCAAAATGGCTAAAGCGTCTCCAATAGTGAAGCAGAACCAACTGATGGCAACTAGGAGTGGACCTTTGCCTCCGTAGAGAGACACATCTGGGGAAGCCATATCTGGATCTGCTGTGCAGAAGTCCACGAAGATTCAATCAGATGTCTCGATGAAGCGAGTAGAGAGTGGGGGAGAAAGTGGTGGGATGCGCGGTGGCGCGTTCTTCTATTTCTGGGGCCGAAGTCGAACAAAAGATGTGGCACAGGAAAGCGCGCTGATACTTCGATCACGCGGTATAAACTTTCACGCTCACTTTGCCAGTGATCTTCTCACGAGCCCACGACAGCCGGCTTCCATAAGTGGCAGCATATGGCGGCGAAGACCGGCTGAAGTGGGTACGGCGTCGGCGATAAGGCACATGTGCAGACTAATTAAAGCGTGTAAAAAAAGACGAGGTTCTCAGGCCATGGTTGGGCAAGCCGCGATGACACCTTTGCCAGCTGTTGCTGGCTCCCAAAAGGGTATCGGGTAGGCACCAGGCTGAGATGTTGCAACCGGGGTGAGCAACTCGCGCCGCGCCGCGTCGCGCACTTGTCGCCTAAATTATATGCACAAATCGCGGAGATGGCTCGGCATTGGAATGGAAAGGATTTTAGAGTTCCTCATTGTACAAAAGTTGTGCAATGACAGGCCTGTCAACGCCAGTATGACAGCGGAGTGGCTGGGTTGGATGCCGAGCTGGCTGACATGTAGATCCTCTACCAACCGAGCACCCCCAAGCGATCTTGCTTAGCCAAGCGACGCACAGAGAGCTGGGGCGGCCATTTGGCTTTGCGGCAGCATGACATGTGCTGAGACAACGTGCGCCGATCCGGCCGCCTGCCGCAGAGTCCAATGCAAGGACCCGAGATCCGCGTGCTGATCTTAGGGTCATGGGGCATTCGGGGCTGCATCACCAACAGCGCCGCGAGGCTCCGCTGGCTGCAGCCTCGTGAGCGCAGTGCATATGTCAATTTCCCAGGCCATAATTCAAAAATGGATGGCCAATGTGAGAAGAAAGGCTATTCTTACGTGGAGCCGTCAACGAACTAGTTCAGTCTAGTGGCTGAGGTTGGTACTCTAGTTCGAGGTTCCATCCAACGGTTGCACCGAGTTGGCCTGACGGAGGGTTAAATTCCCGTCTACCAATGGCCGAGATATCTATCAATTGGGAATGTGCACAGGTTCCCGTTGCTCGGCGTTCACAGCCTGAGCGAGTCACGCCGCAGCGGGGTATCGCAGCTGTGGTGGAGGCCTTGATTTTGGGAGTCTACGGCTCGCCCCCGCCAGGGGTTCGATCCCTCCCTCGCTGCGGCTCCCCCGTTCCGTTCCCCTCTCGTTCCACCTCCCCCTTTCTTGTGCCTTTTTACCTCTCTGTCGTTCCGCCCCTCCATCTACAACCCCGGTGCAATGCCCATCCTCCCCCCTCTCCCCCGCCGCCAACGTTCTTGAAACACGTGACCGGCGCACCAACCACATACAGAAATCTCAGGAATTTTTACAGCCGGGAAGCCAACCATGTGGCACGGGGAAACACGTTCCTCTCGATTTTGCCTGAGCGCTCCAAGCCAACCGCATCAGATGGTGAGAGGGCGCTACTCGTGGCCGCCGTCTCATGAACCTGCCGTACGGCCAAAACGACGCTAGTACAAGTTTAGCAAAAGGATAGACAGCGCATTGTGAAAGGCTGTGCTCAACTGATTTGAGATGTGCTCCGTGTTCTCCTAATGTTACAAACTTCCTGGCCTTTTTGCCTGATAATTGATATGGAATATTCTATTGCCCTCCCATGCGAACTCTATCCCTTGAGGGCTACGACCCAAGGCTGATAGAATCCTTCTAATTAGAGCCAAAATTCTTCCATTCTTCGGAGCTTTGGCTATCTGCGTATCTTATTTGTCTCAGACTTGTCAGCCATCTTTCACATCCAATGTCCTCTAGGAACCTCATACTGTTGTCCATCAAACATTACCTGAGCTTCTGGACAGCATTACAGTCAATTTTCATTACCTCTTGACGAGCCTGGGTCGCATAACTGGTGTGATACATTCGAAATGGGTGATTTTCCCGAATCAATCACATGGACCTGGAGCTATGGCTATCAGCCCACGCCCGACTGTAGGGCCACGGCTCCCGTCACTCACGAGCCTCAAGTCTATGACCATTCTATGTTTGCTATGCAACCATGGCCTACTGATGGAATGGATAACTTCGATCATATGAGCTACACCAGATTCTATGACCACCTTTACGCGGGTCCAACCTGGTCAGTAGCACCGCACGGTGCTTTCGTCGAGCAGTCTTCAGAAACGTTCTATCCTCCATCCGACTCCTCGCATTATCCCTCAAGTCCGGAGAATAGTCAGCTTTACAGCATTCCTCGAAGCCCTAAATCGCCTATGCCACTACACAATACCCGATGTCACTCTGTGGAGCAAGCTGATGTCCAATTCTGGCGCGGCTCTCACTATTCTGAACTCCAAAAGTCAACTCCAGAGCTCATAAATCCGGACCTGTATCGACCAGGGATTCAACCACCTACGGGGCTTTCCAATGTGGTTGATG
The DNA here is from genome assembly GCA_010093895.1 of Myriangium duriaei CBS 260.36. Classification (NCBI taxonomy): domain Eukaryota; kingdom Fungi; phylum Ascomycota; class Dothideomycetes; order Myriangiales; family Myriangiaceae; genus Myriangium; species Myriangium duriaei. Next base: position 71,275 of record ML996089.1, read on the forward strand.
GCTTGTCTGCCCAGGCCATCTTGCAAGAACACGGAGTTCCAGCCCCAGCCCACGACGTCGATGAGCCGTTGGGCCCACATGGAGAAGTGCACTCAACAATACGAGGTAGTCAATATATCCTACCACCCTTCACTGTTCCAATGCACACGGTTGATCTTTACTCTCGAAGTCATGATCACGAAGCTCCTCCCCACTCGCAGAACTCCACCGAACCCGCGATCGATCCCGCGCCTGGCGATACGATCACTCCCAGATTCCCATGTCCTTTAGCTCCGTATGGATGTAGGACCTCATTTGGGAATAAAAAGACATGGAAGCGCCACTTGCTTATGCGTCATCTCAAATTCGATATCTGGCGGTGCGATCGATGCAAGAAAGGGGAAGGAGTAGACGAGCGCTTCGAATTCAGTCGCAAAGATCTTTACGTTCAGCATCTGCGCCGATTGCACAGTAAAAAGCCTCGTAACAAGCCTGATCGGAAACCTGGTCGAGGACCTGGTCAAGATCGTGGTCATGATGATCCGAGCTCGTCCAGCGGGTGCGACGACACTGATACAGACCAAGGCGAAGCTACTACACTCACAACCGTCGAAATCAATACCGCCGCAAAACGCTGCCACAAGAAACTCCGCACGCCGCCAGAGCAAAGTTCTTGTATTTTCTGTAACAGCACTTTCCACGGCCGCGGTAGCTGGAGTGAGTGCATAGAGCACATTGGCCAACATTTTGTGGATTTTCAAAGAAGAGGTCGCGCTGCCCCGCCTTTGGAGGACTGGCGTATCGATCTAGTATTTCATGCTTGGCTCAAGAGGGAGCACATCATTACTAGGGTGGGTGGCACATGGCGCCTGACGAAGCCTTAATCGGCTCTGCGCTCCAGAGATAGATTCTGGGGAGTCACACAAGTAAGATCAAAGGGCACATTTGCTCTCTTCCATGTCGAACCTGTAGCATATTGCGACACGGACAAATGAGGTGGCTCAGATGAGTGGTTTTGGGGTCCTGATTACATACTATTCGCTATATTGCGAGCTGTCCCCGCTGTGTATCACTATCCTCACCGTTCCCCTTACAAGGTGATTGTTACTACTTAATGATAATCTCAATTTCTCATCCTTTCATTTTGTTTTACGTGCGGAACATCTGCCGTTCCAGATCTCAATGTATGTGTAGTCATGGGTAACAACTACCAGCGCATAATGGCGCCACCTCCGAGTCTTGCCCTGCTGTGAAACCGGTACTCTGCTTTGGCATTCTCGGCCACCGGTACCTGCGGAAAACCTCGTGTTACCCATGCTAAAGTCGTTGAGACCCATGGTCTACTTTTAGCCGGACTGAAGTCAAATTGAGTGGCACTACTGGCCCACCAAGGTACGCCTCGCAGAACGCCGACAGGGCGGCGTATTGGCGGCCAGTTTGCCAACGGACGATTGCCTGATGAGCACGAATGCAAAACACTCTAGTTGAAGGCCACAATCATCAGGCCATGGGACGGAGTCGCCGCCGCGCTTGTGCAATTTCCGTTGGTTTCCACCCCCCGTTGCTCTGACCCCAAGCGTCAATCAGCCTCGTCAGGCCGGGAGACACATCGGAGAAGGGCGAAGAAATCTCTGCCGCCTTTTTTCCACGGCATTCAAGGACGGCTCTAAGGGTTGAACGGCTGCTCGTGCCGTGTTATGTGCCAGCCTCCACGATTTTCACTAACTTTTGACCACGATTCTGGTAATGACGCAAATTATGGCGACGGACACCTCGTCTATGGATCGTCCATAATGAGTATTTAAATTTTTCGTCGTATGCCTACCTCGTTCTCGGTTGTATCACCTGCACCTTGGTCGCGTGATGCCCAGTTCCTCGTGATTCTTCGCGAAGCGCTGGCCATCATATAGTATTCACTAGTCCGTGTCGCCAGCTTTACGTCTTTGGTAAAGATTTGACATGCAACCGTTGTTTCTCTCGTCAGATCTACCATATCCCCTTTTATAGTCGAGGTATGCTTATCTCTAATAAGAAGACGAGCGTTTCTGCAGAGCTTCTTGTTCATCAAGCCACTCCCACTCTTCTGAAGCATGCACGCTTGTCACTGCCTGAGGCTTCACTTGTAGTGTGCAGAAGGTTGTAAAGACAAGATTGTACTGATGCGATTATAGTACGCGATTTCAGATTGCATTTCACCTACTGTTGACGTAAGTGGTTGCCGACCCGCATTCTTCGCGTGTAGGATCGATGGCAGGTGGTAATGATTTTCATGTTTGTCAATCTATAATGTGTCATTAGAGATAGTAGTTCTTTTTTTTAAGAAGTGCAGGAGCTGTGAGAAAGCAATGGGACACGTGATAGCGCGATGTCGTTTTTCTCGACTGTATTTTTGACGTTGGTCATCACGGTGTCTAACAAACTTTACACGTATGGGTGTGGCGCATTTTTCCCCCGTTCATGATCGACGTCATGCCATTGCATCTTTCATGACCTAACCTCTGAAAGCTAACACAGGCCGGACTTCCGTGAAGTACGGTGGCGGAGAGACGCCATAAAAATGGAAGCGGTTGATGAGCTCTTCGACCCGGGCGAACTGTTCCCTGCGGCCGTGGCAGCCACCATTCATCGACACCAGGGCCTTCTCATAATCGTCCCATATGAAGGTGTCATTCACGGATCTGGCTTCCCATCTATGCGCTGAATTTTTCATTCGACTCAACGCCTGAGGTGCGTCAAGAACGACCAGAAGAGTGTCTAGTGGCGACTGGAGTGAATTGTAGAAGAAGCGACCAGTAGGAATATTCTCCCAGTGGATCCTGAGGGTCTCTTCCGTAACAGCAATCCTCTCTACACGGCATCTTACGATACTTGATCCACCATCTTGTGAGAGGTGATTAGAGCTGTCCACGAAGTCCTTGAATCTGTCGGCTGGAATGAAGATTGCGTCACGGTGAGGATCAAAAGGTAAAACGAAAGAAGATTCGTAGCTGTCGTATCTGATGCCATTGGATCGGATCCAGCGACGTGCAATGCGGTAAGCTTCTCGATTGACGAACGCCATTGGGACGTCCAGAGGACTTGGTGGAATGAGGTCGTTACGAAACTCGTGGAGCCAGAAGTGATCGGTGTCGTCTTCGACGTTTTCGATGTACTCGTCGTCCGTCACCGATAGAGGCCGACGCTGCCAATATCTCTTGCTGTACAGGCACAGTGATGGACCAAGATCTGGAAGCGCGTGCTGCCAGATCTGATTGCGCAATTCTAAAGGCAGTTTTGAAAAATGACGAAAGCTGTTGAGAGAGGCATAGTTTGATGATGTTGACGTCCTCGACGTCGATGTACTCGTGCCATCGGTGGCAGCCTTTGACCGTCGTGATGGCCAGAGACGAGCAACTGCTGCACGAAGATGCGAGCGGTGACCTTGTTTCCCTTCTTTCGGCGACATGAAAATTGTGCGAAGGAATCCCCGTGATTCTGGGGCTAATGCTTGTGGTCGCGGACAAAATTTCCACCAAAGTAAGCTGAAATTTCGAGAAAGGATGAGGTCAGCGAGTCAAGGTGGCAGATTATCCGAGGTTGAAGATTACGCCACGGATTTGACATGTGTCACGGCCAGGTACGCCTTACTTGAACAAGTATCTTGTCGCAGCCTCATGCCAAGGACGTAACCTCGACGTCTGATTGTTCCAGCCTCATACTTGACAAACATTTTTAGATTATGCCCCTGCGCAGCGTCATCTTGTATGCTTGTTGTGTACTGCGTCATTGCAAAGATGTCTCCTTGTTTGACCGTCCACCCTGTCTTGTCCACTTCAGCACGGAATGATAAATGCGAGACAAGTCCTCATGTATAGGCTTATTGAAAAACCCTCATCCAAGATCACAGCCATTTTTGATAATACCTGTCTGCTTCTTTGTCCGTTCGCCTCATCGTCCAAAGCTACTTCATAGATCTCCTCAGAGCTGCTGCAATTCAAGTTTCCATTTCTGGCAATCCTCTCCCAGGCAGCCGATGCTCTGGCAGCAGACATACTCCTTCCAGACTGCGTCAAGGGGCAGCTGGCAGTGGAAGCGGTCGGCAGCCATCTGTAATAGAAGAACGACTAAACAATCATATTCAGGCATATGCCGGAGTGGTCCACAGAATACAAGTCTCGGAGATCTGGAGCCGGCCAGGTTATGATTTGTGCTAGACGCCCCGTTCGCGCAGATTTTGTCGAATTGACCGGGAAAGACATGGTGAGGTTCACAAAAGAATTTCAAAGATTACAGATCAAGCGAACAGGCTCAGAAGAAAGAGCAGAACGACTATCATGAAGGACGCTGTTGTGTGGTGCAGTGACATTTCCGCGTCGCACCACTCTTCATCGGTCACTCTGTTTGTGGAAGGACACAGTGTCCAAGGTCATATGAAGAAGATTTACATTTCACCAAATGATAGATTGAATTTGTACGTCAGTCGAAAGGCTAGACTGCTGACGCTTACATGAGCAAATAGGTCAATTGCCATCGATGTACCTATATTTCAAGTAGCGTGAAGTACAGTATGGCACGTTAGCATAAACACTACGGGCCATAGTGATTTGCCACCAAACCTGATAGAGGCCAGTATTGACCCATACGGACAGTACCTACGTATCAAAAGGGTAAGTGACACAGCAGCAGGACTCGGTGGTATCCAATCCGAGCACTGAAAATACTAGATTTCAGCCGACTTTGCAGCACACAGCAGATGCACCGATAGCGGGGACAGCTTGATTGGAGATACGCCCGGCACCGGAGCTGACGCTTTCCATCGGAGCTGCCTCGGCGAGTAGGAAATTGAGCTGCCTCAGGACTGCAGATACGAGAACTCAGTATCCTGGATTGGGGCTTGACGGACGGACGGTCAGTCCCGGTCGCCGACACTTTCAGCTGGAAGGCCTTAGAGAAATGACCAACGGGCAGGCGCGATAATTTGACATATTTTAGAGAGTGAAGCGACAAAACGGGAAAAAGATCGCGTCTTGTCAAGACCGGCCAGTACATATGCACGTCGAAAAAGTTAGAGGTACGAGTTACAGCCCGACGGTGGAGTCCGATCAACACGATTTTCAGCTGGCCGGCCTCAAAACGACGACGAACAAGAGCGAAGATTGGCTGGATTCTGCTGAGAAAGTCGCGGTACTCAGGCCTGCTCGTGCATGTGAACAAGTCAGAGGCCCACATACAGCCTGACTGGTGGGTGTTTCAGAGCCTGCTAAGCGATGTCTTCAGCCGGTGGGGCCTGATAGATAAGAACTGACGAAAGCGGAAAATGGTGACATTCTTTGGCGTCGTGGTAAAGTCTGCGAAAGAATATCGCGCAATCTTAGGCCTACCAACAGCACCTGTCAAGTCAGGACTCAGGAATGGGAGGTGTGGGCTGTTTGTGTTGGTGTTCGCCAAACTCTGCTAGCCGATGTCCTTCAGCCTCATGGCCTTAACAAAGTATGACGGTGCTCTGCGGAAATTGACCGCATCTCTGAAGTCCAAGCGGGAGGCACGGACCGAGATCGCTTAGCAAGAAAAGCAGGTATTGCCGAAGCTCGTATTCGTCAATACCTGTCATGTTCTACACCACGAGACAGTTTGTACTGTTTGCAGTCAAATCAGACGCAAGCATAACGACATGTGCCACTGCGTCATTTTCACGTGACTTCACTTGTCTTTGGCAGTCGCGGAGAACACCTCCGGTCAGACGGGAAGCACAATACAGCACACAAACAAACATATGTAGTCTGAAGGCTTGGATGAAGGGAAGCCTGACTGCGACATGGCAATCAAGGACGTAGAACCACAGTATTGAAGCCCACGTGCTGCCTTTGCTCGCCCCGCACTGCGGGCACGTCACAACCTGCCAGGCAATGAAGCGGAAGACGAATCCGCTTGTAGGGTCATCATATTGTCATGTCCAGCGCTTGATAAATGGCGTGTTTAGATTGATTTAGTTTTAGAACTCTCATCACAGTACAGCAACACAAGTCAAGATCTCCTCATAGGTCCAGTCCGACCCACACGATATCAGCGGTACTAGGGGTGACAATTGGTGGTAGTCATGTCATGTGGAATATGCTTGTTACCACAATCCATAGTTCAAGCGAGTGCTGAGTGACTGTGATTTCCGGGTCTCAGGCAGGGAGTGCCTTCGCCATGCTGCTTTGATATCTCCTACGGGCCTGTGCGGGGTATCAATGGCCAGGACATGGTCGAAGGACACCAAGCTCGCTTCTGTAGGGAGACAGCCCTAGCGCAGGAAGTTGCCGTCTCGGGACCTCCGTCATTCGGCTTGTCGCTGCAATGGTTCTTCGGACTGCCGGCCAGCGTGATCATTGTGCGAACGCCGCTGCTCACTCTGAGACATCTGCACGATCTGCGTCGCAGAGCTTGTCCGGTACGCGACTAGGGTGTTGATTTTCTGGCTGGAGAAGCGAGTATGTCCCCGTCCTGAGCGCCTGGTGTCCTGACAGGACCAGAATGGAGGAATCAGCTTCCTCGGCTAGCTCGGGCTTCACGACAGTCTCTAATACAAGGATCATGTTCCTTGGTCCCGATATCGGCATGCTGAGCATCTGAAACACTCGACCGGCCCAGGGACAAAGCGATAGTAGCATGACCACTCCGCTTGAGCTGATTAGACAATGCTGCGGAATAGATGCCTCCAGAAGAAGCCCCGCTCACAGCTGTATCTGAGCTGCACTCTGTATCCCATTGTCCACGAGCGTACAAGTTCGTCTCATCGGTTCCAGCCCGTCCACAACTTCTCGTTTGTGAGGTCCTCTTGGACGATATCGGACTAGGTCTGTTGGCTAAAGGACTGTGCATCTCTGATGGGGGAGCGGGACGGCCAGGTGAGAGGAGCATCAACAACTCGTGCGAGTTCTAGAGGTGCTTCAATCAAGTTCCTGAAGTGACAATTTCGTTTGGCTGTATCAGAATACCAATGACACAGCTGGGCAGTGTGTCCGTAGGTCATCGATTTGCCACAAAGCCCTATGTATGTAAGAGATCCTGTTTCGGGAGCATGCCATAATCCGGTGAGAGCACGAGTATCACGATTCCAATGACGGACATGTCGGCTGGAAAACTCCGTTGCGCTGTATGGGGGGAGACGAAATGTAGAGCTGTAACCTTTGTATTGATCGCGTCTGCATTGGTGGTCATCTGGTCTAAACTCCGGACTCAATGACTGGTGTGACTTCATTCTGTGCACCCTGTGTACTAAGTCCAGGATAAACCGATGTGAGACGCGAATAAAGACTCAATTCACGCCGGTCGAGAAGCGTGTTCAAGGGGGAATGGCAAATACGTCCCCGATCGGTGCAGAATGTTGAACTCCGATCCTTTTCACCGTGCTGCTTTTCAGAAGATCAAGGATTCGATGGCACAGTATACCAACTCAGTGAGGAGGAAGCTTAGACCCCGAGTGTCTTACTGTTCGATGTCGAGAGGTGGAAGGCGCTCGAATTACCGATATTCCGTTTTGGCTGCAGAATCTCACTTCCGCAACGAAAGCCCAGAGGCGCGAGAGCTTTTCATGGACCCGGCCCAATGGACTGTACTGCCCGCCAGCGCGCCTATTGGTTTCGCCTCATCTCCAGGTCCTGATTGCGTGCAGGATCTGATGCTCGAAAATCGTCGTGGTTTGTAGACAATGCCGACCCGCTGGTAGCGGTGATAGACCTGCCTGCACCCACGGTATTTGCTAAGAGGAGTCCAAGGACTCCACGGCCAGAGGAGGATTGACACCCTGCTCAAGCTGAGGAACGGTGTCAGCGACGTACTCTCGAGGTCGGAGACACGCTGGCATAGAAGTTTAACACGTTCATGATCCTGCCTTCCTGGCCGTACTCATTCGTCTTCAAGGCCCAGCCTTCCGGACTTTGGGAGCTTGTCTTGATACGCGAAAGCTGATCCAGCCATGCTGGGTTACTGGCATGGATGTAGATGAACAAGTGGAAATGAGCAATCGCTGATTGTGCTCGCTGAACAATCAATCCCGAAAACGGCGTGGTGAAGGACATATAGGATCGGATTGCACCTCACTGTGCTCTTTGGCCACTACCAGTTAGCATGATCGGTCCGATCGTTCGAATATAGGCATAAGTCCTGCAGTGCCGGCTGGACACGAAGTTGACCAAGTGTCTGGAGAGTCGAGCGGTGGTGGCTTCGAGCAAAGCGAAGATTAAGAAGCAGTCTGACAGATAGTATTCCGAACGGATGCAAGTTGGCGAAGGTTTATCAATGGTGGTAGACTTCACCACGACTACCGTAACATGTCTCCACTAGCGCTCCGCTTATAATGACTCGTCCTGGACGTGCTGGTATGATGGCCTCGTAGCATTCACCAGAGTACTTTGGCTGCAGACCGCCTGATTTCTGCAGAAAGTGCCCGACGTACCTATTGGCAAGCGCAGTCGTTCGTTGTCCATTGTTTTGTTCGCCACTGCTTCTTTCACAGACCATGTTGATCAAGGTGCGACGTGGTGTAGGGTCGTAGAAGCAATAGTTGAAGCGGATGCAAGTCTTGCGACTCGTCTCACTCGCTTAGGAGTAGCTTCTAAGGAGCAATGCAGAACGTAAACTAGAGAGCACCTGCAAGCCATTCGAGCACGTCGCGATGTCACCACAATCTTGTCGCGAGTCAAAACTTCATCGATAGTTGTTCTGCTGTGCACGACCAAGCTCCGTTGCCACGCTGGCGGTGAAAGCTACTGGCATCTGGTGGTCGTACTTTGGGAGAAGGCCAGGACAGCTTTGAGTCCATCCACTTCAACGAACACTGATATCGGTCAGTGTGACCGTATTCAGAAGGTAAGACGCCAAGGAGGGTGAGGAGTGTGAAGAGTGACAGTACTATGTTGTTGTAGAAGTAGGCGCCGACAACAAGGTTGCATGGCGTTTTGCAGAAGCCGTCAGGGTTCAAACAGGTGAGGACGAAGGGGCGAATGGTAGCGCTTCGTTGCAGAGATAGCCAGATCGGTGACAATGTTCAATATCGCGGCGTCTAAGCAACGGCGTTGGGACGAAAGATCAGGATGATGATCCTGGGTGCCAAGAGCGGCGAGGTGTGACAAGGACGTCGCATGATGCGCCGCAGCACCGGTCGGGACGATGCGCGTGATGGGTCCTGGATGAAGGTGTGCAACGGAGCTGGGCCTGAGGAAAAAATGTCGTTGGGGCCTGACAGGGCGTGGACTCTAGGAATGTCCAGCTGGTCCAGCTATGACTTTGTTGCGGAGGGCGCGGGCGGTGGGCGACAGTGAGATGGACTTCCAGCAACTCGACAAAATTGGCAGCGGCTCGATGGTGAGGGGCCGAGCGCACGACGATTTTCGTTGTGAGAACCGGTGGGCATTGAGTGTAGATCTGGGGCAGAGACAAGGTAGCCAGGGGTGGGGTAAGGGAGGCAGGAGGAACGACGTAAACCCAGTGCCTAAGTCAAAGCCTGTCTGATCCAGGGTCACTCCTTGCGCAATTGACTATTGGTAGAGCGGACGAGGATGGAGGTGATGTACAGCGCTATGCCAGCAGCATAGTGACCCGTCTGGTACGATGGGCACATCCATCAGGTCTGGTACCAGTGTGTGGATCCCATTGCCAAAGCTCTGCCACCAGCATATCGAGATCCCAGATCCGAATCAGCGCAGCTGGCGTATAGCATTCGTTTGGAAAACATTACGACGGTGATCCCAACATCCATACCGGATGACTTGTCGCCGAGACTTAGATACCGAGTGACAGGAGTGTTGCAAAGCTCCGCAAAGTCGAGATCGATGTGGCTCGTCTAATTGTTTGAAGTGGAGACTCGATCGTATCTGAGCTGATGTCGGCGATTGATTAGAAGACATGGCAGTCTTATAGTTGAACGCATTGGATTAAAAGTGGCAGAAGATCTGTTAAGACCATTAGAGCTAGCATTTCAGTTATGTTCGCTGTCGAAAGGTATAGCGAGACAAGTCGACAGTGCAACATCGCTAAGGTTTCATTTTCTGGCGTAGCGGGGTCAAGTGTCGTTGAGCAGCACGATCCGAGTAGATAGCGACATTGCCATAAGCCACAAAGTAGCGAGGCAGTACTTGGAATCGCTGTGCGTCTTGTGCCTCGTCGCTTCCATAGTGTCGATTGGTAATCCTGGTACGGTTCAGGCGACTCCCACATGTGCACCAACTGCTTTGGGACACATGCATAAACTATGTCGAACAATATGTTTGCTCGCAAGCGTAGAAGGTGGCAGACGACGTGTTTGCTCGGCAGCAACAGAAGCGTCGACTGACGGCCGGCCACCCCATAGCTTCTCCGTTCAAGATGAGGGTGCTCCTAAGCTGGCGCGGAAGCCCACCGCGTTGGACTCGTGCGGCTTCTACAAGTCACACCGAAACCTAGGTATTGCATATGTAGGATATGGCATAGGAGATGCTTTTTCTCAGCCAGTGAAGTAGCTCTGGTGACTTCGGTGGATTGCCGCCTCGAAATCCACCCTGTGCCTTTGCGCTTGCAAGGTCCGCATGGTCGAGCTCGGTGCCGCTTGGGTACTGCGACATGGTCTATAGAAAACTAGCAGGCGAGCAATCTTCAAGCGGTAGACCGAGTGCCGGCCAGCTGAGTCAGAAAGCTTCGATGAGGTGCATAGATTGTAGTCCAGTGCAGTCCAGGTCAGTCCGGTCCAGTCCAGCCTTGTGTCTCCAGAGCAGTCTCTCCAGTCCAGAAACAGCAAGTCGGCAGAGTCATCCCCTCCAGACCTCTGTTTATTCCATTGTTCCTCGCTCTTTCTTCTCAGCAGAGCGCTCAGCGCTGTCGCTTGTGCACATCACGTCGGTATCGTGGGCTACTGTAATTTGTCAGCGGGAAATTAAGTGTCTTTGTAACAGGTCGAAGTCTCCAGACATACCGTCGACAGAAGCAGGGAATGCGCAAGAGATGGAACGGCAAAGACCTCCAGATCGACTCCGTCGCATTGCAGCGAAATTATTCCGTGAGGCGGGGGACTTTAGCCAGCCTCAAAACTGTGCTGTCCGGCCCAAAAAAAAAAAGATTTGAAGTTGATGTAGCTCGAACTGGAGGATAGAGCGGATAAATGGTTAAACTTCGGGCAGTGTGTGGCATTGCCCGCCCCCATCATGCACCCTGGGTACTGTGACCAAGGTACCCCCGGAGTCCCCCCACGGGCGTCATCCATGACAGCTTTCTCGGAGCCGCCTATGCTTCTAGAAATGCAGCCCTTATGCAGCCAACATGCATCTCGAAGCACATCCTTATGAATCTATACGTTTCTTCTTCAGCCTTATCCGACGACGACGCGCCGTTGCTGATTTACGGGAGCCAGACGCTACGGAGGGCGATCTTCCTCATTCCGAACTTGTTCAGTATGCTTGTCGTCATCATTCAGATGCTCTGCATCTGTAAAGGACTTGAGTTTACCCGTATTGTACAAATTATTAGACCTCCTGCGCACTACATCAAATGTAAGTCTAGAGACTCTCTTCTAGACTACCTGACAACACTCGCATAGCAGCACTGGTGTCTCGTCCGCTTTTGGAGGGTGGTTGGCCTCCGCATCTCATGCCCCGGAACACCCGCTCACCAACTCCGCCTCCGCCTTCGACTGCTCATCCGCTTCTGGTGTCCATCCTAGCGTTCCGGCGAGGTTGGTGGTGACTCCCTTATCCTCAATCGCATACATAGCATTGATGGCCCATTCGGCGATTTCTTTGGTTCGTGGACTGAATCTGTCCTCCGCGTCGATCACCTCCTGAAATCGCATCATCCAGCTCTCCCAACGCTCGTATGTCCATCTGAAATTTTCACGACGGCCAATAACTCGTTTCTTGCACATCTCATACAGCGCCGGACCCGCGTGGACAATCCACCCTGCTGCCACTTCAACGCAGGTCTGGTAGACCTCGACGTGCAGGCTCCTGCTGCGTGGATGGTAATCGAAGAAATCGCCACAAGCGAGCGCGCACATTCGGCAGGTATCGACCACTCCGGCTGTCATGAGCCGCGCCAAGAACGCAGAAAAGTTGATGAACTTAGTGTTCCTGTCCCGCGATTGTTGCAGTTGGTAAGAGAGGAACAAGCGTGCATCAAGAGTATACAGCCAGTGCTCGAAATATGCCCACTCGTTACCTTTGTTGAACGTCCACAGCTCCGTGCACCGCTTAAGACCGTCGTTGTAAATGACTTCGATGGTTTGCTTTGGGAGTTTCTGCAACTCTTTGAGGAATTCAGTCAGTTGACCCTGACCAGCATGACCTGGAGGAATGAACATCGATGAGCGGCTGACGAGGTCCCAGAGATACCACGTCCATCCGCTGGCTCTCATTCTTTCGTATCTTCCCAGTGTGTCCATGTACATTGTATCCTCATCTTCGAACGCGATCGTCCTTTCTGAATTGACTTTCAAGATGATCCGCGTAATCAAGCTGGCGGTTGCTGCAGGAGTCATCAAATCGTTCACAACGCGCTGAACGACAGCCGCCATGTATTCCTCTGCTGCCCCATCCGAAGGACGAATGATCGGAAGTCCAATAAGATGGGCGGTCTTCACTGTGTCCTGCGACATTTTCAAGGAATCAAGGGTAAGTCCCTGGTGCACGCGGGGTAGACAAGGAGGAGAAGCACCAACCCATCAGTTTGATTGTGGCATTGGGCCTAATTGAAATCAAGAGCACGTGACGCCGTGTCACAGCCTCGCATTTTGGATAGGAACCTCGATTGCCAATAATAGAGGCGTAAAGCCGATAGCCTCGTGGAGCCAACAGCCATACAGATTCCCTCGACGGCTTCTACGCCTCTTCTCTGCAGTGATCACCGTGCGGTAAGGCCCTACACACCAAAAACGTGTTAGCACAACACTGGAACATTCTAGAGCTCCGGTACCCACCTGCACATGTTCGATGGAGGGTCGCACGCCAACTCCTACTCGACCGTGCTAGATGAAGTTTTTGATCCCACCACCACGCAAATGTCCCCATGGGTTTGTGCACTCGCATGGGGGTCCGTGGTTTTAGGCTGTAGGATGCTTGAATTTAAAGATTATCTATCTAGCCTTTGTTTTACTTGTGCTTTACCAATACTCTTCGATCTATGTATATGTCGTGTTTGTGCTGTTTCATGCGTAAAGTGGGGATCTCCTCAACATCATCATAACAAGGCCGTCATGGTAAGACTTGTAGTCAGGACGGTCAGGAAGACATTCACTTTCCAAGATGAAGCTGCGGAGGAGTAAGGTACTGTATAAACACCCACTCCAGGAGGAAGTGGTAGTCTGCTGCCGTTCTTAACATTCGACGCAATGGGGCAAAGAATGGACACATCAACCACGGGTTTGAGGGTGTTGTCAGCCGGCGAGTTGGCAAAGCGCACGATCAACCAGGAGTTGAACGAGCGAAGGGCGTTGTCGTAAGCGGTGAAATTGCCATCATCGTTCGGTGCCACCAGATTTGCCTTTGCTTCATTTTCGGACGTATCCACATCTCCCATGTCCAAGTCGTACACTTGCTGTAGCATCGGTGCTGGGCAACTGTTGTTGCCATAATAAGGTGCCCCTATCAAAGAAGGAGTGTTAGTTTATGATGAGTGAAAAACCGCAGGGATACGACTTACAGCTAGTGCCGAACGGGCCCTGAGCAATGTTATCCACGTAGTTTGAAGTGCCGTTGCGAGACCTGCGGCAAGAATCTGGAAAGTCCTTCCGTTGTGCAATGTTCCAAAAATCGTCGCAGACTGTTGGGGAGCTTGGGAGCCCACCTGCCACGAATACAGCAGCACGCTGATGAAGGAAGTCCAACAAGTCTGACTTGCACCGTCCAAGCATGATCGAAGAACACGAGCCGTTCTCTGTATGGGCTATGTTGGAGAGACCGCTGATACCTAAGGCAGCGAATCCAGCGTAGGATGCGCATGTGACGACATTCGGAGAGTGAGTATTCGGCGTCCCTTGATCTGGAGGAAGAACAAGGAAGGTGCCCGCGGTGGTCGTGTCTTTCTCCGCGTTCGCTAGCCGAGTAACAATCTGGGTGACGCTCCAAGCTTTCGAGGCATCACTGGATGTCGCTATGCTTGAATTGGGGCCAATGCTGAAACCAGGTATTTGAAATGTTGCCGAAGCGTTGGCGTTGCTGATGCTCTGAGAATTTTTCGAGCAGGATCCTAGTTGGTAATCCTTCGACAGAGCAGTGGTGAGGCTAAAAGAGTACAACAGGGGCAGGGCGCCGAAACGGAATGATTCAGAACGCATGATAAGTTGTGAGAGGTTGAATAGTAGCAAAAGTGGGTATCAGGGAACAGCAACAATGGGAAGCAGTAATAGACAAGGGAAAGCGTTGAATAATTCACCAAGCGAGGGACAAGGTTGATACTGATACACGACAACCAAATATTATGACCCCTGTAGGCGGATGAAGCCGCTGGGCACAAGGCTGCTGGAAACTTGGTAATCGTGAGGCGTCCTTAGGCAGCTGTTGTCGCCGAGCTGAGGACGCAAATAGCATGGGCTTCGCCGCCACCGGTGCTCCGTGTCCCATGGAAGAAGCCAAAAGGAACGCCGCTGATATGCACATGCATGTCAGCAGGCCGTGGCATCGAATGATCGCAAGGGATTGTGGAAAAATGCGTTCAGGCAAAACCCGGCTGCAGAAGATATGGGTCCAGCGAATGAGACACAGCTAAGGTGGAGGACAGAAGACGGGCCGAAAGGGAAAACATGTGCGATTGGCTGCAATTCCCATTTACAATTCACCTTGGCCTCGCAGAAACTCGCAGGGTGGATTTTGTTCAGCACGTTCCCATGACGAGGCTGTCCCCAACGGACTGCTCGCCATCTGCGCAGCGCGCGCATTTCCGCAGCGATCTGCGCAGATGGCGAGAGCCACGAAGACTGCATCGGAGACGAGAGGTTGGACAGACACTCGAATCGGGGTTGGGAAACACGACTCGTAGGGCCACAGGGGTAAGCCATACACCGTGGGGCAAGCGGGACAAGCTTAAATCCCGGGCCATAGAACCGGGGGGGAAGGAAGGGGCAAATGGGCGGCATCGGCACGGTCCCTCGGTTGCGCGAATTTGCTGCACCCGGGGCGCCGCATCGCTTGGCAACGGGGCAGTGCACATGTCAAAAACGTCAGGATCAAGCCCAAGACGCCCAGGAACATGTTGGCGGCGTGGAGGATGACAGCATCGCGCCGTGCCGCCCGCCCCTACCCGCTCGGCTGCATTTCCGGGCGCCCTCTGGCCCACAAACCGAACCCTCGCGCAATCTCCACCTCACCCACTTTATTGGTACGCCGAAAAGCTTCTGAACCCTGAGGGTCATGTCGCTCAGCTGCTGGAAAAGAAGCAGTCTAGCGGTGAAGTTCAGAGACGGCCCGGGTTTATCAGG
Organism: Myriangium duriaei CBS 260.36; assembly: GCA_010093895.1. Taxonomy (NCBI): domain Eukaryota; kingdom Fungi; phylum Ascomycota; class Dothideomycetes; order Myriangiales; family Myriangiaceae; genus Myriangium; species Myriangium duriaei. The sequence goes on from ML996089.1 coordinate 86,654, forward strand.
CCGCCAGGCCTCCAGTGTTCCCCGGCAGGTGGCTGGCAGCACAGTGGTTGTGTCACTGTCTAGCGGCATCAAGCGCAAAGGTCTGCGCTGGTCTGCCAGCTCGCTCCGCGCCATTCCTGAGTAGCTGCGTTGTGCACGCATATACTTCGGGCCTGAGGCTGAACAAGCATCGCTGCAAGATCTCATGTTACTGTGCCACGAGCATCCTCGTGCTTTGGTCTTGCTGCATGCAGCTTGCACGAGTTCAGCCCTGGCAGGCTACTTAACCCGGTTCTTCTCTGCTCTGGAACACCGTAGGTACCTCTGTCGACTTATTCCGATTAGATCTCTCGCGAGACTCTTGGCTCGGCCAAGCATCTCACGACTTGCTGTACCTTGATTGGTGCAAACCTAACATCAATCCCCTCACCTTTTGCTCCGACCAAGCGTTCCACCCACCACTTCCCCCCCTGCTTTGACCAAGTGTTTCGCATCGCGATGTCAACCACCTTCTACCGGTCACTTGACAGTGGGACGCACGATTCAGGTTACCGTTCGCCATATCTCCCCACATACCCTGGTATGCAACACATGCCGAGCACTTCTGCACACTTCGACAGTCCCGGATCGTGGCCCGCTCCTCGCTGCCCACCTCCGGCTCAGTTGCACAACTCATTCACACGGGATAGCCTCTCACCGCGACAACTTCTCAGCGACTCTAATCGCCAGAGTCTGTCCCTCACCATAGACCCTCTCCTTCCTCAGACTCCTGTCTCTCCAACAATCCGGATCGACGACTTTTCCCCCAGATATGGTGCACCACGTCAGCCTCTCGGTCCTCCCCATGCTCTGTACCTTGATACCGCCAGAGATCGTCTTGTACCTCCTAGTCGTGATGTTTTCTCAACCAGAGTCGACGAAACCTCTCTTCCGGAATTCGTGGATCAAGCGAGATTTCCGGGCGATACCAATGGTCGTCCCTTTCGTGCCGCGACCGATCGTCTTCGGCATAGAGCGCGTATGTGGTTCTCCCCGCTTCAGAGTTTTCATGGCGAGTCATACGTGATGGAGCATGGAACACTCGCCAACTTCATCGCCCAACTGCCTGATCCGGATTTCCAGCATCCAAGTCTGGTTTCCATTCTCAGCATGAGCAAAAAAGCGGAGCAAGATTGCTTCGAAAGTCTTCTTGGTGATCGGAGGCATTCTATATACAGAACCCACGAGACTTCGTTGACGGTTGATCTTGTCATGGATCCTCACACCATATCGAGTCCGGAGCCAATATTTTACGCCACTTGTCTCATATCTGATGGTAGGCTTTCTCACACGTGATAGCGGCATAGTCTCATACTAAATTCTGCAGAACTCTTACTCGGGTCCCCACCCACTGAAAAGGGACCTGCATTTGATCTGCTTGATCGAGACAATGTCACTCGCGTCGGCTTTGCGCCTAGACATAATCCGAAAGCTACCCAGGAATGCATACTTGACTCTGTATATGGACCAACTTTGTATCATTCCTCGCGAACGATTATTCTAGCCACAGAGAACACCTTGAACGCAAAGCATGAAGCGGTGAAAACACTGTTCAAGATGACTTCGCGTTACCGCAATGAGAAGCGCCGGTTCGATCTGCCCAGCGTATTGATCTTCCTAGCCGTGCCCGATGAGAATATATGGAAGGGTACTTGGAACAATGAAACAGCCACAAGCAATTTTCTCGCCGACATGCAAGCGATGGTCGAACATGAGGATTGTGAGGACAACTTTCGCGAGGCCGCTGGGCACCAAACGGGCACAGGCAACAACGGTGAAGCCAAGGCATGGCTCGATCGACATTACCACCATTTTCGAGTCGTCCAATATCCCGAATCTCGCACTCATCACCAACGAAGTCCACAAATGGCCAGCTTTCGGGCTGAGGTAGAAAACAGTCTCAACAAAGTGCTGTCGTCCTTTGGGCATCCACAGACTGCTTCGAGTCACCATCAGGCGATTCGGGAATACCTCAAGCATCGTTGCGACAACGCCAATCGAGCCGCCGACAAAATCCCCAGCTCGCTTCGTCAGGAAACGGACCTGAAAGCTTTTGAGAAGCATGCCGCGTTGGCTTTGCAACACACCTTCAGCCTCACTCTTATCCAAGGAGATCAAAGAGAGCCTATGCTAGCACAAATCGCCATGGTCTTTGTGACTGGCGCCCTGATCAACGTGATCGGCCTACACTGCTCCCAAGGTGTGCTCAATCGTTTCTCCGAATTCGTGGGCATGGCCAAGAAAGCGATGAAGAAACATGTGACATCTGCTCTTCCATGTGCTTTCATGCAGGGGTCTCGTAGCTGTGTTCTGCCTCACCATGGGCATGGTGGGCGTCACGAAGACACTGACGGCCCCCTGGGTGACGGCTCTTTCCAGCGGCAGCTCTCTATCGAGCAGGCTGAGGGGTTCCTGGATATGCGCATGTACCAGGAATGCAGTGTCCTTTCGTCTCAGCTACTGCCCATCTTTCTTGAAAGTGAATGGCGGGCGGGAACGGGACAAAATATTGACCTGAAACGCGTCGCTCAAGATGCAATTTCCGTCCACGTTAGAAGCCTCAAAGCACTGGCCTTGCTGCTCACTCACTCTGCTCTGGATAACATATCAGCTCAATCCTGCATCTATTGCTTTGCAGGAACGCCTGATTCTGAAGTAAATTTCGCGTGTGGCCATAATATGTGTAGGAACTGTGTGGACTTTCTCCGTGGCTTCGGGCGTGCGGACTTGGTGACGGAGTGTCCGCTGCACAGTTTTACAGCAAAAGATCACATACCATATCGGCCCACCCACCCCTCGGAAGTCTCAGACGCACGTACGCACTTACCCGCACAAGACGTAGCCGCATCACAAGCCATGTCTCCATACTTAGACTCTATTGGAGACACTCCATCTGATCCTGAAGTTCCAATTCCAAACACCAATGCCTCTTTGGCGGCTTTGCAGAGGGCTTCGCCACACGAGATGGTTTCGCATCAGAATCACTCCGAGAGCAGTGGAGCTGGTGGTGCAGTAAGGCTGTCCGTTAACCCAGGAGCTGGCCATATACCAAGCCGGTCAATTGGTGTACATGAGCAAATCCCAAGTCACGTTTCGAAAACGATAGCCCGGCGGAGCGTGCAGGAACATCAAGTCAGCCGTCCGGCAAGGCCTCCACGACGGACCGCACTCGAGAGAGGATTGATTCGCACGTTGATTCTGCTCCTCGACGAGGAAAGACAGGATCATTCTACGGAACACATGCCTACCGAGCAAGACTATCACAGCTTCACACCTTCAGTAGAACCATATCACCGCTACTCAGTACAACATACAAACCCGTTCCTCTCGCTGCCTGGGGTCGAGTGGGATATGACAACCAATTCCTCCGAAAGCCCCCATCCAAGCTCCACCACGCAGGGTTCTTTCTCGTTTCCACCCTTTTCCGGAACAGAAAGTAGTATGCCTCCGGGACCCGTGGCTGGACCTTCGTACGACTACGTCACACAACCTCCAGCTGCACCTCTAGCTTTCTCCGGAGCAGAAAGAAATGTGCCTGCTAGTCCCATGACTGGACCTTCGCACATTCACCCTAGGCGAACTACGGCCTCACCTCCTGTCTTCCATACGCCTGACTGGAGCATGGCCCCCGCTCCCTCTGATGTATCACAATACCCTTATCCAGCGGCGTTTCGAATGCCTAGCTTTTCCGATAACGTGAGCCCCTTCACCCCTTCCCCTCCAAGTGGTTCGTGGCCGCATGGCAGTGCCGGCTGGCGCATGTGACCAATGCGCAGGGCAAGGATGAGTCCACTCAAGTGGAACCTGGGAGGAAATGGACGATCTGATCAAGTATGTCGGGATAGACCTGATGACACTAATTGAGAGCGCTTGAGGACCTCCATGGCCTCTCTTGTACATATTGACGCTAGAAACGAACGGGGCGCATAGCAATTCTGACAGGCATATGCAATGCTTGGCCATCTGTACTACTACTTTCTTCATGTCCATAATATCTTCGTTGAATACTTTGATCCAAAGTGCAAACCGCGTTGCCTTTGAACTGAGAGCGGACGTTCCACTCGTGTGAGTTCTGAAGATCGCCTCATCTCTTTTCCGCACTTCGTCGCGGTCGTCACCGCGTCCCCAACAAGCCGGCCGAGGCATCTTTTCGCGTCTGAGGGCGATCGAGAACAGCTGTCCCAAGAACGAAAGACCATGCTTTATGGTAGACATGGTCTGGGAGCGCGTGACGGCAAAATTACGGGTGGCTGCGCACTTCAAGTCAACTCAAGTCGGCACTCTGCCACCGCCGCCGCAGGACAGTCTGCAGATACCATATGATATTAAGCCATCGGGTTGCGGCCGAGTTTGATACAGCCACAACTATAAAGAGTACTGCATAATCACACAATGCGCATACCAAACTTGTCAAAGACTTGCTACATAACCCTTAAAAAGGCTGAGATAGGCCGGCTTGAATAAGTCGAGCCAAGCTGGTTAAACTCTCTCGCATTCATCGCATCATGAAGCCAAGGATTCGCATATGTTTCTCAGCCTTCACCTCCCGCAACCATTATAAGCGAACCGATTTGCAGCTCTCATCGGATCCTGCACCACCCCCGGCGTAGCGACCTTCAGCAAATGCTCCCTCGTCGCCTTAGCATCCGGCAAATGCGACATCGCCTTGAAATACAGCACCAAGCCGGCCACATGCGGCGCCGCCTGTGACGTCCCCGACCGCACCGCCGTTCCCTTATCGGAGGTGGCAGCCGCGCCGACGATTCGGTCGCCGGGCGCAAAGATGTCCACGTCCCGGCCCCAGTTGGACTTTCGGGCTCGCCGGCGCTGAGCGTCGGTCGATGCTACTGTTATTGCTCCGGCTGCTGAGCCTGGAGACTCCTTGTGGGCGTCTTGGTCTTGGTTGCCTGCCGATGCGATGGTCGTGATGCCTTGGCTGTAGGCGTGGTCTACTGCTCGATTTAGGGAGAGGCTGAACGGCCCTCCTATTCCTGAGTCAGCGAGTAACGCAGAGAGGTTGTCTGACGAGGGTACTTGCCTAGTGACACGTTGATCACAGCATTGGCCTGCCGTTTCTTGGCTATGATGTCGTTCACAGCCCATACGTATCCATCCAGCATGTACGAGGGGATGGTCAGTCCCTTGTTGATAATCTTCACGGCAACGAGGTTGCATTTCTTTGCCACGCCAAACTTACTGCCGCACATGGTGCTTGCCACGTGCGTGCCGTGACCATCGACGTCTTCGAAGGGTACGTTCTTGATAGCATTGTATCCGAGCATGGCTCGACCCTCAAAGTCCGTGTGAGATGTGAAGATACCACTGTCGACGACGTATCCATATGTCCCTTGACCAGCGGAGCTGTCATAATAGTATGTTCCTTTGTCGTTGGTGCCGCGATGGCTGATCAGGTGGAGTGCATAGGGCGGGGAAGATTGTTTTATAAGATCCGTCGCTGATGGAGCGCCAGTTTGGACTACTGAGTTCTCTTCTTCATAATTTGGCCCTTCGGGCGGCTGCTGCAGACTTGGCCCAAATTCACTCCAAGGAGTTGCTGGCGAACTTTCGAATGGATTCCAGACTCGGTCTTGCTCTACTGCTAGTACATCTCCGTGGTTCTTGAGCTGAGTAACAACCGATACATCCAATTGACCAGCATAGGCCTTGAAATCGCCAAAGGTGTAGTTATGGGATATTCCCAAGAAGGTATGGTTGTCATCTATCTTTGAAGTCTTGCTCAGATCTTGAACGAAACGGATATGCTCGTGTAAGTCAACTTCAGACTTCAGAGTGACGATATATCTGTCGGATTTATTGTTGGCATCTGGCTCGTTGAGTGCCCGTTTTGCGTATATAGAAGACAGCAAAGCCACCATCAACATCTCGCGAAGATCCGGCAGATGCATGTTTATGGAACTTCTCTCGTGGAATATCGTGCGGAAGCTGGTGCTCTCATCTGGGAAACGATTGCTGAAGTGGACACGCAAGGAGAATAGTTTCAGGACAGATCGAACTGAGGTGTTCCCTCACTATCTCCTCCAATCTAAGGTCATTCGACCTATCGGTCCGACTGATTAAGCATACCAGTGCAAACGGCCCACGTGGCTACCGGGCAGAGGAAGAAAAGATAGGTCTTCCTGGTCGCGGTAGAAGCCAAGAGTGCAAGCAAATCTGCACGTTTGGGTTGGTATCCAAAACGCTGGATTTGAGTCCGTCCTCCCGAAGCTACACTTGGACGACATCAATCATGATAGTCGGAGGACACATATATGAGGTCATTTGCCACAAAAGGACCGATTGTCGCCCCAAACAGGGACACCGATGCCAAATCATGGTTTCCAATTGCAGACTGCGGATAGTTCTCTACGATTATGTTTCCACTGCTGAACGTCTTCCTCGATAGGAAGTGATTATAAGAAAGGTCTTCGTGTGGCTAGAAATATTCACAGAGACAGCTCAAGATGGGCCCTGGTCTGACTCGATCTCGGACAGGATGCTTGACGTGTAAAAAACGAAAGATCAAGGCAAGTTTACGACCCTGTATGTATAGGTGTTTCGATATGTGCTGACTCGGTGGCAACAGTGCGATGAAAAGAGGCCAGCATGTCTTCAATGCAAGCGGTTGGACCTTCACTGTGAAGGTTAACCGGGAGCGTTCCGCTTTTATTCTGGGCTCGGGTCTCCGAAAGCGTTATCTTCCAATCAGAGGTCTACAGGCCTTCGGAAAACACACTACCAAGGTGGTTTCCTTTGTGATCAGTCAGCTAAAGTTTCCGGAGTAGAGTCTTCTGCCATAGTTAAATCTCACGGTATTGCTTCGAGGTCTACTGGAATCGAATTCACTTCAGACGTACAGTCAGCTATGATCAAGGAGTCGAATAGATATTGTCTCGAAAGTCCATCATGTCCGAGGAGTCAGCTGCTGCAAGCATCTGGCTCGGATCAGTCACGTCGTGTAGTGCACCGAGGTGGCATATGCAATAGCAGAAGCTCCACCGACAATCCTCCTGTGAGAATAATGGAATTGACGCAGCTAATTGACAACGATCTGTACTTCTTACATTTCTGGCAGGCGGCAGTAGTAGATTATCTTCCTGCTGTGTTCAAGAAATTCTCTCAGCTCGCCCAAAGCTGTAAAGACTTGCAGCTAGCCATGCTAGCGCTGTCATCTGCTCGGTGGGAGTCGTCCAAAGCTTGCATGCTTCATACCAAACCCGAAATGGTCAAGAATATTGGTCCACCATTCAGTGTGCAGGAAGATATGCACTGTTTCTACTACTCTGAAGCCATCACGTGGGTCATGCGATCAGACCATACGAAAGATCGACTGGGCATCTTTGGTCTTCTGGCCACATGCCTTACGTTTGCATATATCGAGATACAGTCTGGATCATTCAAAGGTTTATGTTTTCATTTGGGTTAGATTCAAAAGCTCCTCCTCCGCGAGTATGATTTACTGCTCAGCTCTGAACTTGGTCGAGGTTTCTTCGGCGCTTCGATCAGCTTGCTCCTGCACCAGCGGTGGCAACGACTACCCTTTAGTATTGGGCCAGTGTCCAGCGGTTTGCAACCTCCCGAATTGGCTTGTCAAGCATACTCGTTTCTTCATTCTCGAGATTACAAGAGTCAGGCCATCCTGGCTATGCTGACAGAAGCACGGCGCCTGAGCATTATGATCCTGCTCGGAAGCTATTTCAGTCTTAGCAGGTCTCAATTCCTGGCTCAGAAGTGTATGCAGCATTTCTACACTACGCTTCAGATTTCGGAGCCAGTCCCTTGGTGGCGTCCTCGCGCTATGAACGCTGACGAGGACTATTAAGCAGAGTTGAGGCAACTCCAAGACGAAGTTGCCATCTGGCACGAGACTCTTGAAACATCAGATCGGCCCGTGGAGACATTTACACGGGCTACAGTATAGGAAGCGAACAGGTCTTCTGGTGCAGGCGACAAACTAGTCATACATCCCCTGGACTTTACTTCACGCCGGGCTACAACGGACTACGCCTACTACGCACTTGCAAACCTCCTCGCGGACATGAAGTCTGTAGACAGTCTATAGTCTGTCATGCCAGACTACGACATGCAGACCTACATTAGTCCATGGTTGATTCTCCTTCTGAGAATAATGCCCGGCATTGACGCCGCATTGTGCGTGTCCGACGAACCCTTTCGCATCAGCTTGCACGATCTGCTCTTCGAAAGCGTATGCAGAAACACATCACCGTCGGTCGACGACTGGATCATGAATTGGTTTGAAAATGCTACGACCTCAAGTGGCTGTGCTCAGTCGGGAGCTGGTGCAGACAGAAACATGCAGCTGATCAACCTCATCAGAGATGGGAGAGCACATGGTCGAGATATATTTTGCTGCTTCGTGTATGGTGGTGGATCTTATGATGGCGACAAAGTACCACTTCGATGCATAACGTATGGTAGAGATCGAGGTACTGCTCGTATGTTCTGCGAGAGCCCCGTCATCACAGCCTTCTCGTCGTAGGTTGATGGATTTTGGATACCGCACAACACTACTCAACCAAGGGCAAGTTCCTCACAGAGCAGCAATCAAATACAGCATTAGCTACTTTTTACTGTTCCGCACTCCCGAAACTTTTCAAATCGAGTCGCCTCTTAGTTTTTCTGTTTCTGATCGACCACAGTCTCCAATCTTCTATGTCCAAAGTCGCTAGCATAGGCCACTTGCATCAATTTCTTTAAGCTCGTCCTGGCTTCCATTTCGAGAAATCACTCAGCCAAGACATCACCGTACGAATCTCCCACTTGTGCGCTTCCCGAATAAACTGCGGCTCGCTATTAACATCCAGTATACCATAGCTGTCCCAGTGATGTCCAGCTCCCGTGATAAGATACTCAGCAACACCAGTAGCGGAGGAAGTCCTCGGGGAAGGAGCGTAGTGAGAGTGATAGCAGAGATCCAGCCAGACATCTTGGTCGCCGTCAATGAAAGCCAGTCGCTTTGCACTGAAGTTGAAGCCGCCATACTTGGTGTACTGGGAGAGGTCGGGTGAGGATGGGATGCTGTTGTATTTGCCTTTGGCAAAAGCATCGGTGCACCATTGCTGTTCGTAGGAAGTATCGATCACTCGAGAAAGCAGCGATGGACCAGTTTTGGGTGCGTCGATATATGCACCTTGCTCCGTGCACGAACTGTATAGGTATGATCTGCTGCCGCTATTGGTGATGTCTGCCCAGGCGGTAGCGTTCTGTGTACCGAAGCAGGTCAGACTGTTGTAGTCCCCTCCGTCGCATGTTGGCAAGACTATTTTCTTCACGTAATCCGCGTAGCCGCCCAGACCATCCCAGGGAGCGCCGTTGGTGTACTTCGCAAGAGCAAAGTCCACCCGTCTGATCTCAGGAGTAGGATCGAGATCGGTGACATTCCCGCAAAATTCGAAGAAATCGTCAGCTCCGTAGGTGGAATTCCAGTTCAACTCCTGCCAAGTAGCGGTCGGGTAATTACCGGGATTGCCAATGGGATAAGCAATTGTTGTGGCAAAGTCACGGTCATCGGTCAAGGACTCAAGGCCGAAAAGAGACTTGAATTGCTTGATGGCGGCGGTGTTCTTCGTCTTTAGGAGGCCATCGAAGTTGTCCACTATCTTGTTGATGCGAGCAACGCAGTCTTGAGGAGCGTACTTCTGTATAGGGTTATACCATGACGGGTAGCCAACAGTGACGTTGATGGGTGCGGACGCGGCAATGCCACCATAGAGAATATTTGGATACTGCTTCACAGAGAAGGCGGTCTGCGCTCCTGCAAGACTGCCACCGTACAGAATCCAAGGTGTTGTGGGAGCTGTCAAGCTACAATTTGTCGTGACGTTCGGGAACACGGCATGTTGGGCGAAGTAAGCGTTGTCTGCAATCGTCTGCTCGGTTGTCAAGAACGCCAGATGATCTGTGCTGGAATCGTTGTACGGATAGCTCTGGCCATAGTACCTGTTCTCCAAGATAACACCCAGACCATTGAATTGCTCCATAAGGATCTGGATCAACCCGGTGCGTAGGTTGGAGAAACGACTAGGTCCACTTGTCTCGCCACCAATGTAAAGGAAGACAGGCCCACCCGGCTTGTAGTAAGAGTAGTCGTAGAAGTAGCGCTGCCTGAATGTGCCTTTCGGATGGGGTGCATAGCGAGGATTGTTTGGGAAGTGGTCGATTGGCATGTCGATATAATTTGCCGGATAGTTTAGTGTCGTCCTATTCCATGAGTCACCGGCATCGAGGGAATCTCTTAGTCTCAGGGCTGGGCTCAGAGCTGCTACCCAAGCCGTAAGGCATGCAGTGAGTACGAGACTCTTCATGCTGAGCTTGCTTTCGTGCTTTCTGCTGCCGGGCTGACAAGAAATCGTGCAAATATGCAAAAAGAACCAAGTTGAAAATCAAGTGTCAGCACGCAGGATTTATAAACATGTACATGAGGTGTAGTCATCCGGTACCTTCCAGATGGAGTAAACTTGGCGGTGACCATGGAGTGGGGATCCGGGTGCAGATTGACGTGCGACTGCCGTAAAGGGGAGGTAGAAGCGAACAAAGTTCTGTCACGCAAACCCCCGGATAAGCGACGCCACACGATCAGCCATACCCGAGGTAAATTGACAACACTTGATCGGCAGGATACGCTTTCCTTCCGAAGGATACTACAACCTAAAATTGTTTCAATATCATCATCATGCAGTCTTGAGATTTATCGCTCACCGTCCTTTTCGTGTTTCAAAGGACTCTTACGTCCAGGACCAGTGTCATCGGATACTTGACCCGAAAAGGTAATCGAAGCGGTAGGTGCGGCGGGAACATGAGGAATGACCGAGATGCCCGCATCTCATTTACTTTCACTATGCAAGTCACCGGATTAGCCCGGGGACACAAATGTTCCACTTTTCGGGCCGTCTGTGTACATCGCTCGAACAGGAATGCTTTCCGACAGCCCGTAACATAGTGTAGTCTCAGTTGTTGGCAAAATGTCATTGTCCAGGGGTCCTCGGCAATGAGTGCATCGGTGCGATGCGATATTTACCAAGTACGGGCATCATACGGAACACTACAAAGGCAATCCAGGAGATATATAGAGAGGCATATAACCACCATTGACCGGTGAACAATAACCTGCGAAAATCCAGCAGAACCTCAAAATGTCTTCTCTGTGTCGAGCAATTCTCGCCATAGTTGCTCTTTTACCTCCTGACCTTGAACGGTCCCTTCTTTCTTATGGCTCCAGCTGCCTGCCAAGTATTAGTCTCACTCTGAAGCCACATCTCATCGATCAGAACAACGGGCTTGAACATGCACGACTCGAGATGGTCATGGTCATGGATGTACCTAGATTGCATGCTGATCAGGCATTGATTGCGATCGATCTCGTGAGAGAGATTGTACCGAGCCAGCCGTACAACAATCAGTCAGTTCAGATATCCGATCAGAAGGGCATTCTTCCCATTCGCACCGAGGACATCTGTTCGGACGGCGTGCCAAGACGCACCTGGTATTTACAGAGAGCGACAAAAGGCAGAATCAGTCTTAAATTCACAGCCGTGCCCCGGAAAGTCAATCGAAATACCAGAATAGCCGCGCGAACAGACCTCAGATACGAAAGCGGAGGAATGCAAGGAAGCGGTGTAACCATACTTCCTGAACCCGCATTTCCTAAAGCAATGTTACAAAACTGGAACTTCAAGGTGCAATGGGATCTGAGTGATGCACCTCAGCGAACACGAGCGATCTGGACCTTTGGCGAAGGGCCCAAAGTAGTGACACACATCGGACCAGCCAGCGATTTAATACAATCAATTTTCAGCGTTGGGCATGTAAACAGTTATCCGGCTTTATCTCAAGACTTCAAGACATTCGGCATGTACTGGTTCGGGGATCTTCCACCAAACATTGTTGCTATGCAGAAGTACGAAGAAACCACTTTTCACGCGATGTCAAGATTCTGGAAGGACCCACCTGGCCCCAAGAATGCATATCGAATATTCGTACGCAACTCTGCGCCGGCCAACGGCTATGGGGGAACGGAGTTTACTCGCAGCTACATGCTCGAGTATGATAGCAGGATCCAAAACATCACGAACGATGACCTTACCCAGCTTCTGACTCATGAGATGGTCCACAACTGGCCGCATATGGGCAAACGTGCTGGCGAACCTGGAGCTAACAAAGCCAATGAAGATGGATCCTGGTTCACAGAAGGTATGCAGCTGTCCATGGGAGTTTTCATGCGCTAGAACTCTGACACTTACCACAGGGGTTGCCGACTACTACGCTGGGTACTTCCCCTATAAGATAAAGACCCGCACGGCTGAGTGGTCAAGAACTCAAGTCAATTTGTTCCTTTCTCAGTATTATACCAATCCAGCTATCCGTCAGCCAAACGCAGAAGCAAGGCGCAATGCGTGGTCGGATGCTAACGGGCAGATGATGATCTATTCAAGAGGATGGGCCTATCTGACAATGCTGGACGAGCAAGTCAGGCAAGCTTCAAAGGGAAAAAGATCACTTGATAACCTTGTTATGAAGATGATAGACTGCATGCGTCGCCGTAAAGACTACAGCATGAAAGCGTGGACTACACTCGTCAGAAAAGAGTTAGGAAAGCCAGCAGTCGATGAACTGCACAACATGGTCGATGGGTCGTTCATCAAGCCCCTACCAACGAGGTCTGTTCCTCCTATGAAGCTCGTCCGTCAGGACCGCGAAGTGCTTGATGTCGGATTCAACTTGTCGTCCTACAGCTCGCATATCGTCACTGGTCTCAAACCTGGAAGTCGCGCAGAACAAGCTGGAGTTAGAGAGGGCGACAAGATCACCAAAATCATCTCACTGTGGTCACTGGCGGAGACATACGAAATGAACAATTCCATGACCCTTGAGAGAGATGGAAAGTCACTTGAGGTGAACTATTGGCCACGATCGGGGACGACGGCCGAGTGTTACCAGTTCGTCTAGTGCCGTCAACATGTGTACTATGAGTATAGTGGAGGGCTGCTCGGGTTGGGCTTACACTATTATACAGACTTTCATACAGGCACATGGATTTGCCATTAGAGACGATGATAATTCTTGGACGCTTCTAGTAATGGTGAAATTGGAATTCGGGATTTCGCAAAGACTTCCCGGTGGTGACCGTACAAAGCCGCCGACTTCGAGTGTCATCATAAAAGCACGCGATGATCCGCAAACCGATGAGCGAGACGTAGTATCAGCCGCAACTGACGCCGCCCGAAGTCAGTGTTCTCGACCATCACTGCGGAACTATGGCAGTGCTTGCATGTTTGATCGTCATGATCCTGCTAACCCAGATATCTCGGTTTGAAATCCTTGTGCAAATCCAAAATTGAACCAATCAGACTTCACCTTGGTGGGAGTATAAATACTATAACCGTACACTCATGACCTGCTTAGCATCGCCAAGCCTATACGTTGAAGCGTGAAGCTTTCGGATAAGCCAGACTTCAACAGCCTTCAGCTTGGAAAACTTCCCCTCTCCGGTCCAAAGTAGCCTCTCGCCGGAATAGGCAGTATACCAACACCGGACCCATCAACTCCAGCCGAGCTCACCGTGTTTCCCCACCATTTCAAGTCTCTCGGGTTATATCCGACAGCAAAGAAGATGACTAAGGCGCTGATGGCCACACCAGCCGTCAATGCTGCCGAGAGGACATAGTTGTACTTCTCCCACCATGCTAGTCGGTGGCGGGGAAGCCAGTACATGAATATGAAGGAGAGGATGAATCCCGGCGTCTTGTAGGATAGATTGCTGGGTGCCCAGTGCTGAACGCCCTGGACAATCAGAATGGGGTTGAGCCAAAGTAAGGAGGCGATGAAGGGGAAGAGTGTCTTATCTAGCACAGAGAAGGTTCGTGGGCGTAGTCTTGTGCGTAGCTTTTCTCTCACTCCAGGTAGGTATATCGGCCCAAGGCCTTGGCCCAATAGAAATGTGAAGGATATCGCAACTCCAATAAGGAAGCACCATTTGAAAAGTGGGTACAGTGAGTTGAACATGCGATTGGAGCCAAGAACACCCCACATGAGTGAATTTGCGAACAGAGGATTGCCATCATTGGCACAGGTAAAACGGCTGGGCTGATCTGGAGTACACAAACCTTTGACGTTATTAAGAATGAAGTCCTGGGTTCCGACCGCCACGAAGCAAGTAATGATAATCGTTCCGATCTGAGAACGGAAGACTGCTCTCGGGGGTATTTTGCAGTAGTGGCTGAAAGATATGTTAGCACCGGGGACGAATATTGCATTTCTAGACTCGAAATTTACCAAATTTTCAGGTCTTGTACTATATTGTCTCCATATCCAGCAATTGCCCAGGAGCCAAGGGTTTGTGCGAATAGGAAAGCATTCGGGTTACCGGGGAGTAAGAAGCCGGTGATAACTTGGATAAGGGAACCGAGGCCTAGGTTCGTCCCTGTTATGGCAGACAACAGGCTCAGAGGAACGCAGAACACCAAGTTCACACCCAGGAGAAGAAAGACAAGCCAGACAGGGGTGTCAAGAGGGAAAATGTTAAGGAAGATAATCGAAACGACAACTGCAGACACGAGTATCAAGAGATACCACCAGTCTGGCACTTCTTTATATTTTGACATTATTCGACTGTGAATATCCATGGCGTCTGAGTAGTTGCTTTTACCATAACGTAGACCTTTGTAGAAGTCGATAAATGCTTTTCTGATCGTTTTCCGTTGGTCGACCATCATGTAAATGAAGTAGATCGGATAAAATGCGAAGTTCGCACCAACCGTGAGAACGTAGCCAGCCGAATAGAATGGAGATCCGTACTGCTGATAGCGTGCCTCGCTGAGCTTGTTATTCACGATTACTTGTTTCACGTCATATGCGGATCCATTATTCGAAAATGCCGAGGACGAGTTAATGGGCAGGTACGCTGTGTAGTACATATTGGAGTAATAGATCCCAAGGATTATCAATCCGCCAAGAATACTACTAAGGTACCTGAGCAATTAGTTACTTGTTGCTCATCAGCATAGCTTAGATGATACTCACATGGTACAAGTCGAGAAGAACGGTTGGGCGAGTGCGGCATAAGATGAAGTGGCAACATTCCAGTCGAACGTCGTGATTGGGTTGAACAGACCCAGACCTAGAGATGATCCTGTGATGATAGCCAGCGTGATATTTTGGGGCGCAATCCAAGTCATCCAATTGAATGTAGACAGGGCCTTGAATAGGTAGCCAGGAAGCCAGTAGTAGAAGAACATGCAGCCACAGCAGATATAGAAGAATCGATACCGAGACACAGTCCATCCGTTGATATTCTCTTTGGGTTCAGGACGAGTGAGGGCTCTGTTCATCGCGATTATAGGGAGTAGAGTTGGCCACAAGGCTTTGACTGGATACACGCTGAAACGGCGTAGAAATCCAGCAAAGCCCATTCCCATGAGTTGTACAAACAAGGTGAGCATTAGTTGATAGCCAAAAGTGATGAAAGTCTCGCCGTAGTATACTGGTGATTTCTGGACCAGGATCATGCCATAGCTGTTTGTCGTATAGATCGCAACATTATATGTGATAGTGGCAAACATTTGCTCTTTGAAACCCCAAAGCCCTGGGTTCAGCGAGTGTCGGACTCCAAAGACTGTAAGGCCCCAGTCTGGGAGCACTTTCTCAAGGAATTTACCACAAGGATAAAGCAGGATCTGGATGACAGAACCACTCAAGCCTGTCGGATTGGTCAATTTGAGAACCAACAGCAGCGAAAAAACATCTCTAGTGTCCTTACCGATAGAGGGGAACCTGCTGTTGAAGAAAGTCGACATGAAAGTCCCAATGATTGCCCAACCGATGCCGAGAAAATAGCTTCTCGCAGTCTCATAAATGCCTCCACTGTCCACAAGCTCGGCCACGGCGCGAACTCCAGGGTAGGGGCTACTGTATTTCATCATGACTGCATCGATACGAAGATCGCGGTCATAGAGGTCGCCATAGAGCTTCGGGCCCTGCAACAACTGCTTCATGCGCTCTCGCATGTCGGAAGGAAAGTTCCAGTCATCTGAATGGAATTCTACAGATTCGCTGACGATAGCGACTGCCTCTTCTTCGCTCATGGAGTCGATTAGTCCTAGGATCATTTCTCCCTCGCCATTGGGTGCTAGAGTCTCCAGCAGTTCATGTGGGATCTGCTCGCTGATACGCTCTGTATTCGTCCTGGCAGGTGACTTCTCGGACTCTTGCAGCCGTGGTTGCACGTCATTGTCGGATTCAAGTCTGTCTGACATGGCTGCAGTGCTTGAGGAGTATCGAGAAACACAGGTGGGCAAGTATCATGGGTGCCGGGCGGGTCACCTCATCAAGTACGGAGCATCGCCGACACAAGCTGTTGCTGCTGCGTTGGCAACAACGGTATATTCTGCAAGGCTTCCAGAGTTACATGTACCCCGCTCAGATTTGCGCCAGTCATTTTCCCAATTAATTGATCCCCACAGTTATAGAGCAAGTCTAAAAAATCGACAGGTTGGTACTGGAGAAGGTAACAGCGATTTTAGCCGAGGTAGCGCTGTCGATCAGCGGGGGATGCAAGTCGAACCACCAATGGGAACAAGCGAATGACCAGGACTTCATGGGACACTTGCTGCGAACATATTGCAGGATTCATGAGATGAGACAAAGTGCGTGGGACCTTTGAGCAAAGGTTGTGGTCTCACGTGATTCGCCATGAATGAGGTCTTTGTCTACGAGTCTGAGAGCGAGTATGCTCTTCAAGATTATGTGGTAGCTTCTTACGAGCTATCTCAGGCGTCACGTATGCGGTCTCCGATACTCCAGATACTATCGTGCAGTCCTGTATGCTGTGCTTTTCACAACGTGTAAAAAAGTGTCCATGTAGCTGGTCAATTTGAAGACTTTGGCTGACACCTTCACAGCGGCCATGTATCTGTTGTCAAACTTTACTTCTGCTGAATCGAAAAGCACCGTTGAAAGTAGTGAGAATTGATTGCAATTGGATTGGAAACGAATCGACCCAGTACAGACAACATCTACCTGCTTGTGCATCTAATCCCAAAAACCTCCTTTCAAAACCCATCAACCAGTATCAAATGAGTATGAAGTTTGAAAAGAAAAGCAAGCCGAAGACTATATCACTTACCTACGCATCGTGCATTGGCGTATCATAGTGGTAGCCACCTTTTCGACCTCCTCTGTGTCTTGTCGTCTTCCCTCCTCCTCCACTGCTACCACCTCCGTTGCCTCCTTTACCGTGCTTTCCCCCTCCATTCCATCTACCTCCTCTACCACCGCGACCACCTCCTCTACCTCCATGGTTGCCTCTACCTCCATGGTTGCCTCTACCTCCTCCACGTCTATCATCATCACTTCCACCTCCCCCTCCTCCGCCCCCACTTCCATACCCTCTGTCACCTCCATCTCTACCGCCCTGACCTCCTCGTCCACCACCTCCTCCGCCACGATCGTCACCATACCAGTACCCCGGATGCCTCCCCGGATAATACTTATGATGATACCCCCCCGCCCTCGGCCCATCACAATCCCTCCACCCTCTATCCTCATACCCATGAAATGGATGTCCCCACCCCGGCCCCCACGGCCCCGCCCTCTCCAGCGGCGCAGGCGGCGGCGCAGGCATCACCTCCCCCTCCCCCTCCACCCCGACCATTCTCGCATGCGGCGTGACCCACACATAGTTATCCAAATAAGGCCCGTACTCACACGGGTACAGCGTCCTATCGTGCGCGCCCTGGCCCGCGCCAGGCGGAGCGTGGTCCCAGGGGATCCAGTAGCCGTTGTTAAACGCCTCGTGGAGCTCGGCGGTGCGCATGCCGTCGAGCCGGTGTTGGTCGAGGATGCGCTCGCTCAGCAGGAACTCTTGGAATTTGCGGGATTCGTAGGGCGTCATCTTGGAGGCGTGGTGGGAAGGGGAGTAGGAGCTGAGGTCGGAGTCGCGGCGGGGTCGGGCTGGGGATGGGTCGGGGTTGGTTGCCGGGGAGTTCGTTCTGGCGAGGCTCTCGCGGTAGCGCTGGCTTGGTGATGAGGTGTAGTGTCTGTCTGGGGCGTCGATATTTGCCACGGTTCTAAGAGGTTGGCCAAATGGAGATGTAGATGTGGGCGGCGGATCTTGTCCTTCCATCGGGTCATCAAAAATCTCGGTATAGTCAGACGTGCGCTCTCTGTCCTGCTCTGTTTGCAGCGCGTCTCGCCTGACTTGTGTCACTTGGTCTCTATCCCGGTACCGGGACTTCATCCTTCTTAGCCTCTCGCGCCAGTAGTTTTCGAAATTAGGCACTATATTAGCATCGGGATCTCTCGAAAAATCCAGAGCCTGATGCGGTTTCACTTTCTTCTTACGAAGATCCGGTTCCTGTGGTCCGAGACGAGGGCTCTTCAGTGCGAAATTTGGGTCTAATGGAGAGGTCAGTGTGGTCTTCCGGTCTCCCCTGCGATTAGACAGGTCTAAAAGCACATCTTTTCCAGCTCGTGCTTTGTCATAAATTCTATCGGCCTGCTCATTCATCTCCACCAGTATTTTCTTCATCGCGTCCGCTATTTCAAGGGTACCAGTGTTCCCATTGACCAGATTCACGCTTGCCTTGCCAAGGAGATTGTACAACTCCCAGATTTTTTGGTCATGCAGTATGGTCCGAACCTCTTCAGTGTAGGAGCGCAGTATCTGGTAGAGTGTTAGCGCCGTTTGGAGAGCGAGGACATTATACATACTTGTGCCAGCTCACTATCATCGCAAGCAGTTCGAACTTCGAAATAGCGAAGTGCCTCTGACGCCAAGATCAGTCTCCCATCCTTTTTCTCGACCATTTCTTTGGTGAAGCGAAATATGTTGCTGTTATTCCAATCGGTAATTATTGTTTCAAGGAGGTCGCGAGGATTGTCTCCGATAGCTATCACATGAATCAATTTCTGCATCAGCTCGACCCGTTTCTTGTTGGCCTCTCTGACGCGAAGCGAGCCCATGCAATCGCAACATCTTTTTAAGCTGATTAACCATGCATCGTAGATATCATTATTGCTAGCGTCGATGTCGTTTTCAAACATCGCCTCCGGCCACTTTATAACCAGCTCTGACATGAGTTGCATCACTTTCCAGACACGGCCATCCATAAGCACCTTGCCATGCCCGGTAGCTCGGTTATATGGTGGAGGAGTGCAGCTAGAGATTTGTTTCATATTCTGCGAGAACGTCAGCTACGTGCACCATCTGGCATGCATTCCTTCTCGTACTTTAACGAAATCATGCTCGTCATTTGGTCGAATTCGGCCGAAGCTTCTTTCGAGCGTGTCCAATATTTCTGTCGCTAATAGAGGCCCCTGACGTGCCGGATCTATCGGAAGATTCATAACAGGCGAGGTAAGTATATAAGTTTAGGGTCAATCCCCTGTGCGCTGATGCCCTTCCGTGCGTAATGATGAGGAATCGACACATAATTCATGTGGTAGAAGTATAGCCAATATGTATCGGATGTTCAGAACAAAGATAGGCATGACACTTCTGAAACACTCGGGAAACCTGCTTAGCGGAAAAGACTTCAAACAAAGAGACTTTGTTGTAGACAAACTTTTCATTGTTTGTGCTCAAACTCTCTGCACCTCATCATTGGTTCGAGGAACAGAAAGTAATAATAAGTAAGAAGACAAACGAGCTGAGGGCTAATGACCAAGCCCTTCGACCGCAGCCAGACTCGTGGCTAGATTCATGAAAACTTGATGTCATCAACAACAAGACTGTATTATCGGAACAATCTGGTATAGAACAATCTAAGTTGGTCTACGTCAGTACCTCTATGCCCTTCATACTGCCCTCGGCTCTCCAAGCTTCTATAGTCTTCAAAAAGTCCTCAATCCCTGCCCCCCAAAGCCCTGTTTTGCCCATTTGCATTTGTGCTTCAGGTGAGCTAGTAGCCATGGCATCCAACTGTGACTCTAGGTTGAAGTAGCCCGGGGTGCATCCCAAAATCGCAGCCGTGGGCGCGGAGCGCATAAGCAGCTCCTCACCCCATGCCTTGGCTGCATCGGGTGTAGGAGCCACGGAGAAGTGCTTCCCGTCTGCTCTCCGCTTTGCCTCTGACCAGACATAGGCTGCGTGTTGTGCAAGCTGATCCTCGCCGAACAAATAATTAGGGCTTGTTCCTGCCTGCCACGGTCCTGACATGAGCAGATTGGGGAATTTTTGGGAGATGATGCCGTGAAGGGTGGAAGGGGTGTTTTGCATCCAGTCGTCACTCATGGACACGCCGTCTCGTCCGATGATCTTCATGTTGCCCTTCTCTGCAGGGGTAAAGCTGAAAGGTGGCCTGAAGCCTGTTGCCCAGATGATGACATCGACTGGGTAGGATTGACCATCGAACTCGATGGAGTTTTCGGTGATGCGGTCGAGGTCTTTCCCCTCCGTCGAAATAAGGGTCACATTATCGCGATTGAATGCGTCCAGGTAGTCGTCATGAAATGCAGGTCGCTTGCACCATGTGGGGTACCACCTGCATAATGTGTCAATGATGTCCTGTTGCGTCTGTATGGCACTTACGGTTTGAGCTTTTCCGCAGTATCGGGATCCTTAACGAGCTTGCCGATGCGTGCTCTGATGGCCTCCTGCAGAGGAGTGTCGATCTCGTTCAGTGTCTTCATGTATTCTGGTAGTTCTTCGGGGTTGAAAGGTCCTTCCGGAGAACCAGAAAGACCGACCAGACTAGTTGTGCGGGTCCATTCATCGTCAACCAGATTTTGCTTGGGAGGCGGCGATTTGATGGTGAAGTGCTGGTGGAAGTTCCGCATCCGTTCGCGCTGCCATGACTTGCCATTTGCAATCTCGTTGCGGAATTTCTCGGGGTCAGTCTCACGCTGGCCACGATGGCCGACTGTCGAGGGGGTGCGTTGGACAACATACAGATGCTTTGCCCACTTTGCAAGCTCTGGAACAGCTTGTACGGATGTACAGCCGGTACCGACGATGGCCACCCGCTTATCGCGCAGTTTTGTGAGAGATGGATCTTCTTGTGAGCCACCAGTGATTGAGTACTCCCAGCGTGATGAGTGGAAAGTGTCACCTTTGAAGTCCAGCACTCCTGGAAGGTTCGGGATCTTTGGCCAGTTGAGTACGCCATTAGCGGTGACGACGAATTGCGAGCGGACATTGAGCTTTTTTGGTGGTTGACCTTTCCGAGTCTGCACAAGATCGACCTCCCATTCCTTGGTGGATTCTTGCCACTCGAGCTTTTCGGCCTTTGTCTGGAAGACGGCGCTGTTGTCAATGCCGTATTTTTTGGCGACAAGGTTGGCATAGTCGCGGATTTCGTGACCATATGAATACCTGTGCTTCGGCATGTAGCCGGTTTCCTCCAGTAAAGGAAGGTAAGTGTAACTCTCGATGTCGCACATCAGGCCTGTTTTTACGGTTATTCACAAGTTCCGGGGTTAATTCAGAGCCTCGACAAACCAGGATATCTATTGTAGTACCTGGAAAATAGGTCAGTAATTTCTTTCAGGAGCTACGCATGGAAATGCACTCACCATGTGCCACCGAAGCCACCAGCATGATCGACGATACGTAAGTCGGAAGGGCGAACACCTGCTTGAATCAGGCGGACTGCGTACATGAGTCCACCGAAACCAGCACCAAGAACAAGTACCTGGCAGCGGTCGTCGGGAAACATAGACTGAGCATCTTTGACGGTGGCTGGATCGACAAATGGGTCGTCCTGAAAATGGCGAAACTTGTCGGAGAGAGAGACATCGACATATTGGTCTACACCATTTGGCTTTAATCGTTTTGACCGCTCCTCACTGTAGCGTTTCTGGATTTGTTCAGGATCTAGCTGGTTTACAGCTTCATTATCGTAGGCCTGTTCTGTGGCGGATTGGCTGACGGCGGCGGTGGCCGCAGCGGCTCCTGCGGCGGCGTCTGACGGGGACATGTGCGGCGGGAGAGTGCGGATAATATTAATTAAGATAGAAATCACAAACAGGCATGCAATGCAATGCGCTCTGTGTTGTGTATTTGAAAGATATGGCCGCGAGTCTTTGTCCGCAGCTTCCGAGTGTATCCCGCATTCCCCGGGATATGCCAAGAGCGGAGGTAGGATGGGTGTGTCAGCAGCATCATTGCCTTTGCCGGCGGATCGGCGCGGGTTGCTGCACGTCCGGGTCCTGCCACCCGCCTGCCCTCGGCAAACCAGAAGCAAAGCCAACTATTCGCCACACAGCACGACAGTCGCATTAATTGACTTTGTGCTCATGACCTGATCTTCAAGCCTCTTACTCAAAGCCGCGACGCATGGTACAGTCAGCGAGGATCGGCGAATGCGCGCACTTTATGCATTCGACTGATTCAGCGAGTGTGGGGTTCTTTGTTTGCGTCCCCGCCAATCGCAACACTTGGCCCGTGACGGGCATGACGTTTTGCCGATCAGCCGCCGCTCAGCTTGGCCTTGCTATGTGTTCATCACATCCTTACTCTCCCCGGAAATGATCGTGGTTTCTAAAAATGTAAAATCCTATCCACGGTCCATCTACACGATGTTGATCCCAACAATGCGACGTAACCCTGGAGGATATCCTGGTTTCAGCTGCATCAAGGATGATCACTGCGTGGTCGGACTTGCCGAAAAAGTCATGCCGGGCCTGGACATGATATCGCACAAGTCCTCAGGCTGAAGGACTACATGTATCCCGCATCCCGCTGCACTCTGCGCTCAGCACATCGCCTCAATTCCACGTACCGCCATCATGGACGTCTTCCAAGAGTTGAACAAGTTCACCTACCAGGCCGAAGGTGCCTCGTGGCCTTTCTTTGTCATCTCCTCCCTCGTCTTCGCATTGCGCTGCATTGCCCGGACATGCTACACCGAGATTCCGTGGGGATGGGACGATGTCGTTCTCACCATCTCCTGGGCCCTCAATGTCGTCCGGATGACCAGCTTCCAGCTGTCGCTCGTCTCGACTCGCCACATCGACCCGACGAACCTCCCCGGCACCTTCCCCACCCCTGTCTTCTGGGCTCTCTTTACTGACACCTGGGCATTCCTCTCGGTGACATTACCCAAGGTTTGTGGGCCCGCAATATAATACTGCATTGTCAGCTGACGTTATGCAAGGTCGGCGTCGCGCTCTTACTGTGCCGCATTTTCAGACCCCGCCCATGGGTGAAGGTGACGCTCTTGTCCATGTCCATTGGACTGTTTGTCTACTGCATCGCCGGCTTCATCATTTCATTCGTCCAATGTAGCCCGGTCCCATTCCAGTGGAATCCCTGGAAGTACCCGGAAGGAAAGTGTTGGCCGGGACATGTTCAGATCTACTACGCTGAGCCTGGTGCGGGTGAGTTGCCAATGCCGGCCTTGCCTGCGGACGGATCATTACTGACAGTGACGCAGCCTTCTCAACCTTCCTTGACATTGCTTTTGCCATCTACCCGGGAGTGGTCATCTCGCGGTTGAACATGCCTCGATGGCAGAAGATCACCACGATTGGACTTATGAGCTTGGGGTTTGCGTAAGTTATCACGGCATCGCGCACTTTTAGCGCCCATGACTGACAAATATTCAGATCGTTCGCCTTCGGTGTCATCAAAGTCTACAACAATGTGGGAATGCTCGGCGACCCTAGCCCGCCCGATACCCTGTCTGCAGCGCTGCACATCGGACTGTGGAACAGCATTGAGAACGACTTTGTCATGATCGCCGCCTGTCTGCCATCTATCAGGCCCATCCTTGGAACCTTCAAGCGCTTGCCAAGCAGAGCTATGAGCTACGGCTCGCTGAAGTCCCGCTGGAGTCAAACTCCGAGTGAACGCAGCAACAGCGTCAACAGTCAGGAGCAGCTGCCTACTACCCAGTCAATCAAAGTCAGCCACAGTTTCTCTTTGGAGCAGGAGAAGGAGGACGGCCCTTCCTGGACAGAGAAGTTGGAACTATCGTGGTCTGAGCAATTGGCGGACCCCTCATCCCGTGTATAATAGTACTATATAGTCTTGTCCTTTTGACGATCGTACATACCACCCAAGCTTTGATCAATCGTTCCGTCAATCATGTTCATGCAAGGGTTGTCACCGATGGCAGTGAGGATCCTGATTATCCTCGACAAGTGCCATTTCTCTCATTGTGCATAAAATTGTCGCCGGAAGTTCCATGCATGACTTCGCACATCACATGCTCCGCCTGCTGTGTGGCAATTCTTGCGAAGCGCTGATCAAAAAGTCGTCAGTGGCTGTATGCTGCGGGGACTGCTTGCGGAGTTTCTTGGTGGTATGCGGGGCTGTACGACAAGGCCCGCTATGTTTGTCGTAACTTCTGAAAGCTGAAGCATAACCATTGTGGCGATGAGAAAAGTGTGGGAGGTACAGTAATATAGACCCACTCTGCCGTGAAATCTAGCATTAGCCCCAACTCTGATGCAACCCTGGGTCGTCATCACTCGTTAGTCCCTATGGCTTGCGACACATCAGGGTTCAGCCATGATCTCACCCCCCACACGGGAATTATGTGCCCCGGGAATTGGTGGCGTATTATTAGAAGTCGCTTTACACCCTGTCGATCATCGTCACTCTCCCGCTCTACCCGCTGCACGAAATAGCGCTGACCAAGACACCGTATCTTTCCCACTGCTGATCACTGCAACAACTCCATCCGGCGTCCGGTCTGCACGAATTCCGGGCTTCTCCAGATTAAACTTGCCGATTGAACTTGCCAAATTGTTCGGCTGGACCCAATCATGGCTCCATGTCTAGCCATTGGCTTTCAGCTGCTCCAGCCAGCTGCCGGCAATTCCCCATTCCCGCCTAGTGATGGACAGTAGATCTCTCCAGCTACCTTACGTCAGCCAATTTGGACACTCTCGTCCAGCACTATACCGCGGATGGGATCACTAAGCGGTGGAAAAGCCGGCAACATCTGGTCGATTGACACCATGTCCGACCTTCAGCTGGTCGAGCTGAAACCGACGGCCAATTGCCCAGGCTGCTGAACCACAAGACGGCCAACTCTATCAGGGCGCAATGGGCATGACAGAAATGCTCTTATGATGGGCCGTCGGTCCTCCTTTATCCTTCTCTTCTCTCTGCACAAGGATTCTATGTTTACACATCTTGTCATCCCTCGTCACGTATTATTTGCCCATCATCGAATCTTGCAATCCTTCCCCCACCGTCAATGATCGACAATGTTGACTCCTGAGAGCAGCCCTCGTCTGGAGTCACTCCTTGACCGATGTGCCAATTCAGAGGCCGGCATTACCCTCTACAAGGGCATTCAGTCTCCTCCGGAGCATCTGACCTATCGAGAACTTCGTGATATCGCAGCCGCCAATGCCCGACGACTCCACCAACAGCATGGTGTCGTTCCCGGACAGATCATGCTGGTGCACTTCCAGACTCACCGCGACAACATCATCTGGTTTTGGACAAGCATTCTCGCCGGCTGCCATCCCGCCATGTCCACTCCATTCGTCAAGCAGCAGGAAGGCCGCCTGTCGCACCTGACTCATCTCCACCAACTCCTGCTCAATCCTATCGTCCTCACCACCCAGGAGCTGAAGGAAAGAGACTTTGCTGATCAGAATGCCTTCCGCATCCTGGCGATTGACAAGGACATCAACGACCTACCTTTTACAAAAGTGACCGAAGACACCACCCAACTCAGCGATGGTGACGACGACGACGAGTCTCCAGAATTCTATTGGGACGATGATTCCGAATCGCTGTCCAGTCAAAGCGATGACTCACACTGGGACCGTTCTTCAGACTCTTCCGCTAATGGACGCCGGAACTCGTCGTGGTTTGACGACACCGAATACCTCTCCAGCGGGCAGTCGAGTCCGCCTACGCATGGTGCCTTTGTCGACACTGCCAAAACGCACGATGTGCCATTCCCCAACACTCCCATCACACCTATAGACGATGATGAGTTATGTCCGACCAGCCTCCGCAATGTCGCCGCCTTGATGCTTACATCAGGGAGCACTGGCAACGCAAAAGCCGTCTGCCTGACCCATCAGCAGATCTTGGCTGCCTGCAAAGCCAAGCTCACAGCCCTGCCGGCATCGAGAGATTCCACTCTGCTGAACTGGATCGGACTGGACCACGTCGGCAGCTTGACCGAGTTGCACATCACCGGCATGCTGGCAATGTGCCATCAAGTCCACGTTCCCGCCGCCGACATCATCTCCGATCCTCTCGCTTACCTCCGTCTGCTGACCGAACACAAGGTGGTCGGCACATTTGCGCCCAACTTCTTCATTCATAGCCTCATTCAGCGCTTGGACGCAGCCTCTGCACAGGACTTGAAGGGAATAGATCTCAGCAATCTAGTTCACCTCGTCAGTGGTGGCGAGCCAAACCCCACCGACACCTGTATCCGCATATCGGAACATCTGAGCAAATTCGGTGCTCACACAAATGTGCTGCGGCCTGGATTTGGTATGTCCGAGACTTGCGCTGGCTGCATCTACAACAAGAACTGCCCGGCGATCGACATTGATGCCGAAACCGAGTTTGCAGCTCTTGGCAAATGTGCGTCGGAGGATATTGAGATGCGAGTCACAAGGACTGGCGACAGCGATGAAGGGAGTCTCGAGCTCCGTGGGCCGATCGTCTTCCGCCGCTACTTCAACAACCCCAAAGCCACTCAAGAAGCCTTCACTCCCGATGGTTGGTTCATCACTGGCGACACTGCCACCATCGATGCGACCGGGGTGCTGAGGCTAGTGGGCCGCAGCAAGGATCTGATCAATGTCAACGGCGTCAAGTTCCTTCCTCATGAGTTGGAGACCGCCATCGAGCGCGAAATGATCCCCGGTGTTGCTCGGTCATTCGTCCTTTGCTTTGCTTACCGCCCCGTCGGAGCACAGACGGAGAGTGTATATGTCGTGTACCAGAGATCGTACTCTGAAGACGACTACGAATCCCGCATGTCTGCTCTGCAGGCCATTTCTTGGAACGTGGTCATGTTCACTGGCGCACGACCACATGTCCTGCCTCTGTCGCCCGGCCGGCTTGAGCGGACTAGCCTGGGAAAGCTATCTCGGGCAAAGGCTCGTACCTCACTCCTCCGAGGCGAGTACGGAGCCGATCAGGAAGTCGATGCACGAATGCTTGAGACCTTCCGCGCCACTCGCTCGTCCGAACCCGCCAACGCCACCGAGCAGAAGCTTCTCGACGTCTTCGTCGCGCTGGAACTCGGCGCTCCCGACATGGGCACCGAGATGTCCGTCCTCGACACCGGCGTCTCCTCCGTCGACCTCATCCGCCTCAAGCGGGCCATGGAAAAGTCCTTCTCCATCCCCGACATCCCCATCATAACTCTCATGTCCAACACGACGATCAAATCCCTCGCCGTGGCCATCTCCTCCCTCCAACAATCCCACTACCACGAGTCCTACTCGCCCATCGTCACCCTCCAACCGGGCTCCCCCACCACCGACAAAGTCCCCATCTACCTCCTCCACCCCGGCATCGGCGAATGCCTCTGCTTCCTCAACCTCGTCCAACACTTCCCCGACCGCCCCATGTACGCCATGCGCGCGCGGGGTCTAAACCCCGGCGAAACGCCCTTCACCTCCCTGTCCGAAGTCATCGACACGTACTACACCGCCATCAAGTCCCAACAGCCCCGCGGCCCTTACGCCCTCGCCGGGTACAGCTACGGCAGCATGCTGGCAGTAGAGCTCGCCAAGCGCCTCGAGGCCGACGAGCCGGACTGCGTCAAGTTCCTGGGGAGCTTCAACCTGCCGCCGCACATCAAGCAGCGCATGCGCCGGCTGGATTGGACCGCGGGGCTGACGCACATTGCGAACTTCTGCAGCATCGTGAGCGAGGAGCGGAGCGAGGTCCTGCGGACCGAGTTGAGGGACTTGGGGCACGCGGAGCAGGTGGCGACTTTACTTGCCGAGGCGGATGAGGAGCGGTGTGCGCAGCTGGCGTTGACGCAGGAGTCGCTGCACAACTGGGTGGATGTGAGTTTTTCGCTGCAGACTATGGGGTGGGAGTATGATCCTTCCGGGCTGGTGGAGAGGCTGGATGTGTTCTATTGCCAGCCGTTGAAGGATGTGGCGGGCACGAGGAAGGAGTACAGGGAGGAGCATTTGGAGAAGTGGAGGGGGTTTGTCAAAGGGGAGGTGAGGTTCCATGAGGTGGCAGGACGGCACTATACTATGATTGATAGGGAACACGCGCCGGAATTTGCGAGGAGGTTGAGGAGGGCGCTGGAGGAGAGGGGGTTGTAGTCCCGACGTTGTTGGGAGTGTACATTTTGTAGTCTTTAGGCGCGGATGATACCAATCTGGTTTTTCGATCGAATCTAATTTCTGTTCCACAATCCTGCTTCTTCTGTTGTTACTGGTTTTGGGTGATGGTCGCTCCCGGCCCTGGTTTCTGAGCAGAACGCCGCTTGTGGAGGTCCGATGCGGGCTCCCAGCGGCGGTGATGTCCCGACGCCCTACTCGACAAGCAGCCACACATGCATTTTCCAATCACGCTTGAGTGGTCTTTTTCTGATACGTCAGCCTCTATCCTCCCGGCGATAAGTGATTGTCATGTTCATTGTTTCTAACAAAAAAAAGGCGTTCTGCGCACAAGAATGACGAACGAGGACGTTCTTGATAGGCGAGACGCTAGTTTTACAGGAGTGGCAGCAGAAGCAGGAACACTGCATGAAAATCGTCGCTTGTGCTTTGATCTCCCCCCGATGCATGGAAGCCTTTGCCTATCCCGGCCAATGCCTTCGCCATTCACTCCGCCATTATTAATCCATTGCTCTCAATGTCTGCACCAACGTAGGACAAATTGTGCACAAATAAAATGGCTTTCGCATGCTTGTTCACCAACAGAAATACTGTCTCAAAATTCACTTTGCTGTGAAGACATCTGATAGTACTGCAAAAATGGCCGAGACTAATTCCCCATTCAACCAACAACTCCCCACCGTCCGCCGAGCATTCCGCAGAACAGACGACTTCACCCCCAGCACGCCCAAAGTGAAGCTCGTCACAGAACCTCTGCCCGAATTCACCCCGCTCTCGGTACTGATCAAAGTCCACGCCGTGTCATTGAACTACAGGTCCTCTCTCCCTTCCTGTCCCTCCCTACATTCCTGCCCACCATCCCCTCCATCACACCTTTATTCACCCGAGCCACTAACTCACATCACGCTGCTTCCAGGGATGCGAACATCTGCAACGGCGACAACCCCTGGCCGGTAACCGACAAAGGTATCCCCTGCAACGACGCAGCAGGGGAAGTGATCAAAACCGGCACCCACGTCTCCCTCCTGGCGGCAGGCGACCGAGTCGCTCCGATCAACGACACGGCCAACCTCACCAACCGCGAGACGACCCGCTCCTGGCTCGCCGCGGACGAAGACGGCGTCTTGGCCGAGTACATCGTGTTCGACGAGCGGACCGTGACTAAGCTGCCGGAGCATCTGCCCTGGGTGGAGGCGGCTGTGCTGCCGTGCGCCGGGGTCACGGCTTGGTCTGCCCTCAAGGGGGCGGGGTTGGGGAGCAGTGTTCTGATCCAAGGTCTGGCTGCGGTTTGCCGGCGCCGGCGGGAGCGTTTGCTGATGATCTGCAGGGACGGGAGGCGTGGCGATGTTTGCGCTCAAGCTCGCGGGGGCAGCAGGGTTGAAGGTCATACTGAGCTCGTCGAGTGATGACAAGCTGAGGCAGGTGGGGGAGAAGTTTCCTGGGATTCTGGGGGTTAATTATAGGACTAACCCGGAGTGGCATGAGGAGGTGCTGAAAATTACGGATGGGAAGGGGGTGGATCTCGTGCTAGAGGTCGGTGGGGCGGGGACATTGGTTAAGAGTATCAAGGCGACGAGGAGGGGTGGTGTAGTGAGCCAGGTTGGATATCTTAGCAAGCAGGATCCCAGGGATTTGGAGGAGCTGTTTGAGGTGCTTATTGATCGGAGGGTGGTGTTGAGGTATGTTCCGCGTGGCTGGTGCGAAGAACATGAATGATGCTGACGCTGGAGTCACCAGGGGTATCAATTGCGGGTCGAAGCAGGATCAGGACGATCTGTGCGCTGCTGTGTCGGCCAACAAGATGCGCTTCGATGACATTATTGACTCGGTGGAGCCGTTTGAGAAGGCAGAGGAGATGATCGAGTACATTTGGCAAGGAAAGCAAGTTGGGAAGGTAGTGTTGACGCTGTAGCTCAGCAGAGCCGGGATAATGTCATAAATTCAGATTGACAAAAAGCTCTCCTCGTTGATTTAACGAAACAACTCACTGATAGGAAGCCACGGGCGGTCCCAACGCATCGACACGCACCTTGATCCCTAGTCCTGGCTCATTTGGAGCCTCCAAGTACCCGTCCTTGATATCATAGTCCCCATCCGCAAACTTCCCGATACACATCTCTCTGACATCCAGCGCACACCTGAGGTTGTACCTCGGAATACTCTGCGCCAAGTGCATGATAGCAGCAAAACTGATATCACCCCCGGCCGAATCCTGCACGCCCATCACATATCCCGCCGCCACAGCAATATCTCTCGCTCGTCTGGCCTTCGTCAGTCCCCCAAACTTTGTGACTTTCAACCCGATGCCATCGCATGCGTCCTGCGCCACCATCTGAACGACCGCCGCTTCGTCAAGCGCCAACTCATCGAACAAAATGGGTACGTTAGTTCTGCGGCGGAGCGAAGCGCACTCCCGCCACGTCTTGCAGGGCGCTTCGAAGGTGAAGTCCAAGTTGTCAGGCACCAGGCGGAGGAATCGCAGGGCAGAATCCACGGTGAAGCCGGTGTTGACATCTACTTGGTACCATTCCCCAGGCTTTTTGGTTTCGAATGCCTCGATGACCCGCGCTGCGTCCTCAGCGTAGTCGTCACCGCTGATCTTGATCGAGAAGTTAATGGCACCTTTGGCACGGTATTCGTTCATCAGTTTGGCCATGTTGCCTTTTCCAGGTTGAGGGATTGGAAGGGACATGAGCATCGGAATGGGGCCAGCGGTTCGGCCACCGAGGAGGTCGCATCTGTGGAGCTAGTCAGTGGCGAGGTTACGGGACGAGAGAGAGGGGGGTGGGCCGTACACTGGGAGGCCGACAGATTTGCCAAAGATGTCCCAGCAGGCGATGTCAAGAGCGGCTTTTGCATGGTTGTGGCCGGCGAGGACCGAGTCCATGACTTCGTTGATGCGGTCGACTCGTCGTGGGTCGAGCCCGATCAGCTTGGGAGCGATCTCCTCAATGCCTGCTCTGACGCCAAGAGCATGGGCGGCGATGAATGTTGCTCCGACTGCGAAAATCTTCGTCAGAATATGTGCTATAGACGTTCGGAAGGGCTATACCGGCGTACATGGAGTGCTCTCGCCCCAGCCTTCGGTGCCGTCGTCGGCTGTAATGCGGACTATGGTTCTAATGAAAAAAAAAGATCAGTGCCTTTGAAATCTCCATTTGCAATTGGCGTACCCGTCAAATTCTCGATACTCTCGACCTCCGGATAAGGTATAGACGCCGCCTGAGTATGGGTATGTGACCCGGTAAACATCAATGCGCTGGATCTGTAATGCGTTGCCTCCCATGTTTGTGGATGCTCAACTGAAATGGGATAGGAAAAGATAATGTTTGTCGAAATATTCTTGCAGGTGAACTATAGACACAGGCAGGTGTGTTGCAAGATGCGTTCTTGAGTCTCTTAAAGAAAGGGAATTTTCGATATGAAATGCGCTTCCCACATGCTTACCAACGCTTGGGCGAGCTCTGTCGAGCCTAGGTGATAGGATGTGCATATCCACAAAAGGATAAACCAAGCATCAGGCACCCAGAACTTACACATGTTGTCCCGACAGCAGATTGTCTGTTGCCGGAAGAGGCTCGGATGTAGATCCGAGGATTGATGGTAACCCCGCACCTCGGACCCGCTCGAATCCATGTGGTTGTGTATACCCAAAATCTATCTAGCTTTTGTGAGGTACCGAGACAGGGATATCATGCCTCTCTTCGTCGAAAACTGGAGCAGGTGTGACCACTGAAGCTGTCCATGCCATTTCATTCTGTGCTCGTCCTCCTCAGGACCATGGACAATATTGTCGAGAATGGGAAGGGGTTGAGATGTCCTGATTCTTGCAATATGATGACTCCAGCAGGCTACGTTATCCATGGCTTAGCCGGCCCACAACTGGGTAGACCTTAAGCGGCGGGTCAGGCATCATGGGGTTGTCGTACCAGACCCACAGCCCGCGCCACATGCGTAGATAGAGAACAACAACGAATGCGTCAATAACACGATTATGGGCGGTGAAGTGATGGAAACGAGTGCGAATCGAGGATAGTGAGTACGGAAAGCAGACTTCCGGATGTCAAGAAGGGCGCCGCTGTCAAGAAGGGCGTCGGCATCGCCCTTCATTTGTAAGCGCAGGACGGACCGATGACGAGTGGTAGCGGGGTCGGGCATCTGAGGCCGCTTCGGACGTTTCCGGATGCGCCCCATTCTGCGGTATTCGACCATCATTTCACAACATCTGCGATGGTTGCATGTTCGACATTTGTGCAGATAGTCGCCATCATTTAATGTTTTCTCATTCTGTAATCAAATCGCAACGCTTTTATGCCTGAACAATAGAAAACAAACGCCACTAATGCTCCACGCTGTCACGATGTCCTCCTTCGATCACCACACCAATGAAGCGCCTTTCATGATCGCCTTTCCCAAACGACAATTTACCGGCCTCTTCATCCTGGACAATCGTCTCCAGCCTTTGCGTGGTCTGAATCTGGTAGTTTGGTCTCGCTACCGTTGAAGCTCCCCTTCGCGAGCCTTCAAGTGCTTTTTGGAATAGTGGACGCAGGGTCGCGCAGTTGGCTGCTCCGATGCCCAGGGCGACCTCGATGGTGGAAAGCACGGCTACCTCAAAAGTGTTGTACAGAAAGTCTCCTTTGTAGTGGCGCAGGGTGTGGACGTACTTGATCCTCACCAGCGTCGCTATACATGCGCTATCAAGCGTTAATGAGGTCCAGATAGTCAGGAAATTATGACTCACATAGATGCCAACCCGAGAAGTACACACACAAGCGCTTGATGCTTGCGCTTCATTGTGGTGTGCCATACTATGAAAGCTGGAAGTGCCGCGAAGAAGACTGTGCATTGTCAACACTGCAAATCATTTCGTAACTCATGGTACCCACTATCAGCGGCCGAATTGAGGACCGAAATGGTGTATCCGCAGCCCGTGAAGACACTAGCAGAGAGACATTTGCCCGTTGCGGCGGCGTCAAGGTTCCACCAGAACGAGATTGGTTGGCATTGGAAGATGATGAGAAACATGTAGAAAGTGCCGAAGATAGCGGACCCGACGACGAACGCGATAGTGAGCCAGATGTGGATCTTTTGTACTGCTATGCGCAAGAAAAAGAGGCCAATTGATCTGTGGGTGTGAGTTTTTTCTCTTTGAAATGATGGATCAAGGACTCATACACTTTCAAAAGCGAGGTAGCAGGTGCATAGAAGACTTCACAGAAAAACCAGTACTGATAGCGTCAGCAATTTGATCACACGTTGGCTGATCGCCAAATCTGTAGAGACCAACCTTCAAAGCAGTCTGAGCCTGGTAGTCGGTTAATTCTGAGCGATGCCGACCAGTTCCGTAATACCATCCTCCGAATTGGCATGCTAGATAGACCAAGAATGTTGCGAGTGCTCCCAGCATGACGTAGTCATCGCTAGCCATGTTCTTCGAAATTCGAGTTCTGACATATAATCGCAGCGCCATCGACACTATTGTGAAAATAGCGGAGAGGACGGCTATGACGAAGATAGTCTCCGGTTTGCCCTCCATGTTGATGACTGTAGTAAAAGAGATCTGCACGGCTGCGTGTGGCTCTGTGTGGGGAAGAGTGTAGAGAAAAATGGAAAGCAGTATCAAGAATTTTTGACGGGCATACAGGAGGCCGGGCCGAAGAAGTCTAACAGAGTGCCGGAGGCAGCCGATTTCGATGAACCACCGTTGTTGCCATGTTACGAGATCTAGTGTGAAGTCAACGTCGTCAACCACGTGGATGTTCTGTCAAGAGATGCGAGTTGGTGTAGGGAGTGTCTCAAAAAGCCGTTCCAATCATTCTTGGACTTGCAGTGTTTGGTACTGTCCTTTGGCGCGATGTAGCGGCGACTTAAGGATTGGGGTTCAACGGTTCGCGCATTGTGCCTCGAAAAAGCAGGTGACCGGAGTCCATATCGGACAACGGTTGCCCAGAGCGTTTCCAGAAGTCCGCCATTGAGCAAGAAGGTAGAAACGCCTCCAACGGCTCTTATTAGACGTTTCGGCCTGATTTGTCGAATGTACTCTCCCGCCGCGGGTGACGCAGTGGATTGATGCCACCCAAATTTCCTCTTTCCCAAGCCTACACTCATGGGAGTGATCATACACCAGCAGTAAATAAGCGAGGTGGCGCTGCGCCAAGCATACTTGATAGCAATATCCTTACATAATCTTGAGTGTATCGAGAAAGACATTGTCAATCGGTCTCATGAATGGGCAGGCCAAGATGATTGACCTCGATATTCTGCCCCTCGGCACAAATCAGTCTCCATAGCTTCAAATTCCCATGCATCTAGAACAATACCTCCCGCGCCAAAATTACATCATCGCACGGAACGAGGATTTTGAACAACCAATTCAAACCACAGACTAGTGAAGCGAGCTTGAGATGACGGGGAGGGCGAGCCCGTACGGTAAGGTTAGTTGTCATGGGACGCTTCCAGATCTGCTTGGCGGACGATTTGACATAAACTGACGATAGACTTTGTCATATGTATCAAAGTTTATGGCCAATCATATTTCCGACGCATTCCGGGGTATACTCCGCACTTCGAAATGACGGTCTCGATTGTTGTGACGGTGGTTCGGCGTGTACCAATCGTGCAACGGTGCGGCAGAGAATTGTGAGGGCAACGGCGCGCAAGAGTCAAAGCCGTATGTGGTGATTTTTGGTTTCCGTCCGCGGACCAGCGGCAATTCGGCATGACAAAAGCTAGCCTTTACCATCTCTTCTGGGAGGATGCACAGACCCATAGCATCAACGAAGCGATAGCGACTGAAGTCACCATAATGTTCATTCAGCTAATAAAACTCAATATTTTGGCATTTGTCAACTAAGCTTCTTGTTTGTCACCTGCGCCGTAACCCCATAGCATATCCACCTGTTACAAAGGATTCTACATGTGACTATTGGTGCAGCAGATTTTCCGCCGGCCTACAGCACCAGATACCCAGATATGCGATGTCATCAGCATACAAAATTGACCTGCTGTATTTTGATCAGGCCATCTAGCACGTCAAGCTGATCCCCTATCCTTGATCATGGTCTTTGAACGCCCGAAGATCCTGCCAGGGTGCTTCAAGATCAGGAGTGCTACTGCAGCAAGAATCGGCGTCATTTCCAGTGCAATGAAGAAGTGCTCGTGAGAGGATAGAAAGCCGAAAACACCTTGAGCCGATTCCACCAATCTGAAAACTGTCCGGACAAGGACCAGAACGGAAGCAACAATGACGGCAAGACATGTGATCCGCCTCTCCCTCCACAGTATCTTGGCGTGGGAATTTCGACGTGCTATACCAGAAAGCTTGATGACAAGAAGAATGAGAACTGTCAAAAACAAAATGAAGGATATAGACTGAGCGGCAAGGCCCGCGATTAGAATGCGGTTCACAATAGCAGGGTCTTGTTGCTTGGATGTTTTAGCGCCTATGAGTCCTGTAGAGTGTAAGCATTTGGAGCAAACGAAGGTCGTGGCGAGAAATCGTTACCTGCGCCAGTGATCTGGAGGACCGTACAAACAATGTCAAGCCCAACAAATGTCCACAGAAGAGACTTTGGGGTGAAGCGCAAGGCAAGTGAGACGGGTTCGTTTCCATAATGAGCATTGGTCCAGGTCGACAGATTCGACACGAAGACGTAGATGGAAGCCGAGATAAAGACCGGCGCACACGTGACGAGAAAGTAATTTCCCACGAAGAATGAAATCCTGTATGGATCCAGTCGGGACGAGAGGCAGCGTAGGGCGAACCCAAGGGTCTCAGCCAAACAAGCAAGGCAGACCAACGAGAAAGACCAGTAGCGGTACTTTATCATCTGCCAAAAATGGACCACCAAAAACAAAGCATAGAGTATCGTGGCAGCAAGGTTTGCCCCGAATGATGGGGTGTACTAGATTCCGATTAACAACAGCATAGGCTAGGCGCTACTGGAATACTTACCCCATAGATTACAATAGTCGCGTCTTCGGGTCCATTTGGATTTGGAAAATTTGGATCAATATATCCGTGGTGCATGATGCATAAAGGTGAGTCGCAGTTGCATGTTGAATGAATAGACTGTCGATACTGCAGCTATATGCGTGTACAAATGCCTTCTACACGGGGGTGAATCCAAGCCCCGGTGACATCAGCACAGACCGAATCCGGGGCGAAAATTATTGGCAGGGTCCGAAGGAGCAGCCGCCAAGAACCCTCGCAGCCTCCAGAAGCGCCGCAAAGCTGGTGCCTTCGTCAAACCTCCTCCAAGGGCTTGCCCCAAGGGTTTGCCGTCATTCAAACCTCGCATAGCAAAACACGGCTGTCAAAATGGGCACACATTTGTCGCGCCAGGTCCCCGATGCGCCCCATGCGCCTGATTGCTGAGCCTATTGATATCTGCGTCTCGTCCTGCTCCTATGCTTTCCGGCGATCTAGCCTACCGCAGCCCATTCCCTCCTGCGGACCGCCAGCTGACGTTGGAACTCATCATGGGAGAGTCCCCGCAGCGGACTGATAATGCATGCGACCCCTGCAGAGTCTAGCAGGCACAGGTGTACAAAGCCACAATATGGACGACTCTGCCACCGAATGTACCCTTGTTAGTGACAATCCCGTCAGCCCTGGCTTTATCACCGTACCTTAGGCTGAACTCGTGCTCTCACGCTATAGAGACTGTCCGTATCCACATTGGCCGGTCGTTTTACTAGAACGAGACACAACCGCCGAAAGACTACAAGTGCAGCAGCCTACTTTGTTCTTGGCTGTACTTGCCGCCGCAACCTGTGCATCCTCCCCTCTGCTCCATCGCTCATTGAATAACAAGCTTCTTCATCGACCGAGCGAAGCGGTGACGGTTGGTAACAATAAGACGCTAAAGCTGATGCAGTCTATTCTGTTGATGGCTGTGTGGTATTTTCCTCCAGATAAGTTTCTAGATACGGAACATTTCCGGTATGTGCACATGGCTGCTACCATGGCAATCGAACGCGGACTGGACGGCGCTGTGCCCGATGCCATGGTCGCTCATGATCATTAGTAGTATACTGACTCAAAACATGAATGGCGCTTGATGCAGAAAGATCGCACAATTCTTGGCCGTTGGCTGAATCAGGACTGCCGGAGACAGTACCGCCACCGGATGTGGGACGAGGGTTATGCGGCATGTAAGGACGCGGGCGATGATGGAGAGAAGGGCAAACGAGCTTTGTTCGAACTGTGGTCGGGTATTTGCGGAGATTGGTAGTCAATGGGGTTGATCTGGTGGCTGTGTTGGGCTGGGAGAGGGCTGAGAAAGGGTTTGGTAGGACTTTTGTTATCGCTTGATAAGTTCGGCTAGGAAAGATGTAATAGGATTCGCGAAATGAATTGCATCGATGGGTGACCAGGAAGATCTTGTTTCTGGCTGGAACGTTTCCGGCATTGACAGAATTCGACGTTTGGATTAATTTTCTTCCTTCAGTTCAATAAAGTGATGCGGATCATAGGTCTTGCCTCCGTTTAAGTGCGAAGTATACGTACATTTCAGTACAGGTGCTTAGTATGCAAACCATTGCATCAAGCTTATGCATATACCTGACTTGCGATCCGCTGTGAGAGGCCTGAGTGCTATATCACTTGTGTTCTGTCCCAACAGTGAGTCTCGTACCACTTTCCAAGGCTTGCGAAAATTAGAAGTCGTGGCATGGAGTCCAGCTGTGATTCAAACACCGTTTTTACGATTCAAGTAGCCCATTATACCATCTTGAAACCTGGTTAGCTCGGGATACTGTCCAGGATTTGTCTTGGTGGCGTGTTGCGATGGACTTTTCAACGACACACGTAGCATGGTTGTCTAGCAAGAATTGAGGCTGTTCGTCCAGAATAGACAAGCAATAGCCGCAGATGTTTGGTCTTCTCACCTTGGCAAGCCTTGTTGGTAAGATCTTGTCCGCAATTAGCTGGGCGTCCGGGATAGGTAACATTCTTCCTTGTTTGTGAAGCTAGCAAGAAAAGTGTCGTGAATTCACCGCCTACATCCCGTGAAATCTGTCCGTCCATATAATATCAGTGCCCGTAGAAACATCCTACTACTTCAGATCCAATCAACAGTCTCCTCAATAGCTTCACAAGACCGCTTTCCTCAGTGGAACTACTGCTCTAGCCAGGTATAGCTCCCAGCTGCATCATCCGCCTCTATTTCGCCTTCACGTCTGTCGCTGATCAGCATGGGCTCCAGCATGGGCACCGGTTCCGGGAGCCGTAGCCATAGCCGCAGCCAGAGCCATCACAGGGGTCGCTCGCGTACTCCAAAGCTCTACAAGTTGCCGCAGCTTTCGACCGTTCGTCCCATCCCCCACATCTCTGCAGCGACACCCAGGCCTTTCGCAGAGAGGAAAAATGCCTTGGCGAACGAATTCCTGATCGAACTGGATACCAGAGTCTGCAAAGGAGAACTGACCAAAGCTGCTGCCGCTAAAGACGGAATCAAAATTACCTGGAGCACCAGGATGAAGAGAGTAGCGGGCAAAGCCACTTGGAATCGTTCAAACAAGTCACCCTGGATTAAGCTCTCGACCCGGCTATTGACTGATGAGACCCGACTGCGCACCGTCCTCACGCATGAGTTCTGCCATCTCACTACTCAGGGACTGTCCCACGAGTTTAAAAACCCTCATGGAAAGACGTTCATGGAGTGGGGCGAGAAATGCGAAAAGGCCTTCGGGATCAAGGTGACCACTTACCACAACTACAATGTTGACTTCAAGTGAGTGTGGAAATGCGCCGGCACCGAACCCGCGGCACCCATCCAGGAAAATGACAACGACACGGCGGTCATCAAGAACGGCTGCCGTGCAAGTGTGCGTCGCGTGAACAAGACCAAGAAACAAATGGAGAAGATGGCGCGGATTAGGTGCACAGCTTGTGGTGGCAGATGGGCGCTGATGAAGCCAGGCCTGTGAAGGAGAATGATCAGTGATGAGGTGACGAACACAGCTGGTGTGGAATTCCAACAGCAACTGCAGATGTCTTGTCCTGATCGGTTGGCGTAGCGATCTAAAGCCTCGATCGTACCAGAACGGACCAGCAATGTTGAAGATAGTCAATTGCATAAAGTTGCAGTATACAGGATCTCGCAATGACTGGCATCATCGGCTCCGCTTTGTTTCTAGCCAATGTGCTTCTGCCCGCTCCGCAAGTCCAGCCAGCATCGGTGCAGTGGTGATCCAGTCCATCCATCGCCCACCAACCACCAAGACCTTCCGCTGCCACCCAGTCCTCAGGACTTGGCCGCGGAATCGTGAATGAACAATAGTTTTGTCGGTCTGGCCTCTGCCACTACCACGAGGAGACTCCAGCAACAACGCCCACGTGAATGTCGTCCCGTAGCGATCCGATCTGAAGACCAGCGCTCGATTATCCTCCTTGATGACAGTGTCAAGCCAGTCTTCCGCCGCATTGAAGCCGTAATCCGTGATCCGATCTCCGACGACCAGCGTCTGGTACTCCGGGCTGATGACACGGGTGGCGTGCCATTTCCGGGGCAAGAGCCGCTCCCATGAGGCGGGCAGATACCAACCGCCGCGGTCTTTGCCGATCTGTACAAGCCAGGGCCATACCGCTTCGGGAGGGGCATTGATCGTGCGGGAGTAATTGTTGTAGTCCATGGCAGGGTCAGGGAGGATGGCATCGCCCGGCAAAACGGTTCGCATGGCGGTGATGAAGTGAATTGTAATTAGGACTGGCCAAGCGGATTTGAGGTCGCAGGAGCTGATTTGTACGTCGTTTGGGACGGTACTGATGCTATCGAGGGCACTTCAAGGTCGCGATTTAAGTTCAGCCACTTGAGCACAGAGCGTCGATGAGACCATTTGGTGCTTTCATGAGCTCCGAGCTGACACAAAGTCTGTGCTATTACGTACAAAAGCCAATCGGAGAGGAAGCCCAGAATGCGGGGAAGCGCACCTACCTATCCCTGTCCGGAAAGCTTCCGAGCCAATGAATTTGTTTGTCCCAACCTCACTTCTGCCCTCACATGCCAACATGTGCCGGATTGCGGGTTCATGCCACCGTGCTACGATGTGTAGATGTGTCGACGGAATGTCACCACCGTAAGAGTCTGATAGTAGAATTCACTGTTGTCTTCACGAGTGCGGAATGCGGGCGCCCTCTTGACACATCGCTTGACAAACTTCGCGTTGAGCTAGGCGTGGCTCCATTAGCCTTTTGAACCTCCAGGTCCACAATCACAGCTCTTGTGTGAGTGGATAAAGAACTGACTTGCTATGCTTGACATTCTCGTCCTTTTCTATTCAGCCATCTCATCGCTGCCATCTCTCTTTATCTTCCTCCTTCGTCGCCAACCACCAACCGCATGCCAGAAAAATATCGCCTGACAATGTCTGCCTCTACCAAGCCTCCAGGGCTGCTTTTCACCCTACTAGTCCAGTGGTTCGTTGAGTTCACGGCCAGAGAAATGGCCGTGAGATCCTGTGCGGAACAGGTGCTTCAGGCTGCGACCGACATGGAGCGCGGGTATTAATCATTCACGATCTCAATGCAGCGACACTGACATGACACAGACTTGGTCCAGCAGACTACTGGCTCTCGTCCTCGTCCTCTACCGGAGTATCAACTTCCCAGTTTGGACAGCAACACCGAAGTCCCCTCTGACTACGAGACATTCGACCACTTCCACTGCTGCTGCCATGAGATGTTCCGAGACCATCGTGAGGCAAGCTGCTTCGATGCTGTCTGACAAAACCGAGGTGAGCGTCGAGCCAGAGCTCACTTGGTCAACTCCATTAATGCTTGGACTACATTCGATGGTGCGTCTTGTCTTGGCTTGGTATATTCTAACCGACTCCTATCTTGAGGAACTTCGGTGCGCACATCAGCGGCGAAGAAGGATACGGTGGCACCATGGCGGACGTGATAGAGGAGGCTTCTCCCGCTCGGTGAAGGGTGAGAGTTTAACCCGCATCTAGCGTACATTGATCCAGTTAGACTAGATACTACCACACAGATCTGGCATACCATCAAAGGTCAAGAGGAGAGTGATATCATTCCACCAAATGCAAAGCTTTTGCTGAGATGATTCTGAACATCGATCTCGCTCAGCTGGTCGTGGAGCTACTCGCAGTGAGTGTATACGTACGTGCGACCCGTGTTCTGGGGAGGAGAGGCTCAAGACAGATGGCATGAGGCCGATATGGGAACAAAATCTGGGACAGTCCTCAGCAGTGTTGCTCTAGATACAATACTTCAGTATGGAGGACCCACCTTGCTTTACACAGCAGTACAGCGATTACTTTAGGCGCAACTCAGTCAGA
Organism: Myriangium duriaei CBS 260.36; assembly: GCA_010093895.1. Taxonomy (NCBI): domain Eukaryota; kingdom Fungi; phylum Ascomycota; class Dothideomycetes; order Myriangiales; family Myriangiaceae; genus Myriangium; species Myriangium duriaei. Next base: position 128,225 of record ML996089.1, read on the forward strand.
GGATCAGAATTCACCACTTTCTTCTCCTCGCTGCGAACCTGGCGATGTGCATATGACTTGATAGATGTGATGTAAGCGCTCCTCAGGCAGAGCTCAGGCAGCGCGTGATCGAATTTCACACGTCACCTTCACGACACCTTTTTATGACCACAAATTGCCCTCTTGCTCCTTTCTCTGACAGAGCTGCCTTTTCCGCCGCAACACCCTCACTAACCCACCCCAACCATGCGATTGACACCTGCCATAAGGCCCACGCTGGAGCCTATTCGCGGCAACTATGAGCGTTCCATGATCGGAATGCTTCGTCGCGGCGGTGCTCTTCCTTCTAACCTGATCCCGACCCGTAATCAAGTCTTACACACCGCAGCACGCGTCGACTGTAAGTACACTCCACAACTCTGAGCCGCCCATACTGATCATCATCGCAGACGCCATATACAGCCAAAGTGACTGGTGCGTCCAAATCGGCACGGGCCCTAACGATGCATATACCGCTCCAAATCTTCCTGTTGCCTCCGAGTATGAAGGAACCCGTTACCTTTTGCATTACGCACATTTGCGGTCTGAGATTGATGGGACGATAGTGTCGCTGCGAGGGAAGATTCGTGGTGGCCGACTCAATGGAGACGAAAAGGAATGCATGAGCAAGATGATGGACGCTCTTGATGAGTTTGACGGTACACGATTGACACTTCTCGTTATGCAATCGTTACTGACTACAGCTACAGTGATGTGCCAGGAGGAGATCGAGAAACGTCGAGGTCGAAAGAGAGCGGCTTCAGAAGAGCCTGAAGAGGTCGAGACTCGAGATTCCAAACGTCCGCGCACGTGCTCTAACGAGACGGAGGGCTACGAGTCAGTGAATACTATAGAGGGAAAGAAGGGTCCGCAAAAAGAGTCCGAGGAGCCGAAAACGCCGGAGGAGGACATTCAGCAGTCGATGGTCCCGAAAGACCACGAAGTCAAGATTGAGGGCGATACCGAGGACAAGCAGGCCGAAGAAAACGGCGGAGCTGTAGCGTACGAGGGCGACGACGAGAAGGAGGTCGGAGAAGACGATGATGAAGAGGAGGATGCAATCAGGATAGGACGGAGGTGGAGATCAAGAAAAAGAATGGCAGATGTGTGAGAGCTCGACACAGGGACAAGAGCGAGAAGACCGAGTGAATGTCAGAGAATGAAGAGATATAGGACAATTTCAGCTTGACAGTCGTCTTGAATAAGCATGACACCGGCATCTGAGTAGTCAATAACCTTGGTGACGAGGATCCGGAAGGAAAGTGGGAGTTGAGCAGTGCTTCATTTCATCCAGCCATGGCTTCTACAAGTTGCAGCGACAATATGGGAAGTGTCTTTCGCTGTCACGTGCCTGTCCGACAAATCGAAAGTGACGCTTTATATAAGGGCAGATTTAATGAGTCAGTTGCTTCGCAAGTGCTGATAATGAGGAAGCAGGGAGCCACGTCTGCTAGTCCGATTTCCACAAAGATGCGAAGTTCACAATTAGCACGAACCAGAACAGCTTAAGAATTGCGTGTCATGGAAGCTTAGACTATTTGTGCGCAACCGTGCTAGGCAACCAGTGTAGTCAGCGATGATGAAGCAATCACCCGCCGGCGTCAAGCAATTTGGCACCCGAGGACCAATCGGCAGCGAGGTGAAGTCAGGGCAATCAATCCAGAGATGTAAGTCCAGGACTCCTGTAAGCCGACCTTGCAGTTATTGTGTTACCAGCTTCACATGCTTGTCCGCCAGGACACTTGCTACTAATCTCCCGCTTCACTTCTCTCCTTGCATCGTCATCTTCGGTCATCACTTCCGTGATTTTTCTTCTGCCTCTTTCCCATCGATGGCTTTCACTCAATTTTGGCTTTACTCATTATAGCTAATAACACCACCCAGCAGTCCCGCAAAGCATGGATCCTATTCAAGTCGCCCTAGACGGACTACCAGACGTGGCCGAGAAGCCTCTCATCGTCGGACTCTATGGCATCCCAGGCTCTGGCAAGACCACGATTCTCGAGCAGCTAAGGGGAAAGCTATCCTCCGACAAATTCAGATGTTTCGAAGGGTCGGATCTCATTGATGTCCACATCGAAGGTGACTCCGAAGCCTTCCAGAAACTCACACCTGACGAGAAAGTAGAAGCACGCAAGAACTTCATCACCGCCATCCAGACCGAGTGTAAACGTGATGGTCTCGTGGGCATTGTGACGGGCGATTCTCTATTTCGGGACGAAGTCCGCGAACGTGCTTGGACCGATGCTTATGGAGGGGTCTATACCTACATTCTGTATCTCGACGTTCCTCCTGCTGTGGTCATGCAGCGTTGCTCGGAGCAGGGGAAATACCCCCCTTCAATGGCATCGGTAGACCGCCTCGCAATTTGGCAGGGATTGGAAAAGGCGAGACTGCGGATTTTCTGCCGCGACAATAATGTCCTGCTCAAAATCATCCCTTGGTATTTTGCTGCGGCGGAAGAAGTATTGGCTTTCGTGGCCAATATCCACGCTTTCTCAGTGGAAGAGAATCGTCTGCTGGTCCCAAAGGAACTCGACGAGTGGATTCTAGCGCAGAAGGAAAAGGCGCCACTGAAGACTGTATTACTGTTTAGTGCAGACGGGACATTGACTTCCAGCGACACCAGGTTCGAGTTCTGGCAGTCAGCTGTGGATACCGAGTTGACTCCATCGAATGCCGAAGATCATTTGAAGGTGAGGTACAACAGTAGTCTGGGATCATCATACGACACGTTTAGCCAGGCTGCACTGTTGTACGAGGAGGTTCGGAACACCAACAACGAACACTTCCGAACGATCTGCGATCAGGTGGCGGCTGAGGTGACCGTTCGCCCAGAATTCGTCGAGCTTTTGAACCGGGCTGCGAAGGAGGAACACGTCACCGTTGTCGTTCTTACTTGTGCATTGGCTCAGATCTGGGAGAAGGTAATTGAGCGCTACGGGCTGTCAAATGACATCAAGGTCATTGGTGCTGGGACATCCTTAGATGGCATCATCGTCGCAAGGGCAACGAAGAGCTGGTGTGTCTACCACTTGGAGGAGGTTCACGGACTTTATGTCTGGGCGTTTGGCGATAGCTCTATGGATTTAGGGATGTTGAAGGGCGCTCATCGGGCAATTATCGTGGCGGGCGACAGTGATCGGTCCAAGTGTAAAACCGATCAGAGCAAATACATGGACGCTCTCCTGAGGACTGATATGCAAGTTTATCCGGACTACAAGCCACAGCAGGCGCTATTACCGAAGGGCACAAAGCCACGACTGGATGTGGAAGCACTTCCCTTGGTCGATGTCGGCAGTCGGAAATTCATCGACTCTGTTGTCAGTCATCGTTGTTTACAGGTAGTTCATGCTACCAACAAGCCAGCTGCCAAGCTCCTCATGACGGCAGTGAGAGACACGAACACCACAAGCCGATCCGTCACAGATCTCTATGGCGATATTGGAACGTACCTGGCAAGAGATTATCTGTCAGACATCATCGGGATTGAGCTCTATTCCTTTCAACACGCCCAGAATGGATCTGCAGAAGGCTTTCACTTCCGGGACGAAGGACGAGTCGCAGTCGCAGGCTTAATGCCAGAAGGAGGATCGCTTGCCTTGGGCGTGAGCAAAGCCTTGCCAAAGGCGTCTTTTTGCCTGGCTCATGCTCCCAAAGATCTCTCGCCTTACCATCTCAGACGCAAAGATACCATCGTCCTCGTTGACTGGTGCATCAACACGGGCAAGAGGATGGCAGACTTTGTACAGTACATCCGGAGCATCGATCGAGACATGCGTATTATAGTCCTGGCTGGTGTGACTTCGACTAAGGCTATCGAAGGTTCTGGGGCTATACTGAGCAATCTTGCTCTCAAGGGTAGTATCTCAGTGGTGACTCTGCATCAGTCGAAGAACAAATGAAAAGGGTGTACAGATTCCGACATAACCTGACAGGACCAATTGGGATTGGATCGATATATGGCAGAGTTTGCTCTGGTTATGTGGCGAAGCAAGAAAGAAAGAAGTTGGGTGTGTAGAATCTGGCTGCGTGAAGGTGGAGTTCCTCAGTATCTAGAAAGAGGAAAGGTGGACGACTTATCATCTGTAAAGCGCCCGCTCTTCCCGCAATTTGTAAAACTAGTCATGCCTTATCATAATGTTGCTCCCTGCTCACTTCTTCTTCACTTTTACATCAAGCCTGTTCTTCCAACAGCAGGCCGTAGTCTTGGACAACTCGGTAACTCACTCGTCAGGCACTGCGGCGTGGTAGGACCGACCTGAAAGATCGTGATCTTCTCCATGCGGCACATGGCGATGACTCCCAAAAAACGAAATCAGTCGAGACGACTCAAAGACGGCTCAAAAACTCGCCGACAACTTGCTACAACACTTGCAAATAGCAATATTCGTCACAATGTGATCATCGTGCATATGCGGAACAAGACTTGCAAGTTCGAGAAGGGGGTATATACGTAACAAGTCTGACTTTGTGCATCTAACATTAGCGATGAAGAGCGACGCTGAACAATATGTTTCTTCGTGTCCCAATGACTCATCAATCCGTCTTTCGTTGTCGAATCACTGGGGGAAACGCTGGTATCAATCCTCATCAAAGATCTGGTAAGTATTGACAAGGATAGTATCAATAACTTTTGCTTGGACAGCCGAGTCCTGGATCTGGATGCCACCGTGGACACCCATGAGGCTGGGGCTGCAGAAATTGTCAGCTTGGACAAGTTTTGAATGGATTTTCAGAGGCTCGGAAACTTACGCAAAGCAGATGGCTAGATTGCTGCTCGACATCCTGTTCTGATTTTGGTGCTCTTGAATCCTGTTCAAATGCTAGAAGACTGTTAGGCATTGCAGATTGGAGGAGGGCCTGCACTTGGACTTACCAGGACCAAAGCCCTAAGTGTAGCGTAGTTTGCGTCGGGAAGGCCGTTGATGATAGCGTGTAGCGTATCCCTCCGGACAATGTCATCCTCGATACGAGCGGCACTGATGAATTCCGAGTAGCGCTCCTTGGTCAGGAGAGGGTCAGGAAGGTCCCTGAAGAACTGCTTGAGAAGCCCCGCTACCGAGTTGACGTCATGATGGAAGGATGCAGGGTTGCGGAAGTCAACCCGTGATGCATCATGGTCGAAGTTGGCCTTCAGCTGCTGGATATGCTGTGCGGTACCGTTTTGACGGTAGATGCCCTCAACGCTAAGTCCGAAGAGATCGACAGCTTGCATGCATTGGTAGACGACCATGGGTACTGCGCTGCCGTCACGCTGGAAGAGCTCCTCGAGATCAACGCCAAAAACAGGTCGAACAGGAGGAGGCATGTTGTTCGCACCTGGTGAAGTGGCCATCTGGGGCCCGCCGGAAGACGGAGCTGCGGAAGCTGGTGGGCCATTATGGTAGGGAATTTGCATGGGTTGGCTTGGTTGGTGAGGCTGAGGCATGCTGTGTTCAGGGCCGACAGGGTACGGGGGACTGTTATATTGAGGTTGCTGGGGAGGCGGCGAATATGGCGGAGCTTGAGTGGCCGATGGAGGGCGAGGAAAGTCTTGGCTTGGAGAAGCGGGATTGTATGGTGATTGGCCATTCGGGGTGTGTTGTGGTATCTGGATGTCCTGCACCGGCGGAGGCGGCTGATACGGATTATCCTTCTGTGGTACGGGGGGGTGTTCTTGAGTCGGAACAGATTGAGCCACTGGATAGTTGGAAGAAGGCTGTCGATTACCAGGGACAGCAGCGGCCTGCTTCGGGGCAAGAGTTGGATGCTTGATGTATTGGATCTCCGATGTCCGGGGAGGGACCTTTGATTTCTGAGCAAGGATATAGCTGTGTAGATCCCTGTCGTTGTCGATATCCGTCATGATGTCGCGCAGGCTCCGATTTGAAGCGGTCTCTGACGGCAGTGGGGTGATCAATATGCCGTTACCCAAAAGCAACTTCTCGTTGAAAGTGGCAAACTTCTGAAGCTGAAGGGTGAGAGCGGAGTCGCATTCCCTGATCAAATCCTGAATCGCCTTGGAGGCTCTTGGACGTGTCGAGCTAACAAGCTCTTGTCGCTGTGCCCGGGCGCCATTGACCTTGTCCTGATAGTCCGAGTCGGCAGCCTGGAGTTTTCGCAGAACATCCTCCTCGTATTGCGCCGCGCTCTTTGGACCCTTGATAAACTTCCTGCTGCCCTTGACATCACCCGTCTTTGCGCGATCGTAGTCCTCGGCGAGGCTGTCGTACTTTGTTTTCGCACGGTTCATGAGAGCTTCAGCATCGCTGGCCTTCTTTTCAGCATCCAAGCTAGTGTGCTTCCACGTCTTCCTACCGCGCTCCATGTTATTCGTCAGCTCGGTGAGGTCTTCGTGCATCTGATGCAGCGAGAGGGCGAATTGCATGCCGTTGTCAGCCATTTTCTCGTGGGTACGCATAGCCTCTTCGATCTGGCGAGCATATGTGCCCTGGCGAGAGTCGGCATGGTGTATAGCCTCATTGGTGGATCTTGCGAGTCTCTTGAGAGATTTGGCGTGGTCTTCTTCGACAGTAGAGCGCTTCTTCAAGAAGCCAGCGAATTCCTGCAGCCGGTGAGCAAGTGTTGTAGGAGGTAGTAAAAAGGGCACTTACTCTGGCGGACGCGATACTCTGCTTCAGTCGATCAAGAAGTGTGGTCAGGCCAATCTGTAGAATGTTGGTCAATTGGTTGAGAAGTAGTGAGGGCCAAGGGCAGCGCGTACATCGGAGTGGGTGATGTCCTGGACGTCTTTGAGGTATGCGTCCGTTGGCGACTGCTGCTGCTGCTGCTGTGGTTGCTGGTGCTGTGGTTGCTGGTGCAGGTGTTGGGCTTCTCCGCCGTTTGCTACATCAGGCGTGACCTCAAAGCTGTTTCGGTCTGCCATGCTAGGTGGCTGCGATTGAGGTGGACAGGAGGTGGGCGAAGGAGGATTGGTGATGTTTGCGCCGGTCGAGCTTCGAATGCGCAGGCGTGTTCGGACTCTAACCAACACGACATGAAGTTGGTGGGCGGCAGATGACCGCATGCCTGCCAACAAAGAAGACGAACCACGACTGCGCCACACTGGGCCGCGCGCTGCCTGAGTGGCTGATGGCGGACGGGCCGTTCCGACAGCTGTGCCTTCTGATTCTGGTTGTGGCGGCGGTTGCGACACAAGTCTGCAGGGGTGTGGTTCTCTCGTACCATTCAGCTCTGCTTGCTATATTCTGGTTCTGGTCCACTTGACATGAGCCGCTCGAACGCACTGAGGGTGCTGAAAAAGCCCAGCGGTCTGAGCCTGAGGCAGCCTTGCATCTCGACCCGCTTCTTACATTCATCCCGCCCACTTTCTGCTCCCCAAGATATTGCTTTTGCTTTTGAGTGAGTTGTCTAGATTGGCAATTTGCCGAAAATGTGTGATTGATCCATACCAGCATCGATGGCGTCCTCCTTCGGTCTTCACAGCCCGTTGGCGGCTCTGAAAATGCAGTCCGACAACTACAATCCGCCGACATCCCTTTTATATTCCTCACAAACGGCGGAGGCAAGTCCGAGCTAGCCCGTGTCAAGGACTTAAGGAGCAAGCTCGGCATCGAGTCTTTGCGAGAGGACGCAATCATCCAAAGCCACACGCCTTTCCGGGACCTTAAACATCTGCACGACAAGAATGTGTTGGTCATCGGAGGCGACGGCGAGAAATGTCGGGGAGTGGCTCAGAGGTATGCATTATTCTGGAAACACCCTGAACCTCGCTCTAACACTTTCAAAGTTATGGCTACAAGAGTGTCATCCTCCCAGCCGACATCTGGGCAGCTCGGCCTGATGTTTGGCCTTTCTCGAGCAACTTCTCCTCTTACTATGACAAAATTGCAAAGCCTCTGCCCACGACGGAGAACCTCAAGATTGACGCCATCCTGGTCTTCAACGATCCCCGAGACTTTGGACTGGATCTCGCTATCACGATTGATCTACTCTTGTCATCGCAAGGTGTTGTAGGAACTTTGTCGCCCAAGAACAAGGATCCTTCGCTCCCAAATAGGGGTTTCCAGCAGGACGGCCAGCCCGAGCTGCACTTCTCCAACCCCGATCTCTGGTGGGCCAGTAGCTATCCGCTCTCCCGTCTAGGTCAAGGGGCGTTTAGAGAAGCCCTTGAGGGGGTGTGGGCGGCGATTACTGGCGGTGCCGCTGCTGGAGTGACTTTGCAAAAAGAAGTTATCGGCAAGCCTTTCCAAGGCACATATGAGTTCGCCGAGAAGCAGCTGCGGCGGAACCGTGAGCGCATTGCAACGGAGTCTGGACGAAGCTTACCACCGCTGAGGAAGGTTTACATGATCGGCGACAACCCGGAATCGGACATCGCTGGCGCCAATAATTACAAGAGCCCTCATGGCACCGAATGGGTATCTGTACTGGTCAGAACAGGGGTTTGGAGAGGCGGCGAGCCTGCTCATGTTCCGAAGATGATCTCGAAGGATGTTTTTGCAGCGGTCCAGTGGGCCATGCAAGATGCAGAGCACAAATAAGCCTGCGGTCAAGGGATCGGTATGCCCTGCTTTAAATAGAGTGGCAACGATCGAAGAATACTCGCTGCTGGCACGAGCCGAGAGGTCTACATCGCTATTACTGAGAAAGTGTCTCAGCAGGTCAAGATCACTGGCTACGCCGGACACGGCAAAAAGACGATTGGATACTCGTGAATAATTGTTGAGCCACTAGGGAAAGTCGATCATCACCATACAACGTCTGAGACTTCCTTTCACCGAAATGTGGCAGATCTCTGAACCCTTTCCATCATGCAAACCGCGGACCATCCTTGCATTCGATCATCATTATTCACCAAGCCAATTTTGCGTATCGAACCGACACTACAAGAGAGACCCGATTCACCTCTAACCAGCCGAGCCCTGAGATGATGACCGATCATTGTTGTTGTCAGTCAGACACCCGCCCTTCTGTCGCTGGCTATTCGCGGGCAGTGGAAACGCCATGCGACCCATACATGGCCTACCTCACGGCTTTCCCCGGGGGGTTCTGTTGGGGATCAGGATGACGATCGTAGTGGATCCTATGCACTGAGCACCTGTATGAAGACCAAGGTCAACTCCAAGCTTGTCCGCGTACATCTTCGTGAAGCACTCAGCCGAAGTTTTTCCGTAGTCTTTGCGACTCTAGGTGATCAAGAAACCGCCCAAAACGCCGCCGCTCCCTTCGCAGGATCAAAGACCACGTCGCAGTTGCCGTCAACTCCAAGCTCTTCACTACTCTTGCCCAGAATCCTGGACAACTCATCCATCAACCAAGCCTCACTGCCTCTATCGCCAAAGAGGACCAGCTTCTGAACTTTCGCGCCCTCTAAGAACCCTCTCAGCGATTTGCCCACCTTCTGCTGATGATGCTTGTCCCACCGCCCCTGCTCGGCCCCCAGCTCATCCCAAGTCTGTCGCTTTTCCACTTCTAACCTCCAGTCATCCTCTTTCGCTAAGGTAGCGCTGAGTTCTGCCCTGCTATAGCCAACAACAAGATACGGCCGCTCGACTTCGTCATCCGAGTAATCCCAAGCATTCTGCAAAGCCATGGGTGCAGCAATCCTAAAACCCGGCTCTGTGATCTGTAGCCCCAGCCTGCCCACGACACACTCTATCGCCTGCCGCTGAAACCTCGACAGATCCGATGGCACGACAACGCTCACCCTCCTTACTTTACTCCCTAGGTACGCTTCCGCTGCGCCCTTCAGCGTCCTTAACATCCCCTCAACATTGCCTTCCCCCTCTCCCTCAGGAGTACACATCAATTGTTCCCCCAACCACCACCTTCCGACGACAGGATGCTCCCTCAGCACTCCTCTCCACCAAAGCCAAGGCACCCGGGACCACTCCCTCACCATCTCCCTGACAGCATCCATCGTATTCCGCACCACTTCCCTCATCCTCGCCTCGCCTCGCATAAGCGCCATATCGATTCTATGCAACAAGGGCGGCCTTCTCTCCTCCCAATCACCCCCCCTGTACCGGTCCCAGGCACATTGCTCATCGAGTGCGCCCTGCAGCACTTCTCGCATAGGCTTGTAAAGCAACATCCCTGCTCCCCCTGCGCCTCCTCCTCCCTCACTCCCTTCATTCTTTATACTAACATCATCCCGCACCCAAGGCAGCGTGTACTCCCAGCTTCCCCTCCCGTCCCGTCGCGTACCCATAAATTCCCTCCACCCCTCCCCGCCTTCAACGTTCGCGATGCCAGTGCAGACCATACGGCCATGGCTGTTCCGATCGCAGACGGCGACAGTAGCAGAGTAGGGCGTGAGGTCGAATGCTACGCCCGCTCGAGATGTTGGGGCGGGACGGGGGGCGGCGAGGAGGAAGAGGAAGAGGAAGCCTGCTGAGAGGGAGACGAAGAGGAGTATCATCGCGGTGGAAGGGCGGAGGTGCCGGATGTAGCGAGGGGGATGTGTCCTACGACGGCGAGGGTGGCGAGGTGGATCAGACATTGGTGTAGGGGCAGATGGTGTCGCTGCGCGAGAAGTGGTGGGAGAAGGTGGTGTTACTGAGCCTGAGGAGGGTGAAGGCGTGGAGGATCGGGATTGGCCTGAGACGCAGGTGGTGAGGCGGTGGTGTATACTTGTTTCGTCCGCTACTTCGTCCCTCGCGTTGGTGTGGGAGGCGGAGTGTGCGGCCATTCCGGCTTTGGTGGCGCCGACTGTCATGGTCGTTTACCTGGCGAGTTATACTCGTGCGGCGACGGCAGGACTAGCAATCCCCCATATCCGCGGTCGTGTATGTAAATCATTTGCAGCGCTCATCTGGATGATATATATTTTTACATTTCCGTAACGTGTCTATGGTAGGATTATGACTCCGCCGGTCACAACACCTGTCCTTTCTCTCTTTCTCTCTCACACACACCCATGGTACAGCAGCATGTCAGCCTGAACAAAATCCCTACCAGTGCGCGCCGTGGGGTGGGATTACCGGTACGGTTCAGCGCGGCAGGCAACCACTTCCCACTCCCCCCCCCTCATGTCTGGTTCTGAAACGACATGACACCACCCACACTGCACTGCTTGCACTATGATGCAACCACATACATACACAATTCCACAACGTATACGCACGACTCAGATCCTGGTAATCGAAGTCATACCGAAGATGACCATGACATTACGCATTGTCTAAACCAGCAGCCCTGAACCGTAGCCGTTATGCAGCCCCCCATGCAAAGCCGTAGTATGCTATACAACATCCCTTCTTCTTCTTCTTCTTCTTCTTCTTCTTCTTCTTTCTCCTCCAGTTCGCCTCTACTGCCGTTTCCTGCTACTGAGTACTCTGCTCTTCTCTCGGCTTAGTCCCCAGTCACAGAGCAAATCAGGCAAGGCATGTCATTCAGCTACTCGTGTACACTGCCTCCTCCTAGTCATTTCCCTCTTATGTGCTGGGATAGTTCCCTCCCTGTCTCTCGAACTTGATGCCTTCTCGACCGCTCCTTGCATTCAAGCTGCACTCCTTTCCTTCCCTCTTCCCCCATCAGCCAAAGAATATTCCCTGCCTATCGTAGCAATCGCATGTGGTATGTGCGTGAATCGTGAATAATACAAACGCCTTCTTTCTTCGTGTGCATGGTCTCTGCGGTCGTTGGGCGCAGCGGCTTCGATAGAGTCGAGACGTCAGAGTTGTGGCCTCGTAGAATACCATATCCTGCAGCTATGTGCAAATCCATGCCGGCAGGACTTCATCCCAGGCCCTCTTCCACATCGCTCCAGACCAATACAGCCAATGCACAGGTTGCTTCAGCAGCTGCTCGACCCAGCCTTCCCAGCCGGCGCCACGAGGCTGCGACCATCGAAAACGTGAGCGAAGCGACGAGGACATGCTAACCTCCGCTCCTTATCTCATCAGCGCCTGATCAAAGGTGCAGTAGAAGACAGGGAAGAGAAAGAGGAGTAATCACCTCGCAGCCTTCTCCCACCCATTCAACCATCTCATCACCACCAACCCCACAATAACGGTCGTAACAGCCGCCGCATGCGGGATCCCGTGATAAGCCCACTCCTCCCTCCTCTTCTCCTCCTCCCCACCCAGCTCCCTCTTCAACACCCTCTGCAAACACACCGCCTGCTGCTTCGTCACCACCCTTCCCTCCCCGTCCAGCCCGGCTTTCTCCAACAACGTCGTCAGCGCCATCGCCCTATGCGAGGGGCGGATAGTGTGACCGTTCAGCAGCTCCTCCTTCTCCTCGCCGCCCTCTTCCTTCACCAAGCGAGCATCACGGTCCCTTGACGCCGTCCGTCCGCGCTTCACCGTCAACTCGTTCTCGAGCCGCGTGCGCTTCTCCTCCACCATCTCCGCCAGCGTCTGCCGGGCTTCGTCGCGCTCACCCTCCGCGAGCTCCGCTCTTCGCCGATAAGACTCCATCGTCGTCTTCATGTCGGCCATGTTCGCCTGCAGCCGCTCCAGCTGTGCCTGCAGGTCCGACAGAACGAGATGGTCGTCGTTGCTGGGCTCAACAGGCTTAATCTCGGTCATCGAGTCTGCCATCGTCGGCTCGGCCGAGTCCTTTCGTGGGCCGTGCTCGAGCTGGTATGCGCGTTCTTCGGCATTCACGCGGGCGGTGCGCTCTTCTCGCAACTGTTGCTCGAGGAGCTTGACGCGGTCTTCGAGGTTAGGAATTTGATCTTTTGCGGCTTTGAGTTCGTGGGTGAGGACGAAGAGGGCGCGGGTCTGGTCGCCGTGGTCGCCTTCGAGGTTCGGGGGGCGGGCAGTGTCTGATCTCATTAATAGTGGCTGTATTGCAGGGTCGTTAAGGGCGCGACTAATGTCTGGTTTTTCGGGGAGGGGTTGGGAAGGTGGAGGGGCAGGAGGTTCTGGGAAACCGTTCATGCTGATTTTCGACTTGTGTGGCGACTCCGAAGCGCTTTTCTCGGCGGCTTTCTTCTCGTTGAGAACTTCTGGTTCGGGTTTTCCTTCAAGCATGCTGTCTAGCGTAGATCTCGCTCGGTCAATGTCTTGCGACTGTTGGCGAGCAAGGTTTAATTCGCGCTGGTGAACGTTAGAGACATGCTCGGTCTTGCCTGGTACCAACTCACGTTTAGCCTTTTAACAATATGTTCCGTGGATATAGGTTGGAGCCACATCCGTGACCATTGTTGTTGTGAGAAGGAACCCTGATCCCGTACGCCAGGCCCTTGCGCGCCCATGGCGCCGACAGGTTTCATTCCCGGAACTCCCTGGTGGCCCATTGGTCGCTGGCGTGGTTGATTCCCCATGAAACCAGCATTTGTCGGATCCAGCTCCCCGAGTCCGATTTCGCCGCTTTGCGAGTATATGCCTGCATGTTCAACTCGAGCTGCAACCTTATGATGAACCACCGTCTTCTGATCTTCACTGACGATATCTATACCCAACTCTAGCACATCTTGTTCTCGAAGTTCATGCGGTTCCGATTCTTTGTTTTCTGGTGAGAGCCTTTTCCCATTGACAAAGGTACCGTTGGACGACTTGACATCCCGAATGAATATTCGACCATTACGCTCAGCATATATCTCGGCATGCTGACGAGACAAGACCTTTGAATCGAAATATCCATTAGCAGGTGTGGGTGCTGTCTTGGCATTGGTTTGGCGGCCGATCCGGAGGACATCAGGATAGTAGGGAACGTGGATGGTCTTGCGCTCGAATGTACCGTTCATAGGCAGAAGGTAGAGAAAGGCGGAACCTTCAGGAGGGACTTGATTTCGAACAGCAACATTCTGCTGTGTTTGTCCGTTTGCCATTTGTTGAGAGGGAAGGAGTGGTGTGTGCAACGCGGACAATCCCGAAGCGGCCGATGCTCCCGATGAAGCGGTGGATACGGATTGTGGTCTCGCTGTCGACAGGCCAGAAGTTGGCTGTGACTTTCCTGGCGGCCAAAGTGCTCTGGCACCGGGCTTTTTTCTTGAATCCCAGGACTCTGCTGTGTTCGCCGAACCATTCGTGGTAGCGGAGGAGGCGGAGATTGTGGACGAATTTGAGGAGAGGGAACTGATTGATGATGATGAGTTTGTACGTTGCGCGCTCTTGCGTGGGCCAGGTATGAACATCCTCCCGACTTCTTCCTGGCTCATGGTGCCCAAGCCGTTCTGGCTGCCATTAACAGAGTTCCATCCCGTTCGAGAAGGCTGAAATTGGACCGGGGCGGCGACTGCGGTCATCACGGGTGGAGGGAATCGCGGAGAGTGTGGATTGAGATTGAGTTGGGAATGGTCTTGTGGGTCGGTCTTGCCCTGTCAATCCGTCCGTCCGAAACGAACAGTTGTGGAAGGATGCAGCAGGCAATCAACTCGCAGCTGCTAGACGCACAGTTTCAGTACACGTCCAGCAACTCGAGGGGAGTTCGCCAAACGGTGGTGGAGGCTGAGATGTCGGGAATCGTCGTCTGACTGAGACACTGGGAAATGTGATGAGGGCCGTATATGGCGCGGCTCCGCGGCGCACGCTCTCGGCGTCGTAGGCGACGTGGAGTCAAGTCGTCGAGCAGATGCGCAGAGCCTGGGTTGAAATGCCAGCAGTGGTGGTGGAGGTGGAGTCGCGTGGGCAGAAATGTGAGCGGAGGACCCCCTCGGACGTGGTTCTGTCCAACGCACAGACTCCGGATCGCGATGCGAGTACAACGGCGGGCGGCCGGTGGAAAAAACTGCGACACGCCAGAATTGTTACATGGATCTGCGGGGCGAGGATGAGCGGTGGGTGACGAGTATGTAGTGAGCGAGGTGACGCCGTAGGAACAGAAGCAGGACGTGCGTGGGTGTGAGGTTCCTGAGTGTTGCGGATCTTGGTCTTGACGTTCCTTTCTCCGCTTGTTCCTTCGATCTCTTGACCGTCACGGCACGTGATCATCAATTCTGCGGCTTCTCCGCACGAGTCAAGTGGGAGCTGTATTGCCGCACCACCACCACGACATCTTAAACACCTTCAGCACAAAAAACACCACATATCCCGCCATGCCGGTCCCTGTAGCGCCAGGCGGTGCCGTTGGCCCCTCGGCCATTGACAAGAGTACGCTTGCGCCTCGGTCCTCTTCAAGCTATCAGCTACTGACCCACCACAGTGAAGATGGGCGCCATGATGGGCGGCTGTGAGTCGCAAGCCCGCAAATCCTCTATTTGGCGTTGGTCTGACCTCTGCTAGCTGTCGGTCTCATCATCGGCTTCATTTTCGGCGCGACGAACATCATTAGATTTGGTCCTGGACCAAATGGTATGCTGCGCACCTTGGGCCAGTACATGGCTGGTTCCGCTGCTACCTTTGGGTACTACGCCCCGCCCACCGACAGCAGACTTCAAGGCTGACCTTCGCGCAGCTTCTTCATGTCCATCGGCATGACCATCCGCTCCGACAGCTCCCCAATCATGACCGAAGCTTTCATCAAGGCACAGGCCGCTCAGCGTAGCCCTATTATCCTAGCTCGACAAAGGTTACGCCAAGCAGAGAAGAGGGAGCAAGAACGCTCATAGGGAGCGTGCTGAGATTGTAGCAATCTTGCGGGACGAGAATGGACGACTGGTTGCGGACACCAAGTTGTAAAAGTCATGTCACGTGATGTCCTGAGGGATAGGACATTCGCAAAGGCTGTAAATTATGTATACCCGTGTGGTCATGCACGTCTCGATATCAATACATTACTTTTCTCTCGTCTAGTCTTCCTCTTCGCCACGCTGTGTCCGATGTCGATCCCATAATTGGTACATGTTCATGCATCCTTCCTCCGATCATGTACAAGATATCCGCCATTTTGGGCATTTGATCATCTCCCCTTTGAATAAAGCTCCTATACCTATGATGACACCTTCTCGTAAAGGAGAATGTAAGCCACCTTGTTGTCTTTGACACCATCACGCCTCGGTGTCCGCTTTCCAGCTGTGCTTGGTGTGGCCGTACCTCCACCAGCAGCTGCAACTCCAGCCCACCGCTTCTTGTGGTCACTTCCATTGACATCACTCCATGCCTTGCCATCATCTCCGTTCTCATGTTCACCATCGAGGCCCTCGTACGGGTTACGCTTGAACACCTCCGCCTCCTGTTGGTGCCTTTCCAGAGCTTTTGCAAGTATCTTTGGATCTTCCTCGGTACCCGCTTCGGCCACGTCCTCGGGTCGGATCCGGCGGATAAGTGTATCATCGATACGTACCCACTCCCTCTTATCCTGTCGAAGTAGGTCGACGGTATAATGGCCACCTGCTGCACTCTTACCATGGTGGTAGACTACCGCGGTCAATCTATATTTGGGCAGGCCACCCTTTACAGCCATCCCACCGCGCTTTGCGGGTGCAAAGACTTCTTTGGGCATCTCCAAATCCAGAGGATACCCGATACGCTTCCAAATCTTCTGGGTGCCGCCCGAAGAATCATACTGGAAGCGCTTGAGATGTAGTATCAATACTGGCGGCAAGGTCTCAATGAACACCTGCTTGGTCGCCGTGGTGCCGGGTCCGCGAGGAGAATTGAAGTCTCCAGTCAAGCTCTCCGATTTCGTGAGACCCTTCAAAGCATCCGTGATGTTGTTAATGTTTGGTGAACCGATATCCAACTGCAAAGGCTGGTATGGCTCTAAGGTGACAGATGTCTTAAGACCAGGCACGCGCAATTCCGATCGCAGAGCTCCCCCGAAAATGCGCGACAGAGGTGAAGACGCGCTGGGATCACCAGACTGTCGAGTGATGGCTGATTTTTGCTTGGGGCCAACTTCAAGCCAGCCATTGGCCTCAGATTGCTGTGCTGATGAGGCAGGCGATGCTGGCAGATCAGGAATGTCTGCAGTACCTTGCAATCGCATGACCGTCACACACTCGTCGTGGAGACCTGCGAGAAGGAACCCAAGGAACTCCTCGGCATCCTGTTGATGGCCGCGCTGAGTACTTGTTAGCGTTTTGATGAAGCAGACTGAGCATCGGCATAACGTACTCTCATCGAGGAAAACCGCGGCAATTGGTTGATAACGCTGTAAACATATTCCGGAATAAGAGGATCGCCGTATTGCTCCAGTTCAGCGTCCTTCAGGCGCATTCTCAGCTTTTCCACTGACTCGGCGCTATCAATCACTTTATACTCCCTCATAAACATGATCCTGCATATATTAGATTTGATTCAATGGGATATGTTAAGGGCAACTTACATTGCATCAATCAAAGGGGTATCGCTTTTGAAAGAATGAACAGCCCGCTTTCCCACCTGGTCCAGGAAGTCATAGAAAGGAATGCAGAACACCAACACTTGCAGAATCTAAAGGCCGTCAGCGACGCTCGCTACCTGTGTGACAAGACAGAACCTACAGAATTCATATAACACATATTGCCTGTGTTAACCAGGCCACGAGGCTCAAGGAATGGAACCTTTTGGTGATCCTCGACATCAAACTGCTTGAGTACTTCACCAATCGTCCCACTTCGAGTAGAATCGGCTCCATTGCTCAAGGCGTTTCCATTAACGAGAGCACTGTTAGCGTTTAAAGAGCCTTTCGTTCGGACTAGATCGGCCCAAGATTTTGGCTGTGCTTTAGGAGACACCACACTTGCTAGATTCTCTGAGGCGGCGGCATCGGCTTGTGGTGGAGGTGTCGCTTGGGTCACTTCGGTCGTTGTCCCGTTCAACTCGTGTGAGCCGTTTGTTTGAGGAGCTGCAGCTTGCTTTGGCCGGGAAGCAGGTATTTGGGGCAAAGCAGGTATTATGGGAATGTTAGACCTTGTTTCAGAACGACGATGGGTCTCGACGGTTGAGGGCTTCGATACTGATGTTGAGGATGGTGCTGGTGATGATACAGGCTGATCAGCGGTCGCCTGTCCAATTTGCTCGGGAGCAGCTGTGGTGCTCTCCGAAGTTGCTGCAGTGGTTGCCGCAGTCGCTGCTGGAACCTCTTCGAAATCGATGTTTGCCTGCTCTTGCTCATCCGGAGCTTCAGGCTCCCTTGATGGAAGCAAGACCCCTTCGCTCACGTTCTGAAAGTTGCGCCGCCGGCGAGCACGTGAGGCCTTTGGAGGGAACGAGTTTCTCGCTTCAGGAGGTGAGTACCAGGGTAGCTGGCCATGGTCAGCAAACGAAGATCCTACAAGTTGGTACGGAACGAACCTGAGGATAAAAAGGCATGCGAGTAGTGGAAACAGGCTGTGCGACGGAAGACCGCCGAGAGGTCGGTTGAGGTGTAGATGTCTTGGAAGGTATCTCCCTTGGTGATGAGACTGCCTGCGACACTGCCGACGAAGTGACCTGAGGATTTGAATAAGGCGATTGCGGAGGTAGAGGCGGATTTGAGTAGGGCATAGGGCGTGGCCCCGGAGGCATATGTGGTTGAGAGCTTACCACCATGGGCGATCGCTGAGGGTTGTGCATTGGAGGCGGCATGCCATACTGGTTGTATTGCTGTTGTGGTGCCCATCGGGGCATCTGATATGGCATGGGAACGGGCTGGCCATAGTAGTGTGGCACATAGGGATATGCGTATGGATTGTGGCCTCCTGGGGAATGGGGGGTGGCATGCTGGTACTGGTGGTATTCATGCTGTCGTCGCGAGTAATGCTGGCCAGGCATGTTCTGCGGCGCGGGCGGGCCGCCGGGATAGTGCGGATTCATGTTGTGCGATTACTGTAGCACGGTCAGTTGTGATTGCGTGTGACTGCCGCGTGACTGACTGTATGCGCTGGTGAGGTTAGACTAGGGTCCTGACGTGGTCTGGGTTGAACTCCCGCGGGTCGTATTACACGCCCGCGCGGACAGCATGGCTTGAGTAGGTTGGTTTCCGGTAATCGCAGGAGTACATGCCCCTCCGCAGTTCGAGCAGGCTGTACAGACGGAATTATGCGACGATGGTTGGGCGGAGCGGATGAGTGGATCAGTCGAGAGAAATCGAGCTCACACAACTCCGGATGCTTGGCGCGGCACGTCAGAAGTCAGACATCAGTGGGGCACGATAGAACATCAACGACAAATTCTGTTCCTCGGCTACTTTTGGCTATCAACCACGGAAGATCTCATGAGATAATCAACATCAAAACATTAGCTGGAAGGTACTTGATATGCTAGGTGATTTGGCAGTGCTTGACTTGCTGTAATGTTGACCAAAGTGTAACAAGCTCGATATTCCGAACATCTCCACCGTCACAACTACCACAATACAGCCTACAGCCAGCACAATGCAGCGCGCCAGTCGTTGCCTACCGCAGAGCCTGCGAGGTAGCCACGGTAGTCGTTCCGCAAGTCGTTGGGCGCTTCGGTGGTCTGCGACCCGGCCAAATCGCGCAAGTAGTTGGTAAGCTTGTAGCACCAGGAGTCGCAAGGCTCGTCGGCGACCCTCCCGCCTGACGAGTAGTCGGGCTTGCAGCCGACCATATTGTGCTGCGAGTGGCTGGGCTGGTAGGTCACCATGTCGTCCCACGAGTCGTCAGCCTTCTCAGCAATCAAATAGCTTCAGTAATTGCCAGACTGGTTGGTCGTCGCGTCGGCCCAAGAGTCACGGGGCGCATCGTCGCCCTCATCGGCTGCCATTCACCCGACCGTCTTCCTGCGCCCTCTTTCCCCCTCTTCTCCATCCTGTTCTCCGCGCATCTCCCTGACCCGTTGCATTCCCTCCCAGGCGAGCCACAAGTCCGCCTCAGCCGTCTGCTTTAGCTTGCCCACTTCCCTTCCCGTGTTCCAGCTTCGGTCGCGGGATCCGTACTCGTTCGCATTGCGTCTCGATCTGCTATACCTTAGCGGGTGCATTCTCGGCACCGAAGGCGCAGACGATCTCTCACCATCTGACCCAACCTGTACATGGGAGCAACATGGGGGCTGAGCATCGGCGTTCAAGGGCCACAGGCAGTCTGGCGCCTCGTTCACCTCCTCGTCGTCATTGGTCGGGTCGTGATTGGTCGGGCTGGACAAGTCGAGCTCGGGCAGCTGAGGTGGGCTTTCCGGCACGCCGTGGCCTGAGTCACGACGTTTGCCGGGGATGATGGCGCGGATTGCTGAGGAGATGCTGGACAGGATACTGGATTTTCGAGAGATCTGGACTCTCGACTGCGCTGCTTGCTCGTTTTTAGCCTGTCCGTTCTTATGATGAAACAGTGAATGTCGTCTATATCGATGCGTAGCATAGCCAGGCGAACGTGAGCGTCGTACTGACTTTATGGAAATCGGAGTCTGTGGGCTTGAACTGCCATCTTTTCTATGCAATCTCGGCAGGAAACAACCACTAGAATTAGCGCCCTGCTGACTACTATCGAATCTGTTTGACGGTCCAACGTAGGGCGAATCATCCAGCTCAGTTGGACATATTGACACGCTAGCCGAGATGCGGCGCTGCGATTCCACGTCCTCCTCGGGGACTTGAATCAATCGGTTCATATCTTCGATGTCTTCCATGTGGTTTGTAGGTGCTATCTCACCTGGGAACGGGATTGGCGATGGAGAAGGTCCGGTAGAGGGCATGGTGGCCTTTTCTTTTGAGTATAATAGATTTTTGCACTTGTTGAACCCGCCTTTGACTAGACTGGGCACGCGCTGAACTGTGTTGATGCCCATATTGAAGATTGCCGCAGGATATGGTGGTCAGTTGTCAATATCGATGGTCCTCCAGAGATTGAGCGTGCTGATGACTGGACGGTGATAAGTAGCGAAGAAGACCAGATAAATTGAAAGATCCTGAGCCCTTCCGTCAAAAAAGCTTCAGAAGGGCATATCATGTGCAGGGACATCTCCAAATTTCCGGCCAGCATACCTGTCCAAAGGCAACTCCCAGAGCGCAAGCTTCCAGAGCGCATATTCTGCACCCATAGTCGTAGTTTTACCCCGTATGGAACTCCTCAATCCTCTCAATCCCATCCACCCCTTCCAACCCAGCCGTAATCTCCTCGACGAAAGCCTTCCCCACCTCATCAACCTCCAAACCCCTCACACCTTCCCCCTCCAAACTCGTGGTCCTCTTCCCCTCCAACCCACACGCCACGATCCTCTCAAACCACCGCAAATCCGTGCTCACATTCAATCCAATCCCATGACTCGCCACATTCCTCCTCAAATGCACCCCTAACGCGGCAATCTTGCTCTCAGGCGTGACCCACACTCCCGGATCCTCCGTCGTCATAGTGCTCAACCCATACCGCTTACATACTCTAATGATGGACTTCTCCAACAGACACACGTAGCTCCTCGGCGTTAGTCCATGCCGCCTCAAGTCCACTATAGGATATGCCACCAGCTGCCCGGGCCCGTGGAAGGTCGTTTGCCCTCCGCGGAGGGACTCGTGGAAGTCGGCGCCGGAGGAGCGGAGGTAGGCTTGCTGGGCAGGAGTGGTGGTGCCAATTTCGCGGCGGCCGCAGGTGTAGACGGGGTGGAATTGGGCGGTGATGATGGTTGGGGATGGGGCGGGAGCAGTGGTGGGGGAAGCTTTGTGTGCGAGGAAGGAGGCCACGAAGGAGTCTTGGAGCTGGCCAGCGACGGCGTAGCGGGTCAGGCCGGGTAGGGGGAGGTGGCGGAGGAGCATTGGTTGTATTGTGTTGTATGGGATGGCGGTATAAGTTAGCATGCGACTTGTGGAGGAGGATATCGTCAGGTTATTATCTCCGGTAAGTCCGATAGAAATCTTGAGCTTCATATGTGTATACAGATTCCTGCACACGCGTACACTCCAAGACAATGTAACATCTCCAACCAACATGGGCACCAAGCGCAAATCCCCCGAGCCCGATCTCCCAAAGCCTCCCCACACTAAACTCCCCGCCCTCCCCGATGGTTCGTCTCCTTCCTTCACCATCCACCATCCCACCAACTAATCACCCAACAGGCTACATCCCCTCCAAACGTCCCCTCCTGCACCCCCCTCTCCCCTCTCCCAACTCCTCCTCCCCAAAAACGATCTACATATCCCACCGCACGCCCTTCCTCTCAGCCGCCTCGCGCACCACCAAACTCCTCGCCTCGTTCGACAAGCGCGACGCCCAGTCCGCGCTCGCGTCTGCGCGCCAAGGAAAAGGCAAGGCGAAGGGCTTCAGGAGTAGGGAGGGAGACGTGGACGCTGCTGCTGCTACGCTCGCCAGGGCAGAGACGGGTGTGGGGGAGGTGGTCCTCAAGGGCACGGGGCGGGCGGTGGAGAAGACGCTATCTTTGGGATTGTGGCTGAGGGAGAGGGGATTTGGGGTGAGGATACGGACGGGAAGTGTGGGGACTGTGGATGATGTTGTTAGGGTTGAGGGGAAAGATGTTGGAGTGGAGGAGGGAGGGGAAGAGGTGCATGGAGGAGAAGACGAGGATAGGGAGGAAGAGGATGTGCCACTGGCGAGAATGAGGTATACCAGTGTGGTTGAAGTGTGGGTCTCGAGAGCGGGCTGAACGGCTGCTGAGGCGGGCCGAACGAGTCGAGTCCAGAGATACTAGAGACACCCTTTTCTGCTTCGGGGCGTTATGGAATTGAGTCGATTTCTGTGGTCCAAATTGCTGGCCTGCACTACCACAGCTGACTGGTAAGATCACCTATGAGAATGCGGACATATTGGGCTTCATAGAGGGGTGTCTGGTCGCCAGCGTACCGGTAGGCTGGGCTGGCTATTCACAAGAGTTCGGAGAGGGTACATCACAGCGAGCACGACAGATACGAATGATGAATAAGTTATACATTAATTCGTGGCAGACCATGTCTGCATGGTGGTAGCTAATATGTACAAGAAGCTTAAATCTTTTGAGATAGTTAAAGAAGCAACTCCGATCTGGATGGCTTATAGTCTAAGCAGTCGCGTCGGTGGCAGTCGCAGTGCTGCTAGTGATAGTCGAAGTCGTAGTGATGGTGACGGTAGCAGTCTCATAGACGTCCGAGCTCGACGAAGCTGAGGTTGTCACAGTGAGTGTCACCGTGCTGGTAGAAGTCGAAACCGAGTAGGAGCTCGTCTTCTTGTGCTTGTGCTTTTTGGAAGAGCTGGAAGCTTCAGTGGTGGTCTGTACCTCAGGTGCTGCAGAGGTGCCAGCAGGGACAGGAGTGGTCGTATTTGAAGCAGCGGCAGTGGATGTGCTGGTATAGCTCGCGGTTGTCGTTGACTTCCGGTGCTTTTTCTTGTGAAGCGACGAGAGCGTCGACGTATGGTGAGATGCCGTCGATGATGAAACATGTGGCGGTGTGTAGGAGGATACCGGCACATGGGCAGTAGTCTGGGGTGCAGCCGGTTTGGTGGTAGAAACGTGAAAGGAGGAAGAGCTACGGGGCTTCTTGTCATGATGGGGCTTCTGCGGAACGGACTTGCTTGTCTGGGCAGGTCGAGCATGAACACTGCTGCTATGGGTGGCACCGAAGCTAGCATGAGTAGTGCGGGTGGTGCTAGGGATGGCACGAGTGGTGTGGATTTCACTGGCCGAATGGGTGTGCTTTGGCTTCTTGCGACGGTGATCCTTCTGGGCAATCGATGGAGTAGAAATGCTTGACACGGTCGCGGACGTGCTAGTAGTGGAGCTGATAGTGGAACTCGTAGTGGCGTTTGAGGGTGAGACGCAAGCACAGGCCTCATAGATGGAGATGGCAGAGATTGCGTTCAAGGGAGAGGTGGCCCTTTTCGGTGACTCTGTCCACCAGTTGCAAAATCCTTTCACTTCACTGACTTGTTTACTAAGCAGCTTCTCTAATTCCTTGCGGCACTTGTGGATCGCCTCAGGCTTGTGAGTAGAGGCCCCAGCATGGGTACTTTGTGTCTTTCCAGTGTAGCATTGGCAGGCGTTGGAAAAGGCCTGGCTGGAAAGTTGAGGGACGGGCGAGCAGGTGCCGTTATGAGCTTGAGAAAGATACCAACGGCAGACGTCTTTTTGATCATGCTTGAAGCTCGTCTTGATTATGTTCACATCGGTGGTGTTGCATTGCTGCTGTGGAATAGCCAGCACGGCAGAGGAAAAGGCAGTGAAAAGAACTGCTAGGCTGGAAGAGAACAACATGATGAACGAGAGGATGAGACCCGAGAGACTCGAAATTCAGACAATGAGATGAGGGTATGGAGAGAATCGATGGGGATTGCTAGTCTCACAACTGGCTGGGTTTATATCACGGCATGATGCCAATAAGGGGTGTAGCTCGTCTCCTCCCACTGCGGACTACTAGAGTCGAGGTTTGCCCCTCATCTTATCGATAGTCTAAGCGTTTCTTGTTTGATTGCGATAAATGATAGCGAAGTCAAGGGCTAAATTGTCAGGTGAGAAGGGAGAATTAAGAGAGCGGGCACCGTTATGACTGTTGATGCTGTTAGATTAGATGAACATGGGACAAAAAGCTTTGCTCCTCCGCACAGCTTAGTTTCGAAACTGTGGATCGATACATGATACGAGGATCTCTAATTTATGTTCATCGCAAGAACGCTGGCGTATGGCATTGATGCTTCAGAGATCCGATGAGTGTGGGCGAAAGCATACTGGAGTCGTGAAATCAGCACTATAGCCCTAGACCTTATGACATCAAGGCACATTAGCACCCCGCGGAGAGATGGCCAATGAGAAGCAGTGCACGGGCGGTTGAGTGCCGAACGTTGTGTCGTGTTGATCATGACAGATTCAGGGGTGGCGGGCGGCGTGGACGGAGTGCCAGGAGGCGGCGGGACGAACATTGGAGTGCGTGCACCCGTGCCCAAAGCAGCACTAAGAGGTCCAGACGGCGGGCGCCCCTGTCATGGCATTAGGGTTTCGGGCATAACAAAGGTCTGTTTGTTTGAGAGGAAACAGATAGCCTAAACGCGAGGCCAGGCCAGACAGATAATCTTGGCATACGCCAAATCACGAGCCACAGCATGAGCCACAGCATGAGCCACAGCTGTCAGCCACGAGCAATTGGATGCAACACAACATCTGCAAACCTCCCTCTCCAGTGATAGCTAGAGAGCCTGTGTACGCATGCTATAATAGTGAAAGCAGGCTGTATTAGTGCCTCAGATGCCGTGCAATTCCGAGTCCTCTCATGCCCACAGGCAACCCTGCTCAATTCTTGCTCAGACTTCAAGCTGGCGTGAGAGTCGAACCAAAATCTGTTTGATAGGTATATACGCAGTGACTTGGTGATTAGAGACAGTGAATCGAAAATACGAAAGACTCTTGAGGCAAGGTAGACTTGATCTGAGCAATCAAGAAAAATTGTGGCGTGTCATTGACCAGGTAATGGCGTAAGGAGTGGTGGATGCATAAGACTATCAATTTTGCGGAGCATCATATGGGAATATCAAACTAAACAAAACACTCAAAGGCCTTTACTAATGACCAGGACAGACCCCATTTTTGCACCAAAATATTCTAAGAGAGTCTCCGCACCTATATAGAAGTAATTGGATCATTTCAGACCAATTTGGACGACATGTCTCTCCATTCACTGGCGAGAGACGCTCGGCCAGCACGGATTGAAGCGCAAGCGAATTTTGGCCGAGCTTCAGTGACATCAGATATCAGACCACAGCCATGGCGTATCGTATCTGTCTACACGTTTGTTTCACCTCTACATAGTTTCAGCATTGAACGCAGGCAAAAATAAGACGATCACGGTTGTGCTGAGCTATTTATTGCACTTGGCAGCCAGAAGTGGATACCGAGGGTCTTGCCAGCCTCTTTTCTATTGAACGGCTTCCGCTTTCAGCGCCTGGAGTTTGCGACACCATCATGCAGCAATTCTTGGTGACTGTGAAGGGAGTGCCGATCTTCCGTACTCAATGTCAAGCGCTGTAGTCTGCTCGGCGAAGCCGTGCGGTCACCAAAGAATCATGGTTTGGCCATTGTTGTCGGCCCACGGCGAGCTCTGTGAAGCTATTGGAGACCCACCACAGACGATATCCACAGGTGATACTCAAGGGCGTTCTGCAATCTCTGCTTGATCATTGTCTTCGTTGCTAGGTACGAGCATTGTTGTTTGCCAGCGTACCGGAATATACGTATGCATTACAACCTCCTCGAGATGCCGTTTTGCCGCCACATTCGCCACTACGAAACCATACGTATTCTATCAAGGGCGTACGTTGAAGATCAACGCTCGAGGGCGATAGGATGGCGCTTCATAACTCAGGGTCAAATTGGACATGGTCGCTGTCATTGTATGCTGGCCATACTGCCTCAAGGATTAAAGCCGGGTGGCTGGAAACCGTTCAAAGAGCCGCAGTGATGCCACACACGTAAGCTCCATAGGCATCGGCGGAGTGTTTGGACCCTCGTGCCGCCGATAACACTGGCCGTTGACCGTCGCCTAGGAAAGACGGGTGCCGAGGGGTAAATTGGGCAAGAAGGAAAAAAGACGGTTGCAGGGGATCCCGGCTTGGCACAGGATTCACGGCTGACCTCGCACACACGCGACACTCCTCACTCACTCTGGATTCATCCTCGTTAGCCAATGCGTCGTCAACAATGACGGCGACACACCCCTGACCAGCCTATCGCACAGTCCATGCGCTGCGTACACGGCATGTCTAGCCTGACACTACCATATTCTCGTCCATGCTGCTCATCCTAGCTCCATCTCTGCTCGTGCCGTCAACATTATTTCCCACAACGGCTTTTGACCGATGACAATATGATGCCCTCTCACAGGCCACCATGGGTCCAACGGTGGCGCTCATCTCCAGCTCTATTGATTCGGTCTAGTCGGCATCCCTACAACGTCTCTAATGTTCCGTCCATCTTGTCCTCATTTGGACGTTGAAGGGAGATTGTCGTGTCAACCCACTGACAGTTACAAGGCAGATAACCAAGAATTCAGGGAGGTCAGTCTGTGCAGCCATCTTTCTATAAAGTCAAGCCATCCACTCGCCCTAATTCCAGAATCATCACCCAGCAATCCAGTCATTCATTCATTCATTCGCTACACTACTACACCAATCGCACCTAATAATCTTTTAATTTTCCCCTTCACTCATTTAATCAGTCGAAATGGCTCGTCTCCAAGGACTTCTTCTTTTCTTTGCCCTCCTCGTCGCCGTCTACGGTGCCGCCACCCCCAAGCACTACCGCGCCAAGTTCTGCAAGAACCACCACGGTGCCATCAAGAAGGTTCGCAACTCCTTCGCCTACCCTAGGGAGTTCTGCTTGTGGTACAACAGCGCCCTGCGTACCCATGCTCCCTTTGAGCACCTTCCCTACACCCAGGTGACCAACGCCTGCGAGTGCATCATGGAGGCCAAGCCCAGCAAGAAGCCCACTGACTTCACCGCTCCTGATGACTTCGCCCCCGTCTGCGACAACGCCCTCAAGAGGAAGTTGGCCGGCATCACCTACGCCCAGCCCAAGAACTTCTGCAAGTTCTGGGGCAACGGCGCCGGCGCTCACTTCCGCAAGGTCGGTCCTTTCCACAAGCAGGGTCTGACCAACATGGACACCTACAACGCCTGTGCCTGCTACGATCTGTTCACCTACGGCAACCCTACCACCACTACCACCGGCACCGACGAGCAGCCTTCCGCTACCAACACCGACGAGCAGCCTTCCGCTACCACCACCAACACCGACGAGCAGCCTTCCGCTACCATCACCAACTCCGACGTGCAGCCTTCCGCCACCGTCACCGATGCTGACAACTCGTCTTCCGCCTCCTCCACCGGCACCGACGTGCAGCCTTCTGCCACCGTCACGGATGCTGACATCTCGTCTTCCGCAACCCCTTCCGCTACTGGCAGCGAAGTTGACAGCTCCTCCGCCAGCCCCACCCCCGCTCCTACTTCCAGCCAGAGCGCTGACTCGTCGTCTTCCACCTCTGCCAGCACCACCTCTGCCAGCACCACCAACGCTCCCTCCTCCTCGTCGGCCAGCCCTAGCACCACCTCCTTCTCGGCTGCTTCCTCCTCCACTTCTTCCGCTGCTTCCTCTTCCTCGTCTTCCGCCTAAGGAACGACAGTCTAGTCTCAGGAATGGAAAAAGCATTGCGGAGGTGCACCGCTACCAACTGCACAGGGTATTAGATTTGTTTACAGTCTCGCATTTCACTTCAAAACCGAGCCATTTCGGCCGAACTAATTTTTACATACCTCCCTCTGCTTCGGCAGCATTCTTACAATGCTGCATCGTTGCATGGGCTTTTTTTAATGAAAAAGGATTATTGGTGTACACAAAAAACATTCTGCTCCCTGTCTTCTGCACTCTGTGACTGCTTCCCTGACCATTGTTTACTCGCAGCGATGTTAGGGTTCCTCGGCCAATTTCCGATATAAAACGGCGCCTGAAGTCGGCGGGTCGACCAGCCCTCTGCATTACGACGCTCTTGTACCCGGTGCAATCTGGAAATTCAGCGGCTGGCCCACTTGAAATACTGACAAGTCGGATCGTGATCAGGAGAGGCTAGCTGTATGGATCAGCATCGTGGTCTAGACTTTGGCATGGCTGCGGCTGATCCTGAATTGGTCGGCATGGCTGACATACATGTGCTTGTGCCAGGTCGGGAAAAGCCCTTATGTGTCTGGACAACCATTACGCCTTCGTGAATACGCAACTTTCAGCACATGAGCTTATTGCAAGTGCAAGTTTTTTTTTTTGAAAAAGTATATCAAAGAAGATGACCATCGTACCTGCAAGCAAATATCCAAAACATCGTCGAGACCCTGGTAGTCCGCAAGGATTCCGTCCATTCTGTAGATCAGGCAGTCCTATGCTACTTGGTGGCTTCGGGTTGTCATATCCGAGCCAGCGCCACTTGCCAATGTAGTCGCTTGGCCTCTCATCCCTTCGATGTCCGCCCGCGGAGCCACACATGCTTTCCCGTCTCGACAAGGCCACATAGTTTGCGTCAAGGTCACACGTACAAGCGCGAATCGCAAGACCTCTCATAAAATTCTAAGGGAAGATCAAATTCATATGCTTGCTAAAACACGCTCATCCGCCCAGGGGGATATCATCCGCTACAAAATACAATACATGCAAAAAAAAAAAAATCCACCCCATCCCCAACCACCTCAACCATGCATCATAACCACACTCCCATCCTTCTCAACCACACTCTCCCCCTCCCCGCCCTCCTCCCCCGTCACCTTATAAGTCTTACTAACAATAATCCCCGCCGTATCATCATCATCCATACTGTCCGCATCTTCCACCTCCACCGGCCTCGACTTATGGCGCGACTGCATAGCCATGGTATCGCCCCTACTCTGGCCCGGCTGCGTAGTCCCCTTACTCGTCGCCCTCGAGCTCCTGATGCCGTAGAAGATCTTCAAGAACAGCGGGCGGAGGACGGGGATAGAGGTGAGGATCACGATGGCCCAGAACTCGATGATGACCCACAGCATGAACGGACCGAAGGCGTGGGTGACGTCGCCGACGGTGTTGGCGTTGGGGACTTTGGTCAGGCGGAGGACGGAGGCTATCATTGGTAACAGACCGACGCCCATCAGGATGCAGAACATGATTTTGACGCGGAGGGTGGTTTGGAGGTTGTACACGATGGTGATGGGCCAGAGGGCGAGGATGAGGTCTGCTAGTGCGCCGGTTGCTGGACACTGTTAGTAGGGTAGAGAGATGAGAGGGCAGGGGAAGACGAACCGCCTTGGAAGTAAGACCAGCTGAGGGCGAGATTTCCGCGGTCGCAGTTGCCGGCAAGGAGGCGGTTCCAGAGTTTGGAATTGGGGTCGCATTGAGTCGCAGAGAAGACGATCTGAAGGAGGTTGACGACGGCGCAGACTCCGCCTAGGATGTATAGAGCCCACTTGCGCTTTCGGGCTGTGGGGCCTTGGATCTGCAGCATCAGAGCGATCATGGACCATTTTGCGAATGTCGTGGCAACTAGGCCAAAGAAGAGGGCGATGTAGGTGTAGTGAATGACGTCGACTATATCAGGGTAGGTGAGGCGGGACATGTGGTTTCCCAGACCGTGGAGGGTGGAGATTACTACTGCGATCGCGGCGATGAGCCCGAAAACGCCGCAGATGGCCACCCAGATGAAGTCCCATCGCCAGGAACCGTTGATGTGACTTGCGACCAGGCCGCGGAGGATGATACAGAAGAGGGCGACGGTGGTTAGGACGACGCCTACGGCTAGGATGGTGGGGGCGTCGCCCCCGAATGCGGTCATCATGCGTGTGGAGGAGGACGGTGAAGTGAGGGGAGAGCAGAGGGGTAATATAGTACAGGCACTTGGCTGCACATGCAGAGGTGGAGAGTCGTCAGGGGGGAGGATGGAGTAAGGCGTGCCAATGTCTCCGGATCCATGGGACTCTTGTACCCTTGAGGCCGGCCATGTGGTCGTTAGGCGGCCGTGTCTCGACCGTGGGAAGAGGTCTTAGCTGTGTAGTTGGGAATCACCGGGATGACTGATATGATGGAAGGATTACTTGGCTTGTGAATGTCTCACCTACCGTACGTGTAATTGGTGATGGATTATGGAGCGTGCTTCGACGTTGAATAACCGGCCGAAAAGCGAGGACATTTTTTTATGCCTTGGCACACAAGCGGCGTTGGAACGTCGGACAAGGCCAGAGACCGGAGAACGGGGGCCCGGGGAGGGTGGTCAAGAAATCTCCGAGGCTGCCTAGATTCATGCACGGCGCACGTGGGAAGCTATAGGAATGCTCCGCCTTGAAATGCTTGTAATGTGCATATGCAGTCGGACCGAATTCGAGTATGTTGGGTCTTGAAAAAGGCTATAAAGAGCTACTTGTCTCCTGTCGTCGTGGCACCAGTGGCTTGGCTTATTGGCGGTCAATATAGTACGTAAAGCACTACCCGGTCGTCGCGCACGCCGCCGCAGCATGCTTTGCACCAGCGCAACGCTTATGACGACAGCCGTGTAGAAAAATTGTTTTCTCAGGACAATTTAGGAAGCGCGAATGAGATTAGATCAGGTGGTGTGATGGATAACTTGCTAAAGATCAAGATATGTCATGCATTGCAGATCCCCATCTACAGTCATCTACTGTCTGGTATAGTGGCTGCCACGTGCTGTATGTCGGCTCTGTATTCCTCCAGCGATAGCGCATAGCCGCAACAAAAACCAGGACCAGGAACCAGGAACGAAAACGAAGATGGTGTGATGTCTAGCATCCCTTAAACTCGATCAAGGTTGGAACAAACAGATACCGGCCCTCGGTTCGGACGCCGCGGCCATCCGTGCCCCAAGCCTTTGTTGAGTTTGTTTCACTGCGCATGGCAGGCCGATACGAGTCTTTCCCGGTTGTCAACCATTTGTGATCCGTCGGATCCCGGCCTGCCAATGAGGAACATGGCGCAAAGTGAAATGTGAAGAATTGTGCATGTCCAGGCAGATGGTTGGCTGTTTCGTTCAAGCTCAGCTTGTTCGCCAGAGACTTCCCGAGCTGGGTTTTTTGATCAGTGGTTCTTGCCCGTTCGGCGCCCTGGCTTTCGACAGGCGGATTCGCCGAGCCTCTTCCGAAAGACAAACTCATCACAGTCTGTCTGTACATGCTGTCTTGCGCTATACTGTCGCTCACCGCCATGAGACCAAGACATCACATCAGGGTAGAGGAGAGCTTTGGCTGTTGCCCTAATGCTAAAATCAAGCGGTGACCATATCTTGGGTAAGCTTGTCTGTGGGGGCTAACACGGTCGTGCAGCTGGCTCTTGCTGCATCGGAGATGGTGTCCTCAAAGATCCCCTTTGCTTGGGCTGTCGGGCATCCTCCACTCTCCATCAGATAACCAACAGCCCACTGCGGCACTCCCGCCTCCGCGAGTGTCCGCAAATTTCAACACATCCTCCCTTGTCGTCCCGTTGGCCGTAAATACTGGCCTTCATAACATTGTGACGGTTCTGCTATAGCGACAGTGTGCTTAGGCTGACAGATTTGCGCCGCTGGCCTCGAAAGTCGAATGCACCTCTGTCATTGGCCTCGACTCAATCTGGCTAGACACAAGTCAGCCACCATTGCTCTGTCCAATCATGGCTGATGTAGGCGCTTCCATGCAGTTCAGCTGGTAAGATCCAATGCACTTCCCACTTTTGCGCCTTTGCGCTGCCCCCGCCTTCATCCGATAAAGAACTACTTCTTCTCTGCGCCGAGGGTTGGTCGGGGCGCACTTCATGCTTGCGCTCAAGAGCCGCTCGGCGGTGCAGAGTCACGATTGGTCTGAAGGAGCATATCAATGTACAAAAACAAACTTGATTGAACAATGGAAGGTCGACGACTCAACCTCCTCTGCATCGATGGGGGTGGTATCAAAGGGCTTTCAGCTCTCTATATTATCCGGAAATTGATGGAGTTCATTGATCACGACAATCCGCCCAAACCATGTAAGGTCTTCGACATGATTGGTGGTACTAGCACAGGCGGCTTGATCGCTGTCATGCTGGGTCGACTCGATATGACCGTCGACGAATGTATCGAACAGTATCGTACCTTGCAGAACAACGTCTTTCACGAGATGAACAAAATTGAGCGTTCCAGTAGCACACAAGGCCGATACGACCATGTCGCTCTTGAAGAAGCTGTGAAGGTCCTCTTGCGGTCGAGGGGTCGCCATGAAAATGAGCTTCTTAAAAACCTCGACGAAAATGGATGCAAAGTGTTGGTCATTCAAGCCATGGCAATATTCATGGACTCCGCTAATCTTATTTTGCAAGATTCGTCACTGTCACCAACAGTGGCAGCTCAACTGCTGAAGTCATTGCCTCATACTATCGCCGGCGAGGTTCAGCAGAGGTATGGAACATCGCCAAGATCTGGGAAGCAATCAGGGCCACTTCTGCTGCACCAGATTTATTTGCTCCTATCAATATTGGTATTAGAAGGTATCTTGGTGGTGGTACTGGTGCCAACAATCCAGTCTCCGTCATGTGGCGAGAGGCCTCTGACCACTTCTGTTCCGATGGTAGTCTTGAGGACGAACTAAACTGTCTTGTCTCGATAGGTTCTGGCATCAAATCATTGACCCGATTTGGCGAGAGCACATCTGCTTTGCGGAGAACGCTCGCTGCCATTGCTACAGAAACAGAAGCAACTGCACGAGGTTTTCTCGACACGAGGTTTGCTCTCTTCGATGCCGGTATTTACCACAGATTTAGTGCTCCAAGTGTCGGAGATGTCGCTATTGAGAAACCAGAAGACACAAGCGTGGTTCAGATGACCGATCATTATATAAGTGGCAACGAAACACAAGACCGTATGCTGATTTGTTCCGCACAGTTGGTCAAACGACATGGTGCGTTCTCGTTTTACCTGTCCGAACTCCATTCCTTAATCAGTCATGCTCTCATCGCTTTCATCTCTGACCTACCTGAAATAGTAGTCACAGGCTCCTACCATGTCTCTGCGCAAAAGTCGAGCCGTGACCAACATGGAAGCAACGATCCACGCCAGAGTAAGCAAGCTCTGGCCCGCAACAAACGATATTCTCGGAATATTATGCGCCATAAGAGTACGCCTGTCCATTCGATGACTTTGTCACTGGTATTTACTTGCTATCAGACGCTTCAAGAAAGGAGGTTTTCGACATGCCCGAACACATTTCCACGTATCTTGCAGATCGTACCAAAAAGCGTCTCGGCTCTGCCAGACATCCTGATACCACGAACTGGATCTTCGACAACGAAAATTTCCGTCAATGGTTGGAAAATGAATCTGGTTCATGTTTTGCCCTCACTGGTATCAGTAGGTCTTCTCTATATTTTCCTGGCCAACCATCTGCTGATTGAAGCCCAACCAGTTGGCTCTGGAAAAACGACTTGCACGTATGTTTGTTCCGGCTTGACCTTCTCGAATAAGTCTTGACTTTGTAGGACTAATGTCATCGATTTTCTTCAACACTGGTCAAAATCACATCGTCGTCAAGTATTTCATTTCTTCTACGAAACACTCATTCCTCAACGCTTGTTGGGTGTTCATGCACTGGAGGCCTTCCTCAAACAGATGATCTTACTGAATCCGGAACTACCTAAAGACCTTCAGCAACGCCTGGAGGATTATTATGGGCCTGAGCCTAGCCGTCCGCCAATCGAACAGCTGGGCACAGATTTGATCCTGCCCCTGATCCGTTGTCTCCGAAATCCCATTTTCGTCATCGATGGACTTGACGAGTGTGAGCAAAATTCCCGGCAAGACTTAATCGAGATCCTCTCGCCGATCGTTGCCGAAGGATCCCTCCTCTTCATTTCCACAAGGGATGCTTCTGATCTGAGTAGCAGATTTCCTCATCTCCTCACAGCCCAGTGTTCCACCAGAGAAAGCGGCGTTCGCCACGATCTTGATATCTTCATCTCTTCCTTGATACATCAACAGAACACCAGGCGGATACTCACTAAGGACCAGGAGGTGCTGAAAACGATCAAAACTACATTGCTAGAAAAAGCAGGATCCATGTAAGTTCAATTACGGAAACTCCGAGTTGATCATGTGTCGACCTTTTTAGGTTCCTCTGGGTCAAGCTGCTTGTTTTGGATCTCTGGAGCGAATGCAGTGATACTGGAATCGAAGATTACCTTGCGAACCGGCTACCGGCAGATCTCGAAGAGACCTATGCCCGATGCATGCGTCGGGTTCACCCGTCCAGAGTCGAACTTTCGACGGATATGTTCCGACTTGTCTGCAGTGCTGTCGAACCTTTTAATATCAACGAACTGTGTGCTATGCTCACGCTAAGTATGAAGGCTGCGCAACAAAACGGATGCCTCGTATTCAAGCGAGCAGAGCCACTACCCGAGGTCCTCATTCGGGACTGTGGAGTACACCTTGTCGCTGTCGATGAATGTGGTCTGGTTCTACCCGTACATCATTCTGTTCAACAGCATGTTTTCCCCAAGAAGTTTGTACCATATGGAGAAGATAGTGCATTACAGTGGCAAAGAATAGTAGCCGAACTTAACATTGGCATGATCTGCATGCTGTTAATCCAGCAGCACCTGGACCAAGCGCTGGTCAGGCGGAGATCAAAGTATAATAATCTTTCCGTGATGCACTTTCAGCCCTTGACGGTCTTCAATCACATCAGCAGTATTTTCGGGGATCGCGACCAACCTAAGCAAATTCCTGGACCATCTTTGTTCACCAGCTCAGCGGCTGAGTCTATGAGGAGCCAAGTCTTGTTGGCTTACGCGCAAAGAAGCTGGATACAGAGTAACCGTCAGATTGGGCGCATTGTTCATTTTTCGCTAACAAAAGCACTCCCATCAAGCTGGCCTTTGTTTATGAAGTTGACTTCGGAGCAGCACGAAAACGTATCGTTTCCGTGGCCGAGATTCGAGACCAATCATTTGCATGGTTTGTTCGTTTGGGCGGTGACACATAATCATGTCCCACTTATAGATGTCTTAAAGCAACCATGTTGTTCCGAGACCGTCAAGAAGCTGGATTTATTCAACAAACCTCTCCTGCCACCAAATCAAGGATTTGCTCTCCACCATGCCGCCCAGTCTGGTGATGAGAGGTTTTTCAGGGTTCTGTGGACCGTTGTAGACATTTGGAAAGCTGATCTTGATGGCAATACGGCTTTGCATATTGGCGCTCGAACTGGAAATGGGTTTGCAACCAGGTCATACCGTCTCATCGAATCGTTCCCGAACAAGATCGGCAGCGTCAGTCTTCGAAAGTCCAAGACACAGATTTTTGAGCGCTCGTCGGCCACACCTTTGACAAACTCAGCGCTGCAGAATCCCCTGCATATGGCTGTCATGGGCGGGCGTGTAGACTGTGTTCGCGATGCTATCGGGCTTGCAATTGCTTTAATGGGGGTCATGCTCACGGAGGTCACGGAGACAACGAGACCAGCTTTTTTACATGGAGAACACCTCTGGATTTACCACACAGATGTTGATGGCAACATGCCTCTCGATTATGCAATCATGACTGGCAGCGTTAAATTCCTCGAAAGCTGTCTTGCCTGTTTCGCAGAAGCCAAGTTGAATCACGTTCGTTATGACGGCCTTTTGCTGACAAAGGCAATCAAGCTGCAAAAATGGGATCACGCTATATTTCTTGTGGAGAACAAGAGCATCGATATTTCATACCCTTTTGATACCTCGCACCCACTCCCGGACCCAGATTTGCCAGTCGCTCGGTCTTTGTTCGAAGCCATCGTGGTCGCAAGGCCGGTGTGGATACCTATGCTACTGGAGGACGCCTGGAGAGTAGGAACAATTGCTAAAGAGGGCTGGCATGACTGGCTGATGTCGCTACATTTGCTTCCAAGAAGAGACGATCTCGACCTCAAACTTTTTACACTTTGCCAGATCATTCACCGCACCCGTGCTGATGAGCCATTTTACTATAATCGCCGTGTAATACCACCCCATTGGCTGCCGGGACTTGACATGGAGTGGAGCAAACTTGCTCAAATTCCTGATCGGAACTGGGAAAGCGTAGTTGTCGCAGAAGCAGTAGCGACAAAAAACCACCACATACTGCATATTATACTAGACCTTCGATGTCAGCTGCAGCCATACGTTTTGTATTCGGCAGCTCGTTCCGGCGATATCTACGCCATTGATCTCTTGCTCGAATTGAGGGATGCAGCCTGGGCAGCCGCGATCCATCGCGAGTCGGCTGCTAGAATCGCCGAACGGCATGGCAATGTCCATGCCTTTCTCAAGCTGAGAGGCGACGACCAATTTCCAACCATTTCTCGCGAGTGGCTTCTCAGTATCGATGATTTCATATTTTTCTGTCTTCAAAAAGAGCAAGATATCTTGCTTCCCTTGATAGCATCCGTCGAAGGGGATCGGATTGCGGATAGAATGTTATGGTATGCGAGCGCTCTCGGTGTCACAGATCTGGCCATCAAAATGCTGGACGAAAGGGCTGCGTATATCAATTATCAAGGAAAAGACTCGACCACTGCTCTTTGGCAGGCTGCATATTCCGCGTCTTGGAACCTAGTCATTGCGCTTCTTCTGCGTGGTGCTGACGCCACTATTGCGGCTGGTGGTTCGGGGCTCAGCCCAAAAGAGCCGTTCGAAGGTTCAAGGCCAAATATTACGGACAGAGATATGGAGGAGGCACGCACACCGAGGGAGCTTGCACTGTTCCTTCATGGGCCTGGAGAACGGGATACAGTGCACTGGCGTGCTATAATGAAGCTCGAGGATCGGGAAGCGGGCAGTTGTCGACCTCCAACGATTGTCCTGACGCCGGCTTTTTAGCCATGTTCAAAGACGAGGCTGGGCTGGTCACATGTCCTGAGCGAAGTTTTGGACAGAGACGATCAGCCGTGCCATAAGTCTACAATGGCGTCTCATGAAGGACCTCATGACCGCAGAAGTAGCTGCCAAAACGGAAGTTGTCCACATTCCCAGTATCGAATGATCTCGGGGGTAGCATCTCATTGACGAGTAGGAACGGAGCTAGCGGTCCGCTAGATTCAGACGATCACCAGGGAAACTTCCCGCCTTGGGTAGAGCTTGATTAGCTACAATACATTGTTCATGAAAGCCATCGACTTCGAGCATCCGGTGTGGGAAAGGAACGTGCCATTATCGAGGAAGGTTTAGAGCTATGGTACTTGACATGGTCCTTGGTCATTCCAAGATATTTGTATCACCTTGAGCTCGTTCGGAGGTTGTGTAGCTCGTGGCGGGCGGACACACATGTATCCAAGAAGATTGAAATACAGTCAATGAAGCTTTGATCTGTGGGAAGTGATACAGCTTGGATCGCTTGGGTTATATACATGAGTTGCTTCGTTGGTGAGATCTATCTACAAATGGTCAAACATCTGATATGGATGACAGACCACACCAAGTAAGCCATGTCCGCCGTGATAGGCACCACTAAATCCGGGAACTCCAGCCAATCGAATGCTTAGCTACAGTATTTGATCCGATAGGACGAAAGCTCAGAGTTCAGCGCTTCCATAAAGCTTCATCCCTTATCGTTGGACACATATATGTTGCGAGCAGGGTCCTGTATTGGATTGCTCTGGTAGTATACAAATTTTGAAGACGATTTGTTAGGATACCGAAAAGCGATCATAATCATGGTCATCGTCGTTTAAAAGGACTCCGATCTCCCTAAATGTTTGAACACACCGACAAAGCAGGCCAAGAAGGCACGGCAGCTGGTTGATTTGCACTCCAACGGCATTAAGTCCATGAAGACTCGAGCCCCTCGGCCGCAGGGGTTTTTCAGCAGGACCGTCATCGTCATGCTCGAAGACGGCCGAGAAGTCGTGATACAATTCCGGCCTGAACCCCTCGACATCAAGCCCTTTGAGGTAGCTCGAAGTGCACTCGGCGTTGCCGTCCCTGAAGTTAAGCTGCTTCGGGACCCAGAACTCGCGGCGGAGAGTATGTGGCCTTACTGGATGACTTGCATACCAGGCAAGACCTGGAGCGAAGGTGCCAGAGGGAAATACGCCGCAACGCGGGTATCCATCGTGCGATCTCTGGGCCGAATGCTTGCCAAGGGATATGTTGCCGAAGCCCTCACGCACCGCAACAACTATAGATGGACACATTCGTCCACATCTGCAACTCATCCTGGCTTCAAACGACGCCCAAATCCGCCAATTCCACAGCACTGCACACACCATGCTGGCGAAGCTGGACAAGCTCAAGATCTTACCGCTCTTTGTAGCCCACTTTGATCTGAACGACGTCAACATAATGGTCGACAACAACTACGAGGTCTCCGGCATCGTAGACTGGGAGCTATCCACACCTCTACCTTTCGGGATGGGCTTTGCTCGCATCCATACACTTGCGGGTGAGTACTCGGATCGGAAATTCTGCGTTCCGGACGAGTTTGAGGATGCAGAGAGGGGGTTCTGGGAGGAGATACAGGATGGGATACCGGACCATGTTCGAAAAGTGTTCAAGGATAGCCCGGAGCTTATACAAGATGCTGTACTTCTGGGGACCCTACTGGATGCTTTCCAGCTCGATGATGGTAAGATCGGAGGCTACAATCAGGCGGTGGTTGAGGCCCTCCCGAAACTGCTCACTTATCAGTTGCCTATGGTCAGGGGCGATGCATCACCGTACTCGGTATGAGAAGGTCACTGGGATGCCAGGGTCCTACTTCTCGGTACACTGAAGGGTACAAACGAATTCCCTTATCCCCGGTCTCAAAAGGTTCCATCTTTATCAAACCCCACCTGGGACCGCATCTCTTATCCCCGTCCTCCTTGCCATGGCGCCTCGGAGATGTATCGATGTCCTCCACACCCCGCATTATCCCACTGTCGACTCACCATTTCTAATCGACCACCCTTCCTGACCCTCTTACCGGGCTGATCTCCGCTGGCACAGAAGGAGAACTACTTGCACTCCGCGACGAGCTCAGAAGCTGGCAGCAACAGCGCGCGGATGTGTGCCTGGCCAATGAAGAGCAGCGTCAGTCGGTGTGAGCGCTGAAACTTGACGTCGTTGTTGTCGTCCTGGGCATCGGCGATGTTTCAGTGTTCATGAGATCTTCAATACACATGGTTTGTATTGCTCTGGCGTAGGCGGCATGAACGGCGATTGCGTCGGCCTTCTCGCTCTCGAAGGTCGCGGTGTTTGGCGGTGCGTCTCAGTGCCATTCGGAAGCGTGGCTGGGAGAGCGAGCAGGGTGGTAACCCAAAGGACTGTGAGATCGTTGCTGGGAATGAGGGTGTTAAAGTATCTTGAATTGAATCGATGCATAAAACTCACGATAGATTATATAGGTAGTCGGGGCCGCGACTCTCCCAGATGAGCTTTTAAAAAGGCATGTGCAGCAACGATATGTCCTTGTCTCCCGTCCAGAACCAGGGTATGACGAGCAGGTCTTGCTTCACTATAGGGGAAGATTTTGTCGTGGCAACACAGCGGACTATGGAGATGCATGTCGGTGAGGACTCTGCCAGGTGCGAAACGGAGCGTCCAATTCTTGCCTTTGACGAAAGCGCAGCTGGTCAGAATCATGGCCAGAAATTCTGCGGAGCTTTTCTGTTGACACTCTTCGCCTTAGGGTATCTTTATCCTCAGCTATCTGGATGTCTGCGGCCGCCCCCACTATTTCGTCTCGGTCGTAGAGAAAACGCCATTCAGATATTCTTCCACGTATCGTGAGCTCATTGTAATTGCCATAACCTATCTTGAGCTATACGTGAGTGCCTGCACCCGCAAATCGGCATCTTTAGGCTTTCTTGGATCATCCAGGCTTTCTACTCCGGTTGTTGAGGTGATTTGCTGGTTTATCAAAGTCTCAGCCAGGTCACGCGGAGTGTTGTCCCCCATGTCGTGCGGCTTCGATGTGTTTTGTCACAAGAGATGAATGAGCTTGAGCCAGGACCAGGTGTTTTTGGAGAGCGGAAGACAAAATTGGAATGCGGGAAGAGAACAAACCGAAATGGACGAAGTGGTGAAAATGAATACAAATCATGATTGCGTTTTACAAGCACATACCGCAAGGTTCACGGCGTCCACGTATTCCCATCTTCCAAATGCTGTGCATAGAGCGGTGGTACGTTGTGCTCAGCCAGCAGCGTGGCAGCCAGCATAATCGCTATATTAAGCATATCCTGTATAGCACTTACTGTATGTCTGCGTCTCTGACGGATGATGACGGATAAACGCATACGACTGCCCTGTATGAACGCACCAACTCACACGATGCGACCGTGATCAGGTTGGTCTTTTGGTACGCGTAGGCTACGTATTTGAATTCGTTCACCTGGACCGGCGGTCTCCAGCATCGTGAAGGCTCGGGGCGGCTCGGGGAAGCGTCCGCCGAATTTGGCACCAACCAGGGACGGGCAGGCCCGATCACCCGGTCCATGCGGAACAACCCAGGCCCGCAACTGCCAGAAGCCCAGTCCCTGGTCCCCCGTTGCGAGGCCCACATGGTCGGGATGCGAACTGCTACCCAGGCAGGATGCACCATTGTTCGTTCAGCCTGCGATGCCAGCATCTCCAAGCAACATGACCGGCAAGTGGTTTGGAAGAAAAGATATTGAGTAATAAATCAATCGCTAATGCTAAGGTCGACTTTTCCATCGCCCCCACAATGCTGAATTGCCGGTCATAAATTCGTACTTTACATTCGTCCTCGATGCCCTTTCCCTCTCCCACCATCGAGCATCACCTCGACCCCACCGACAAGGCTCTCACCTCCACCGCCACTGCCCCATCCTTCTCCAGCTCCCTCTCATCAACCGGTATCGTCTGCAACGACAAATGTGTCGTCGACTTGACCGTCGTATCCAGCCACTTATTAACGAGCGGCTTGAGTGCTGCCAGACACAGACACAGTATCGCGACTTGTGTCTCTATCGTCGCAATACAATCAATGAATATCGCAGGGTTCATGTCGTCCGTATCGACAAAGTTCCATCCGTGCGATCCTGAGAGCACGATGACCACGACCGCCATGACGCCCGCCACGCATCCCAGCAACAGAATGACGCCGATGGAAAGTTTCGTCCGACGATTCATCTGGGACTTCCATATCACGGTCGCAGGAATGAGAGCCATGAGCCAGTCAAGCATAGCGTCGGCATAGTACCCCACGTCGAACAGGTCATTGAGGATGTTGTCGGAGATGCACTTGACGTCCGCACGCGTAGAGCCAAGGTTAGCGGGCGAGCCGCAGGCGAAGAGGTAGATGAATGCGAACGTGAACTGAAAAAGAAAGTAGAGCGACACGGTGACGATGATGATCCATCGGTGCCAGCGGAGATTGAGCTCCGGCGGAATGACGCGGAGGTAGAATGCGGCGTAGGCGAGGCGGGCGAAGGCTTCGGCGAGGAGGTAGGGGATGACATCGATCGTGCCGGTCTGGTTGGTTTAGAGAAGAACTTGCTTGTGTGATGTGTTAGGAGATGCCCTTACCAGAATTGACATGTACCAGCCAGCAACAATGCCGTCTTTTTGCAGCAACCGCCAGGACACTGCGTCGAGTATACAAGCCGCGTTGAACATTATCTGCCACAATCAGCATCGGGTTTCGAGGTAGAGTCAGTATTGTACTCACTGCCGCTACAAGTAATAACCAATCATCCACTCCAATCTTCTTGACCAGAAAATACCGGACGTA
Organism: Myriangium duriaei CBS 260.36; assembly: GCA_010093895.1. NCBI lineage: Eukaryota > Fungi > Ascomycota > Dothideomycetes > Myriangiales > Myriangiaceae > Myriangium > Myriangium duriaei. Next base: position 170,063 of record ML996089.1, read on the forward strand.
CAGCCGAAGAGCCATGAATCCTGTCGTTATGACTACACAAGCCGCATCAAGTCCTATTATGCTGCCATAATTGTTGCGGTAGGCCGCCGCATCGGCGGCCGTCGGGCCCGCAGACGAAGTGTCTGACATATCGGAAAGAGCCCCGGCGTATCAAGCCATCAATATTCTGTGATATCGAGGCGAAGGAACCGGAATTTCGATGTACCCACAGAAATAAAGAGTAGATAGGTTATTTGATCAAAAGGCTCAAGAAAATGGACTGGAGTTTGGGGTGGATAGACCAGGGCCTTGAAGCTTTGATTAGACGAAAGCCGTTGTAACGGTCGAGCTGCAGACCTCCAAGATCCCCCAAAACGGTTGCCGCCACCACCAACCACAAGCCATGAAACTCAATCGATGAAAACAGTTCGATTGGTCGGTTGCTCATTGGGGCCAATCAGACCTCGCAACAGTACTGTAGTTCGCTTTGGCGGGATTCTGTCCAGTAAGGTCCATCTCGTGGTCGACAGAACTGCTCTGCGGTGTGCAACGGACCTGCAGCAAGAATTGCGTGGCCCCATTACCGTGATTATTGATCGTAGAAAATGTCCATTACTCGTAGACTCCAGCAAGTTAGTAGCCCTCCTGCAGATGTGGCTTGCCACTGCAGTTCCGAAGGATGTCCGAAAATTGGCGTGCAAGGCCGGAAGCACTCAAGGAAGTCTTTTCGTATGCTAGTGAAGACAGAGAAGAGTGTGATTGACAGTTGCGTAGGGCCGAAATAACCGGAGGCCAGATAGGTGGAGACAGACAAAGGTAAGCATAGCTTGGCGGTAGGGGGCTCAGTTCAGCCATACCACCGCAAACAGCAGAAACGCAGTGATTACTCTTCACCGTCCAAGCGATCTAAGCATCTTAACGCCAACGCCATTGCTGCTGTAGTTACCACGCTCCTTCGCCTGCGTGACCAAAAGTTCGTCCAATTCGTTGAGTTCGCCAGCCTGATCATCCGAAAACCAGCCCACTGATTTTTCGACCGTGACACATGTAAGCAAGGGCAGAGTTCTGTAGTCAGCCATGGCTATGAGCACATCAATCGGCGTGAATTTCTCAACGTCATTAATATCGCCACTGTCCGTCAACTCCAAATATTCCAATTTCACCGCCTTGCCCTCATTTGATTCGTTGAAAGTGGTGTCGAGAGGAAGCTCCTCTTCACCAATGTAGAACGGATTCAGCAAAGCTGGCGAGATATAGTCGACACTGACACTGAGAAATGATAGCTGTGGTAGATAGAATAGAACGGTGTTGACCGCCTCCGGACCCAGCCGCGGAAGATTGGCGAACGTCATCCGAGATAAGGCAGCAGGCGTTTGCGTCTTAAGGCCCCTGAGGAAGCCCATGAGTGGCGACGTGTCAAGCTTCGGACAGTGCGTAATGCGAATGTCACTCAAAGTGTCTGGAAAGCGAAAATACCCATACCAGAAAGGAGCGTCCAATCCACCTGACAGTCCAATAATTTCAAGCCTTGGAGGCCAAATGATAGATCCAGGCTCCAGCGAAGCACCGAAGCCAGCAGATCTCGGTAGATGCAGCTCTTTCAGCTTTTCCAGATTTGAAACAGTCTCGAACAAGGTCTTCAAAGACACCGCCTCAGAGACAAGCGCCAGATCCAGACTGGTTAAGACGATGCATTTGCTGAGCGCCGGAAAGCAATTCAGGCTGAAACTGGCTTGTGGTGCTGCAAAATATTCCAAATTGTTCTTTGTGCGGCCGAGAAGCCTAGCTGTGGTAGACTTGCTACCCTGGTGGATAAGCATGGTCAAATTAAGGTGTCTCACAAAGTTGGCCAGAGGGCTTTTTCGAACAGCAATGTTGACCGAAGGGCAGATGGTCCTGGTGAACAGGTCGTAATTCGGCCCCTGAAGCCAAGGAGTATCATAAAGAAATGGAATAGTGGCGGCATTCCAATCGTGAGATACGAGACTGCAAGCATGCATGTTGCTCTGCTTGGTCGCCGGAGTGACATACCTGAAGTCACACTTTTCCTCAAAAATGTGCTGAACAATGTTGATGATGACCTCAGCTGGCAGATGTACAGCTGGTTTCGTGGCTCTGAAAGGTAGTGTGAATATGGTCCCTACCGGATACACCATTGACTGGCTGTTGACTTCGGAAGATTCCTGGGACTTGAGCATCATCCGGGAAAGATTGTCTGCCATTGAGACATCCCAGTTCCGCTGGGCGTTGAGAGCCATGCCGTGGGGAAGTGTTGGTTGGAGCCATTACCTGAGCATTGTGGATCGTCCGAAAATCTGGAGGTGTATCATAAAATCTAAATCAACCCAATCGAGCGCAGCCGAGTCCAGGAAATAGTGAGATTGAATTTCGAGGGTTTTCCTACCAAAAACAATGTAGAAGGTGCCTGACGTCGTCGCCACAGGTCTTGGCACCGACCTGCGGAAACGGGTGGAGTCACATGACCGCATGCAAGCATTTCATTGTGTTTCGGTATCATGCCAAAAAGAGGATGAACGAGAAAGAACTCGTTGATTTGACAAAGCTAGGTTAAATATCGAAGAAAGAGGTATCTCGCTAATTTCCATGATGCAAACCCCCCAAGATCAAAAACCCTGCCAGCATGCTCCACCAATTAGGAACCATGCGATTCACCATGCACCTTGCACCATGAGCACCATGAAAACATTGTTGCCGCTGCCTGCGGAATCTTGACAAGCACTCTTCCTGCGAGGTATGCACCAAACCCATCGTGCATCCAGGCCGACGTGTCCTTCTATCCGAGAAACGCCATTGATGTGCCCATCATGCTGATACTGTGTAAGTGATCGAACAAGCTCAAAACGCGGTTGCATGAGTTGTAGAAGGCATGGTAGAGTAGCCTCCAGAAACTCCCAATCCCTTGCTCTGGTGCGGATGTGGACTCAAGCTCCCATTAGTCCCTCCTGAGACAGTACGTCCTTCCTTGGGAACTGCAGAAGCGGGTGTTACACCTCCAGCCTGGCGCATGAGTTGAGGATTCTTGGCCAGTCTGCTTGTCCTCCAAGCCTCATATCCTTCCCTTGATGAGGTACGTAGCTCCGCGCGCCACTCAGAAAAGACCGAGTCACGAAGACGAACATAGTCGCAATGCTCCGGATTGAATGGATCTGCCATGCCCCATGGAAAACGACGGCCCACAGCATTGAGCTCATACGGATCAGGTGACAAAACCGTGAAAGGCAGATACATATCTTCTACCGAAGTTTCGCCAGGAATGATAGTACGGGAAGCTCCTCTCGAGCTTGGTCTCTTCGGCTGCTGCGGTGATGGAGTTGTGACCGTGCTACGAGTCTTAGCCAATGGCGATGAGCCTCCATATCCATCGTCGCTGTAGTCGCTGTCGTCTTGAAGATGGCCAGCTCTCTGCCCACTTGACATGCTGCTGTCGGTGCTTTGGATGGGCAAAGGGTCGCGATCCGACTGATTCTCGCTCTCGTCGTAATCGCTTTCCGAGTCCTCGGGCTCAAGAAATGCAAGAGGGTCGAGATTCTCGGCCTGCATGCTGTTCCAGACACTCATTCGTAAGAACTCCATGTGAGGTCCGGTGAGGGTGTCCGCCTTGCTAATAATTGGGATAACGGCCGCCTTACCAGCGATGCCTTTCATGACTAGTAGGTCAAGATCCTGGCTAAGACCGGCTGGTCCTCGCGCTTGGGCAAAAGCGTTTCCACTGACTTGAGACTTGGCAGTTTGCAGCGTCGTGTCAATGTTGTTGGGGTCTAGAACCAAGAATACGCAGTGGATGTGTGAGTCCTTGGCTCCCGGTGAACGCATGACTTTTGATTCTTCGTTGAAAGTCTCCTCGAACTTGGATTCGATAAAGGTGATAGCCTCTCGCACCTGCAAGTCAGCCAGATTCTTCTCGAGACCCTTAGTGTCCCAGATGGTAAGCCCCACACGTTCATGGTCGAACTCGGTCTCGACGTAGTGCGCAGTGAAGGTGCCGTCTGATGTGGTCATCCTTGGGGTGGAGATGCTCTGGTGTTGCTTTTCCAATGGCAGAGAGAGCGAGTCCTTGAGGAAGTCGATGAAGGTGGTCTTGCCCGAGCCCTTAGCTCCCATGACCAAGACGCTGCAACATGTCAGTCATGGCCGTCGAGGCATGTAACGTGAAGTGACTTACTTGAATGGCGTGGGATCCTTGCGACGGCGGATCCTTCTTGGACTGTGAAGGTGGCTCATCGTGCTGCTCGAAACGGAGTTGTATCTGTTGAGGCCGTCTGATTTTCCTTGAGGGTCGAGGTACTCGCCATTCCTGCTTGAAGTGGGAGACGCCATCTCACCGGAAAGTCGACTCACGCTGGGTGAGGAAGGCGACTGTAGGTTTTGGTTGGTGAGGATAGGAAGGCTTGTCGATACAGGCAAGCTTGAGGGGCTGGTCTGATATGGCCGTGAGAAGTTGCTAGCTTTGTTTGAAACGATAGCTATAGAATCGGGCCGAAAGTGCTCTTTGCTCAAAGGATTGATGGCGGGTAGAGTGGTGGGTGAAGGAAGGACCGGAGCTGGGCGTTGTTGCCGGGCTTCGCGCAATTGGCGCAAGCGCTCCTCCTGCTCTCGCAGCTTCTGTTTGCGCAACATTGTATGGCCAGTCGCTGGGGAAGTGATCACCGGTATGTCTTGTGTCCGCGATTTTGTGCGCGTCAAAAATCCACCAAAGCTCCCACTCCTTGATCTTGCGCCCTCGCCGGGCAAGTTGGGTGATGCAGCCAGGCCGGGCTTCTCTTCCCTCGACGAACCTCGGGAATGGGTCTTGCCTATCGGGCTGTCAGTAGCTGTCGAAGGTCGGTAGCCCTCGGTGGATGCGCGGTATCCATCAGGTAAGTTGCGCGGCGGAGGAGGAAGTGGAGGAGGAACGTGTGCTCTCTTCTGACTGAGAGTCGGGGCTGGAGGAGTGAAATTGTCCATTGCCGGTCACAGCAACGCACGAGTGCGCGCACTCAGCGACCGACGGCCTTGCAGTCTTACAGAGAGACTGGCAAGAGCTGTGGGAGAAAAAGTGAGGGAAGGAGAGACTGGGGAAAAGCCTCGGATGGACGATGACGACGGCGTGTAGACGCAACGGTATGCAATGGGTGACTTGACGGTTGCCAACAGCGAAGTACAGGAAAGTGCAGGACAAGCGAACTTTGGCTCTCTGGTGGCTGAGGAAGACTTACCGCTGAACGGCCGTTGCAACCGTGTTTCCGAAAATGGATCTCTCTTGATTGACAGTCGGTCGTACGGCTGTAGGCAGTGATGCGCATTCGGCGGACTTTTGGGGACTATGGTCGCATCACAGACTTTGGGCTAACGCAGGCTATGGATCTGTGCGTGTGGTAGGGTCCAATGGTTCAGGAACAAAAGTGTCGAAGCAGAGGGTCGCAAAATAGAATAGGAATTCGTGTTGCTGTTCGTACTCGTATTGTTGAGGATTTGGTGGCTGTCAAAACTTGAATTCCAGCTTGACAGGATATCTGTTGATTATGATGTGTTCTCCTTTTTTTTTTCCACCCGCATGGTTGCTCCGGGAAATCAGAGAGGACCGCAGTGGAGCCGTCATGCCGCAGGCGAAACTCCGCCGTCATGCAGAGAAGGTCGCAGACAGAGAGCATAATTTGATTAGACTTCCTGATTCGGCTAACTCCCGGCGCGCCTGCCACGCTTAGAGCCCGTTCAGCGGCCTTTTCCCCAGCCCCTCCTCCTTCCATCTTGTTCCTCCAAGGGCCCAAGCTTGGGGTAATCCTGCTCTCGTCGGATTGATCGGCACGGCCTTATCTTACGCCAAGAGCGTAATTGTTGGTCTCCGTCGCTGCTCCAGCTGTTTACTGTATTTTTGTGCCTCTTGGTATAGCGTCGTTAGGCGCGTGACCCGCAATGATTCGTGCAAAAGAGGTTACGCGACAGGTCATTATCGGCCATGCCTCGGGCGTCCAGTCTCGCCAACCGGAAACGTTCCCACACGTCGCTTGGAACCCTCAGGTCTCCTCAAACCAGTATCAAAACTCTCACCCGAGGCCGGAAAATGCTCTGACAATTCGCTCGAAATGTATTTCATGTTCTCATATATCATGCCGGAAACTGGATATCTTCGTCTTCTAGCCTTTTCACATCTGCAACCGAGCTTTCCATACTCCTTCCCTTTATTCCGGGCGTTGCCTCTTAGCGCCATGGGGATTGGACATGTTTGACTGAGCATTCCCTCCAAAATGTTGCTGCTGTTGTTGATTGAACTGTCCCTGCGGGAATCCTGTCCACATCGCCTTTGATCAGTATGCCGAAAACCAATTACACAACCGCAGCGTCGCCGAAACTCACCACCAAAACCCATATTTCCCATACCACCCATGCCCATATCCATTCCCATTCCCATATTCATGCCTCCCATGCCTCCCATACCTCCCATGCCCATGTTTGGCATCATGCCCATGTTACCGCCCATCATTCCTCCTCGCCCACCCCTGTTGCCGTGGAAGCTGCCTCTGTTGAAGCTCATGTTGTTGAAATTCCCCATGCCCATGCCTCCCATGTTGTTCATGCCACCAAAACCACCTCCCATACCCAATTGACCATTGTTGTGGGTATTGTTGAAACCGCCCCTACTCTGGTTGTGGAAGGCTCCTCGGTTGTAGTTACCTCTACCACCTCGGAAACCAGTTTGGGCGGTGTTGTTGTAGCTTTGGTGATTATAGCTATTCACTGGCCGGTCCTTCGTATTATCTCTGTTTCGAGTCGATGCGTCCTTTGCATGAGTTTTGTACGGGTTGTGTTCGGGTGGTGCGAAGGTAACAGTCATCTTTTTTGCTGCTGGTTGATCTTTGATCATCTGGTCCAGATGCCACTTCATCGCCGTAGCTGCCTGCGGACTTTGCAGATCAACGAACGCTTCACTGAATAGAGATTAGCCTGCGTCGAGACAATGCGTCTCCAGTTTCCTCACCCTTTGCTTTTTCCATTGATCTTGTGCTCGCTGAAAGTGATCTCGTTCAACTCGTCCTCGGCTTTGGCTTGATTCGCCCATCCTCGAATTTCATCTTCGGTTGTATACCATTGGAGCTCGCTTAGCTTGAGGGCTGAGGTAGCTCCTGGTGCTACTGGTCGAGAATCTTCACCGGAGTGACGTTGTTGCGGAGCATCGCTGGCTAGACCGACTGAATCCGCGGTTGGAGGAGCATCCTTCATGGTAACGTTAGTAGATTCTTGTTGCGATATTGTATCGCCTGGGTCCGGGTCTCCGCTTTGGCCCACTGCACTCTCTAGTGATGGCTCTGTTTCGGGTTCTGCCTGTGGTCGCTGTGGATCGGGGTCGTGCTGGGCGACAGGTTTCGTTGTATTTGCTTTGGGCTCATCTGCAGGCTCGGCAACAAATTCTGGCTTGTCATCGCCGTAAATATCAATGTCAAAGTCATCCTCGTCGGCCATGATCAGCCACGGCTAGGATGAACCAACGCGAACTAAGCGCAAGTGAAGAGGTTGGCGATAAGTGAAGCAGCTTCACTACGACAGAAGGACTCCGCAAGGATGATCTGCAAAGGCTTCATCAGTAACGATACGGTACGATGCCAAGCGGACTCGCTGATACATTTGGTTCGGGTGGGTTTGGGTAATATACAAGATGTGACCCCGTCCTAAATGGAGCCTGTCTCAATCGAGAACAGCTTGAGGTACAAAAGATTCAGACCGTTGCCTCAATGGCCTCAAGACCGGGACCTTCGATGCTCCTTGTATGTGGAGGAGTGGTACAAACAAATGCCCAACACCTTGTGTCCTTTTGTCAACCTTGTCCTTCAGCACAACCCTTCAAATCGGACCAAATGAATTCTTGGGTATTCGCTCCTGTGCTATGCTCTTCATTCGGCCTACAACAAGCTCCTCGATAGTCCCTCTACACAAACTGCAGCATCGGGCAGTAGCGGCGCGGCTGGGAGGCGTCGTACAGAGGCTAAGAACGGACCACAAACAGTCCGTCAAAAATTTCGCCTTCAAGGAGCAGTTAGCAGATGGTCTCGGAGTACTGCGTCGAGTGAAGTTCCGCACTCAATGCGGTCTGCATCGAGCATCGGTTTGGGCACCTGCCACGTTCAAGGTCAGTCATTGCCAAGCTCGCTAACCCCGCCGTAAAGTCCGGCCGCGGTCAAGAAGAAATCTGGACATGCCCTAATCAGGACCATATGTCTATAACCTGTAGAAGTAGAACCTTGTCCATACATCCGAATTGTTGACAAATACTCAAAAGATGGCAGATGAGTTCGTGAATGCGAACGCAGACAAAGAGGAAGAAAATATTTACCTGAGGTTGACACACGACACTTTGGACGCAAAGTCGATCATGGATCAAGTGCGGAGTCCATCTTGTGGCGCCATCGTTTTATTCGCGGGCACTACCAGAGACAATTTCCAGGGCAAACCAGTCAAACACTTGGCTTACTCGTCATACGAATCTTTGGCCATAAGGACCATGCGCCAAATTGCTTTACAGGTCAAAACGAAGCACCAATTACATGGGATCGCTATAGTTCATCGATTGGGTATGGTCCCGATCGGCGAGGAGAGCATCTTGATAGCGGTGTCCTCACCTCATCGCCAAGCGGCATGGGCAGCAGGAGAGGAGACTCTTGAGAGAGTGAAGGACAGGGTTGAAATCTGGAAACTGGAGGAGTTTGGAGGCGAGGACGGTGGAGTTTGGAGAGCGAACCGGGACGGTCAGGCAGGAATTAAGGTCGCAGACAAAGATCTCTCAACCTTCCAGGCTACTTCCAGACAATCAGAATGAAATGTACTGGTTGATGACCGTCACATCCCTCCTGTTCTGCGGACCGCACTGGGCTCGCGATTGATCGACCTCCAGGCTCATCGATTTTGAGACCGGCGTTGCTGGGACCGTGGAAAGCGAAGAGTTTTCGGCATTTGTAATCATACATCTATCGCGTCAACACATTTCCTCTTACGACTTCCTCGACTGGCCGATCTGTGCCGCCTCTTTCAGCATTTCGCCAATGTCCTTGTCGTTTTTGCCTTGTAATCGTGCAAGCATGACAGCCATCCACTCCTCCATGTCCGCCTCATATTCAGGATCTGTCTTGTCTTTGCCATCGATATCCATGCCACGCCTGACCTTTGTTCGCAGCTCTTCAAGATTGCTTATGTCGAACGCCCACAGTCCTCCGCCAATCATCATGACACCGAAGCTGCTGACATTGAGGGTAGCCAAGCTCAAAGCTTCGAGTGCATCAAGAGAGCCAGGAGCCGGCTTGACATGATTTGAAGGCGAGAAGAGGCCAGAGGGCTTAGTGGAAAGAAGTTTCCGGTTGAGGGCACGACGAGTCACCCAGGCGCTAAGCAGCATAAAGGAAGCACCGGCTGCAAAGTAGGAGAATTGTTGTCGTGATCGCCGTGATGTCCAGAGCGTTTGCCATCTCGATTCTTCCGGCTTTTGAGTGGGAATGGTGCTCGTCGCATAACTCTGAGGACCTAATTGCTCTGGTCGGGAAGCTGCGGAGGCATGTTTTCCGGACGTCGTGGGAGCTATGTGTTGTGACGGCCGAGCATCGTAAGGCGTGGGTAGTGAGAAAGACCACATGGCTTTTTCAGACACACAAGCAATAATCAATTCCAATTTATTGAAGTGATGACGGTCATGGGCTGAGGACCCTTGGAAAAAGTCGTGGAGTGGCAGTGGTGAATGCAGAACGCGGGCGGGGCCGGCTTTTGCCGGGCGAGAACAGTTGGTGCGTGCTGAAGATCAGCTGCCTCCGACTTCACTTTGCCCATCTACAGAAGAATATCACCAATACATCCACAAACTTCGATGAGCGCGTCGTCTAGCATGATCAAGTTCATGACGGTCTCTATCATGATGGAGGAGACACAGCGAAATCTAACATTTTCGCCACGATTGTGTCATATCCGTGGCTATTTGCGAACATTTCTGACTGGGGGCTAAGCTCTCCGTCATTGCCATCAGTAGCGCAATTGACCGACCTGGTGCGCGTGGGAGGGGCGGTGAGATGCCATGTTTGTCGTGCCACACCATTCTTCTCGCTTCTTTGCACTCCAACATTGTACAAGCCGTTGTCCGTGTTCGCTGCATAGCAACAAGTACCTACCTGCTTCACTCTCTGTATTATAGAGCTGTACTGACCATTGTAGTGAATTCTGTACAGTCTCTCTTGTTTGATCACAAACCCACTGCATTTTCGGTTATGCGCCCAGGTGGTACTGGTCATGAACACCCTCCTGAACGTGCTTTGTAGATGTAGAACATTGTACTCGCGGTCTTTCTGTAATTTGAAAGCATGTTGCCCGCATACTGCGGGCCGTCGCACTGGAAATGATCAAGTGCATCCAATGCTTCTTTGCTCCGAAGAAAGTCCTGCACTAGAGATTCTCATGATCTGATGGCACGGGTCTAACACAGTGTTTGTCGGGACCGCGCAATCGGCGCGGCAATAGGCGGCAGGTCACGCGCGATCCGACGCAAATATTCGCCACCGTACGCACGACCCCACTCCCCACGCGTACTTCAATCACAGTTCTCCACCCGCCGCGTCTTTCTCTTTCTCTGTCTTTCTTTCAGGTTGTGCTGCACCGTCGCTGGCTGGGGATTGCGCTCACTCGTGGATCATATCGAGAGAGGACTGACACTGACAGTTCTTTCAGATTCTAGTGGATCAACGTCGCCATGGATCGCACCAACGCTGACCTCCGTAAGTTTTCCTGCGAAGCTGAGGATATAATCGCAATTAATGACAGGAATAGGGCGCTTGAGTCTACACTCTAATTCAGGCATGATCTCGAACGAAGTTGGAATTCTCAGCAATAATTTCAGCCCTTCCAACATCGCTGATGATGTTTTCGGTCCGTTATCAGCCGACTCGATGCCGGAACTGAGTACGACGGCTTCAAGCTTCAAAGAGTCTCATCATGAGGATCTTGAGGATGAGTGGGGTCTGGAAAGCCCACCGAACAACCTCTATCACGTCCTTCCACAAACGGAAGACGTTCTCATCGTCGAAGAGCCACGCATCCTCCAAGACCCTAATGCCCCCGACTCTCCTGCGGCCAGCAACCGTTCAGCGATCAACTCTGACGATGGCTTTTGTAAGAACCACATCCTTGAGAGCTATGCGCTGGAATTAGTAGCTGACTTCCTCCTCCAGCAGTGAACCTCGCCAGCAATTCAGTCCAACAACCTCTTCCAGATGCCACTCCTGACGGAAGCCCTGGCAGTTTCGCAGCACACAACACCATCGGCTACGTTGCCGAAGGGTACACCGCCCTCAACGAGCTTCTCTTCCCCTCAAGAGACGTGCCAATGAGGGACGACGAAACCAAGGACGCTGCTACTCAGACCGACCTCGATTGGAATGACGAGGACGACGGAAACTCGTTGATGCCAGACCTCTTCGATGAAAACGATGCACAGAGGGTTCTGCCTCCTGAAGGATGCTTGTTTGGCGCTAACCTACTTACCTGTGCTGAGGACGAAGATCTTAAAGCTGAACTTGAACGCCTCCTAAAACCCTACGGAACCGTCTTCGTCAAAGTTCGACGCGACCCTACTCGTTTGGCGATTGCATTCCTGCAGTTCACAGTAAGTCCACCGCCAAACGCATGTGCCATTTCTGACTTTTTCATAGAGCCAATTGGACGCGATGGCGGTACTAGCCATGAACATGCGGATCAAGGTCTTTGGGCGCCCGCTCCGCCTCGAGCAGGCCAAGTGTGAACGCACACTCTTCTGCAGTCATCGATCCGGCAAGATTTTGCACAAGCGCGACTATGCTATCGTCAGAGACATCGTTAGCAAGTACGGTGCGGTTGAAAGAATCTGGTCCATTCCTACCACAGATGCCGACTTCTATAATATGCCAGTGGGTGCCTGGATCCGTTTCCGCCACTACGGATCATGTCAAGACGCGTACAAAGAGCTTCATTACCATCCGCTCTGGCAGTTCGAGCTCATGCGTAACCATGAGCCGTGTTACCGCTTCAACCCATACCCATTCTCCACCATCTTGGATCAAAATAACGACACCTTCTCTGAGGCCAGAGTGTCCATCATGCCAGCTCGGCCTCCACGAGATATTGGCAGTATGATAGTCGTTGAAGGATTGCCAAGCTCTACAAGTCCCAGACAACTCGTACAGCTCTTTGGACGCTTTGGAACCATTCGTGGTATTGAGACACCCGCTAATTTTACCTTCGTTCGCGACTCTCCAGCCGACATTCCCTACAAGTGCTGCATCATTTCCTTTGCCGACAAATACGCCGGTCCTGCTGCTTGGGCATCTTGTGTGAGTCGTAGTCTCAAGCCGAAGTCGGTATCCTTTACTGACAAACCGACAGTGCCGATACGGTATGTCCGTTCAAGACGCATCCCGCGGGCTCTGGACATACATCAACGTGGTAGTGTTGTACGTCAATGATCATCCTGCCATCAATGATCGGCAAAATCTTCATCACCCGTTCTGCCAGCTCAGGATCAACAGGTACCACAAATACCTACGCAGCTTGAAACACCCAGCGCATGCAATCGGCCGCCGCTACGAGCCAGGCACCCTTCTACAGTGGACGCCAACGACCATAGACTTTCGCAACTCGTTTGATGAGGACCAAGTCGCCGCTTGTGCCCCACTTCTGGGGGCTCCAGCCACGGACGATCAAGTTGACAGCTTCCTCCTCCATACTTCGGACGAATGTTGGAAAGATGATAGCACCGGTCATTGGAACGCAACAGGAACTCGAACTCAGAACTATGGTATTGTACAGGGCTTTTGTCAACGTGGTGATACCGCTCGTCATTTCGATGCCCCCATCGTGTACACTCCATATGGACGTCCCGTGCACGACTATTCGGGCATATCGCCGCTTCGATAGGTTCGAGCTGCATTTTGCTTTGTCTGCGCGGCAACGGCCTTGATTGGGAAGGGGAAAAGTGCGGTTTGCCGGTGGGTATGGCTGCTTGCCCGCCGGGTAGTTGGGTTGGAGTGGAAGCAAACGGGTGGAATGAAACTCACGTATTATGACAACGACTGAAGACTTGCTTCTAAAACTCTCGCTGTTGTTTCAATACATAGCCACAGATAGCTTAGATAGCTTCTGGGCGATTGCGATCGCCATCTGCCTCGCGGCATTGAGCTCATGGCGGCGAGCTCGTTGCATTCTCGATAGCTTTCCTTTCAGAAAACACGACATTACAAACTCCGTTTCCATATCTTTTCATGTGGTGGCGAGCTAAATCACGAGCATCTAGCCCACCATACACATATATGCCGATAGGAGACTGGACCGCAACTCAATCATGCAGAGGATGCCGAACACAGGTACCACTCTCGGCTCATTGCAGGATAATTTGCGGTTGATCATGCGGTCTACTCAAAGTCTTGATTCCTAGTGCCACGCCTTGCGATATGGCTTTTTTCAGAGGTCTCAAGGCCATAACCCAAGTACGTAAGCAGATTTATGCAGGAGCTTTCGTCCTTACACAGGCGATCATCCCAGAAAGCAGCTCCTTGCGGACATATTGTTCAATACGATGACTAATATGGTGTGCAAATCGTTCCAGGTGGAAATAAGATTGGAAAGGCGTCATATCGGGTATTGCATCTGCCGTGGAATGGATTAGGGCAGTGAGCTGAACACACCATGCTTACAGGTGGGGTCGGTCGAGTATGAGATGCACTTGGAGTCCCGAGACGCAGGAACAAACGACTGATGAATACGCAGGGCTGCACGCAACCGAGAACTTGACTGTTGCTGCGACTGGAGCGTAGATCACCGCACAAGAACTCAGCCAAGAAGACAAGCGAGCATGCATACGAATCCCACTTTGGGCAAAAATAGCATTAAATATATCGATAGCTAGACGCCGGCAGGTCGATGATCTATCCGGCGATACAAATAAGCTACTAAGGGAATAAAAAAGTAAACACATCAATGCGTGAGCAACCCGGCGTATAGTCGCACTAATAGCCAAGCTGGTGGCGATGTGAGACAGCCCATGAGCTGCAGGGCATATCGTGGGCCGAACAGCGGGGTATAAAGCGTTCCAGAAAGGCTGGCACACGGGAAAGCATATGGCGATGCACACTGGCGCAATCTTCGTCCAAGCTGCACTAGAGATTCAAGACCTTGGTGCTGTACGGCAAGCACACCGAAGAGCAGGCAATTTCTCCCGCAATTAGATTCCTGGATTTGTTCTATCGGACGAAAAAGGCAACGACAAGTCCGAGCAGAGCCATAGAGCCCATGTTGATAGTAAGGTCCCTCGATGCAGCACTGCTTTGTTTGGACCCAGAAGCAGAGGAGGTTTGAGTTGCAACAGCAGGGCCAGAAGTTTGACCATTGGATGGAGACGTAGTTGTAGATTGCGCAGAGTTCCCCGTCGTGGTCGCAGACGTGGCCGAGCCCGATGGTGTTACGCCTTTGAGCTTCTCCAGACCAGCGGTAATGGTCACAGGCACCAGGGAAGCGACGAAGCCTTCAGTCGCGGCATCGAATGTCTGTGTTGGGGTATAGGTATGAGTGGCATAGAATGAGCCTCTTGGGGTTATGCCAGTAGCCGCCATAGTGCATGCGCCTAATTTCGTGGTGCTCGCAATGTCGCAGATAGTCCTGATATTCGCAGGCGGGTCGTCCCCCATGTTGATGTTGGCTTCGTAGATGCCAGTACTTGCGCCTGGAGGAGGTGTCGCCTGAGCCCAAGGCCCAAGAGTAGCGGTGATAGTCAAGTCATTTCCGTTACACATGTCTAGCTCATCCGGACATTTGAAAACGATAGTAGTGGCCGTGGGATCAGCATTGATGACCGATGCTGACACCAGAGCGTCGCCCGGAATGCCAACCAGAGGATAAGTGTAAATAGATGCAGACATGTTGCGGTTGGTGGCAGGAGCAAATTGCTTTGAGCAGTAAAGAAACAAAGGCACGAGAGATGTCTAGGGGGAAGGGCGGGTTATATGAGTAGCAGAACGCATAGAGTTGAAGGAACAGGCGGCCTCAAGCTTACCGCTACACGATAGGCATGTGGTAGCCCCCATACATTGCCTTACCTGAGAGCAGAAAGATGAAAAATATGCTTCTTCGAGAGAACGGTGGAAATGAGGCTGGAGGGCCTTAACGGAAGGAACAAGCAATAACAAGCTCGGCGGGAATCGCGGTGCTTCTACTCTGTACTCGGGCAAAGGTGAGTGACTCATGGCGGCAGCTGGGTGGCATACGGCATGACTCACCAGCAACGCATCTAATGTGACGCATATCCAGTGGAATTTTGTCTACCCCGCCAAACACCACCACCGCTATACTGGTCGAAAACCGGTATCATACACAACATGGCCGACGAAAATGCTCTCGAAACGAAACCCGCTCAGTCAATTCCCGAACGACCAAAAGACGGCGCTTCTGAAGCTGCTCCGGAAGGTGAAAAGGGCCCGTCCAAAAGCGCATTGAAGAAGGCCGCCAAGGAGAAAGAAAAGGTGGGAGGACACTGCATGAGGTGACGATTGCAGCACTGACCTCTCCCAGGCTGAGAAAGCAGCCAAGCGAAAGGCCGAGGAGGAAGCACAGAAGAAGGCCGCCGCAGCCAACGACGTCTCCAAGAACGACTATGGCGAGCTGCCCATCCTACCCGAAGTCAAGCCCTCCTCGACACCCCGCGTGACCCTCGCCGAGCTCGCCTCCAAGTACAATGAGACCACCCCCATGGACGAGTCTGGCGGACCCGAGGTCGTGTTTCGCGCCATAGTTGAGAATGCCCGCAACCAGTCAGCCAAACTGTCCTTCCTGTTGCTGGGTCAAGGAGTCAACAACATTCAGGCCGTTGTCGCCGAGTCCCCCGAGCTGAGCAGACAGATGGTCAAGTTCTGCGGAGCTGTGCCAGCTGAGTCGGTCGTAATTGTGCACGGTCTGGTCAAGAAGCCTAAGGAGCCTGTCAAGAGCGCCACTGTCAGCCACCTCGAAATACACATCCGGAAATTGTTCATCGAATGCAAGGCCGACAACCAGCTGCCGCTGCAGGTCGCCGATGCGGAAAGACCCATTCCCGCAGAGGGCGAAGAGGTGCAAGAGGAAGATGGGCGGCCGACAGTGAATCTGGCTACACGGTTGAACAACCGTGTCATTGACCTGCGGGCTAAGCACAACCTCGCCATTTTCAAGATCAAGCACGGTGTCACCGCACTTTTCCGCGAATACCTCGACTCGAAGGGCTTCATCGGTGTGCAGACGCCGAAGTTGCTAGGATCTCCTTCGGAAGGTGGCGCCAGCATCTTCGAAGTCAAGTACTTTGACCGCCAGGCATTTCTTGCCCAGTCGCCTCAGTTATACAAGCAGATGCTGATCGCCGCCCGTTTCGAGCGCGTGTATGAAGTCGGCCCTGTCTTCCGGGCGGAGAATAGCAACACCGCCCGCCACTTGACTGAATTTACTGGTCTCGATCTCGAGATGGAGTTCGCGGAAGACTACCACGAGGTTATGGACTTCCTCGAGGGTCTGATGCTATTCATCTTCAACGGTCTGCGGGAGCGCTACCAAAAGGAGTCCGAGTTGATCAGAGGCATCTACCACGTCGACGACTTCAAGCTGCCAGAAGTAGGCAAGACGATCAAGATTCCCTTCTCAGAAGGTGTCAAGATGCTCCGCGACGACGGTGTAGAGATCGGTGACTTCGACGACTTGAGGTAAGTTCCTCCACTCCCCGCTACCAACTATTCACTAATCCCTCCCAGCACACCCGACGAGAAGCGTCTCGGCCGCCTCATCCTCGAGAAATACGGTACCGACTTCTACATCCTCGATAAATACCCCCTCGCCATCCGACCCTTCTACACCATGCCCGCCCACGACAGCCCCGCCCACCAGCCCGGCGCCAAGGACCCCAACACCGGCTACAGCAACAGCTACGACTTCTTCATGCGCGGCCAGGAGATCATGTCCGGCGCCCAACGTATCCACAACGCCGACTTCCTCGCCAAGCGTATGCGGGAGCATGTCACGCCTGTCGACCCCGAGGGCCCGGGGCTGAAGGACTATGTTGATGGATTCAGGTATGGATGTCCGCCGCATGCGGGTGGTGGGATCGGGCTGGAGAGGATCGTCATGCTCTGGTTGGGGCTGCCGAATGTGAGGCTGGCGAGCGCGTTCCCTCGTGACCCGAGTAGGTTGGCGCCTTAGCGTGGCAAGTCATGCGTGGTGGGATAAGATAGAGATCTAAAATAAGATGTCATGTGCGCCGCAGATGGCTTGCGCCTGTCTAACGAGTGTTTGACGTGTTATTCAAGGTGACCTGATATTATGCTTTTATCCCCTGCACCTCTACAGTGGTGCCGGTCATTTGCCTTGCCTGCTCGGACTCTAGTACCCAGTACACTCATCCAACGTGCAGTCTCTAAGCCCGACATCTTCTCCCCTCCCACCCTCGTCTCGCCAACTCCCTCACCACCTCCACATCCGCCTCACTCTGCTTCCCATCCTTGACTTTCCCCCTAAAATCCTCCAGCCTCCGCGCAGCATCCTTCCACCCAAACCCCGTTTCGTCCTCAGTAACGTTCTCAACAAATCTGCCAAAGCACTTCACCACCCTCCCCGCGTCCCGTCCCGCACTGACCCACAGCGCCACCACCTCGGTACTCACAGCAGCCAGCAGCACCCACGCCACCTGCTGCAGCACATCGCTCGCCCGCTTCGTCCTCCCCAGCCTCGCCAGAAGCGTCGTGACAGCCTCATCTCTTGCCTGTAATCGTTGCACTCTCTCCTGCTCATCTCCGGCCGTCGAAGCAGGAGGTAGGGTAGAGGGGCGGGTCTTCCTGCCTAGTCTGCGGGAGGCGGAGAGGAGGGCGTCTAGGGAGTCTGCTCCTGTGGCTGTGGTGGCGAAACGGGATAGTTCGGTGCGGAGGGCTTGGGGTGGGGGAAGGGAGAGTGCAGAGATGTCGAGCACGGTGGGGAGGAGGGAGTCTTTGACGTGGGAGAGGAGGAAGGATTGTTGGTGCTCTGCTAGCGTTGAGTCGGAGAGGACTTCTGGGAGGTTTAGTGGGGCAGTGTAGAGGAACAAGGGGTGGAAGAGGGTCATTTGGAGGTGCGTGTAGAGGGAGATTGTAGATCGAGAGAGGAGGGAGGTGTGCTCTGCTGTGTAGGCTTCGCGCACGGGCTGGGAGGAAGTCGAGAGAAGGAGAGCTGAAAGCAGAGGAGAGGGCGATGGGGATAGGAGGGACTGGACGGCGGGAGTGAAGGTGCTGTCTGGGGGCTGGGACGTGTTCCAGAGCCCCGTCACTGCGGATGGGATGTGGGCAAGGACGATATCAAGATTTCTTGTGAGAAGGTGTTGCTTGATCAAAATAGTTGACGAGGGCCAGTCCGAAGCAGCGGTTGAGGGGTGTTTGACTAGTTGGACCGTCCGTTTAGAGTCGTCGTCTGTCGTCGAGTCGCTGCCACCAATGAGCTGCTCGACGATGTCAGTCGCTGTCGTCCCCTGTTCTGTGATTATGCAGTGGCTTTCTGACGACAATCGTTGGGCATAGTCGGCCAGTGTCGTCTTCTGCTTCTGCTCACTTTGACGAGCGATTGCTTCGACTGGTACAAACCAGACCCCGTCCTCCCGGAACTGAACTTCAAAGCGCTGCAATGTGCTTTGAGCCTGCATCCGGCTTGTCAGTTCATGCAGAACCTCTCGTGGTATTTGTCCCATAGAGAGGGATAGATTCCTTGCTGCAGGCTCTGCCTCTGCTTCTCTGCATAGTTGCAGTAGCGAGTCCTTAGTTTTCTTCACGAGCTGTGGCGTGGCGAAATAACCTTCCGTCTCCTGTAGCCTACCGAAGCTGGTGCTATATACTCGAACGATCTCCTCCAGGATCTCGGCGGGCAGAGACCAGAACCGTTCCTCGTCGTACACGTTTATGAAACCATGCCTAGCCTGGGCAAAAAAGCGGATTGCGATAGTCTTCTGAATCCAAGGTGGCAGTGAAGGACGCCCATTACTGGCCGTGGAGAAGGCTGGTTGTCCATCAGCCCAAGCTACAAGACTTGAGATATCCTGTATATCTAGAAGGTGGGGGAGATCCTTGATAGAGACGTGTTCCCGGTCGTCGATCAATTTCTGTAAGTTGCTTTTTGCTGAGGCGAGTGACACTAGCGATTCCCCTGCTAGTGATTGCGAGAACAGATCTTCAGAGTGTCCGGGTGGAGGCAGTGCGTTCAGAATATGCTTGATATCTATTGCGGAAAACATGGCGGCGGCATCATTCGAGACCGGTCGAGAACGACCGAATTTGGAGAACATAGTGTGGTAATCAATTGTACATCTAATGGAAGGTCAAAACGCAGGTCATAACTTCGGAAAAAATTGACAGCAAGATTATTGGCAATGATGTGGCGAGGCAAGGTGAACGAGAGGCAGTTGAGTTGCACAACTCCAGGCTTGGCATCGAGTTATAGAAAATTGGTATGGCTGGTAGCCAGACGATCTAGGAATAAACAACAAGGACTAGATGTCGTTGTAGGATGTACTGGTGTTGTCCATCTATCTACAGAATAGATAAAAGGAGAATCAGAGAGCCCCTGCTGAATTGGAAATGAAGAAACGCCGCTATGCACCGGGCAACACCAGCAAAGCCTCCAAGAGCTCCAAGCATGCCTCCGCAAGAAACTTAACCCATCACTACTCGTCCAGAGTCTAATGTTGTGGGACCAGGATGCAGAACAACAAAGGATCTTCCAGTATTCGCAACAGGTAACACCACAAGTCTCAGGCAGCCGACGCATCAGGTTGTTCTGGAGGGGTATATGGTGGCCAATTAAAAGCATCAATGTAGTAGGCTCATTGGCATATCAAGGGTCAGATAATGCGGGAGTGCTGATTACAAAATTGTGCACTTTGACTTTTTCGCTTTGGGCATCGGCCTTGGGCTCAGCACGGCTCTGTCACAGGTGTCAGCATTGTTTCGGCCGCGCGTATGTGTGAGCAATTACCTGATGGCCTCGTCGAAGACGCTCTTCAAGTTCCGCTGCGTCAATGCGGAACACTCCATGTATTTGTAGGCCCGGATTTCTCTTGCCATCGACACCGCTTGTTCGTATGTGATCGGAGCCATCTTCTTCTGTCGCAAGTTTTCCCGAGTCGCTTCGTCATCTCGGAGATCAAGTTTGGTGCCCACGAGGATGATTGGCACATTTGGTGCGTGATGTTCAATTTCTGGGAACCACTAGACAAAGTCAACTCCATGCCGCACAGATACTGTCATTATTAGCCGTACCTTGGCTTTGACGTTGTCGAATGATGGCGGGCTGACGATCGAGAAGCAGATGAGGAACACATCTGTTTGCGGATATGAGAGCGGTCGCAGTCTGTCGTAATCTTCTTGACCAGCCGTATCCCACAGACCCAGACTTATGGGTTTGCCATCCACCATTACACTCGCCGAGTAATTATCGAACCTTTGACTGTATTAGTTCCTCCGTGACCAAGTTTGATGTCGATCGGACTAAGGGGCTCTTACACAGTGGGAATGTATTCGCCTGGGAAGGCATTCGTTGTGTAGGATATCAGGAGACATGTCTGTTTAGCTGTGAGCTTGAAATCTTGCCTCTATCATCAAAATCTTCGCACCTTTCCGACCGCACCGTCACCAGTGACCACACACTACAGAATTGTCAGTCTCGGTCTTCGCCTCAGGGTGTATCGGTGTCAAGATCCCACCTTCAAGGACTGCGTCGCGCCTGTCGCCATTGCGTGCTGAGGCTAGGGCGACCTCCTGTGTTCCCTCCTTTTATAGCGCCTTGGAGCTTCTAGATAGACCTCCGCCTGGAAAGTCGATGTCTTGACTCGGCCGTGATGGCAATTAGAGTCGTGGGGTCGAAGCGCTCGGCTGAATTCGAAGCCGAGATGCAAGCGGGGAGGGGTCGCTGTTGGTGCAGAGAAGCAGACAGTGACCTGGTGAGCAGATGGAGCTTAGCTGATGCGTGGACGGCGAGATGATCGAATGGATGTCAGTGTAGACTTTGGATTGCAGCAATGAGGAGCAAGAGAGGAAGCGAGCGCGAGAGGCTGGAGATAGACCGTTTTCCAATTGCGGAAGCGGCTTTCTAGTCCCAACGGGCAGTATAGGGTGAGACTACCGGGGCAATCGGTCGTCGAATTGTGGCAAGACGAGTCGATGACGGATGGCGGTGACGGTGATGGTGATGGTGCAAAATTGCAAGATACAGCCGGTGGTGATGGGGAGGATTGTGAGGGCTAATGGCGAAGGCGGCGGGAGAAGCACCAGCACCAGCAGCACCAAGCAACAGTAAGTTAGCGGTAGAGACGGATCTGCACACCCGAGGGCCCGGGCGATGCGCTACAAAAGGTTGGACCACGGAAATCCATCAAATGGGCGGCCACGAGGGGTTATGCCAAATTCTCGGGCTGCCTGTGCTTTGTGTTCCACGAGCCCAAACTTGCGCCAGATCCGCCAGAGTTTCGGGCGGTCAGAAGCAATCCTGCTTTACTCGGTAGTCCGTTACATGGCGCACCCCAAGAAACGTGCCAGAAGCGTTTAGACAACGACCAAGCGCGGTGCACGGAGTTATCCAACCGCTTGTTTCGTTGCTCCTCTGACATTTATCAATTCGAGTCGTCTATCATTCATTGCTGTTGGGGTATCTAAAATGCCAAATCGCTGCAGTTTCGGGTCCTCAACACCACTGCAGCATCATCTATTCTTGTCATCCAGGCTCAGGTGGTAATACACATCGCAGCTCACTACTGTTCCGCCTCCGCCAGACCAAAACATCCTACCAGCCATGGTGATCCCAGCGAACAGCAGGTCGTATGATCGGGTTCGTCCATCGTGTCACTTTGGTTTCTCCTTGCCATCGCCACCGTCCGCTTTCGGCTTGGCGCTCCTGCTCAAAAGACTCTGGAACGCTTGGTGAGCATCTTTCGGCGGATGGCTGTGCTTCTGCCTGTGTCTTGAAGAGCGTGGTTCGCCCGCATCGGTTGTGTGTTTGTATTTCTTGCCTTTGGATGGCTTCCTGCGCAGGGTGCTGCTGGCATCTTCCTCTGCCGCTGAGCTCGCTCCCGATCTTCCTGAACCAGTCGTATGGTCTCCGTGCCGCGACTGCGTTGCCTTTGCAGTGACAATAGTCTCCGAGTCCGCTTCGCCGTCTTTCATCCTCTTACTTGCGCCCTCGAAGCGCGACTGTTTACCATATCGCTCGGCGAGCTCGTCAAACTTCCTCTTTGCTCCGGATTCTTGACTCTTCTGTGCCTCCTCCCGTTTTCGGTCATATTCATCATTACCAGAAAGAGCATGCTTGATGAAGCGATTCGCGGCGCCCTTATCGAGCTTAGAAGACGGTCCAGTGCTTTCGGTAGATTTGATCTTTTGAAAGTATGCCCGGACTCTGCTCAGCTCGGAAAAGATGGGATGAGACTTTGCGTCGACTCCTGACAAGCGTAGGTACGAGAAAATAAGTGACTCGATCGCATACGCCGTGTGTACGTATAGCTTTGCTTGGTCCAGCAGCGGCAATTTTCCACTGGTTGCGGAGAGTGTCTTGGTGGTGATAGGATGAAGAGCTGCTTCAACCCCGTCGACATTTTTCGACAGAGTACGCAGTAAAGCCTCGATGGCAGTCGAGTCGGTCTCAGCAGCCATGTTGAGCAATTGTGGTAAGAGCCTACTTCTTGCTGTTGGTCAAGTGGAACAAATTCTAGGAAAAGCGCCTCATGTCAGGGTTCAGCTTGGCGCACGGGCTTACCAAATGAGGAAGATTGCTTTTATGATTGAGCAAGTGACTGTTCCACGGACAAATCCGTGAAAGCCTTAGATGGAACGATGGCGTCAGTTACACGCCTGATATTCTGTTCAAGTGCAACTTGAGGTCTCTTCACGCCCTCTGGCAGTCAGGAGCAAGCAGAAAGTAATGGTCAGGCATCAGTGTGGACTTTTTTGAGCTGAGACCCCGGACGATCCGCACAAGCTGAAACAACCGACCGAGGCAAATCCATGATTCGCTAGCTTTGTATGCAACAGATTTGACGAATCGAGCCCTGGCTTTGTCAAACAGCTCAATCGACTCCACCTCGCGTCCGCCCCATGCTGACTTAGGGGTGAGGAAGCAAACATCCGTTCCATCACTCACCGTATGCGCTTCCGATCTCAACTCACTCTTTTGCTATTATCATGTCGGCGCCCCAAGAACGAATGCTTCGCCTTCCCTTATAAGATACAAAGACACTCATCGCGGCGGCCACCGGTCGAGCTAAATGCAGCATGGCCGTCATGATCCAGCATCGCCACATCATCCGATGGGGAATAACAATCCTTATCGTGATATCCTTAATCCTCGGGTGGAACCTCTTGGATCCCCAGCATCCCATCCGTGCAAATACGAATCATCAGATAAAAGAGGGCTACCAAGCAATCAAAGACCAGTTGACCTCCGATCCAACCTCACCAAACACGGCTTTAGGAGACATCAAATCGCTTGAACGAGCCGCAACAGATCTGACAACAGAATCCAAGCAGTACACTCGCGCCGACGACTTCTTACAGCACATTCGAAGCGTTGTTCGTCTGCCAGCTGTGACCGTCCGAGATGCCGCCTCGACCTGTACATGGGACTCAGCGCAACCTGTCAACTTCCAATATAGCCCCGAGACAGCCTGGAATGCGAATCCCCTTTCTAACGGCGTGATATCTTCCCATCGTAAGGAATGGCAGAACTTTCTTTTACGAGACACGGTACCATGGGGCAAGGTTGAACGCCAGTTCCAAGGCAGAGGCATTGTCGTCCTTGCTGGGAATCAGCGCACTTTCTTGCGATCCATGGTCTTTTTCAGGGCCCTCTCGGCCACGAAAACGAAGCTGCCTGTCGAGCTACATTATTTCGGGAACGAGTTATCCGCCCAGAATCGCACCGATATAAAGGCTCTATACCCCAATCTCTTTTTCAACGACCTTAACGACACATCACAAATTGTGAAGGGTACAGGCGACAATTGGGTGAACTACAATCTCAAGACTGCAGCCGTGCTCAATTCGAAGTTTGCCGAGATCATATTGCTTGACAGCGACAACATCCCTCTGGAGGATCCTGCCACCATGTTCGAATCCAACGTCTACAGGCGTCTTGGCACGATTTTCTGGCCCGACATTGCGCGCACACGGCCTTTGAATCCAGCCTGGGCTTTGACCAATACACCATGCCGTATGCAAGAGTACGAGCAAGAGTCTGGTCAAATGGTGGTTGACAAGACTCGCTTCTGGTATCATCTCCAATTGGCAAACTTCTGGACCAATGACAAGTTTGTCGAGACTTTCCTCCTCGGTGACAAGGACACTTTCCGTTTTGCGTGGCATGCTCTCAAGACGGAGTACGGTCGTCCTGCGCGCTGGTTGACCTCCATTGGTACGGTCCACCGACCACGCAACGAGGTTTCTTTCCCACGACCCGTTGGTCCTCGTGAGGACGGTGTCACCACCAGCGACTCGAAAATGTCTAGCGAGGAAGAGCGTAAGTCAGATAGGAAGAACGGGGGTGGTTATTATTGCGGCCACACGTTTGCTCAGCATCATCCTGATGCTACTACTTCATCGCACATTGTCTTTCTACATGGCGGCCTTCTCAAGTCTCAGGATAAGCCAATCCTGCGGCACGAGATCGAATACGGAGCTGGTGTCTTCTCCGCATACAAGGATTCTTCGGGCGCTGCCGACGCAAGTCATATCGAGCCTGTAGGCATCAAGTGGGATGGCGGCGAATACTTGGAGAAAGCAGAGAAGGACTTGATGAAATATCCCGCTTTCTGCGTTGACTTCTGGGATGTAATTCCCGGTCCAGTCGGAGACGAGCATACCAAGGAATTGAAGGACGTTGAGAATCGAGTGAGGAAGTTCGATGTGTATTGGACTCTAAATCATACTGGGTCTGAACCATTGAAGGATGGTTAATGTTATCTTATGCGGCCTTGTTTTTGTTACCACGCCGCCCATGGAAGGGTCGACCGGGTTGAGTTTTGATATCCCCGATACCAGTGTATAGTCAAACTAACGTATCAAATTTATGTATTGTGTTCAGCGTTCAGCAGTCCTCGATGGCGCTTTGGGCTTGTGTCTTGACCGATCAATCGACAGGGCTTGTCTCAGCCGTGAACGCTTCCCCGCACTCCGCATTTTCGGCCTGACATTTTTATTTTTTCTCGACGACAGCCATCCACCAACTTTGTGAGAGCGCACATCCACTACAACCTCTCAATTACCTATTGCGACATTGCAGACAGAATGTCAGAAGAAGAGATCTTGACAGGCAAGGCCAAGAAGGCCAAGCGATCAGAAGAACGCCACAAGAAGGGCAAGAAGAGAAAGCACGAAGAGACTACGGCAGAAGATACCAAGGAGCCATCCGCCACCACAGAGAAGAAGAAAAAAACGACCACAGCATCGGACGGCACAGCAGCCGCTCCGAAGAAATCACACAAAAAGCATAAGAAGTCCTCAGAACCCCAGCCCGAAGACTCCACATCGCAGCACAAGAAGCGTCGGACAGACCCCTCCACCGAGGGCGCCGCCGACGGCGATGAAGCAGCAAATGACAAACCCAGCAAGCAGCGCTTCATCGTCTTCATCGGCAACCTCCCCTTTTCTGCCACCACCGAGACGATCTCCAAGCACTTCGCCTCTCTCCAGCCGTCATCGATCCGGCACCGCACAGACCCCGCTACCGGCAAGAGTAAAGGTTTCGCCTTCCTGGAGTTCCCAGAGTACGACAGGATGAAGACATGTCTGAAGCTGATGCACCACTCTGTATTCGAGTCGGGGGTGCCAGGGGAGAAGAAAAGAAGGATAAATGTGGAGCTGACTGCTGGTGGAGGTGGGAAGGGAGAAGGGAGGAAGGAGAAATTGAAGGAGAAGAATGAGCGGTTGGAGGGGGAGAGGAAGAGGAGGGCTGAGGCGGTGGCAAAGCAGGAGGGGAGGAAGGAGAGGAAGAAGGGTGAAGGGAAGGAGGAAGGGGAGAAGAAGGAGGGCGGGATGCATCCGGCTAGGTTGGCAATGTTGCAGGGTGGTGGGAGGTGAACACGATAGAGGGTTTGGCAGTATGGAGGGTATGGAGTATGTATTCGTCTGGCGATACCCATATATATAAGGCATGATTCGCCTTGTCGCATCTATGATTTTTTTCGCATTTGTATCGTACACCCCCTTGACTGACCACAGCATCCCATGCGAGTCCATTAACTCCCGTATGCATCAAGACCTCAGCCAATCTCCACCCCTTACCAGCTAGCCTTCTTCACACCAGGTAGTTCTCCCGCAAGCGCATGCTGTCTAAATTGGAACTGTTCCCTCGTCAGCCTCCATCCCCCACGTTCTCTCCATGACTCAATGTAACTCACCCTCGCCATCCTAAAGTCCCTAAACACACCCCTCGCCTTACCACCAATGATACACCTGTTCCGGATCTGCGTCGGCCGCGTATAGCAATGCATCTGCGCCAGCTGCAGCTGCGCCATAGCCCGTGTGCGTGGTGCCAGCGTTGTGTTCCGGATCATGTACCGGAGAGCTTGTCTGTTGCTAGTCGTATCAGTATACCTCCTCAATCGCTAGAGATCGGGAAGTAGGTGAAGTGGACGTACCGCTCAACCTCGTGCTCGGCGAAGACTTTGCGCTTCGTGTGGTCGCGGATCACGCCGATGTTGACGAAGGCGCCGAGGTCGAGGCGCTTGGATCGGAAGGTTTGCGCCATGGCTGGTTCGTTGTGCGTGTCGAGCGCTGGTCGTTGATGTTCGGAGTGGTGTAGAGATTCTTTGACATCCGCGAAGTCGAGTGGATGACTAAGCAGATTGAACTTTGGTATTCCTTGTTGTGACGATGGACTTCCTCAGACGCAAGGTGGTATTCCACTTTGTCCGAACATTGGAGCTTCGCGGCTGGTAGGTGAGCTCGATAGACAAGCAGGTAAATTTCTAGTTATTCCCTAAGTCTTACGGGTTGCCGTCTACTTATTTTAAATGGTGCTTTTGCTGTTTTCGGCCTGGTAGTGATCTCTGTCGTGGTTTTCGCCCCAAGTTTCTGATATTTCTCACCATATTCTTCAGGATAAATCAAGCATAATTTGTAATTACATTCTTTTCAAGGGCAATTTGCTACGACAAGAAATTTCGGATCGCATGATTGATTATGGTACTAGAAAGAATGCCTCTGATGACGCAGCTTGAGTTTGTCCTCAACTACTGCTGATATCAAAGGCTGGCATTGGAGGGAAATCTGGGTGCTTTAGGACTAATCCTTTTCGTTCCCTCTTGACATCAGACAAAGAGTCTCGTGGCTTTTCAACGACTTTGCACAGTCGGTCATGGTGGACCTGAATTCAATGCATACTCAGCCGTTTCGATTTCTGGACCTACCGACTGAGCTCCGAGAATTGGTCTACCTCCATGCTTGAAACGCCTTGTACAATATCAAGCGAATGAGATCAGTTTCTGGTACATGTACCAGATTCGTGGCCTGCTGCTCCATTATCCATTACTACGCCGACCCAGCATGTAGCGAGTTTTGGGGTCTATCTCGAACATGCAAAGACGTCCATGACAGCGTGCTGCCTCTACTTTACCGCAGCTTCACTTTCAACATCAATTTGGAGATCTGCGAGCCGCACGATATGATCCATTTTTTTTCGAAAAGTGTCACATCGATCTCGTCACAAATCTCAGAGTCTGTATCTATATTCGGCCTGAGCTGGCCAGGCAGATTGGATTCGTCGTCACAATGCTTTTCAAAGCACACAGTCCGCAACATTGTTCCGTGTATCTTGATGTATTGGGTCCTCATGATGTGTCAAACGAGTCGATCACCGCCGAAATCGATCTCGCCTGCTTGTGCTGGCGAAACATGCGATTCAGGTCCAGAGTTGATAATGACCACATGTGGTATAACGATCCACAGGGCTTGCATGTTAGCTTTGAAGGTAAAGCATCAGCTCTTCTGGCCTTTCAAATCGAGGATACTGACGCTTATTCGTCTCGCTTCCACTAAGAGGCTTGCAAGTCTTCGTACAATGCCAAGCATTTCAAGAACAACCAAAACTTGAGTCCTGTTGCTGTACGTGCTGAAGTTGTTTGTCTCGTAAATCGAGCGCTTATTCAAGTTCAAAGCAAGCAGTAGTCAAAGACAAATATGTCCATTTTTTGAGTCAAGTATGTACAAGACAATAGTACTCCAACGAAGAGAAGAGCATGGGGTGGACAGTGAGGACTCAAGACATCTTGGGCATCGTGATCTTGCTGATGGTCCACGTCTTGCCACCATCGGAAGTGGTGGGCTTCGAGTATGTGGCACCGCCACCAGAGTAGAGCTGGGAAGCGAAGTCGGGGACCGCCGAAGCGAAAGTGACGACAGTGTCGACATAGGTCGAGTCATTCACGGTTGGGGTGCAATCTTGGCACTCGACGGCGATCTGGAACCTGAAGCGATTACGATTAGCTTGTGATGACCAATGGGAGTATGATGAAGTTCTCGGCTTACTCGTTCTTTTGTCCGGACTTGTAGGAGTAGGTGGCCAATTGCGTACCCGTCCTTGCATCAGTGGCGGTTCTGAGGGAAAGATGCATTAGCTCGTCTGCACTTGTACCTCGAAGTTGCTGAGTCGGTAGCTTACTGTGTCCAATCCCCTTTTGAGCCGTCGGTGAGCTTGTAAACAAACTTCACGCCTTGAGTCGGATTTGCATCGAGGGTCAACTTTGTCCCAACCAGCTGGACAGTACCACTACTGCTAGGGTGGTAGACTTCAGAGGAGATACACCACTCATGATCTTCGTTGGTTCCTTGACATTCGCTCTGGCCAGGAGGATATTGTCCAACAATGCTTTGAATCAGATCTCCAGCGTCGTTGTTGATGAGACCAGGCCACATGAACAGGCCGCCTTTCTGGGTAGCTGGTGGAGCGCCGGGATAGGTAGTGGTAGAGAAACTGGTGATGTCCGCGGAGAACCGACCTGTGGTGAGAGTAGGACCCCAAGTAAGGGCAACATCGTCCTGACTGAGGCGTGTGAAGCCAGTGTTGGACCTGACAGGAACGGGGCCTGCGATGGCTGTCAAGCAAGCCGTCAGAGCGGTGACAAGAAAATAGCTCAAGAGTGACATTGTACAGTATGAATAGCTCCATTCAAGACGTGTGTGTAATACTCCTACCTTTGACGAGAAATCATTTACCTTTTATAGCCATCCACAACTGCCTCGCTATCCTTTCGAATGTCCGCCTCATGGCTATCTGGGACCAATTCTTCCATCCACAAACCAGAATTATTCCGGCCAGTGTAAAAACGGAGCGGGACTAAGTAGAAGCGATCTCATCCACGATGGATCTAGACAGCTCGACAAACAGGATTGAGTGTTTCCGATATTGACATACCTCCGCTCAAGTCATTGCATAGTGGAGACAGTGGATTGGACGGATATATGAAGGGTGTCGCATACTGGGACAAGCTCATTTTAAGCAATATTCCGACAGGCTGGGTGCGGGTCATAAAGTTCGGATCCTGGACTGTGACCAAGCGACTGTGGGGATCCTACCTGTCTTGTTTGGAACACTGGCGGCTTCGGAAACTTGAACAAACCCGAGGCTAATTGGTTCAACCTGCATCCCTCGATCCATGGTGGGATGGCGGACATACAGCCTCCGTGCCTCGATGGGTATTGACGGAGAGAACCGGATGACTAAGCAGGATTCACTCCCGCGTCCCTGATCATGGATAAGCCTCGTCTTGGCCACCTCTGACTCTTGGATGCTACAGCTGTTGAGGTGAGTCATTGCTGATTGACGGCCTGCTAACAGGACGCCAAGTTAATGTCGAATGTCAGCGTCCCATGCTGTTGATTTCTTTCTCAGTATTATCCCGGGTGTCAATCATGAAGTCGCATAGTGTTTGTTAATTCTTTTCTTTTCTCCGCCCGTACTGCATCATCATCCAAAGGCGCCATCGCAAGTACAGGCTCAATACAGACCGTCCACAGTACTACCGGGCATGTCTGAGCATTTGACGACTCTTCAACGATCTCGACTCCTAGATCTACCGACTGAAATAAAAATCTTGATCTACGACCATGTCTGGGCAGCATCACACAATGAAGATAGATGGATATCTTTTCCCGGATATCTCACGGAGCACAAGTTGGTCGATAACAATACAGGAATATGCGAGAACAGGGCATGCGAGGATCTGTGGGCCTTGACTCGGACCTGTAAAGAAGTATACGCCCAAGTCCTACCCTTGCTATACCGTGGGGTCTATATGGATGTCAATCTATCGCCCTACAAATTCAGAGGCCATGCACTCAACTTGTTCACAAGATTTCGCATCGATCTGGTCATGGATCTTCGTATCGATGTCTATTTTTATGAAGGTTTCGCCCGAGCATTTGCAGTTCTAGTCGACCTGATCTCTCAGGCGAAGTGCCTCGACAATTTGGTCATCGAATTCACTTTCTGGGACGAGTACGAACATATGTCATGGCCTTCATTGTCCGCGGAAACGGAACTCGCTTGCTCATCTTTGCAAAAATTGCAGCTCAATGCTGATGTCTACTTCATGTGCGATCGCAAGGAATATCACAGTATCCGCGATAGTTTCAGAAGTGAGTGAATGGCATCTCGATAATCTAAAGAGTAAAGCATTGACATATGTGCAGAGGCGGAGAAGAAGCGACAGGATGCCATAATGAGGACATCGCCATCAGCCCATCAACGTCCAAGCTCATTGTAAGGTCAGGTCCCAATTCAGACCTGGTGGGAGTTCCTCTTCCCTTTCACAGATGATGGCCTCACCGTTGTTGGTACGACGCTGATCTTTCTGCTGAGCGACTCTGTCTGCTATCTGTCATTTCCTCCACCAAGCGCCAAACAGCATGACAACAATGGCAACATCAATATGCTAATGAGGGCAAAGGGGCATATGAGGCCAACAGTTCCATGCATGCTGAGCTCAGAGGTGAGGGCCTGATCTCATTGTCGAGAGATGGATAATAATGACACTGATCTAGAGGTAGGGCTTGGTCGAGACAAGAGGAACTCCACGTCTGCAACGTTTTTGACACGAGGAGGGTCCGGTGTCGCAGATTAGTTTTTTGGGCTCGCATAGCTGGAGAAACATGACTGGACAGTGACGGCACACTCGATTGCCCACGACAATGACTATCTGCAACGTCTTGTACAATTGATCATAGCACATACTAACGTTCAAACAAAAACTCCATGGCATTCATGTTAGAATATACTTCGTCCTGGGTATTATGTATCAAAGAGTCGTAGGGCCGCCCTGCAAGATCGGTCATGGTACCAGCAATTGTCAGACGAGACTGCGTGAAGCAATTGCTCTCATCGCCGTTACAGTTTGTGAGTCGCTTTCGCCGAGCAATCAACGTATAAGTGAAGAACCACTACTGTCTAACACTTTCTTTTGTACATTTCATTTCCCATCAGGCCCTTCTGCATTGCAAGGTATCAGCCATGGCGGAAGAGTCGATTGCAACTCCGGGTTATTCTCAGCGAGGACCCCACTCAGCCGTATTTGAACCATTTCGCCTTCTGGACTTGCCGCCTGAAATAAAAGACATGATCTACAAACACGCCTGGAAAGCCGCACGCAACGACATGAGAATACTTCGGCTGCCTGGCCAATTCACTGATGATGAAAACGTCGGTGATGAAGATACTGATGACGAGGACTCTGATAACGAAGACTCTGCCGACGAAGACCTGGACGATGACGACACTGATGGTGGATCTACTACGGATGACAGTGAATATGCTTTCAAAGCTTGTAGTGATCTCTGGGCCTTGTCTCGTACATCCAAGGAAATCAATGCTCAAGTCTTACCGCTAGTCTACCGCGATATCACTTGGTTTGCTAATGTGAGAGCCTGTGGGTCTCGAGGCTCCTTGAAGACCTTCTCCCCTCGAGTTCGTTTTGACCTTGTGACGCACCTCTGCCTCACCTTTGACTTCGGCGAGGGTTTCGGTCGACATTTCGGATCGCACGTCATGCTGCTCTCGGAGGCATCAAGTCTCACGTACTTGTCATTCAGATTCCGACTGGAGGACGATACCACAGAGGAATCAGTGTCCGATCAGGTCGATCTTGCTTGCTTGTGCTGGCAGCATCTGCAATTCCAAGACTTCATTCCGATTAGCGTCCCGGGCCACAAGTCAATCGCGGAAAGATTCGGGGGTGAGATGCTATGTATTCAAAATTGAGTCAGACAGATACTGACACCGCCTTGAGCCGCGGAGCTTAATCGTTGGTGCGTGGCCAATATGCAACCAATTCCCGCGATTGCGATTTCCCTGGCACGCGCCGGTCTGAACGTTGCGACTTGGCTCACCAGTCTTGAACAAACTGAGGTTGCAGATGAATGAAGAGACCATGCGCAGTGGAGTCGAATAGATCGGGTGTCAAGTTCACTCATTATCGCTTATTGGTGCGCAGCTCGTTTGGCTTTGAAGCTTGCCAGTCGCCCTGAAATTCATGCAATTCATGCGCTGGCACACCGGACGCTCAAGCACCGTCCAGTGACAGCAACTTGTCAGGAGGCACTTCGTCCAAAACTTGTCACTGCTGGTCGCGGTGCGAATCGTGGGTATGACTTTGGAATCCTCCCTCGCTCTTCGGTGCTCTTGAAGCGCGGGGAGCACTGGAATTACCGATAAAGTATTATCTACAGCAATGCGTCTGAATCACTTCCTAATTGCAATCATTGCCACCGCGTGTTCCGTGACCAACATCGACCGTGCAGCATGTTGGGTTGGTGTGCGGCACGGCTCATAAGATCGCTGAGTAATGACATACAAGTATTACTCGGTAATTTGGTCACAGTTCACTACACCAAAACGTCTTGTAGTAACACTAAATGACCAACAGGATATTGATGCAAACGTATCTGCTACCTCTCCTTCCCAGTCCCAACGCTTCTTTGATCTCCTACAAACCTCGCTCGAACGCCGATTCTTCGAGATGTCTCTGTCGAACAAGGTCATCAATGAGAAATACATTCAGATGCGGTGCAGCGGCGAGGCGATGTCTACCAGCACAGAGCAGCTGAGCCATGAGCTTCATGATTTCCTCTTAGCCAACGAAGACCTTCAAGACTCGGATGAGGTCATAAATCCCTTGAGGAGATTGCGTGACATGAACAGACCCATTGAAAATGGAATGCATATAGGTATGGACCCTCAGCCTACACAATGAAGCAAGCAGACATCACCGGGACGAGTCTGGCATGGTCGAGCCGTAAGAAAGGCTCACTCTATGAATTCGCAAAGAGTAGAGTAGTAGTAGTAGCTAATCTTTCACACGCTCTCTTGGGCCAATGAAATGTACATCCGACCCGCATGCTCCCATCTTTTCCTTGTTCCAAATACGCCTCTTTTTGCCTATCCACGCAACCGTCTAGTACTGACTAGCAGCCTGCTGGCACGCCTTCAGCTGATCCAAATACCACCCGCAGATCGTCAGGCTGCCCTGGTTCTGGTCCATGCACTGGCGGAAGTTCGTCACGTCCGTTGCGCAGGGACCGGAAGTCTGGTACTGGTTTGCGCCGGAAGTGTTGTACGAGTTCTCGGGCACAGCGGCTTGGGCTGACTCGGCGGGTGCGGAGGAGCCGCCACCGAAGAAGCCGCCGATTGCGTGGCCGATCGAGGAACCGACGGCGACACCACTGGAGTACGTTAGTAGGGTACTTGAGCAAGACCCAGAGGAGAACAAACGTACGCTGCGGTGCTAGCCATCTGGCCGAAGAGACCTGGGCCAGCAGACTGCTGTGCCGGAGGCGGGGCGTGCTGCTGTGCAGGAGGATGCGCGGCCGTCGACGAAGGACGGGTCTGTTGCGGTGCGGGCTTGGGAGGAGCGGCAGGAGTGGGGCGCCTGGGCGCTGAAGCTCCTCCGCGTTGACGAGGCATGTTGATATGTGCTGGTGTATGTTTGGAGGGTGGCGGGGGAGAGAACAGGTGTGTTGAAGCTGTAGGTGACTGAAAAGCGGCAAACGAAGGTTCTCGGGCGACAAAGCCGAGTTGTCGTTGATGAAGCCGCTGGACAAGCTTCGCCGAGGATATTCCGGCAGGACTTCCGGTCACGTGTTCCGGCCGGGCTGTGATTGGGCAGATGGATGACTATGGATGACCAGCTGCTGACTACGCTGTAGTCAGTATCAGACTACTCTCGGAGTAAATATTTCTCTCAACCTATCTGATATACAAAATCAACGTCATTAAAAATACTCTTCGATTTTGCGGCGATTAAACTGCGAATTGCGGAATTTACGGCGATTTCAGCTGTAAACGCATTTAAATAGCTTCCCTCGGACCGACGCCTGCCTCGGACGATCATCACTTCACCATTGGTCCTTGACGGAACCAGTAAAGGTAGGCAACCTCTTTGAACGAGTCGAACTTCAAGTTTCTTATTTCCGAATAGCAAAGAAGACCACTCCTAAACAATTCTTTGGTCTCAATTCGAGCTACAGCGGGATCTCTAGCTCTGCGACAAGCTCGACAAGCATTTGATATACAACCCAGTTTACAGTCCAAACAGCAGCATTCAAATACTTCAAGACAATTTCCTTAGACCATCACTCACAATGCCACAATCATCACCCCCTGACCCATCCCTCGAGCACGAGGAGTACTTCGCCTCCAACCCACCTCCCTCCTTCCTCGCCTCCCATACCAACCAAGCTCAAGATTTCATCTCACACCACGCCGCCGTCCCCGGCCAACGAGTCGTCCTCGTCACTTCTGGCGGTACCACCGTTCCCCTCGAGACCAACATGGTCCGTTTCGTCGACAACTTCTCCGCCGGCACCCGCGGCGCCACCAGTGCCGAATGGTTCCTCCGGCAAGGCTACGCCGTGATCTTCCTCCACCGCGAATTCTCCCTCCTCCCCTTCGCACGGCACTACTCGCACTCCTCCCACAACTGCTTCCTCGACTACCTCTCCCCCTCCCCTCCTTCCTCCTCCTCCCCCGTCACCATCGCCTCCGAGTACCAAACCAAAATGGCCTCCGTGCTCCACCAGTACCGACAAGCGCGAGACTCCAACCGCCTGCTCCTCCTCCCCTTCACCACCGTCAACGACTACCTCTGGACCCTCCGGCGCATCGCACAACTCCTCCACCCCCTCGGCTCCCGGGCGTTGTTCTACCTCGCCGCCGCGGTAAGCGACTTCTTCATCCCCCGCCGGAAGATGGTCGAGCACAAGATCCAGTCGTCCGAAGACTTTGCCTCAGCGGGGCCACCTCCCGACACCGCCGCGACGATCCAGGACAAGAAGCTGATCGTGAACCTGGACCCCGTGCCGAAGTTTCTGAAGACGTTGGTGGAGAGCTGGAGTCCCGCGGGGATGATTGTGAGCTTCAAGCTGGAGACGGATCCCAAGCTTTTGGTGACCAAGGCGAGGTATGCGCTGGAGAAGTATGGGCATCATCTGGTCGTCGGGAATTTGTTGAGTACGCGGAAGTGGGAGGTGGTGTTTGTTGCGTTGGGGGAGGGGAGGGAGGTGAGGGAGACGTGGATCAGGGTGCCGAGGCAAGCGAGAGCGAGTAGTGTCAGTGGGATTCCTGGGAATGTGGGTCTGGCTTCTACTGTGAGGGGACGGGAGGGAGCGGAAGTGAATGGTGGGAGTGGGGAGGACGAGAAGACGGACAGGGTGGCGGGGAGTGAGGAGGAGGCAAAGAACGCCTTGGGTGACCCGGAAATCGAGATCGAGAGTCTGATGGTGCCGGAGATAGCGAACTTGCATGCTGCACATATCAAGCGGATAGATGAGGGGACTGGAAAGGCATAGAAAAGATGGCATTGTGATGGGATGGATATATATATGCTGGAACGGCCGCGCCGCTGGACTGGGTGGAACTGCTATGCCAGTAAGGAAGAGTGATCGACGATACCAGATCGCCTGTCAGGGCCTTGCTGCAAAATAATGAATATGGAAAATGGCAAACGAAGAGCAATATTTGTGCCTTCATCCACGAGGCTGGCACAGTCCCACCAAGAAAGGCCTTAGATCTCCCTTGGTCGCCTCAGCAATGTCCACCTCGACGCTGCGCTTGTTCTTCAGATGGTACTCCCTCTTGACCCGCTCCCAATGCGCACGATCCCAGTGGAATCTGATCAGCCGCGAGATCAGTAGCTCGTACCTCAGCTCTTCGTCCTTATTGTGCGATGCGATGTCTTGAATGGCGTGCTTGAGCAACAAGGCGTCGCGAGCAGGACGATTGATGACGCCGTTGAGGATATGCGCCAGGACTTCTCCCTATTGTCATGTCAGCACTGGTTGATAGAGTAGCAGCAAGCAAGACGACTTACGACCAAGTTCCCACTCCTCTTCAGCGCCTCCCTCGCAAAATTAAGCTTCGTCTCCCTCTCAAAAACCTTCAACACCTCCCTCAGATGCGCGTCGCTCCGCCTAACCACAACTTCCAGCATAGCCGTCTCCCCACCCTCCTTCGTCCTCAAGCACTGTGCCAGCACAGACACATCACGCCTCACCATCGCTTCCCCCAACACCTCGGTCTCCTCCTGCCTCCTTGCCTCCAGTACCCATCCCACCGCAGTGCGGAACTTATCCGCTCTCAGCTCGCGCGCCACCATCTTCTCTAGATCGTCAGCGTAGCGCTTATCTCTGAACCCATCCTTGATAGCCCTGATCTCGGCATTCGACCTGCCCATCAGAGCTTCGATCAGCAGCTCCCGTCGCGACGAGTGTGATTGGTAGAAAAAGTTTGCCCAGTAGCCTTCGGACTCCCATCGGCCGAGGGCGCAGACGTGCGCTGCTTTGCCGTAGTTGCCACTCAGCTTGAGCTTCAGGTGCTTGGACAGATTAATGCCTTTGCCGTTGACTCTGGCGATTTTCTTGTACTCGGTGCGAAGGTCGAGCATCTGGTCGTGGGTGAGGGAGGGGAGGATGCGAGTGATTGTTGTGGTGTCTATGTTGGAAGCGTGGGAATGGGAGAGGGCTTTGAAGAGGGCGGCGGCGTCGGGAGAGGAGTCGTAGAGGATGGCGTGTTTTCGTTTAGGTGAGGAATCTCGGTGCTTGGACTTGGATGAGGAGGATTTGGACGAGGACTTTTCGGATTTGCTGCTGCTGTGGCCATGCTTAGACTTCGAGGGTTTCATGTCCCTGACCTGAGACCCCGATAGTTCGAAGTCGGAAAGATCCGAGTCGGAGAGCGAAGCCATCGGTGCTACCATGGGGGAGACGGACTGATATGTGCCGCGGTACGCTTCAAGAAGCGGGCTAGGTGGAGGTAATCCTCCTCCGCCGTGGACATGACCATTGGACCCACCGCCGATGGTTAGGAGACTCATGGACGGAGTGAGATTCGAAGAGGCTCTCGGACGGCTACCCAAAGGGGTGAAGTTGACCACATTCTCCTGAACACCGCTCGGACCCAGATGTGATTGCGGTGCAGCTGAATGGGGAGGAGGATAATAATTGGAGGCCCCTAAGGTCGCACTCCTGTTACGACCGTCCTGAGGTGTCCTCTCATGCGACATGGTCCGGTGCGGCTCAGGATGACCAGGTGCCGATGGCATGGCAGTAGAACCGTAAAACTCGTGTGGCGAGTGCACAGGAGCTTGACTAGATGGGGGCATTGGCATACTTGTGGAAGGGTAGGGCTGGCTATACCCAGATTCGTGTCGTTGATGCTGATGATGATGAGAGTTGTCGGGGAAGGGAGAAGAACCATAAGCCAGCGAGTCCTCCAACCGCATACTGCTGCTGGCTCCAGTAATATCATACTGGTTGGGATCTGGGAAGAAGCTTGATGAAGAGGTAGGATAGGGGACGCTGCCACCAGCGAGAGGGAACGTGCTGGCGTGTCTTGGTTTGGGATCGGAAGGAAATCCACCAGGCATCACTGAGTCCCTAGCAGAGGACAGATTGGAGCTGGAATTATCACCAAATTCGCCAGGCATAGCCGGCATTGAGGGCATTGCGACAGCACCAGGGGCATATGGATAGCCATACTGAGCAGGCGAAGCGTATTTGTTCACATCAGGTGGGCTTGATGGACCATGAGTATCGCGGACAGCGCTCCGGGAGTGGTCTCGATCACGGCCGGATCTTGATCGTGAGCGTTCTCTGTTGCGTGAAGAGCGGTCGTCTGGTCGCAGAGACATGACTGATAGACGTGGTCAAGGTGATGGACGGCGATGCCCTGACAATACCAATGGCGGGGACCCTGGCGGGGTAGAAACCGTCAGACGTTTTGTACGACGGCAAAAGTGCACAGAAATCCGTTATCGCATCTTGTCGCACACGAATCACAGAAACTTGGACTGCTGGAAATATATATTGGCCTTAGGTTTTCAGCCGCGGCGAGAGATGGCGGGTAGAGGCCGAATTCTGGTTGGTGGCTGGTAGTTCCCATCTTTTGCCATTTTGAGACCAAGGCAAGCAAAATGCCTACTAGTCTAATCGCAGAGCCGCAGAACAATTCATGTCAGAACTACCAATTGCTGGTCTTTCATCTCGGTTCATGGTATGCTGGTAAGGTCAATACTCGTTGTTGACGGGCTCTCATACTACACGGCACTGTATCCGAGAATACCCTTCTCGAGGTCGTAGGCAAATGATAGCAGGGAGCTTCAAGATCAAAGGCAGTCACGTCTTTCATTAGTCTGTATACAATCGATGCATCGCGTAGCGAGAAGCACATCACATGCCATCTACTTCGGGCCGACTAAGACAATCAAGCGCCCATTCATGATTCAATGCAATTGGCGCCACAGCCCTAAAGCACGTCGCCATATAGCAATTAGTAAGGGAAAATGATGGTCTGTCAAAGGATTGCCGGAGTGGGGCAGGGAATAAAGGGACTGGGCTCGGTATTGTGTCTCGGCTGCTCGTAGAGCAATAGCAGGCGAAGTGTCGGTCGAACAAGATCCCGGTTAGTGGGTGTACCAATGATGTCGAATACCATGAAAGATACACCGCGTGTCTCGTCAGCACGAGGAGAGGCATCACGCAGAATCGAGGCAGACCGCGGTGATCTCGAAACGGATTGGTTGAATCAAGATCGCATTCCATTTGTCTTTGAACGCCATGATATGACATCTCGTCTCGCCCGACGACTTTTTCCGTATCATCTGGGCCGACTACCGATGTATCGAATTCATCAGACCCGCTCTAACCTCGTCCACGTCCCGCTTCGTCTCAAAAATTTGTCTGCAATTCCATCGCTACCGGCAGGAAGTGCTTCGGTTACACTCGATTATGTGCATTTATGACGAGGTGGTAGGTCCCTTGGCGCCCTTGGGAGTGCCAGTGCGGAAGCCGTTGGAGAATTTGCGTGACACGGTCTTCAAAGTCCTCATGCGACCAGTGCCGGTGGTCTTTCTGCGCTTGGCCTTCTCACCCCAGTTGTCTGGCCTATATTAGCATCCGTGTATTTCCGCTTCCGAGGGTGCCGACAATCGACGTACATTTGCGGATGGACTTGCTGGGGTAACCGCAGTTGGAGCAGGTGTGCTTCTGGACATGGAGCGAGCGGCTGCCTGTTGGAGGGAAATATCAGTCTACATTCGAGGTTTTCTGACGCAAATTGATTATGCTGGTGAATTTGAGAGTCGGGCGACGTGAGATATATCAATTGTGCTTCATTGCCGCTGGAGGAGGAATTTTCGATTGGGTTGGACGTACCGCATCGCCTGCACAGAACGTGCGTCTTGTTGTGGCGCTTTCCGAAGCTGGAGGTACCCTTCGCTATTCAGAGGATTAATATGCGTCCATTGTTCGCTGTGACCGTGTCGACGTACTCATTTTTGGCGATGTGCTAGACTTCCTGTCTGGTGATGTTCTTCTGTTGCGACTCCACACCAAAAGATTCGTGAAGGTAGGATTGATTCGCCAAGCCCGGAGCCGGAACAACGTTGCTCCTGGACCCGAAGCTGCAACGCCAGCCCGAGCCAAGAGCGCAAACAATGCAAACAGATCCGGTTCTACCCCGCCGACGTCAGTTGCCCTATCAGATCGAGTTGATCATTGACTTACTATCGTCTCGTTCAACCGCCAAGTAATAGCTTCATGTTACACGACAGCAATATCCCACTATTCACTGGCTCATTCATCGCTACCACAACCTGACGGCTCATCCACAGCCATCTGCATATTCCTAAAATGGCAGAGACTCGTCCTCCCATGACATGGGAAACTTCCGCCAACCACCAGCCGGAGTCCTTAGATTCGTTACCAAGCGAAGTCGTCTTGTGTCTACAACATGCTAAATACGTAAGTCTCGTCTGAATGCAGCGGACGATGTACCATGCTGCGGCTTACACGTAGTAGCTTGCTCTCGCTACATGCGCCAGAGACTTGACGCCTCACGCTTCGCTCATGAGCTACACCTACCTAGAAGACCATCCCTTCGACATCACTTCGTCGCCAACCGTCTCGTCCCTGCCCGATGGGCCTTTCATTATCATGACAACCAATCCCTCGTCACGCAAGACTCTGAACATACTCGACAACCCCAAGGTCGCCCTACAGGTCAACGACTGGGCCGCAGCACGGACTTCGTCTTCTCAATCCTCGGCATTGGCTGAACGTCTTCTCAATATGAATGCCGCCGAACTTGGTAGAATCAGCGCTTCCATAAATGGCACGGCTTCAGTTCTGGAGCGCGGTTCCCAAGTAGAGAAATGGTGCCAGGATCAACACCTGCGCTTCAATAGCTTTAGCCAGTCTGCCAGGTCGAACTCCGTAGCGCCGCCTACTGCCGCAGGCCTGACTAATGGTCAGAATGATGCCGAAATCAGCCTAGCGCAACTGAGTGGAAGTCCGAACGAGAAGAAAGACAAGGTCCTCGAACAGGCCATGCGCGGTCAAGATGGGCGGCAAGATGGACGTCAAGCAGACAACGATGATGATGTCCGGGTGATATTCGTATGCATCAAGGACGGAAGCATCGCCGACGTCAATGGAGGACTTCGCAATTTTGTCCTGTCAAACCACTCCGGCCCATCGTAGGAGACTTCACCCGACGAGAAAATCAGAAACGACGTCCAACAAGCGCTCGAGTAAGAACTTGCGCTAGCTCGTTCCAAAATGCCACTTCTCACCTCAGAGTACAGTCTCCTTTCCGAGCTGGACGAACCGCCGACCCCCATGATACCTCCGAGACGGCTGCCGCCGATGTATTCCCTCCTAGAAGCCAACCGCCGCAGAGCCGAGGAAAGCGATAACTATGAGAAGACCCAGGGCATACGGTAACAACGCACACGGCACTGATGAGTAAAGTTGTCGCTGTGAAATGGTATCAGGAAAAGTGTAGAGACGATGCCGAGGGCATCTGGCCGGGCTAGCTTCCTGGATAATAGTATCACGAACCCCATCGCTGTTAGCCGGGGAGTTTGTGGCGACAATACCCATAGTAATAGAAGGCGAGACAGGCCTGCTCATTCTTTCATCAGTGTTTCCGCATATCCGGAAGGCGGCTAAATCAACACAATGTCTTCATATCGTCACCGCTCATCATGTTGCCCGAAACCAAGTATGACAGTCACACTTTAAAAGGGCAACCAATCGCGTGCATCCTCACCGACGGTCACATCTTTTGCAACAAGTGAGACGGAGAAAAGTCGTGATTTGACGACTGTAGTATACATACAAATACTTCCTGTACAGCAGCAGACACGAAGGACAGTCCTTGCTATGCTAAATGCTTCCTCGATCGTGCCTTGATTAAATCTGCGTGGTGCTGTCATTGGGCTCCGTATAACCTGTTTGAAGTGATGTGACGAACATGCCGGTGAGAAGGAATCTCGATCGCTGGGAGGATGAGTGGCGCTCACGGATCTCTGTCCATCCATACTCAACATCTGGGCACCAATACCACAAGCCAGGGGCATGTGGTGTACAGCAGCCATCCCTACCTCTCGCGCCTAGCCAGGCGAGACTCGTCCAGCCCATCTCATCATATTACCAATTGCTCAGACCTCCTCGCCCTCCTCCTCCTCCAAACCCAGTCTCTTCCTCTCCGCCTTCTTCACATCCGCCAAAGTAGTCGCCCTCGTCATCCCCCAGATCTTCCACCCCTCCTCGACCCCATCCACCACCAATTTCTGGATAACGACATATTCCCTGACCGTCCCCCCACTTTCCTTCTTCCCCTCGACCACCTCCTCCCTTCCCCCAGGCCTAATCACCCTCTTCGTCCTCACCAAACTCTGCTCCGTATCCATCTCGACCACCGCCTGCTGCATCCACGTCTGCCTCCACTTGGGCTTATTCGGATCCACCAACGCCACCGTATACGCCACCGTCCTCGGCTTAGCATTGTACTTCTCCAACTTCCACCTCGTATCCGTATGGCTGCCTCTACTCAGGACTCTACTCCTCAACGACGCCAGCACATCCCGCTTCAGCTTGCCCTCTACGCGGTCGAGATTGCCCGCTGCGAGCGCGGTGTACATGTCCTTATACAGCGCGTCGGCGATCATGGCGCTCTGGAGGAGTTGGAAGTTGTACCATCCGGACCGAGGGGGGAAGTAGGATTTTATGCGCGACCAGAGGGGCAGCGCGGCGTGGGCTTCGGGTGGGGTGAGGCGGACCATGAAGAATTTGATTGCTATGAATCTTGAGACAGTCAGCGTAGCTCTAGCAGAAATGTACAGTAGAGAGGGGGGAAAAGGTACTGGTATGCTTTGATCACGCGGTCCTTGGCCCGGGCCTTCTCCCATAGCCATCGGTCTGCGAAGGCTTGTGTCCAGCTGGGCCGCTCGGCTGCGGGTTGGAGGACGAACGTATCTGTTACCGTCAGTCATAGAGCATATGGACAGGGGGTAAAGAGGGCAGCGTACCAGGCAGCACCCCGACTTCGTCAAACATCCTCCCGCTTGCCATTGCGTCGCGCTGGGCTTTCTTCTGAAGTAGTGCAAGGGAGGGCTGTGCTTGGGCGCCACCCCCCTTCATGGGCTTGACCTCGCGCCCTGACGATCTGTGGCCCGCTCGTGCACGTCTGGGCGGGGAGGTGCTGAATTGGCGTATGCTGCGGGTCGTGGTCGGGGTGCGCAGAGATAGAATTAGAGGGCAGTGCTCAATGCGCTCGAAGTGGTAGAGCCGGGACGGCATCTTTGTTGCAGCCAGCAGCTGCTGTGCTCTTCGGCTGGCCATCTCTGTGTGCTTATGGCGGTCGGGTGTCCGGTGCAGAGAACAGGTCGGCGGCTTGAGGACCATCAAGCACTTTCTCGAAGTGAAGCATCAAATTTTGAGCACAGACCACAAGTTCGTCCAGCAATTCAGCTTGTATATCGACAACTTGGCTAGGCATATTGACGAGCAATTTACCACAACATCACAAATTAGCACAATCGACAGAAGAGCGTTCAAAACACAGGATCTCAGGAATGAACAAAACACTAGTCTCATTTGCCGAACTAGGAAGAGATGTGCATCTGCCCCATACTAACTGCAAAGTCGAAAGAGTGTCGTTGAAAAGCAATTAAGCGCGTGCCATCAGACTGTTGTCCTCGACACGCGATCCAAGAAAATCAAATAAAGTCAGTCTGCCAAACCCTAGGCATGCGGGTAGCATTCTGTTCCTCCAAGACTCGTTCTGCGCTCATGCTTTTTTGGTCATCACTTATTCGTAATCGGTCGTGGAGAAATGCAGCAAGGCGGACTGTGCGATGGTGATACCAATACAGCAGTCCTCGAAAGGTCGGGCGATGCCGGTCATCTCTCCGACCGAGCGGAACGAGTGAACCGTAGCATGGCACGATTAGAAACCGTGAACCTTGAGAGATATCAGTATACGTCGCCTAACAAAATATGCTGAGAGGTGCTCACCTTGATGGTTTTGGCATCAAGCTCCAGGCCTTCCTTCTTGTCGATCAAGAACTCCTGGACATCCTTGCGCTGATCGCCCTGAAGCTGGATCACCTCACCCATCTCAGAGTCGTTGACGATGGTTCCATTGCAGGCGAACTTCTTCTTGATAACCTTGAGGATCTTCTTCTGGTCAAACTTCTTGGGAAGTCCTTGGACCGTGGTCAAGGTCTTGCGGCCATTGCGCTCTGCAGTGGTGGGTTAGCTGGTGATACCACCATGACCTATCGGGATAGAATACTTACGCTGGATACGGATATGAATGTAGTTCTGCGACTGCTTGCTCTCTCCTGTATCTTCATCGGCTTCGGCGAAGGGGTCTGAGGAATATGTCAGTTTCGTGTCATAACGGCTTTGTTGGCTGCTGTAACGCCGCTACACGCAGCAGCCAGCCGCCATCATCACATCTTGCCATTCACAGCGCTGGCAGCAATGACTCCTGCGTGAGAGGAGAGTGTCGCCGGCTGACAGCAGATGGACGATGGAGGAAGGCTGAGCAAAGTGCGGGCGCAGGCTTGTGCGACGTACCGAAGGACTTGAGGTTTTCGATCTGGGCGGACATAAAACG
Organism: Myriangium duriaei CBS 260.36; assembly: GCA_010093895.1. NCBI lineage: Eukaryota > Fungi > Ascomycota > Dothideomycetes > Myriangiales > Myriangiaceae > Myriangium > Myriangium duriaei. Next base: position 214,502 of record ML996089.1, read on the forward strand.
CAGAGGGTCGCTGTCCGGCGGTCTTTGGTGGTATAAAGGTTGGTTCGATAAGGGTGACGAAAAGGTTGTCAAGTGCAGTTGAATCTGAGTTGAAGAGTGGAGAGTGGTGCAATATGAATTTGGTGGCTGTGGAATCAGAAGGCAAGTCAGGTCAGGATTGAAGATTGCGGTGGAAATCGGGCGCAAGAGGGGCAAACTGCGTAAACTGCGGCATCAGGCTCGGTTGGGCTTGGCCGCTGCACATCAGCCAATAGACAATCGCCGCTTCCCGCTTTAGGCGGGGCCCAGCCAAGCGTAGAGGGTGACACGGCACGTGACTCGGTCTGATAGCTGAGTCATCGTCGAATCAAGCACGTGCCAGCACGCAAGACGCTGCCCCACCTCCACCTCCGCCTTCATGTGCATCTCCACAAACCCCTCATTGTGATTGCCTGAGGAATATGGTCAAAGCAACGGCCGAAACTCCGCGATGCCGACTTGTCCCGTATCACAGAGGTTCAATCTTGTCTAGGCTTCTCGTCTTATCAGCCAGGCCACGCCGGATGAGTGCCGTGCAGCCGTAGTCTGGAGCGGAGGCGTGGTCGCCCAACGTGTAGTGCAGATGGTGCTGGATTGCGTGATTAGACGTGACTTGGACTTGATGCGCCCATGCAGCTATATAAATGCTGCAGGACCGATTTATAAAGTAGGTCTGGACAGCGTCGATCATCAGTTGTTTCTTTTATCTTCTATCTATCAAGAATTCTACGCTGCTCAGCATGGCACCAACTGCGATCCCGGTCGACAGCCATACCAAGACCTCTTCCCCTTTCCACGCTAGTAAAAGACAGCCCGTTCAGTACTCCGGCTCACTGGAGAATTTTCATCAGGAAGATGTGACGCCTGCTATTGGCCGCGAGTTTGCCACCGCCAACATCGTTGATGATATTCTGAAGTCTTCAAATGCAGAGCAGCTGCTCCGTGACCTTGCATATACTAGTAAGGCCTCTTGACCATGCTCATCTACGGAGCAAGACTGATGCTTGTATAGTCAGCGCCAGGGGTGTAGTTTTCTTTCGCAAGCAGGACAACCTTACCAATGAACTGCAGAAGGAGTTTGTTCATCGTCTAGGGCAGGTAGGTCCCTCCTCTCAGTCAAGCTAGTCTATCTCTGACCACGTCACAAGGCATCGGGCAAACCCTCAACATCGAGTCTCCACATCCATCCAGTGCTTAATGACTCCCGCGAGCTCGGCGTCGGAGACGATGAGATCAGCACCATTTCGTCGGTGCAGCGCAAGACCTTGTACAAAGACTACCAGGTGCACAACCAGCGTAGACATGATGCCGCACAATGGCATAGCGACATCCAATTCGAACCTGTCCCTGCCGACTACACCAGCTTGAGGTTGACCCAGTTGCCTAAGACGGGCGGTGACACACTTTGGGCCTCGGGCTACGACATTTACGATCGCTTCAGCCCACCATACCAGAAGTTTTTGGAGGGACTCACTGCCACATTCAGCGGTGACGGCTTCCACCGCATCGCCGCTTCGGGCAAATTCCAGCTTTACGACAAGCCTCGTGGATCTCCCGAGAACATTGGCACTGAACTGGCCAGCATTCACCCAGTGGTTCGGACAAATCCTGTAACCGGATGGAAGAGTGTGTTTGCCGTGGGAACATTCCCCAAGTACATCAACGAGCTGCATAAAGAAGAGAGCGACGAGCTTCTCAAGCTGTTGCACAACCAAATCACCGAGAATCATGACCTTCAGGTTCGCTTCAAGTGGCATTCTCCTAACGACATTGGTGAGTAATCAATGTTTTATGCACAGCTGGATATCTTCTAACAAGTTCGGCAGCCATCTGGGACAATCGTAGTGTTTTTCATTCGGCAACATTCGACTACGATGGACTGGGAGAGCGGTTCGGCAACCGTGCTGTGGGAATTGGCGAACGCCCTTACTTTGACCCCAACAGCCGGTCGAAAGCCGAGGCCCTCGCTGAGATCAAAGGTGCTTGAACGGGCCTACTCGTGATAATGAATTGACCTATGACATTATTGGTTTTTGGACAGCAAGAGCAAGGGGGGTGGTCAGATATGCGCTGTGTCGCCTAAATTGAATTTGCAGTTTTTGTATTGAATCGTGCTTATCGTTGCTACAACTCCTTAGCGTTCTGAGACTGCTCCCTCAGTGCGGGGGCCGTAGTGTCCTGCGTCTCATGATCGGCAGCCCAAAGTGCCGCGCCAGTGGCATTGGTGAAGGCGAAGAAGACTCCGACAACGGGTATCATTTCGAAAAGATTGGCCACAACACCAAAGCTGGTGTAAGCTCCACGACGCTTCTCGACATACTGCTCGCGCTGAGAGTTGCTCATCTTCTTGAGCTGGAAGTAGCGGGCATGCGCCATAGGACCACTCTTCTTGCCCTGCAAGATGATGAAGATGACTGTGCCTACCACCGGGATAAAGTTCAGCGGAAGATACATGAGGTATCGGATGATTGCTGAAGGCATGAAGCGCTGGAAAGGCTTCGTGACCAGCTTGCCGAGTCGAGCAATAGGATCACCACCTGCTTTGACTTGACGTTGTGAGGCGAGCAATTCGGTCTGACCTTTGGAAACGAGTGTCTGGGGAACTATCGTCAGTTTTGTCAGGGTTTCGTTTTGAGGAGAACGCTTACACCGTCGAAAGTGTCGACCAGGCTGTCTTCGATCAGGAAAGCCTTTGCCGACACCATGAAGATGGTGCTGCTCTCGCTCAGAACCAGCAAAGCTGCATTAAGTGCTGCGACTGGCCCGTTGAAGATCGCCAGAAGGGCGGCTTGCGGAAGATAGGTGAAGAAGAACATTGAGGCGAAAATGCCGATTCCCATAGTGATGGCGGGCAGCAGCTTGGACTGCAGAGGCCTTTGAAGCGAGCGATGCGAGAGGAAGTAGTAGATACCCTGCACATGGTTAGCTCTATTGGCCGCAAATTGACTGTGAGCAGGCATGCCTTGATCGGGTACAACCATGCTTTAGATTGAACCGCATCTCTGGCCAGATTCTGCACACGGCGAGTCTCCTCCTGCGCCGTGTCTTTGACCTTGCGCTGTACGCTCATGGTTGCTTGCTGGCAATCAGAGGAGATAAGTTTCGCTTGTAGACGATGCTCCTATGATCAATGTGGCGCTCTTTTCAATTGCAATGAATAAGGAGAAGAATGCTTGGGCACGCGAAGAGTTGGATAAAATATGGGAGTGCACGTGAGGCCTGGCTGGCAGGTTACCAACGACGTCATTGCTCAATCACAGGAGCAGCGCAGCCACCATCTTTCTCAAACCGGGAGCCCGTCTTCTGTCTTCGTCAGCGATTTCTATCACGAACAATTCGTACTCTTAATACTGTTCGATATGATGAAGTGCTAACTGGCAAAATTACTGATTATGTAGCAAGCCAAAGGAGTCGAGCAATGCGTTTCAATATGGTATGTTTGAATTTCTCCGCCGGATTCGCGGCTTACTCGATACCATTTGCAAAGAAAACTGTATGATCATCATCACTATCGCCTTGGTCAACTATTAGTCTCCACAGAGTTGTCGCAAGGAACCAACGCATGGTAAACATATTTCCTCTCTCTCTTGCTCACTCATCTTGCGATATTCTAGTCGTGCACACTTATCCATATCTGCAGTCGGATCCCGTTATCAGAACTTAAAGTCATTCGCGCTTATCGGACAGTGCCTATAATACTGTCGACATCGCATCCAACTCTGCAGAGACCGTTCCAGCTTGAGTTATCGAGTCTCTACCGCCCGATTGTCAACATGAGCACGGTAACTAATGCCTCGGCCGGCGCTACCTCCAAGCATATCAAAATCCTCCTAATCAATCCAAATGCCACCGATTCCATGACGGACGCATGCCTCAATATGGTCCAGCCGACTTTGCCCCAAGACGTATCAGTCACAGGTTTTACGGCGCCTAAGCCCGCTCCACTAGCCATCGAGACCCATTTTGACGCCATCATGTCCGCCGCGGCCTCCATGAGGGCTATCAAGCAAATAGCCGACGGATACGATGCATTCCTGGTCGCGTGCTTTAGCGACCATCCGCTGACTCCTATGCTGCGCGAGGAATTGACCCAACCGACGATTGGAATCATGGAGGCCTCACTGTTCGCGGCCAGGACGCTAGGAGGACGTATAGGACTGGTGGCAACTGGAGCAAGAAGCAAGATCGCTGGTGAAGACTCGATTCGGTCTTACGGGATGGAGGCTTTCTCAGCAGGCGTCGAGCATTGTGGCCTGGGCGTCCTTGATTTAGAGCGCAGACCTCACGATGAACTTATGAAAATCATGACCAGTACTGCAAGAAGACTGGTAGAACGAGGTGCTGATTGTCTGGTCTTGGGATGCGCGGGCATGTCCGGATTGAAAGATGCCGTCGAGCAGTCTGTCGGTGAAAAGACACAAGTCGTTGATGGAGTACTTGCGGGCGTACATCATCTGATAGGTGTCGTCCGAATAGGCGGATTCACGTCGAAGGCAGGAGTGTACAGAAGTTCGGCGGCGGCACGCCATGAAAGAGGACAGGATTACTTTTAATGACACGGATAAGCATTAACACCGAGAACCGTTCCGCACCTTAGTCTGAATGCTCGCTCGCTATTCCCGATACTGACAGCTCTGCAAGTCTTTATGTGATACCAGAGCCATCAGTGTGCTCGTTGAATGTTTCAAACCAATGCCGCGGAGTTGAGTCCGAGGGGCTCCAATTTGATTTCCGCAATTGTAGGGAGCAGAACAAGTAGGCATTGTTGCAGGCCATCTTGATCATTGTTGTGGGCGAGTCACCGCGACGAGAATATCTCTCTCACATTGTATCTCAGCATTGATCCGTTTCCGACAATTGATGGATGCTCAATAATATGCCTCATCAAACCGAGACGGCGATCCCGCCACCACGACCCCGCATGCGGCTCTTGACAGTCAGGCACACTTGCCCCTCAGCCGATCGTGAGGGGTCTCGCCTCCACCATGACAAGCAGATTGTGGATAGCAGCTTGCTACCAGGTACAAAAACGCCCCCCAATTCCCTCGAAATTGGCACGAGGGATTATTCGTTGGCTCAGTAGGTCCGCTCACCATCTCTACTTACCTCCAAATCCATTCCATCATCTCCTTCTTCCGCAATGGCCACCATGATAGAGCCTGGTATGCGTTCCTACTCAGCTCCAGCAACTCTACAAAACACATCCACTAAGGATGACTCCACCACCACGCCCGAATACATGGACCCATCCCTCGCCGAAGCAGCCCAGATTCCTCTTCAGACCTTCGCCATCCCTCAATTTCCTCCAGAAGCAAAGAACCTCAGATCCCTGACCCTCACCTCCGACATCAAGCTCGACGACTACCAATCCGTCCTCACCCAACCCTTCTCAATTCCTTCCTCCCCACCAATCTCCTCCCTCTGCCCGTCCATCACCTCCCTCACCCTCGAGCACTTCTCCCTCGGCTACCCCCCATCCTTCCTCACCTCCCTTGCCCACACCGTCGTCCCCAACATCACGACCCTAGTAATCTACAACCAGCTCTTCGCCGGTCTAACACCCCCCTCCCAATCCGACGCAGCAACATTCCTCTCCTCCCTCCCCTCCCTCCGCGCCCTGCATTTCCTCGACACATTCTTCCGCCCCACCTCCCTCGCCCTCCTCGCCTCCGCCCTACACCCCGACCCCGACACCGACAAAGGAAAAGTAGACGAAGTCCTCTCCCCCTCCTCCTCCTCCTCCTCTCCCACTGCACAGCGAAAAGGGTTACTAGTCCTAAGCGTGAACTACACCTCCCGCCCCTCCACGGACTTCCAGTCCCGCATCCCCGCGGCCGAGATCCCGGCACTGATCTGCCCCACCCTCATAAGTCTATCCCTATCCGTATCCCCGCCCGACGCCGACCCCGATTCTACCCCCCCAGACGAAGGAGGGCAAAAGACAGACGACGCCACCGCCCCGCTCCCGCCGCACGCCAGCGCGCCGCTGGTCGAGGCGCTGACGGGACCCAGGGCGCCAGGCGTGCTGAAGCAGCTGAACACGACGCTGTACACGTTGTCGCTGGGGGATGTAGAGACGATCCTGGCGCGGCACGGGGAGTTGCTGGTGCTGTGCGTCACGCTGGGGGTGGAGGACGTGCAGAGCACGAAGAGGGAGTGGGGGAGGTTGATGGCGAGGTACATGCGGAGCGTGGAGAGGTTGGAGGTGGTGGTTGAGCCCGGGCTGGGGTGTGCTTTGGAGGTAAACGTTTGCCCTTCCCTTTTCACCTTCGTTCTCTCCATGCGCTTTGCGTTCTTGTCGTTTTTGGTGGCTGGCGGTAGGGGCAGTGGTGCTGACACGTGCAGATGAGTCGGGTGCCGAACTCGGCGTTGGCGGAAGCGTTTCCTGGCCGCGAGGAGCTGCAGCAGTTGTCGGATGAGGGGGGGAGGTTGTTAAAGTTCGAGGTGAGCGTGTTGAAGAGTAAGAGGTTTGCGTCGTTGGCGTGGGAGTGGCAGAAGGGCGAATGGAGAGGGGGCGTGGTGCAGCCGGTTGGGAGTGATTTGCCTACCAGCTGATTGACAGTGCCGTGAACAAGGGATCTCAGTGGCGTTGTGGTTTGGAACAAGTCTGATCATATGCATAGGTAGCTAGACCGGGCGTGAAGTTCATGGGTTTGTATATATCATTTCACTCTGTCTCTCCGTTTGCGGTACTTAATTTGCTACCTGCCTCTCTTTCGGTTCTATGCCTTGCTGGTCGAAGGGCCTCCGCATTGATGCGTTGAGCACGTAGGACATTGACATGTTGTGAGCGATGCGTCACCCCCTATCCACCCCTCAACGACAGCCACAAACTGCCGTCATCTGAAATCCGTACGCGGACCTGATAGTACGTTTTAGTTTGATTGGCACCATCCCAGTATATGTATTGTTGCTGCCAAGATGCCCGGCGTCAATTGAGTTTGTGAATAGCTACACTCCGTGGCACTTCGTATATGTGCGTTTCGAAATATATTTCAGTATGTTCACCTATTCGCTTCTGCAAAATTATGTACAGCTCATCTCTGGAGGCTTCTTACGTGTTCCTCGTGTTCGTTATCTTGCATTCCTGAAGATCGTGATGTTATAGTGATACGGTCATTTGTCCAAATCGGACGGTACTCATTTCCGGGATAAGAGAGTAGGAGTACTTTTACTAAACCTGTCTTCCGGTCAGTGTCCGCAGCAGGCTTATTGTAGGCGGCCTTGTTGGCGTCCCAGGCCATCTTTGAGTCGAATAACCAATCTGTGTGGTCCAGTTGCGAAGCTGCTATGATGCATCATGACGCAAGTGTCCCAAGCTAGTAGCGTTTGCCGTACTGCCTATGCTCAAAGATGATCGTCCCACACCCGGCGGCGCCGATATTCTGCGGTTAATTGCTTCGAGTGCTGCGACCTCGCGCACAGCAGTAAGTGTGCGACTTGGAATTCCGCCGATAAAGGCAATCGCCGATTGTAGTGCTGCTTTCAGACGATCTTTTGTGACCATACCGCGAAGAGATGCCTGGTGTGAATCATGCGTGACCGCAAGGATTGAAACCATGTTGAAAAGACTGGATGAAGGTCAGTATCGTCTTTACAATACGCTTACAGACTCAAACGTTGATGCATACCCGTGACTGATTCCTTCTGTATTTCTCACGAAGAGACTGTCTTGTATGCCGCCAACGATGTCGACCGTGACCAACGCCGACTCTACACACGTCTTGGCGCGAGACATGACATGCTTGTCTGTCATGTCTGCGATCGCCGAGTAGAGCTTGACCAGGTCTGGTCTCGGACGTTCGAACCGATCTTCGGTGAGCTCCTCCACATGTCGAAATTGGGCCCAGATCTTCAGCGCATAGTATAAATACGGTCGTAGGCAAGTGCTCTGGGCAATGTGGTATTTCACCTTCAATCGCATCTCCTGAGCAGACGATATTCTACCTCCGACGCCAACAAAGGGATACCTCTGAAGGAACTGCTCCAGTACTTTCTCGTGAGACAGCAACATCTGGCTGATCTGATCAGGTCTCTTGTCCAGAACTGGGGCAAGTCAGTCTTGGCCATCTTCAAAACTTTCGGGGACTTACGAGCCTCTCCGAGAAGGTTCAAGGCTATCTCGCTGATCAGAAAGTCGAGGATGAGCCTCGCATCAAAATACGTTATTGGTGTTATGGAAACGCCGGTTGCTCGTAAGCTCTCAACTCGACTAATATAAGGAGCTGGTATCTTGCGACGAGCTTGTGCAAGGCGTTGAGGTATATGGCCGAGTTCGGATTCCATATCGCTTGCATTAACGTCAGATACATGGTCTGGTAACACGTAGCGCATTGACTTACGTCTCGAGTTGAAGAGCAGACCAGAACGTGATACTCAACGACTTCTCGTATTCATTAAAGCCACTTCTAGCCAACTTGCGTGCATTCGATTCAAGACTGGTTGCCAATAATTAGATCCATGACGAAATCGCTACCAAAGACGACTTACCTGTGTACTTGACGCTGGCAAATCCTCCAAACTTCGGAGATCCAAGCCCAACTCGATTTTGTTCGACCAAGCTGAAGTTGATAAATACCAGCAAGAATACGGGCTTGCGCATAAGATAGCGGGTCGGTGTCAGAGCTTGGGACAAGAATGGCAGATCCCGTTTGAAAGTATTTGAGACCAGGGACTCCACGAAAACCGGTCCCAGATATATGGCTACCTGAAGGAATGGGTGCTCGCAGCGATCTTGATGGGATCTCGTGAAAAGTGTGATAGTTGATCGAGGTGGAGTTGTGAATTGCCTCAGAGGCCCGGCCTGAGGAAGCTTTACCATCCGGGCGATTTCCTACGCTACTCCTTTCGCTGGATATATCTTGCGGGCAAACGACATTATTAGGCGACTTCGCCCTGATTTCTTGCCACTCCAGAACTTCACCAGTGGCAAGCGCGAAACAGAGGATAGCGAATCGAAGATAGTCCCTGGATGCCGGTCTCGGTATCATGCGGATGATCCCTTCAGGACCTCGAAGAAATGATGTACTAGAAGCAGAAGCTGTCTCATGCCAAGAGAAAAACTGCGGAACCACGTCCAACAGTTCTTTGATATCCAGAAAAGGATATAGATTATGGACTAGCCGATACCGGTCAATGAGAAAGTAAAATCGTTTGCGGTCAATCGTATCAGTGATTGAATCTCCGCCGAGATATGGAACCAAAGGGGCAATTTTCTGATTCGTGTAACGCAGCTGACCCACTGAGGGCGCTGTCCCGTCGGTACTGGGTGCAGCCGATAAAGGGTGACCCCTCGGATGTGCAGGGACTGGCTGACTTGCTCCAGGAGCTGGCGTCTGGCCGCTGCGTGGAATCGATGTGAAAATTCCGTGATTCGAGGAGCCTGATTGACTGCTTGTAGGAAGGTGTGGACGTCCCAAATTTTGAATTCTTTCAGCAATCCGGAGCGAAGGCACCTGCCCATGACGAGAGATCGACGAGTGACTTCTCTGATTTGGATGATCCGGATGACTCGATTGACTCGTTCCAGAAACTGACTCCCCGTCACTCCGTAAGACCGACACGGACCCTAGGTGGCTCGTGAAGTTTGATTGACTCGTTTCGGGCAGATGGATTTCTTGGCGGTCCGAGATTCTGTTAGCTTCCACAGAGGAGGCTCCCTGCGGCACGAGGGAACGTCTCTGTCTGTCTATGACCTGTACAGGAGTAGGGGGTGTCGACTCCGCATCGCTATGTCGGCTCGTTGGGAAACTACTTTCGTTCGCAGAGCCTGGCGAATTCGGTTCAGGCAGTCCAGAGCTTTCGGGATGCGCTATTCGGTCAGTTTGTAGTGGAGTGGCCACTTGCGCCGAAGCCAAACCGAGTAGAGCAGACTCGATGCGATACAGTTGAGCCACAACCGCCTTGTCATTTTCTATCGCTTGGGCTAATGCAACATGCATTTTGGACTTCACGCGAGATAGCTTGCACCCCATTCTGATCAAGCCAGAAGAACGATCGATGGGACTTCTCGTAGACTCTCCGTCGTACCTGGGTATTTGCTTGCCAATGTCAGTACAGGCGTCTCAATCTGGGAAAAACCGAATGAACGGCTATGTCAAACGGAACGCCCACCTGAGTCGTGTCTCGATCTTTACTTTCCAGAGTCGAACCCGAGATCCGAGTATCATGGAACCCGGTGGATTGACTCCCTTCGTTCGGCGTGGGCAAGTAATCATTCTGATCGTAGGCCGTGCCTGTGGACGAGATCTGTGGAGCAGTCGATAGCGCATGCAGCTGAACGCCATGGTGCTGTGGCGGATATGCTGGACGAAAAGAGAAACTTTCAGGGTATGAGATTTGGGACTGAGAGGCTTGCCACCGCGGGTCTGACAGATGGGGATTCGCATCCGAGGAATTGCGTGGTGCATCCATTAGAGCAGTCTCGCATGCGACTGTACATGTGTCGACTCGCGCAAATTGAAGATAGCAGGACTGGCAAAAACAAGGACACTCGCGGTCCTTCCATATCTCTTATGGTCGACGAAGCGGCACACGGATGTGGATGTTGACGACCAGGCAAGTTTGCCAGCAGCGTCAACGAATGCATCGTGGAATCATCTGTCGAGTAAGGTGGCTGGCTCGGCAGCGGAACGCGCATTCTGGTCGTGAAAACAATGCGTGCGCTCTTGCCAAAGAAGATTATTTGATGATCGACGTTGGTTCGACTGGGCAGGCCCTGAATGACGCTTGACCACAAAAGGAAGGGGCATAAGCCAGCCTAAACCCAATCAAGGTCACACGCCTGCCAAGTCTCTCAGTGATAGAAATCCGCGGTTTCAAGCTCTTCGTGATCGGAAAGTTACGACCATTCCGGCCACACCGCCTTGTCTTGGTCAATCGAGGATGGCGCATATATTGCGTATCATAGTAGGTAGAATACTAGAGACCGTTATACAGCCCTCTCACGTCACCGTGCCGCATGGTCTCCCCTTCACAGCGACATATCCCGTGATACTAATGCAATGCAGCATTACCCCTCCTGAAGCAGCACATGATCCCTAGGCCGACAGCGTTTACAGTAGGTGATGTCCCGGCACAATCAAATGGCAGTCTCAATTCCAATTCCTTGTTCTTCTGTGTTCTCTAAGCGCCATACTACCTCTAGATTCCGTTTGTCCTCAACTTATCTGTAAGGAATGATATCAGACGATCTGAGCGCGGCGTACAACTGCATCCCCGAACTTTGCTCTCAGGTTGAGGTCGACCATGTCGCGCTACGACACTTAGCCCGCATGTTCGTTCGACATGGCGCTCATACACAATTCTCAATAGTGCTACTTCACAGGCACGAGGACCTCGCTCCGGGTCATATCATGGTCAAATGTAATGTTGAGGATGGAGTACGATGCAAGATGGAGCCGGTCAGCGCACGCCGAACCTATCCATGCTCTTTCTACTTTGATGACACTGCAGAGGCCGATTTAATTCCGTAGGAGTACGCCTTGGATGAAGCACCTGTCCTTGACGCCGCCTTTGTTGACGACGTTGGTGCCTACTTAAAGACGAGGGGACTTCAACGAGTGTTCGCCATAGCTGTGTCCTCACCAAGTGAACATCCTTGAACCGAACATTCATTAGAGCATGGAGGCACTAAAACAACCCCATCGCTCCGTGCGCCACTCGCAGCTTCTGAAGATGGAGTCATCACTGAGTGGATCATTGGCTATGAGGAGAGTAGGGAACTTTCGAGGCCGACTTATTCGGATTACACAGATTGCGCCATCGCTTACGATCACAGTATACAAGCCTGGAAGCTGTGCATCATGAACGAAAGCGGCAAACACACCGATTACTCATAAATGCCTTATATGAATGTCGTACTCTGTCATCTGGCCACATCCACTGAAGAGCAGTTGGTGACTGAGTAGTTCATCGCTAGCGTTGGCGCTGAGATCAAGAGCAAGGCGTGAAAAGGTCTCCGTCTGAATGACCGCGGCGGGCAGGAAATAAGGTCGAAGATACTGAGCGCTTGATGTATTTGAGATCTCGTGTTGCGTAATCTGGTTTTATACCTTTGAATAATTTACGTTCTTCCTTTGTTGCTTTCTTCCATTGCTCACCGGCACGTCGATCTTCCAAGAGCCTATGTAAAAGAAGTCACTTGTCGACCTAGACTTTGGAGAGACGCCGAGCTGTCATGGTCATTCGATCGTGACATACTCAGTGTATGATCGGATGTTATATGCGAAGCGTCTCGTACACGATACGGCAAGCAGCAGAATCATCGGAATGTCGAGTGTCAAGCACAGATATGATAAGAATGACTTTTGCAGTAGCATGATTGTCTCGTGTGGGTTCAAATGTACATAGCCAATCTCCATAAGCAAGAATTCTCATCAATGTACACAGCGTGCACTCCACTCCATACATGAATGGTGATAAGAACAAATATTCACTGGTATCCTGACCATATTGATCTCAAAGAAATACCCGTGCTGCCAAGTCTTGGATGTTTTGAGATCCGACGCCGGATCTTTTGGCGACCACCGACCACGTGCGACTTCCGAATGCGACTATGCCATTTACTTCGCGATCTTGATTGTCTATCGAATAGAATATGCAATCAGCCACTCGAACTCACTGCTGCTTGTTATAAAAGGGTCATCACCGGTGCTAAATGTCAGCATGTCTTCTAAAGGATTCTACTCCATCCTGAACCATGACCTCTTCCTTTCCAGCTATTCCGCCGCTGCCGGACGGTGACTTCTTTGGCACCGGTCCAAATGATCCAGGTTCTACACAAAAAGACAAGAAGTCGAATGCCACCACTGGTGCCTCCGCTGCGGGTGTGCGGGCGCTTACCGCTCGCCTGGCGGCGTTCTATTTTCGAGTCCCAGTCAAGGCCTTCTTCAGGACGAGAGTTGAGTACGCTAAGCGAGTATTCATGGGGCAGGAGATCAGAAAGCTGACCTGACGTCCAGCTATCTGGTATATGGTGCTCGAAGTGAGATAATACATTCATGGAGCTGACAATCCGCTCACAGGCATACCCCCGAGCCATCAATCCTCTTTTTCAGGCCGCGCCCCAACAATGGTCGTGGCGTCTGACCACACCAGCCATTCTTGCGCACGCCGTCAAAACCTACGGCTGGTCATTCATACCGAATCAAGTACTGCCACCGCTACTAGCCAATGTCACCATCGGAGCCGTGCTTTACACGGCATATCTGCAGTCCCTTTCGATCTATCATGACCACGGCGCCTCACAAGCGAAGCGGATTTATCCGCCACCTGCGTTCCACTCGACTTTTGCCGCAGGTTTTACCGCAGGTGTGGTGCAGAGCGTCTTTGCCGCTCCTCTCGATGCTCTAACGATACGGTTCCAAACCAATGATCTGCTTGAGAAACGCTACAAAACTATGTGGCACTATGCACTCGCCAAGCTTAAGAACATTGGCGGTCGTGGTGCCTACGCCGGAGTGTCACTATCAATGGTCAAGGACAGTTTCGGTGCGGGATTGTTCTTCAGCAGCTTTGAGTGGATCAAATCGCAAGGCTTCTACTCATACGTGCGATGGCATTACAAGCTGAACCGCCTTTCAGGCGATCAGAAAGCCGAGCTCGAAAATCAGCGGATTGCTGATATTGGCAGTCGTCCCGTCATAAGACCGCATTACATGATGGAGCCTACTTTTTTGCTACTTGCAGGTGCTGGTGCAACAGTGCTGCAGCAGTCTATACAGCATCCCATGCTTCAGATACAGGAGATCCACTATCGACGACTAGAGGGACTTGACAGGCAGATGGTGAGCAAGCCGAGCCGAGTACAAACCTTGGAGCTATACGGTCAGTCATATCGAAAGACGCTTAAACAATGCATGGTCTACGCGAGAAAAGCAGGCGGGTGGCGGACATGGCTATTTGCGGACTTTTGGCGATCGACCTTACGGCAGGTTCCCAGCACCAGCGCAGGGCTGATTGTGTTTGAGATAGTACGACGAAAGTACGGTCTCGGGTCAGAAGCTGTGAGGATACAAATGGATGATTATGACATCTTGCTTCCTTAGGTGGGTTGCATGGTTGCTCGGCAGGGGTATATTCTCCGCTATATGGACACGGGCACCGGATTTATGTACCGAAAGGATCTATGTACTTTTGCAAGGCGTCTTGGATTTGCCGCCACCTCTCTAGAATAGACGACAAGACTTGTGTATGTCCTTTGCCTTCATCCCTGACCTGCTTCAGTTTCGTTGTCATGTCAGTCATATTCTCTATGTGACCCCGGATCATCCTGCATAGGCTCTCCTTGACCTCTTCGCTCTTGTCGTTGGCAATATCGTCTCCGGACCCCATGTAGTACTCCCATTCGTTAGACGTCAACAGCCGTGTGCGAAGCGCCACCTGAGTGCGGAAGCAGATTTCATTCGTGGACGGCGTGAGGCTGTAGTTTCCCAGGTATCCCACGCTCTCTAGTGTATGTCTTTGTTCCTTATGAGCGTGCTTGCCCGCCAGAATGATCTCATCCAGTGATATTGAATCGTCTTGACTACCGGGCATGGTGAAACCGTCTTCAATATCCTGGTCAGCAGCACTCTCTTCCTGCTACCACTATCCCACTTACAATGTGCAAGCAGCTTATCGTTCGAATGAGCCCCATACGTAGCCAGGATCTCTTCGCCGGTATCTACCCATCGCGACAATCAGAAACATACTCACCAACGATCATTTATGACCTACCATAATTCCGATTCGCAACAAGCGTGTACCCCCTCGAGTCCATCTTCACCTCGCACTAACCCTCTTTTAGTACCAAACACAAAATCCACAAGCAGAACAACTCAACCTACCCCATCACCAGCCTGGCAATGATTCATATAATCCAAAAACGGACATATCACCATCCGTCCCTCCCTCGCCCCGGCCGGCTTCCACGAGAAACTCCTCGTATTCGCAATCGCCCAGTGGTACATGAACTCCTCGTCCCCCTCCTCCCTCCCGAGCGCCGTCCGATCGTGCTCAGCATCTACCACCAGCCGCTCGTACGCCCCTGCCAAGGACTTGGGGAAGAGGTGCTTGTAGTCCAAGTTCCTGTCGGTGGGGGCGAACCACGCCAGTGACGAGCGGAAGTCGGAGCGGGTGGGCCAGACGGTGGCGCAGGCTGCGTAGCGGGGGTCGGAGGTGGTGGAGAGGTGAAGGAGGTGGGATGTGAGGGCGGCTTGCGGGGAGAGGTTGTTGGAGGGGCGGGGGAGGAGCATGGCTTTTGGGGGCACGTGGATTATGGTGGTGCCGGAACGGATGGGGGCGGTGGTGAGGAGACCCATTCCTCGGCCGGGGAGGAGGGAGGGAGCGACATTGGTGATTGTTATGCCTTGCGAGAGGGCGAAGGTGGTGAAGATTTTGTGCTTGTCGTCGGTGGTGGTGGTGGTAGTGGTGGCGGCGGAGATGCTATTGTTGGTGGACGCTGTGTCGCGCTCCTCCTCGGTATCAGGTGGTGTTTTTGCTAGCCGCTGGCGCTTTTTCGCTCGTGATGGCATTGATGTTGTCAATATTTTGTTTCAGGAGCTCGAGGTGATACTGTGTGTGGTACGAGTCGGGAACAAGCCCGGTAGCGACGCGAGAGACATGATACCCCTGACGCTATTGGTGGCGTACCATATATCGGTGTCAAGTATTATATTTCTATGGGCTACCATATCCTGCTATAGGCTAGCTTTGCACTGTACAGCTATACACAATGGGTCACAGTAACCTCGACTGATTGGCACATCAAGCATGACCTCAAATTATTGTAATAGTCGCCCACAGATCCCTCCACTGAAGTACTTTGCAGATCACCATCACATCTGTCACGATCATCAACCGCCAACAAACCGTGCAGACGTCAATGCATCTGTCCGAAATGCAACGTTGCTGTTTCGAGCGGCGCCATCAGGTCAATGCAACAGGTCTTCGACGTTGGAAAACGTGGCCGGCTTATGGTAGTACATAGGATGACACTGACCGCTTGATCACTCAGCGGGAAAGGGGAATAACTTTACCCGAATAGCATCATTCAGCCTCTTGCGTGATTTTGGACGGGCGGCTGAAGACGTATCCGGTTCGGCGATACTAACAATGGAACAGAGCCTGAGACTCGGATAGCAAGACGTGGTACGGCGGAGCCCGGTCGCACGAACCGCAGTTGGAATGCTTTGGGCCAGCAAAATGTAGATAGGGCGCAAGTGATCCAACCAGAGCTGGCTGTCACGGGCAGTAAAAGCAAAAATCAGCACAAGCGAGCCCTGATTTATCAACGCCGATCTGCGATGTGCTGCCGGCGTCTCGATGATCGGCCGTCGGTCCGTCGAGCTTTTCTGATGAAACAGAGAGCACAAGCGGCAAAAAACGACGGCGAGTGGGCCGGGGCCGTTCGTTTTGGGCGTTCGGGCTGCAACCTCGAAGCCCAAAAGGCGTGAGAGTGAGCCCGGGAATCCCGATTACGCAAGGGAGTTTGCTGCGGACGAGTCGCTGCTTTGTTGTCTGATGTCCAGGCCCTGACGGCCAGTCAGACTCACGGTCACGAACATGCCCCGCAGCGGGAGCAGAATATGGCTCTCGAAGCCGCAGACACAAGAGCGGAGCTTCATCATAATTGGAGGCCGTTGCCGCGGCTTTAAATCTATTGCCTGCTCGCATTGGCCGATACCGCCTTCGTTGCAGACTGACAGTCACCAGTAGGATGCGAAAGAGAGGGGTGAGTGATCCTGTGACCGCATGGTGTGAAGCGAGGCGTGATGCAAGCTGGAGAGGGCAGCCGCCAGTTTGCCCAGTTGTGCCCAGTGCGGGCAGCTGCAACATCACGGTCCGGCGCCCCGTCTCCCTGCCAGCCTCTCCCATTCGCTCACCTCCGTCCCTGACCCAGAGCCAGACCGACCCGAACACGGACGCTCGCTGGCTGAAGTCTCACACTCTGTCGCTCCTCCCCGTTCCTCCTCCAATCCTCCAGTCTTCAATCACCTCCTCATCCCATCCGCCCAGTGGACTGAGCCCATACTCCACCACCCCCCGCCCACACACTCAGCGTCGACACCGCCCAAGGGCGTCGCTGCATTTGCATCTTGCATTGTCTGTTTCCTTCACATTGTCGACTGTTAATTTATCGCCCGACGCTGCCCTCCTGTAGCAGCCAATCGAATCTGTCAGTCAGCTGTCACGTTGGGCTGGATCTTGAAAACAGGTACGTCCCGGCCTGCCTGCACATGCACACACGAGCACACAAAGCCCGGATTCATCAATCAAATCAAATCAAATCAATACCGTGCAACCCATTGTCATCAACATTTCGATCCGACGTCCTCGACAACCTCACCTCATTCCTCATCCACAGCCACTTCCTCCCCCCCCCTTCGTTACCGTCCGACCGTCGATGCCAAGACTTCACCGCTTGCAACCTGACACCTCCAACTGACTTTTCCTCTCACGGCAGATCCTCCATCTCTCCCACCTCCTCACACAATCCACGAAGACGATAGAACGACAGGGCGTAGCACCCTGAAAACTCAGTCATCATGACGACGATGGTACGGCAAAGACAAATACCACAAACAGGCCCGGTCACTGACTCGAGCCAGGATCTCCGCGTCGGCAACAAGTACAGGATAGGCCGCAAGATTGGCAGTGGCAGTTTCGGTGACATTTATCTCGGTAAGATCAGCTTTGGAAAGTATTTTCATGCAGTCAGATCTGATTATTTGTAGGTACCAACATCATCTCCGGCGAAGAGATTGCCATCAAGCTCGAAAGTGTCAAGGCCAAGCACCCTCAATTGGAGTATGAGGCTAGGGTATACAAGTCTCTGGCCGGTGGTGTCGGCATCCCCTTCGTCCGCTGGTTCGGTACGGAATGTGACTACAATGCCATGGTCCTGGACCTGCTCGGCCCCAGTCTGGAGGATTTGTTCAACTTCTGCAACCGCAAGTTCTCTCTCAAGACTGTCCTGCTTCTGGCCGATCAGCTTATCTCCCGCATCGAGTACATTCACGCCAAATCCTTCATCCACCGTGACATTAAGCCCGACAACTTTTTGATGGGTATTGGCAAGAGGGGGAATCAGGTCAACGTTATCGACTTTGGTTTGGCCAAGAAATACCGCGACCCCAAGACCCATTTCCACATCCCCTACCGTGAGAACAAGAACCTCACCGGTACCGCCCGCTATGCTAGCATCAATACCCATCTGGGTGTCGAGCAGTCTCGTCGTGACGACATGGAGTCTCTCGGATACGTCATGCTCTACTTCTGCCGTGGCTCTCTCCCTTGGCAGGGCCTGAAGGCTGCCACCAAGAAGCAGAAATACGACAGGATCATGGAGAAGAAGATGACTACTCCCACTGAGGTGCTCTGCCGTGGCTTCCCGAACGAGTTCGCCATCTACCTCAACTACACCCGCTCCTTGCGTTTCGATGACAAGCCCGACTACTCCTACCTCCGCAAGATCTTCCGTGATCTCTTCGTCCGCGAAGGCTTCCAGTACGACTACGTCTTTGACTGGACTGTCTACAAGTACCAGAAGAATGCTCAGGCTATCGCCCAAGCTCAGGGCAACCAAGCCACTGCTGAGGACGTCGACGATAAGGCCGCTCGTGCCCGTCCCTCGCAGAATGCCACCGCCGGTGGCAGCGGTGCTGTGACTGACAAACGTCGTGGTCCCGTCAACGCTCGTCAGGAAGGATCGGGAATGTGAGTCGTAACATCTTCCGATCCTCTTGTCCCAATTTGTAAGGGGCCTTTCCTCTGCGTTTTCAGTGCTTGCTATAGTGGCTGCGCGGAGGTCTTTTCGAAACTGTGCTGACTTTTCCATCTACAGGCAACTCCGTTCTTCCAAGCGTGGCGTCGACCAATCCGGCTATAATGGTTACTGAATAAAAGCTGGATTTGGCAAATACCCGCAACACTCTCGTTGACCAAGAGAGCACATTGGGTCAAGACCAGATCGGTCTTCAATATTATCTTCGGGAAACGCGGCCTCGCTGTCCTCTTTCCTACTGGACGGCTGGCGTTGCTTTTCTTACCCCTCTCAGTTGGTTTTGCACATGTCGTGAGGCTTCGGATATGGCAGGTCCTTTGACAAGACCATGCCAACCATGCATCAAATAAGCGGCCTTGTGTTTTCATCGACTTGGTTCTTATCGCGGTATCGGCGTGTCACTCGGCAGGCTTTTGGTGTCTATATGACATTGATCGATCTGCAGAATGGGACACGCATGCTCGGATCTCATCACCCTTGCACCACGAACCCGGTATTCGAGATTGCTTCTTTTATTTTCCTTTCAACACCTGCACCACACACACACTAATTTGTTCTGTTCTTACTCGCTCTCGCACTGCACTCATGTTTGGTCGACTGCTGTTGCTATGGTTGGTAGTTGGCAGGGACACTCGTGGGGAGGTTCAGGGGACGAACACGGACGGAAAGCGGACGTGTAGGAGAGAGGCCAACGCCGTGGAGATCCATCGATGGGCTAGCCTGTCGGAGAGCGGCTTTGGTTGCTTCGGTGTATATCAGAGCTGGGCTTGCGGTGTTGGTCGAGTGTCTGTCGTCGATTACATAGTCTCTGCTCAAAATGAAAGTACTCGGTTGGGAGTCAATATGCTGTTCTGTGTGCGTTCATGTGTTTCAACAATTGATTGATATAAATCTCCCAAGATCCACCACGTATTTGGAAACTATGCAAAGATCGCGCGGTCCAATGATGTGCTCACTGGCAAATGGAGCACTCTAATTCTTGATATTGCGGTAACCTACTCTCCACTGCTACGATGGATTTGTCCCGTCTTCTGTGTGAAGTATGACACGAAGACAGATTTTTAGGATTTGACATATTGGAATTCGGAATCGGTTTTGGATCTCAAGGCTACTAGAGTAAAAATAAAATAAAATTGGGGTTATCTATGCAATCAGACTGCTCTTTATTCGAGCTTATGAAAAGAATGGTATATCTCACTTCCTTCCTCCCTTTTCCCCTTCCCCTCTCTTCAGTCTTTATCCCAACATTCCACCAGCAGAAGGGTTGGCCTGAGGAGGCATAGTCCCCGCCGCAGTGGGCAAAGCACTGACGTTGCTCAACCCGCTGCAGGTAGTGATGTACTTCGTGTTGTATGTGTAGAAGGTATTGAACACGGGGTTGAGATTGTGCAGGCTGGTCTTGGTGGTTGTTCCGCTGTTGGGCACGGGGATAGTATATGATTTGCTGGAGGTCACGGTCGTTACTGCCCAGTAGGTCGCTGTGACGCGTTCGGTGGTCGAAGTGGTCGACGTCGAGCAGGCGGGGTTTGAGCGGATGCAGCCGCAGATAGTGGAGGCGGCGGCGAGAGACTTTTTGGAGAGAGAAGAGAGGGCGGTAAGCTGGGATGAGAGAGACGAGGCGGTCTTGGAGGGGAGGGCGGCGAACGTTGGGGTCGTGGTTGTGGTGTGGGCGGTGGTCGTGGTGATCTTGGCTTGGGTGGAGGCCGGCTTTGGAGGAGTCGAAGTGGGTTTGGCTGGGGTGGTAGAGCTGGAGTGTTTGGAGGGAGATGAGGATGGCTTTGCAGGAGACGTGGTTGGCTTTGCGGGGATGGTGCTAGCGGCCTTATTTGGTGTCGTCGTGTGGCTGCTTGTATGACTGCTGACGGTGGTCGGTTTGGATGGTGTGGTTGCGGCTTTGCCTTGTGCCCTGCCGGCCGTAGTCGGGGTGTGGCTACTCGACTTCGCTGAGGTGGTGGTGGCTTTGCTCTGTGGCTTTGAGGTCGTCGTCGCTGCGACCTTGCCCTGCGGCTGGGGCACTCCCGCGGCCTGCTTTTGACTCTTGTCAGCGGGCGTGGCAGCTTCCGTGACCATGGCTTTGACCGCGGCGGGCTTGGTGGAGGTAGAAGTGACATGGATGCCGCTCGGGAAGAAGTTAGGATTGGCATTAGTGTTCTGCAGGCACACAGCCACAGTTTGGACGTATGGGAAAGTTATGGTTGTGTTTGTGGTTATTTGTGAGTTGGTGATGGTGATGGTCGTCGTATGGATGGGGTTTCCCGTCTGCACGTATTTGACAGTATCATCGTATTGTATCGAGGTCTCGGTCGAGGTGACTGTGGCGATGGTGCTTGTAGCTGTGATGGTGGTGGAGCACTGGGGGGTGATGAGGGGGAAGGCGGTATTGCAGTACGCTGTTGCGGCGGGCAGAGACGACAGAGGTAGCCATGATTTGTACGTTGCTGAGCATACCTGGTCTGCCTGAGCGTGCTGTGGGAAAGCTGCCAATTGGGGTGCAGGAGCAGCCTCGACAAGGCCAACGATGGCCACTAGGCCTGCAGCAATGACGTTCCTGGCCATTTTGATCGCGATAGAGACGCACTGTGTGAAGGACTGGACGAAGGAATTGAGAGAGAGCGACCTGCCTTTAATTCGCCGTCAACGGGTACGGTGGTTCCTCTATATATGTATCGATTGTAACACTCTCGCGAACAGCACAACGGTCTGCTGGGGACGTTCATCTTACCTCTCCTTTCACAAGGCTGGACGACCGGGACGGGGGCGTTGCCATATCAAAAACTCAACGTTCGATGGACCTGTGCGGCGTGAGACTGGCCATACAGGGACGAGCAGCGGGGCAGATCTCTGGGCAGACAGCGGCTGGAATGGAGTGTCTCGCGCTAGATGGCAATAAGGTCAACTGCTCAGGAATGAGGGGGCCGAGCTACCGTGACTTGGACGCGAAGAACGTCGCAGAGCGGGAGATTGGAATGGGGCTGCAATACGAAGGGAGGCATAGCGAGAGTCACCCCGGCCCTTGGTGTTTTGGGCAATTTGTCGATAGTCCAACGTCTTCATTTCGCTTCTCCCACCCGCATTTGACTCGGCGCCAGGACTTCCGAGACGGTCAGGAACCGGGAGTAAGCGAAGCTCGTCTCGGCCCGTCCCCTGACAGCTCCGCCCGAGCAAGCCAACCGCAGCTTCCTTAATATTTTTATTCTCCGTTGCGAATCCGGAGAAAGCTCGATCTGCGGTGGCGGCGACAACTTTCCAACTTCAACGCTCACAGCTGTCCAAACACCTCTGGCCGTATGAAAACGGCTATTCTCCCTCACTGGACCGTCCGTGCTCCATATCGGTCCTGCTGGTCGACCGTCGCACAGCGGGGTCGCTTCCGAGATCATGGGAGTCTAGATAAATGGGTCTCATCGCGGCAACCGAGCCTGCGATACTTCCGGCAAACATCCCGCAATTTGAAAACGAAGACGGCCAAGGCGGAACGAGCTGAATTACGAACCCGCGCAGCTGAGTTAGGTCCCCTGCTGGGCCCAACCCACCTACTCTCGCATAAAGAACTCGCTCAGTTGCTGGAAAAGGATCGTGAACTTCGAGACTATGCACATAAACACGCCGACACATTTGGCTCAGTGCAGCACCTACCACACAGCGAACTTTTGGCGTTGCTAAACACTGATGGCGGATATCAGCTCGAGAAGGCAGGCCAAGAAGCCGAGAAGGCGCGTCAAGTCTATGAGCAGGATGAAGCTGTTGTGAGGAAAACCCGTCAGACCTATGGCGATGAGCTGCCTGAAGGCTTGCTTGAGCCTTCTCAGAGGAAGATCTACGTCAGACTCTATGGAGAGCCCGTCGTTCAAGAGGAGGGAGAGCATGTGTCTGAAACGGGATTGAACGAGGAACTTGACGAGCAACCAGGCACCGGTGTCATGGTCGAAGGGCGAGACGGGTCCCTTGAAGAGGTGGCATTTGACGAGGATGACTACGATATCGACGAGGACGGACCACGATCATTCGAGGATATGCTCAACTCGCAGGAGTTCATCCGTCTGCGGAAGTCTAAACTTGGAAAGTTCTATGCCCGCGCAACGAAGAAAGAGCTGGACGAGACTGTAATATTTGCCGAGATGAACAAATCGGACGAAGCTGCACTCGCTTATCTGGACAGGGAATGGAAGCGTATGGATCAAGACGACAAGGCTGTCTATCTGGACGATGTGAGGTACTTGAAACTGGAACAGTACTTGCGCGACCGTGAGCGGAACGAAGAAGCCGATGAGCTTCTTCAATGTCTTTTTATCTTCATTGAGAGTCGTGCCATCGCACAGGGCAAGTTGTCCGACCAGGCTACCGAAATTCAAGAGGTTGAGGAGGGTTCAGAAGAGACCAGTCTGGAGATACGGGACGGGGAGGAGCTGGAGGAGACACTCGACGATGCAGACTCGGAAGACCAATACCTACGGAGACATCCCCTGACCGTAGAGAACCGCTTCTCTACCAATCCTGCAACCGTGCAGCTACCAAAGTCTTCCTTCTCAGGACCTGTGTCAGCAATTATATCTGGCACATCACCGACGCACCTCTCCGATGCAGCGCAGCGTATCTTCGGGCCGGGCTTGATGTATTCCACTTCGACACCACACTTCGCCAAATCGAGACCTCAGAAACCCATTCCTCTTGACGTCAGCTCTGATAAGATGTCCGACATCGACTCTGATGCATACTTTGCCGCTGTGATGCCTGGCACCTACGCAAGTCTCATGAGCGTCTTGGTCGAGACTAGGAAGCGGCTGGGGAGTGATTGGCTGACGAGTTTGATGAACAAAGAAGGCGGCCCTAGGATCCTTGATGCTGGCAGTGGTGGCGCTGGAGTCGTTGCTTTTCGAGAGATGCTTCGCGCCGAATGGGAGCGTATCAACGATGACAGTCAAGACCCGGGAGCTGCGAAAGGGTTAGCTACGATTGACGGGCGGGAAGGCGGTGCGCCTGCTGAGGGACCGATGGGTCGAGCCACGGTTCTGGTCGGCAGCGCTACTCTTCGTCAGCGAGCCAGCGTGCTGCTCGACGACACTACTTTCATCCCTCGACTTCCCGACTATGTGCACGCCAGTGATCCACAAGCAGCACAGCATGGCAAATTCGACGTCATCCTTGCTCCTCACTCGTTGTGGTCACTGAAGGAAGAGTTCCTCCGCAAGCAATACGTTGCGAACTTATGGAGTCTGCTAAATGCCGATGGTGGGGTTCTCATCCTGCTTGAGAAAGGCGTGCCTCGCGGGTTCGAGGTCATCGCCGGCGCTCGCAAGTTCCTCCTGGATACAAGAATTGCATCACCAGGTCAAGAGACTGCGGCCGAGGAAGTCACCGATCCTCGCGAGATCAACATCCAAGGCGTCCGCGAGAAAGGCAAAGGTATGATAATCGGCCCCTGCACCAACCACGCCCCGTGCCCAATGTACACCCGTCCTGGCGTCTCCAGCGGCAGGAAAGACTACTGCCACTTCGAGCAACGCTTCGTACGCCCTCCGTACCTGCAGAAACTCCTCGGCGCAAAAGACAAGAACCATGAAGACGTGAAATTCTCGTATCTCTCTATCATGCGCGGTCGAGACCTGCGCTCCACCTCTTCTAATTTAGTAGTACAAGGCGACGCCGCCACCGCCGCCGCCTTCGAGGGTTACGAGCACCCCACCACCTTACCACCAGAACCTATCTTCGACCCCACCGCCCCAGCACTGGAAACTTTCGACTCCACTCCCACCACCTCAGCAGGACCACACAGCCTCTCCCTCCCACGCCTCGTCCTGCCCCCACTAAAACGCACAGGCCATATAATACTAGACCTGTGCACCCCATCCGGCACCCTCGAGCGCTGGACAGTCTCCAAGTCCTTCTCCCGCCAAGCCTTCCGCGACGCCCGCAAGTCCACCTGGGGTGACCTGTGGGCGCTAGGCGCAAAGACCCGCGTTCCCAAGAACGTGCGACTAGGCAGCAGCGGACAGGCTAAGGGAGTGATGGGCGGGATTGATCTTAAGACTGTGAGGGTGAAGGGGAAGGCGAGGAGGGAAATGGCGGAAAAGCCGGAGAAGAGGAGTAAGGGATTGGATATTTATGATGTCCCGGTCGATCGGGGGACGGGGAAGACGGGGGATGTGAAGAAGGTCTCCGGGGGACGGATGAGGAGGGGGAAGATTAGTGGAGTGAGGGATAAGAGGAATAAAAGTGGGAAGGTCAGAGTTAGGAAGGGGGAGGTGGAGTAGGTGCTTACTTCTGGTATGAAGATAGTGGCACTGATCATGCCCAATGATAGAGGCGGAATAATGGTGGTGGTGTATTGATATGATGCATATGTACTCTAGGAAATAAGTTCCACTCAATTCACACCCAAGAGTTGGTAAATGCAATACTTGCGGACGACATGCTCAAGACACTTCAATGTCATACATATGATTGCAAATCAGAACGTGCAATAAAAGAAGTTTTGTTCAGCACGTAGCATCAGGGGCCTGTCTGTCTATACCAGCTGCTCTCCCTTTCGCAATGCCCCAATGCCGCCGGCCTGAAGTACGTTAATACATTGATTCGCCCCTCTCTACCTTTTCCGTTCCCCCACTCCCCATACCCACCATCTCCTACTCCCCTTACCCTCAACGCCTCTTGCCCTTCTTCCCCCTCCCCTTCTCCTCCTCGTCCTCCAACCCACTCTCCCGATCCTTCTTCTTCGCCTTCCTCTCCAACTCATCCCAATCCTCCCCGTCCTCCTCGTCACTGACATCCTCCTCGCTCGCCTCGGCACTAGCATCGTCGTCGAACTCACTCTCGTCCTCGCTCGACTCGTCCGACGCCAGGTCCTCCTCGCTGACCTCGAACGCGGACTCCTCCTCGGACTCGTCTTCGCCTTCTGATTCGGACTCGTCGGCGAGGAACGACCAGCCTCCGTCGGCGTAGAACTGGTGCGGGTCGGCGGTGACGGTCTTCATGATCTGCCCCCAGTTGAGGTTCAATGGACCCTCGGAGAAGGGAATGTCGACGCTGTCGAGCCAGTCCTTTAGCTGGTCTAATGAATCCACCGGGATGGTGTTGACGTGGGCGGGGGCTTGTTTGTAGTCCTTAAATACAATTACCATGTCGAAGTTCTTGAGGCCGAATTGGACACGTTCGAGGTGCACGACTTCAATTTCGCTCAGCGTGATAACGAAGAAGGGGGGTTCGGTGAGTTGGACAAGACAGTCTGTTGTTGGGCTCATGGTGACGGATGAGCGGGAGGGTACACCGTTGAATGACAATTCTCTAAATGGCATGTCACACTGGAGGTTCTCGGACTTGCCGGCTTCAGCGATGCGCTCGGTAAAGGCCTTGAACTCTTTGTCGAGCGCGACGCGGCGACGACGCTCTTCTTGCTCGGCTTCAAACTCCTCCTCATCGCCATAGCGGTGGCGGCGCTTGCGGTTGCCAGTCTCGTCGAATTGCATTTCTGTCGCTTCACGGTAGAACTGCACATCCTTCGTCTTTCGCTTACCAATGATGATAGGGTTGTGAAGGTGCATGTGAATGATAACGATGAGCTCGTGAGCAGATGGCTGGAAGAAGAGGTGTTTGATGTTGGAGAAGAGGATGTCGTGCTTCATACCGCCGAGGTGGATGTAGCGTACACCATTCTGATGGATTTCGATGCTACCACCAATGCGCTTGTTCTCAACCGCAGGACGCATGAAGATGTTATCAAGGCGGTGCGGCCGTCGGTCTGCAAAGGGTCAGTATGTTATAGGAATAGTGTAAGATATCAACTCACTTCTGATTTCAACAAGCTTGTCTTGCTCCACCACATCCTCCAGCTCCTTCTTCTCCTGCTCCCTTCGAACAGCATTCTTCTTCATGTCCGTAATTTGCGACACGATGTTGTCCATGCGGTCAGCATTTGTCGATCGGAAGGTCATGCTGCGGACGAAATGTGCGTTGGGATCCTCAAAAGGCTGATCGTCTTTGCGGCCAACACCCTGCCCAGGGGAGAGGAAATTGATACGCAAGAAAGTCACTCCACCAGGCTCCTGCGTCTGACTGACGTTCTTGATAGTGTTGATGTGGAACGGTACCGGGCGGCCCATGATGGGCACGATGACGCTTGAGCTTTTCGCATCGACCAGAACGATCATATCCTTGATTCTCGTCGGCAGCTGAGTAACCTGCTTGTATGATTCAAATTTCTTGAACTTCTTCTCCTCAGTCCCATTTAAGTTTCCAGTGCCTTCACCGTACTTGTCTAGGCCTTCTCGTTGTTTCTTTTGATGAAGCTCGCGCTGATGCTCCTTCCTCTGTGCTTCTTTCTCCTCATTTGCGTTCGTCGATCGCTCGTTTCGCAGACGTGTGCTCTTAATGTTCGTCTGTGCAACAGCTCCCACGCGTGAATCCTTTTTTGCTTTTGGCTTCTTCTCCTCTTCCTCTTCTTCGTCGTTAAAGAAGAAAGAGGTCGATTCAAGATCTGTGGGTGCATCCTTTGTGAAGACCAGACCCTCACTGCCACCAACACGAACAGTGTCGGTAAGGACGAGTGAGTAGTTCTTGCTCTTGTTGTCCTGAGGATTGGGATTCGTGATATCGTTGAAGCCAGTTGTGATGCTGAGCGTCATGCCGTCGCGAAGGGTGGTATTGTTTTTGGCATTGAGGTTTAATTGGCTGTCCCTGATCTCAATACCAATGCCGTAGCCAACAGACTTGACGAAGCTCTTCTCCAAGTCCGGCTTCTTTGACTTGATCAAATCGACAGCCTTTTTGTAGACATCTTTTGCCACAACGCCATCCCGTACGTTCTTGATAACCAGGTCGTGCACAGACAGGAGAAGCTTGTACGCGCTCTCTTGCGACTTGTTAGGATCCACTAGGTACGTTCTTGCGATCAGTGAGCTGTAGGTCGCATATCGTAATCCAAGTGTCGCGGTGATGACTCCAGCGTGTAAATTGCTGTCATCCGGCACAGCAGACAGCTTGAGATCGTATTTGCCACCGCTCTGTACGATCGGCTGAACTGACCAATCGAGCTGATTTGGGTCTGCAACCTTAAGTTTCTGGAAGAACTTCTCATCGTCGATCTTCTCAGCGACCATTTCGGATAGTTTGCTGTGGCTGATCTTCTTCTCCTCGTCGATGATACCAGACATCTGATCCACGAAGTATTTGGCCATCAAGCCACTGGACGCACGTGATGCGTCGCGGATCGCGCGAAGCTCGTTCTCGTCCTTGACCGAAAGCGCGGCGGACAGCGCAGGCGCGATGTCCACCTCCTCGACCTCTTTAGAAATCTCGGAGAAAGCATTCTTCCATTCCGTGACGAATGGGCCTGACGACGGTTCCTTGGCGATGACTCCGACCTTGTTTCCAGCGGTTTTGATGATGTCCAGGCAGCGCTTGAATTGCTTCTCATTCTCTGCGGCATCCTTGCCCCGCACCAAGATCTCGACTGGTGTCTTGCCGTCCTTCAAGGGATCCAGATAGGCAGCCTTCTTCTTAGTCGTGACGATGTAGATGGACTCGAGTGTGATAAGGAAGATAGTCGATGGGAACTCGTAGCCCAGTAGCCAGAACTGTTGCCTAGATCAGCCCCGACCTTCGCGCTCCTCAAGATCTAATCACTCACCTGTATCGCGCTGGCCTTGCTGAATCCTTGATCGGCTTCTGACTTGCCCATAACAACAACGACTGAGCCAACTCCTCCAAAGAGCGCATCGCCAGAGCGTTTGTCAGCCTTCCATTGCGTGATCAGACCGGACAAGCGGTCGTGGAAGACGTTCTTGTCGATGGAGACCTCGTCCGCCATGATTGGTGGAAACGGCCGAGCGCGGCCTGTGAGTGCTCCTGTGAAAGTGCTAGGCTCGGCAGCAGAGAGTCGCAGTGGTTGTCGGATGGAATGGGGAGGGAGGTGAGGGGTTTAAATAAGTGAAAGCGGCGAGGATGGATTGACGGTCGTCGCTGAAGCTCCACTCTTTTCTTAGGCAGGCGCGTCAAGTCAATTTAATGCGCGAGCTCTCCCGCGTCAGGTCTTGGCGCGCCAAGCTATTTTGGGAGAGCTTGACTTCGGAGTTTACGGAGCTTAGGTCAAGCCTTCATTTTATCATTGAACTACCATTCACTCCACCATTAACGATTTCTTGTGTTAGTCAACAAAAATGCGCCACTCGGTGTTGCGCAACAGCCTACTCGGCAACTCACATATCTTCTCTGAAACATTCAAGACTTTCAAAACCTCAAGACCGGGCTGGCTATGTTCCAATTGCGCAAAAAGTCCCGTGCGGCCCAGCTGGCGCCGACCATACTCGTCCCGCATGCCCGCCGATGAGCCGGGCTTCACATCAATAGTCGACAACCCACCTCAATTGGTTCGCGCTGGCCGGAAACACACATGGGGTCTCGCGGTACTAGGTATGACTCGTCTTGCCTTCTATCAAACACCTACTGACGTATGCAGCCTTCATTCCCATTACTGCGTTCGCCCTCGGGACCTGGCAAGTCCAGCGCTTGGGTTGGAAGACCGAGCTGATCGCCCGCTTCGAGGACCGCTTGGTGCGAGATCCGCTCCCACTCCCTCCCGCCATCGATCCTTCGTCCATTGCGGACTTTGACTACCGCCGGGTCTACGCCACAGGCCGCTTCAGGCACGACCAGGAGATGCTGATCGGCCCACGCATGCACGATGGCGAGGATGGCTACCTCGTTGTGACGCCACTCGAGCGCACTGTCGAGGGCTTTAAGGGTAATGCTAAGATCTTGGTTTGTCGAGGGTGGATTGCGAAGGCCAAGGCGGCGCAGAGGACAAGACCGGATAGCTTGCCGACGGGCGAGGTGACGGTGCAGGGACTGCTTAGGGAGCCGTGGAAGAAGAACATGTTCACGCCCGACAACCACCCGGAGCAGGGCAAGTTCTACTTCCCTGACGTGGCGGAGATGGCAGCGCATACGGGGAGTCAGGCGGTATGGATCGAGGAGACTATGAGACCGGATCTGGTCGAGGCGTACAACCGCCAAGACAATGGTATACCGATTGGGAGGGCGCCAGAGGTCAATCTGCGGAACAATCATACGCAGTATATCTTCACGTGGTACTCGTTGGCGCTGGCTACGTCGATCATGCTTTGGATGGTGGTCAAGAAGCCGAACACAAGGGCAAGAGTGCGGCGGAATAGGGAGTGGTAGATGCAAGCATCTGAGATGCGATTGCCTATGCGAACAAACTATGTACAACTTGAATGGGAAACATCATCTCAGCAAATTTGCCTCTCGCTGTTCTCTT
This sequence comes from Myriangium duriaei CBS 260.36, assembly GCA_010093895.1. Taxonomy (NCBI): domain Eukaryota; kingdom Fungi; phylum Ascomycota; class Dothideomycetes; order Myriangiales; family Myriangiaceae; genus Myriangium; species Myriangium duriaei. The sequence continues at coordinate 244,558 of ML996089.1, forward strand.
CTCCTCTCATCTGCATCCATAATCTTCTGCTCTCCCGTCTTGCCCTACGATCTGCCGCCGTACTTGGTGGTGTTTGTGCTCGCATTAACCCTGCTTTTGTCAGTCATGTTTGCCACGTTTCAGACTCTTGCTGCTTACCAGAACCACTTTCTCGAGCTGTGGCAAGACCTGGGTGTAGATGTCCGTAGCCTGTGTAGGCTCGAGGTTGAAGATATAAGTTCCCCACCACGGTCCGGCAGCCCAAAGTGAAGCTCCCATCCACACGTCGGAGTTCTTGATCATGTACTGCAGACCGCCAGTAAGAGCAGCAATGCAATCGGCATTGTTCCCGCCAGCAAACTCGCCGATCAACCCCTTCTTCTTGTTGGTTCGCAACCAGTTTGTAGCATCCACGAGCCTGTCCGCCAGGATAGTGCTGTTCACGCAGGTGGCGCTTGTACCGCTGCTGTCCGAGTCCAGATACTGGTGCATTTGGTAGATGAGCTTGTTCGAAGCATCCGTTAGGGCTCCCATGGTCTGACCGTTGGTCTTGCCAGTGGTAGAATCGGCGACTGTGGTCCATGACCAGGCACCTGTCCAAGCATTGCCCTCCGGAGTAATGTACTGCGTTGTAGCACCCGCAGACCTAATCCCATTAATGGCGGCTTGGTTTATCTGCACGACCAGCGTCTGGCTCATGTCGTGAAATTCATTATCGACATCAAAGACAACCTTGGCATTCGTCTTGAAGTGACCGGCCAAATTTTTCCAGTATGTACCATATGAGGCTGCGTCGACTACTTGACCCTTGTAGCGCCCGTCTGGGATTAGGTTAGTATGCATGCCTGCAGCGCTGAGCGGGGGTACTGACAGTTGTGGGGAGTGATGAATGCAGTCGCACCCTTGCTAGTGATGTAGTTGACTTGCTGAGTCAAGTTGCCGAGGTACGCGGAGTCAAGGGCACCAGTCAGACCATTCGGGGCCATGCGTTCGTTCAAGATGTTGACGCGGAAGTAGTTCATACCGCGAGCGATAAAGATCTGATATGTATTAGCAATGTCCATGTGGTGAAGTGTGACAAGTGATGGTATATTACATCATAGGTGGATAGATTGTACCATGTATAGTCCTTGTTGTAGACGCCTGGCCACGCATTGGACCCAAATTCGGCCCCGGACTCGTTCACACCCCAGAATGTAAGCTTAGGGGTCTTGGTGCTGGTTGAGGCCTTTGCTGATGCTTCGTGGGTTCGAGCAGTAGCAGGAGCAGCAACAGCCAGACCGGCCGTGCCAGCGGCGGCGAGTAGAGAAAAGAAACGCATTTTCCAGCCAGTGGAAAATTCAAGAAAGGGGAAGGTATTTGGGTCGCTTAGATGCGTGGTGAAGGGGAAGAGACAGTCCCAAGACGATGGGCAAACCTACAATTTTATAGGAATCACAACAGTCTCCTTCCCTGCCGTCTCGAGAAGAGGTGTATATCCTACCTCACCAGATCCCCCGGAGAAGTATTGCAGGGGCCAGGGAGAACCCACCCTGACAGGGTAGAGGACTCATGCTGCTCCGTTTGACCCGGGACGACTTGCATTGTGCGGGAAGATGTACGCAAGTGGCGGCTAAACTGTTGCAGCGGGAGAGCGGCAGCCGTCAAGTGACAGTATGATGGGACCTGGATGCGGAGGCCATGGTTCCGCAGGGATCTGGTGGCGCCGAGCATCGAATAGCGATCAAGTAGTTGATTGAGGCGGGAATGGCATGCGGGGCAAAGTGACACGGGCGGCCCAGCAAGGGTTTCACAAAATAGCAGCCGGAGAAAAGAAAAGCTTCTTTAGTGACCGTCATTTAGGAATGCAGTAGTATATGCAAGCAGATCGAAAGGAGACACGGAAGAGGTGGGCCGGTGGGTCCGATCGAGCGAGCTGAGACGCCGGACGCTGCTGCATTCCCAGGGGTCATCCATCACGAAACAACCACCACGAGCATGTTCATCCATACTTCTGCTGCCGGAAATTTTTTGATTACAGTACATGTGTAACTTGCACAAATTATTTGATCATGCGGGCGGCGATCCGCATTGACTCGTCATCCAGCGATGCGGTCAATTTGAACACTCGAACAGCAACGTCGTCAGGCTTCAAAGCTCAATACTCTTGTGACAATGTTCACCATTATTTGTTGAGTGCCTTCGTATCAGACAAGACAAGTACATAGATCAAACGTGTCGCTGGCATCAGCACGTCCTCGAACAGTCGATATCCAGATCTTCGGGCGGGTTGTAGTCGGCAAGCCATCTCCAGAACAAAGGCAGAAGTTGAAATAAATCGAGTTGATCGGATTGTTAGCCAACTGTATCTTGCGAAAGCTATTTTTTTCTGTATCTAACACAACCATCGTACCTTATTGTCCTTTCACAAACTCTTACAAATTTTCCGAGAATGCAAGGACGGTGAGGTCTATTTCATGCAAGCAACAAAGGATTGTAAACCGTTACCGAAAAGGGCCTAGCTTGGTTCGCCACTGCCACAACTGCGCCGCATCTTGGTATGTCTTGGTAAGTTATACTGTTGCCTGATGTCCACGACAGACGTCGTCTTCGTCCCCGTCCTGTTCTGATTGCTTCCGATACGCCCAACCTCATCTGCTTTCAAGTTTCTCGGCCGAGGCGGGCAACTGCTCCATAGGTCAGCTTGTTCTTCTCGTGCCCTTTCTTTTCCACATTATTCGTTGCGATTCGCAGCATCTTGGTCTTCAATTCGTAGCCTGTAAAAATGGGCAAATTAGAAATTGAATCTCCTCAGGCCGGGGCCGGTGTTCACGCACTCCACAATCAGCCTGGACCAGCATCTGCTTCCGTAAATCCTGTATCTGTGGAAGACGATGCGCCACCTCTTTACGATGAAGCCGTCGAGTCCGCTTCTGCTCCCCTACTTTCGGACAATCCCTATGAGCTACCAGCCCAATTCGAACATGACCCAAGTCTGCCCGCGTTACAACCATTTCGTTGCGCGGAGAGCGGCGACTACTACCTTGACTCGAGGATCGACCATGACCCTAGCCTGCTTGAGAAGCTTGTCCGTAACTGGGCCGCTAAACCACCTCGCCCTTTCGTTCGTCTCTACGGACAACATACCGAGCGGAAAACGAAGGAGAGAGACGGGAGGAGCGAGAACACGAACGTCACCGACTTCGATATCAAGCTAGATTTGACACCCTATCTCCATCCTCCGACTGGCACACGATGGGAGAACTACGAACTATGCACAGTGGAGAACGACGAGAAGGCAAAGCGAGGCAGTGTTTTCAGGAAACGAGCTCCGGGGTACAGTAGTAGCTACAAGAACCTCACCCTTCTCAGTACACCAACCATTACGGAATGGTGCCACATGTACTGCGCTTCACACGCTGAGCTAAAGGTATTCCAGCTGAAGCGGAAGATCATCGGCTTCGATAAGGACCGCTTCAAGAAGCATATTGAGCGATTGGTTTCAAAGACAAACTACAGAGGTCACCTGAGGATCGAGTTCCCGATACAAAATGAGGTGACTGAGGTGTGGAACGACTGCAAGATGAATCATTGGAGGCAGACCAAATGGATCTATGCAGTCTTCTACATCACGATGCTGTGGATCCTGGCATGGCCATACCTATTCCTCCGGACCAAGAAATATGAGACGGTCAGCTCGGTGTGGCATTACTCAAGACTGGATTGGCAGGGCAAGAGGTCTTACGCTACAATCAGTGAGGACCAGGTGTTTAACATTTGGAGCAAGGCCATCTCACGAGCAGTCCTGTCTAGAAGGCAGGGCTGTTTGGACCAGGAGGATCTGCTTGCGGCTGAAGGTGAAAATATTCTGGATGTCAACCCGAGTGGGTGGAGTCTGCGGTTGGGAGGGTTGAATTTGGGCAATTGGAACTTAGGCGGGTGGGGGGAAGATGAATATTGAGCTGCGTACGGACCACACCGGAAATCAGGGCCCTGGAATTTCTCAGCTTGGAGTTTTGGAGAAGCAAGGATTTTCACGTTGATGGGTCACTACACTGGTAATTATGTATATGATGAATGAACTGAGATTGCTTCCTCAAGAAGCAAATTCCTTGTCATTTGTCCACCCGCACTAGACTCGCTGGACCGCTATCCACCGGTCAGACACCAAGCATCTGTCACCATCGTCCATATACTCTGGGCAGGTATCCGGTCGGGACATTAAGGCAGGGGAGTCGCAGCGAGCAATAAGCTTGAGGCCTAGTATGTTCCAAAATGTGAGTTGATCGTGGACAGATCCGGCCTGGACATAGATGCCAGCGTACTGCCCAACAAGCCGGGCCGCGTGGTCTAGCCATTCTCTCTCATATCCGCTCCTGCACAACACCCTGATACCATTGTAACCATGGAAGCTGATCCATCCTTCCTCGGAGGGGGACTTCGGTATCGGACAGGATTGCTGCGGTAGTGTGAGACTACTCCTATCGACTAGCAGCCGCCAACTGTCCCGCGAGACGTGGTTGATGCTGTAGATCTCTTCAGCACTCACGCATCTCTTCCTGAGCTCCGCATCCTTCTTCTCGGGCTTTTCCACCCTCTTTACGACCTTCCTCACGCTTTTGGTGACCTTCACACGACCCCGATCTCGGCATGGGGTTCTTCTGCCAAGCAACTTTGCAGCAAGCTCTTTGGCGTTGTTCAGGTAAGAACCTACGACAAATGCAGTTGCATGTCTTGCGAGTGTCTGTGCTGCAAGTATGTAGCACTGTCCCTGCTCTACGCCTCCCCTTTGCCAGCGTCCATAGCAATTTTTATAAACTCGGCTCACATCTCCAGAGAAGCCAAAGTATGCAGTGAGTCCCGTGGTCCCGTGCGCCCCGTTGAAGTTCAGATTCCCCTCAGAATGTGCGGTGAAACATAAATGGAATAGCATAAGCGTCAAAAACGCAAGTCCTGCGCTCCACCAAAATCGCATGATGACGATAGACGAAGATCAAAGCGGCGGAGAAGTAACGAAGGACTAGGAACTTGTGAAATGCTTACTTGAGATATAGAGAAGGACATTTCTTAGGCTTTTGCACGGGTGACCAGTCAGACTATTATTCTGCTTAAGGCAACCACAGCCATGCTTGTTGAGGCTGTCTGTGGGGCATCGTTCCAGTTCCTGAACCCAGATCTACAATTTCTCAGGCTCTCATGTCTGCTGTCCACTCATGATACCGTAAGCTCTTAAGCATGTCAAACTACAGTACCTAGAAATAAGTGCTTTCTCAGTGATCAATGTCAAGGGATCCGACATATCGTATGTACCAAAAATAATGATATGCGCAATGATTTGCTTAAAAGCTTGAATAGGCGCTTAGGCCCCGTTGACTTCGAATTTTGGGGCTCTTGGCCCCACGTGGGGACTGCAGTCTTCGAGTTTCTATCGGGCCGAATGGAACACCTCAAGCTTCCCTCATCAAAAGACCTCCAAGCGTTTCGAAGTATCATAGATCACACTCTTTGTCACTATGAAGTGACAGAGAACGGACCTTTACATGGAGTGCTTTGTCATGTTTCCTCACAATATGAATTGATTCGGTGCATCAGTGGGATCGTCATTCACGATTCCAGTCATCCACGATCCCAGTCATCCACGATCCCAGGCGTATCGCAGCACAGCCGCGGCTCACACATCCGGCACGGTGGTATGCTGGGAAACCACAGCGTCTGGTCCAGACGACTGAAAGACCAGCCACAACACGGGATCTGTTCCGCTAACGCACACGGAATATTGACGCTGCTCTCGTGCGGCGGACACAGAAAGCGACGGTGCTTTTTTCACAAGACGCACAAGCTCCAGGCAACCACCTTTGTCGTTCAGCATGTGTCTAACCATTGTCGTAGATATCCTGGCTACTCAAAGTCCCACCGCCGAATGTGGCCAATGCCATGGTCTTGTGATGACAACATGCGAGCTCAGCGACAATGTTTATCCGGCCTGTGGCGACCAGTCTTTTTCCATGAATAGACGCTTACGCCCACGCTCACGACTCCTTGCCACATCATCAGGTATGTACAAATCTGTTTTGGGTAGGGCGAACATTTCGTACGACGTCAAGATTTGTCATCTCCTCACCATGGTCCGGCGCTTTTGGTATCCATCATGGTATTGAGCGGAATGGTCCTCATTTATTTGGTTACTTTTTGGATGCGGCAGGCCCAGTCTGGCACAAGAGTAAGCAGCCTGCCGTTATGTACGACCGCACTAACCAAGCCGGAGCTTCGGGTTGCGAAGCTACATTATTCGAGAGACGCGTAGGTACACTCAATGCTTGGCTGGCTCGAAGTACGAGTACCAAGACATTGAGTTCTCATCGGCTCAATGATGACCAAAAGCGATATCGACTGGCTCGGATAGGCTATCTCTTGACTCCAGTCTCTACTCTCATTGACGATAGCGCCGCCCATATTGTGTTTGCAGCGTCGGTGTTCCAAAACTTGAGATTGTGACACAGCTCTCGACCGAGAAAATAGAGGGCGGCTCGTCGGCGGTAATAATGGACAAGCCTCGTCACACTGCTCACAACCAAGGGCACAATGACCACTATGTACGACGGTAGCAGTCGCTGACGGATCTTAGCCAGCGGAGCTGTGCCACTCTGTGCAAGTCTGATGACTTTGGCTGGATGGGAGTGTATGTTTGCTAGGGATGCTTGCTTCACAGTATGGCAAGCACGTACCAGGTTGTGTATCAGAGAGTACTGGGTTCCGCTATACAAGAACCGGGAGCAATCACCATGGTATCTCGAATGTTTCCCTTGTCTATCTAACTGCAGTAATCGCTACTTTCCCTCGTCATGGCATCGGGTGTTAGCGCCGCGAAGCTCAATATCCCTCAAGCGCAGAGCGACGAGAAGAACATCGTGCTTTATGGCGCTTTCTTCGAACCCAAAGACGGTGATAGCAAGCTTTACCATGCAGCAATTGCCGCACACAACATCCAAACGAACGAGTGGGATGTATTCGATGCTGTCTTCGTCACTACAGAGGATTGCTGGCAACCCAATCATCGCCATCGCAACCCTCAGGATTCAGTCCGTTGCATTCCTCTCGTTTCTCTAGCAGAGATTACCAAATCACAGCTACCTTTGGTCAAGACGGCGGCGGAAAGTGTGGAAATACCCGATCCAGACGACAATCCGAAGTGGACCTGCCAAAACTACATCCTGGACATCTGGAAGGCTTTGCAAGTCAACGGAGTCATTGGCAAAATGACCTGGATGCGAGGCGAAGATAAACTGAAAGGGCATTGTGGACCGATCTTCGTTCCAGAGTACAGATCAGTGGAGGAGGATGAAATGGACGAGGTCGGTGGCATCTTCTTTGGCAAAGGCTTCTGAGGCTTCGAATCTACTTGCTTCTGTAAAGGACAATCCCTGATTCCTGAAGTGGTGTGGTGTGCAGATTATCTAGCTTGAAGTCATCGGTCATGCAATTGTTAGAACCGGAGTTATTTGTCACCGTGTTTTCTCATTGCATCCCGACGCCATGGAAGCAAATAAAACCCTGTACTACCCTTTCACACTACGCCAAGACTGGCATGTGCACAACATCTATACCTTTGCAGCGTTCACCTTCAAACCTTCGCTGACAATCTCACATCCACAACATGTCGAAAAGGAAACTCACCGAGCAAGAGGCGGCTGAAAAACCGTCCAAAGTCCGAACGATCAGACCGGACTATAACACGCCAGCCGCCAAATGGAACCGTGGGCACTTTTCCGAGCTCCAAAAATTGATGATGAACGATCCGGAAGCTGATATGAGAATGGAACTCCCACTCAGCTACTCGAGAACCCTTCTGCTCTGGAAAGACAACGGTGAGTCCGACGGCTGCACCATTTCCATCACCCCTGACCCTCCACCAGTGATCCGCACCCCAGCACAAGCAAAAGCCGACCACAAACCTCATCCCAAGAGCGACCCACGCCTATACATGGATGCAACCGGGCCGTGCAACGTGATACACGCTCCCTCATCAACCCTCGAGTCCCTCCTTCCCATCCGCGACACCCTCTCCGAAGCAATCATCGACCTCCTAGACGCCGGCGAGGTCCTACACACGTTCGGCTCCCGCATGGTCCTCCGCGTTGGGCCCACGGTCGTGGCAAAGATCTCCTGCACAGACAGAGCGCTGAGCGCCGAGTACGAGGCGCTGGTCTACCTCGCGGCTAACCTTCCGTCGCTGCCTGTGCCTAAACCGCATGGCATGGTCGACTTTGGCCCGCGGAGGGTGCTATTCACGGACTTTGTCCCGGGGCAGACGATGGAGGCTACTTGGCCTTCGTTGTCAGTTGAGGAGAAGATCGGGCTGAGCAAGGATCTTGACCGGATGTTTGTCGCGCTGAGAGAGCTGCCTATGCCTGAGGGTGAAGTACTGGGAAGCCTCGATGGGAGCGGGTGTGTCGACAATCGGCGGTTCGAGCGGAGGAATGAAGAGCCGATCGTTACGGTGAAGGAGTTTGTGGACCACTACTTCCAGGGCTACCGGGGCAGCGCACCTACGTATACGAAGTTGATGCGGTCGTTATTGCCGGGCGATGCTGAAGATGCGAAAGTCGTCTTCACACATTCGGATCTTCGTCCGGCCAACATCATGGTGCAAAGGATCGAAGGGGAAGAGGGAAAGTGGGAGATCACCGGTGTGATCGATTGGGAGAGTAGTGGCTGGTATCCGGAGTGGTGGGAGGCGGCGAAGATGACCAATTGTATGATCGCAGGTGATAGATGGAACTGGTACGAGTACCTGCCTGAGTGCTGTGGGCCAACTAAGTACTCGGGGTACTGGTTGCTTGATCGGGTCTGGGATCGGACGATGCAGAATAGCTAGTGCAGGGTCGAAGAGGCTGTCGCTAATTGACTGTTGATGGTCGGCGGCTAGGGCTGCTATATCATCTTGTTGAACAGCGGCCCAACTCTGAGCGCATACAAAATCTTCAGCAGTTCTAATTTTCTATCCCGACAATCAAAGTCTCTGCGTGAGCACGTTTGAAATGGCGAACGATATTTTATACTTCTCATCAGATCGCGGAAAAATGATTGGACACAGCGTCAACACACAAAAATTTACGAGGTGGAAGATAGGGCATCTTATGGAGATTTTTGCCCGTGAAAGTATGGCAATCCGTATCAGCGCCTCCGCAGTTGATTGATGCCCGGCAGTGGCCGGGGACGAGGGGTTCCGGGCGCTCTTTGCAGACATGATGAGCCAGGGCTGAGAAGAGCTTGACCGTGGAAGGGAGATTTGCAAGCGCCGCTCATTCCGGATCCCCATAGGCTTCGCTTTTTAAACCGCTAACCCTACCTCATTTGCCCGGAGCTTCCGCCGGTGGCATCTCATCTCTCCTGTCAACGGCTGCAGGCCCTGCCCACACCCAACACCAAAAAATCCCACGTTCGCCACATTCTTTAACCTTTTCTAAACGAACGTGGTTTGACCGTTTTGTGAATCAACCTTGCGAGATCTACCGGCGTCTTCGAGCCGGTTCAAAACTTAGAAGACGCCCACAATGATGTCCCCTTGTTCTCGAGTTCGTGTTTCGCCGCTGTGCACCATGCAGGTCTTGACTTTGGCTACAGGTCTACTCGCGAGCTTGTTCGGAGCCGCATCAGCTGAATCTGAGGGAACTATCACTTCACTGCCACCTGGTATGGTCGATCCTTCACGGTTCTGAGCTTAGTATTATTGACATGGCAAGAAAGGTTGCTCTCGATATCAGAATGACGTCCTCATGCTACAAAAGCATATTCATTCTCCGACTTACTTCTGCGACACCTACTTGAAGTCGTGAGTATCAAACCTCGTGCGGAACATACTGCGCATGGTCTGAAATCTCCTAGGGCTCAGACGTCATCTCCGTTGCCAGCCCAGAGCGCCGCGGTGCTCGTTCCAGCCTGTCGATGCTATCTACAGGGGCTTGGTCTTTCGACACCGCCCCAGAGCAGCTCGCCGACTGTTCCCGAATATGCGCCCCTTCTTTGCGTCCCGAGTTACCGGATTGCTGTGCAAAATGCGTTTCAATATAACATCGCGTTCTGCAAATACTTGACAGGCCTGTAGGTATAAACAATCTCTCGTCAAGTCATGTCTGACCCGACTTTAGGAAGCAAGCGTTCTCCTTGATTGAAGGCCTGACAGTCAAGCAAGCTCTGCAGGGCTGCAAATGCTTACTTCCAGCAAGTAGTTCAACGACCACGACCACGACCACCACCTCTCGTACAAGCACACGGGAAACAAGCTCAGGAAAGGTGTCAATGTCGAGTAGGACTCCATCCAAGACCTCGACAATCCCATTCTCGCGTGGATCGATCACAACCCCGTTCAAGAGTTTGGTCACCAGCCCCAGGACGTCTACAACTGCCCGAACCTCGACCACTTCGAAAACGACATCAACGACCAGAAAATCTTCTACGACCACGACAAAATCGACCAGTCTCAGGCCTCAATCAACACCATCAACGAGCCCATTCCAGTCATCGACAAAGACTTCCAGATCTACCACAAAGTCGACTACTACGACCAGGGGTAGCACGAAAACCTCGAGTGTGTCCATGACTACAAGGCATACCTCCTCCACCACCAAGGCCTCTTTGACTACTACAGAGAGCGTCGCCGTCGCTACGAGAAAGACCTCATCCACTACTCCCACCACAATGACGGGTCTCACTACCACGGCCGTAGCGATACTGACACCCACGACAACGTCCACGAAGACCACGACCGCGGTGGTCTCGACGACTGCGTCGTCACCATCATCTGACACGTTGACGACCACTTCATCTTCATCACTTGACATGTTAACACCTGCAATGACTTCAATGTCTGCTATATCGACAACGACTTCAATACCGACCAGCTCATCGCTCTTTCTGTGCGGTACGAGCTCGGTAACTACGTTTTCTATCTCCACTTGTACTTCGAGATCGAACGCCGTTATAAGTCCCTCAAAAACTATAACTTTCTCAACAGGAACTTTGAATGCACTGACAGCCACAGTAGCGTTGGCTCCTCTTGACACCTCAACGAGTTACGGAATCACGTTCGATGCTGGGTAGGTGTAGCCTCCAAGCCGTGCTTAACGCTGTCTAAAATCTTTGCAGGAGATTCCTTGGTGGCGCAGGAGGGGCAGCGTTGTGTAATGTCACAGCTGCGATAAATGGACAGAATTTGACAAGCGTTACAACGAATTACTATTTCTATTATGTCGCTCAAAGAACCAGCACCATCAACCGAGCCCCGGGAGTTAGCTATCAGCCGACCAGCTCAAATTCATCTATGCTGTTGTATATGACTTGCCCTATGGGACTCGAGTCGAATTACTGGGCCACGAACTTTGCAGTCACACCTATCTGCGACGCAGGAGAAGTCATCAAGACCACACCAGGGCCCTTTGATTGCGTTAACGTGGTCGGAAACGGTGCTTTTGCTGCGATAGATTACTCGTCACCTGATCCGTTTATTGGATGGCTCAGTCACGAAACGCCTCTTGATACCGCCGACCCTACCTTTTCAGGAGGTTATACTGGCCAAAATACCACTGATACCGGCGCCGTGTGAGTACAACACAGCTCTCCAAATACGTTAATCTAATGTGCCAAGTTTGTTTACGGGCACCACGAGCAGCCTTTCTCAGAGTCTCACGAATCTTGATACATCGCTACAATATAGTGAGTCATGGTACTACACCTTCTATGCATATGCTGACACGATTGATAGACATCTCATTCGTCGCAAAGTGAGTGTATATGAACTCATTGTTCATGGACTAGAAGCTGATATGATGATTCAGACTCGGTGTTCCTGCCAATGGCAGCTGCGATGCTACGGCTTGGCTCGACGATGTCCCCGTGCTCACCACTTATCCTTCGGCAAATACCACGGCTTGGGTTTGGGAACCTTACAGCGCTGTTTTCCAGCCAAACACTTCTACACCGACTCTGACGATAGGAATCAATTGTACGGGTAGATACTTCCTCTATGACTGGTTCTTGTCTCGGTTTTACCCTGGAGTCGCAATCGACGATGTCTCGATCGTACGACTCTAATATATGCAAGTGAGAACACGACGACATGGCAAGGGTGATGGCGAACCGTTCCATCTGCTTGAGGAATTCTTTCCCGATATCTAGGCAAGGAACAGCCGTCAAGATGATGATAGCCTGCACTTCCAAAATGATGATACCGTTTCACTGTCCGGGAAAAATATTTGTCTCTGGTACATTCATAGAGCGCAATCAGGGCCTTATTATTATCATCATAAGGTTGTCTTAGATCCTCTGGACCATACTGGTTGCGTACCACCATTATCACTCCATGCCTCAAATCCCTAGCCGGTATGATCTCGTGAGCATCATCTCACCGCCCCTCCATCTAGGCTATCTGTCTCCATCAGCACCGTCGCCTCTGTCGTTCCCTTCCGCTTTATTCGCCCGGCCTCCTGCACCACCCGCTGCGGGACAAATACCCTCCACCTCCTGCTACCGTCAGGATATCTCTTGACCAGCTCTTTGCAAACATCCCAAGTCCTCCATGCCATGGCCCTCTTGCTGTGCTTCGCTCCTCCCTCCCCATCCTCATTTTTAACAAACTGCCGTGGACGCCAGTCAATAACACTCTTACTCCTGCCAGACCAAAACTGCGTCAAAAGCACCTCGCTCGTGCTCGGGAACTTAAGGGGGCGCGCCACCAACACTGCGTGTCAAGCTAAACCTCATGCGCCAACTCCGTCGGCGTAATGTCCCTCCGCATCCTCAATATACAGCGTCTTTGGCATCAGGTCCACGATATGCCGCACGACCCTGTTCAGTCCCCGCCGCACAGCCATATGCAGCACCGGCTCCCCATTCCCATTTTCAGTGCGTCAGCTCCACGCCTCCCGTCGCTGCTAGTAGCGGCCGGACAAATTCCAGAATGAGCGTATGGTTCGGGTGAATCGGTTCCTCCACCTCCATTGGGGGGGTTAGTGAAGACCAGCACTTCCTTCTTCACCGAGACCTTCAGCTGCGCTCTAGTCCTGCTGCGAGCGGCATCAGATCGTCTGTCTGCGGTCGAGGGGCGCAATGTCATCCTTGCTTGGACCTGGAGTCTCGAAGAGCACCATGATCAATCGCTGCAAGTTCCTGACTTCGCCAATCACGATGCGGACCATGAACTTCGATGAAGGTTGTTTTTGTAACTTCCTGCACTCCACCGCCCAATCCTCATCGCCCTGATCCTTGTTCGCATGGTACAGCATGCCGTCAAATGTATTGTCGCCTGTAATATCTACGATCAGTCCGACATGTGGCCTAGTGGCATCAGCTTTGTATTTTTGAGCACATAATTGCATCATCACCTGCGATTACCACCGTCGAATATCGCAACGTAGAGGGAACATTGGTTGGAGTGCTTGGAGGATGAGTTTCCCATGGTGGTGATGTCTGCGTAAACAGGATCGTCGAAGTTTGGACCGTGTGATAGGGAGGGAAGGAGAAATACTAATAGATATAGTATAGACATTGTCAGTCGTGGGATGAACGCCTGCGAAAAGCTGCACACTTGGGTTTGAGGCTTAGCGGAATGCTCATCTCGTGTAACCTCATTTTCAATCTTGATCTCTGGTGACTGCCCCTTGTGCTACACAATGGTATTCCAAGTGACTATATGAGACCAATGATTATGCTTCAATGTCGGCTTTGCCGCTAAATCCCGAACCAGTGAACAGTGCTGAGTAAGCTTTTGCTCCGACCATGGATTGTGATCGCTTCGGGGATGAGCATATTCCTTGTCCTTTAATCCAAATTGTTCTGGAAATGGCGTTTTCACGTCGATTCCTAGCAAAGGACAATAAAAGATGTGGTCGCCTACTGGATGGATATGCGATGTTGAACAAACCACACTCGTGCACTCCTTGGCGAAGTCTGCCATTCTAGCCGCCGACATGCGGCCGTCTCTCTTTGAACTCGCCATTCAACACAAGATCTTCATTCATGCCAATGGCACCCTCTACGGAAACCTTTCTCCAGGGCGATCTTCTGCCTGCTAGCGAAGTTTGTAACGACGATGCAATTGTAGCATTCTGCAGGCCTCACAATGGCCGGCGGAAGCACTTATTCAAAGGTCATTCTACCCGCGTCACCGTCCTGAACGACCATCTGGTGGTCAAGCATGGCCATATCGGGCCGCTTGAAGTACGTAATCAGCGTTGGGCCTACGAACATATCGACCAGAGCAAAGTCCGTATTCCCCGTGTAGTGCACACATTCGGGCGAGATGGCCGTGGCTACTTTATTATGGAATGGCTGAAGGATATGCGAGAGGCGACTCTTGACGACATCCCCGCTGTTGTCAAAGCGGTTGAGCACATGCATTCGGTTTTGGCGCCTGACCAAGACGCCCCCGGACCGGTCGGAGGTGGACCTGCAGGGATGATGTTCGGGGACGACGACGAGGTCGTGTTTCGTGACAAGCTGGACCTCCAGCGGTTCATCAATCATCGGAGAAGACTGAAGCGATCCAACATCTGTCTAGATGATGCGAAGCTAGTGTTGGTGCATTTCGACCTCGCTCCCCGGAACATCGGAATTCTTCCCGACGGCACTGTCTGTTTTCTGGACTGGGCGGCAGCAGGCTTCTACCCTCATTGGTTCGACATTGGACAGATGCGTGCTTACAGTGATATACTGCCAGGTAGCAATGAATTCAAGGACGAATTGGCTCGCCAACTTCAGGTTAGCCATCCCCTCACCGAGACTGAGAGACAATATATGTGGACTTTCGAAGTAGCTATCCTAAATTGTGATATCTATGGATTGTAGGTGCACACTATTTTTCGATTGGAATACTGTTACTGACATTGGCTCTGTAGTGCACCATGGGATTCGAAGAATCCTTTGAAAGATGACGACCATCACATTTCTAACGAGCTCTCGTCCAGCGTTCCAGAGATTGACTTTTCCGCCATAGTCGCCCCTCCTCCCCTCCCACCCAGCTCGGGATTGCCACCTATTGATCTTCTTAGTCAGGATTACTGTTCGATTCCCTACAGTCGCAGTAGCTCAACTTGCTCAATGAAGACAATTTCCGACCCGGGTGAGATGGAAACGGCTACAGCCCACTGTAATCGACTAGCCGAGGGTGATGGTGCAGATCTCAACCAATAGCATCAATGAATGTGGAGAACACTGAGCGAGTCCATTTGATACCCAAGCATCCTTGTGCCTTCAAATCTACGAAGCGATGTGTATCCGAGCATTGTATTGGAAAACAGACTCCACGGCATCATAATACTTGATCTTATCGGCTATACTCATATTCTGGTACGTAGAGAGGACGCGCAGGGCCCCAGCCCGAGCTTCCAGACGGACTCCCCGTTGGGCACTCGGCCGGAGTCTAGGTGGGAATACAAGCCCGAGTTCCAATTCGCCTTCCAATTTGGGCTCTCCAGGCCCTCATTGCATCATGTGCAGTCGGGCGTTGTTTAGGGCCCACGCTTCACCGGTCGTGCGACCCAGCTGATTGAGCTGGATATTATATCGATTGATCGTCATCTCCAGGCCATCGATTTGTCTTTGACAACGATCCTTCTCCTCCTTGAGGCTCTGAACCTTCATCTCGATACTCCTTCTTTGACCCTGCTGATCGCGCACACGTTTGGCTTCGTTCAATTGGCTGACAGTAGTCGCATAGCTCTGCCTGAGCCCGACTAGCCGAGTCTGTGTTTCCGTCAAAAAGGATCGAAGTCGCTGCTGCATATCAGAAAGGTTGCTCAGCGCCCATTGCTGTGTGACTCTCGACTTGAACGACCCCGGAGATATACAGAACGGTGCGGCCAACGCCGGCTCTCTTTGGTACCGCTGTACGAGGAAGTTCAATGCCATGGCCCAGGAGTGTTCAACAAGCCAGGAACGTGACTCAAGCATGCGGATGAGCATCAGTCTGCTTCATGTCAGCATCAGTGCCTTGGAGGCTTGTTGGGGGGAAGGGGGGAGGGACTCACTGCCAGTATCGACAGCCAAACCGGCGGTCATCGAAGAGGAAAGTCTGGAGACCAAATTGCGGGACAGCTTGTCGGAGGTCATCCACTGTCCAAATACCACGAACAACGAGGTCCACGTGCCCAGCGGCGTTATCGCTCAGGTGATATGACTTGGTCTTGAGCTGCAACTGCCCATCAATGGGCCCGACATCTGCCATATCAACTCGCACTGACGTGCCGTTTCGGAAGAGGAGAAAAGTGGTGATGTGGTTGATGCTTTCTCCCATGGACTCTGGATCTGATCTGGCGCCATAGCCATGGGCGACGAGACGAACTCCCTCCACAGCCTGCATAATTGGCGAAGACTGTTATAGGGATTTTATGTATATGTGAAATCTGCCGCGTAGCAGAGTGAGTATATATACGTTTCGAGGTCATGTTGCCTACAAAGCATTCTTGCACTCCCATGGATTGTGCCTATTGTCATCAACGTTGTCGTGCAGAGCGAATGGTTGCAACCGCGCGGCTACCCGTCAGCCGATGTCGAGGTCACCTTCGTTTCAAATTCCGCCGCCTGTGCCGCGCCCGCCGCAGTCCGCTTGTGCAACACGCTTGGGCGACTGGAGGGCTTCATGGCTGCCGGATTGTAGGACAGGTACAAGTTTTCAGTTACAACACAGCCTTGGCGGCTATCATCTGGTGTTGTGTCTCGTGCCTACACAGGCGGCAGCCATTAGGCAGGTTATGCAGTATCAACAGCCGCCTGGCTTGCCTGGCATGATAAGCAGGTGGATTATGGATTGCAATTTGAGCTCAATTAGCGAGTGGGACATGATCCATCCTTCCCAAAGATTCAAGAAGTTCCTTTCGTTGTCCGATACGAGGAGATCTTGCTCGTTGCAGCTGGCAAACCTCGTAATCCGCAGTGAGTTATTGAACGATTCTTCAAAAGACCATGTACGCTCAATCGTAATTGTACCACATTGTACATTGATTCGTCCTTCGGCAAAGTCAAGGGCATGGACATACCTAGCTTCTTCTCGCAAATGTGGTACGGACAGATCTTACCAGAAAGTCCAAGAACTCTTTGACCAATGCTCGCTCGCTTCGTAATGCCGCCAGCCACCGCTCTGGAATTTGGTCGGGTGGAAAAGTCTGAGCTACATCAAAATCCAGCCAGACGACACGTTGAGAATTTGTCTGTACTAGCATGTGTCCTGTTTTCTGGATCCTCGTGTAAGACTCCTGTAGCATGAATGCGATTCAGCGCATCGAGAAGGTCTCACCTCCTCTGCTCGGTGAAACTGGTCAAGTCTATCATTTGGAGGTCTGGTACATACTCCATCAAGACTGGATTCGGGCGCAAGTCGTCGTCCACGAAGTCAGCAAGATGGGGCAGTGCAGTACCGGGGTCGAATTTGTCAAAGGCTCCGATGAACCTAGGAACTATTCCAGCGTCGCAAAGGCCTTGCCCAACAAGTCGGCGATACGCTGTACTTTCGCAAGTGAACGTATCAGTCTCGCGGAGCTTCGAGGCTTGAAACTGCCATGGTATCGAGGAGTACTGCCATCGGATCAGACTTTCAAATGAGGCAGCTGAGTGTCGTTTGACCTCACCACTTTTAGTGCATACTGTTGGCCTTCAAGAGTGACGCGAACAAGTTGTGATCGATTACCCTTCTGGAGTCTCTCGTGGAACTCCAGATTCTGGAGGATTTCGGATCGGTCAGTAGTCGTTGCAGTATCATGCAGTACCATTTGTCTGGTATGGCTTGTTTTCCTTGTCTGATATAGTCTGGTGTAAGAATTCCGGGATCATCTTAGAAGTGGTTATAGCTCGATACATCGAATGGAAAGCCGTACTGGTGATATAAATTGACTGTCGACGCTCAATACTTTCAGAAGAGTGTTTGTCGCGTGCAACAAGGTTGCACATGATCTTTGAATACTTCTTCGTAAATCAGGCAATCATTTCCCAGATATCAAATCTTCGCCCCCCTAGTTAGCAGACCAGCGTGAAATGTGGGGATCGCTCAGCGTCGTGCGCTGGATCGCTGTAGAGGGTTTAAAAGTTTAACTGATGCTTTGTTTAATCGTTTCTCTTGGCAATCACTTTCACCCGGCACCCTAACAGCTTCCCTTTCTCACCCCCTATTTTAGACTACTCGGTTCCAATCTTACTTTCACATCGACATGCCTGTGGAACTTACCACGATCTCGCTTGCAAAGCCGTCCAAAGAAGTCCATCGGATGTACACCGACGTCATCTTGCCCATCAAACCATGCTTCGTTGAGCTCATTATCAAAGGCGAGAAGAATCATGAATATCGCAAGTATAAACCCAGAGACACCGTGACCAAATTGTGGCTGTATAGCCTTCTAGCAGAATAAGATATATCGTCCACACCACGAGAGCAAAGATACCAGGACAACTCCAGGACCCTTCTGGTGTGGGCAACGATGACTTCGACAATGGAATCAAGGAGGCTAAATTTGGGTTCGCTTGTCTTCCTCTCATCCATGAGGCCACTTACTCATGCTTGATCACAGATATCATGTAATCACAGTGGTCGAGCTTCCCGAGCCGATCAATGCTCGTAGAACGAAGGGCGACTTCGGCGTCACCGTGCCGCAAAGCTACTTCTATGTACCAAAAGCGATGGCGGAGTCCATCAAAGCCCATTTACCATCATCAGAGGCCACTTCAACTTGAATCTCAGACAAGCCCATGGCGATGATTTGATCCGCTGAGGCTACCCGTCAGCATTCAGCATGATTCGTCCTCCGCCGGATTTCCTCACCGGGCATGTGCATCTAGCCCCTTAGCGAAAGTATGCTAGGTCCACACCTCTCACTTGGTAAGGCTTGTTTGAGTGCGCCTCCGGATCACATATGGACGATGTTCCCACTGAGCTCCCGAATCCTGGTTCGGCCTCATTTCAAACATCGATGGACACATCTCGGCCACATTACCACTCCAGACCCAGCTAGGTAGATAACAGATTATACTACCGGCAATCCCGCCGAGCAGTAGGTTCGTATCGATGTTAATACGCGCAGGTCCGCAGCTCAGTCGTTGCCATGTTATTTCCTGAGTAGGTATACTTCCCAGCACATCCGATTGATACACCAGCGAGGCGCCCAGTCCTTCCAGCTACCTATATCAGCTTTCAGTAGCCATGAAGCTCGCACTGTGCTTCATTGCGGTCTACCTTCCGCTCATCGCCGCCAGCCCATCCGATCTCACAATCGGGCAATGCTCAAAAGAAGACGACGTATTCCCTGCTGCCGGCCCCAACTGCCGTCCAGTAACATTCATCTTCGCCCGCGGCTCCACCGAGCCCGGCACCCTCGTACTCTTCTCCCTCCTCCATCTCCCTGTACCCCACTGACATCCTCAGGGCATAGTTGTCGGTCCTGGAGTCTCCTGCGGTCTCAAATCCCACTATGGCGCCCGCAACGTGCGCTCCATCGGCGTGCGCTACCCAGCCAAAACCTCCGGGAACTACGAGGCCGAAGGCTGCCACGCCGAGGGCATCACTCAATTCGTCTCCGACCTCACCACCACCGTCAGCCAATGTCCAAACACCAAGATCGTCGCCGGCGGCTTCTCCCAAGGCGCTGCATGCTTACACGCCGCATTCCGACGACTGGACATAACTACTTTGGCCAGAGTGGTAGGGGTGGTGACGTTTGGAGATACAAGGAATAAGCAGGACGGGGGGAAAGTGCCGAATTTTCCACCGGAGAGGACGAAGATATATTGTAACAAGGGGGATGAGGTTTGTAACGGGGTGTTGAAGACTAGTAATGCCCATCGGACGTACTTTAAGGATACGCCCGCGGCGACGAGGTTTCTGGTTAAGATGATTGGGCCTATACAATGATGAGGTGGAGGGGAATGAAAGTGCATGGAGATGGAGGAGAGGGGTGTGGGGATATGTCAGGACAAGGGCTGGTGTTTGTCCATGATGCTGGTGGTTTGGCAGGGTGGTCCGTACCCCAGATGCGGATTGAAAGGGAAGTGGTAGTCACTAAGTAACTCAGATTTTGATGTTCGAGATTTGGCATTTCCGCCGTATCGGCTCTTCTATCCGCCAGTGAGGCGACTACTCGCCAATGGCCTCATGAGCCAAAATAGTACACCCCCCGTCTGTCTCCCTATGAGCCAGCACTAATGCGCCTTCGCCGACTTGCCCTTCTCAGACTTGACCGCTGGGGCAATCCTCGCCATCATCTCTTCCTTGGTGATCAGATGGTCGATGCGCTCCAACAGGCCCAGCAAGCTCTTCATGTTGCCCGACCACTCGTTCAGCACCTCGTCCGCATCGCGCCTCTTCTCGAAGCTGACCACCCGAGCCGGGCGGTCAATCTTGGCGTAGATGGTCTTGTTGACCACCAAGTCACTAATGTACTTTTCCGTTTCCTCCTCACTGAGATCCAGCAGCTCCGTGAGCCGCTTGAAGTGAATCCGGGTGTAGTACTTGGCTACTACCCTGACGTTGTGCTCGATCACACGCTTCCTGAAATCCTGCCATCGCTGGTGTGCCTTAGGGTCTTTGGAGTCCTCGGATGCGGAGAAGACGTCTGACTTGCAGAGATGTGGGCCGTAGTTCTCGCTGACGTTGGGCCATCGCATCAGCTCGTCCACGGTGAACAGCTTGAGGATTGCAGCGTCGGTAGAAATTTGCTGGTTTCGAGAGTCGCGGAGGATGCGGTGCAGGAGATCGGACTGCTCGTTGTCGTATGGAGCCAGGATGATAAAGTAGATGACATGTTGTAGAGCCTGGTGATAGTGTTAGTGAATTCGCAAATCTGATAGATAGAGCTCCAACTTACGCTATTGAGCTGCTCAGAATTGTTCTCCACGGCCTCGGTATCGAGCACCTGCCGCCAGTGTTTGCAGACATCGAGATATTTGTCTTCATGTTTGGCCAACGTGATCTGTTGCTCGTAGTATCGCAGCTTGAGGTCGGTGACATCGTCTTCTGGCTCCGGTGGGGCTTCATCAGGTCCTCGCTTCCGCTCCCGTTCCTCCTTCTCCTTCTTCTCCTTCTCAATCTGCTCCGGTGTCTTCTTAGGTTTCCGCGAGAAGTATCTTGTGCTGATCTTCCGGCTCAAGATACCAGCTTGTGTCCAGTCGCCCTTCTGTATGCACAGCTCCACTTGTTCGAGGATGAATTCGGTCTTTTCGCGACGCGACATTGAGCCAAAGGTCTCGACTTGCAGTTCGCAAAGGATATCTGTGGCGGCGTTGATATCTCCTTGCTCCTTCTTGATGTTTGAAAGTATGCGCGTGACCCTTGCTCGCTCCACTTCGACAAAGATCTATCCTGTCTGTTAGCACCCTGTCTTCCAACAAGCATAGAATAGATTGCTAGAATCACCTTTCCCTCTGTGACCGTCCGGAGCGTCTCGATGACCGAAAGCTTGACTTCCTCATTCGGCGTCTGATCAAGAAAGTCCATGACCACCTGAACCATCTTGGTGACGGCTTGTTTGAGCTGGCCATGCTTCTTCGACAGAAGCTGCGTCTGCTCATTCAGCAAGGGCCAATCGCCAGCATTCTTGCAAATCGTGACAATTGCAACAAGCAATCTGGATGTTGAAGGGAGATCGGATGCCTGGTGGTGAAATGTCAGCTGGTGGGTTTCTGCAAGGTCTGATCCATCCATACTTGTCTCGTCTGTTTCTCCAAAGGTAGGAGCTTGTCTATCGCGCCCTGAACGTCTGACTACAATTTACGTCAGCGAAATTTGATGAAGAGCCTTTGAGCGGGCTTTATTCACCTTTGCGAGTGATTCCGCCTCTGGAATGGCAGCGTCGACTTCTTTGGTGAAGTCCTTCTCGGCCTTCAAAATGCCGTCCGCCATGTTCGTGATGTGTTGAGCGCGTTTTCCCAGGCCGGACGTGATGTGATGAGAAAGTTTTCAGGGAATTCAAGTGGGTGTGCTGACGAAGGAATATGAAGGCGATTTTACGATGCGATGGGTACGAGATAGATAGCTCAATGACGGAGATGTAGCTTCAGGTTGACGCTGCTCGCGGCAGCAGCCAGCTTTGGCCTTGGCACTTCCGGGGTTCTCGCCGCTCGGGGAAACGTCGGCTAACTATGGCATTGAGGGCAGTAACACGATCTAGTCCTCTTGATTTCCTTCTTCCGCTCTTTATTTACATCGAGGACGATCTCTTCATTCCCAGGATAGAACGGCAGAGACGCTCGAGTGGTCAGAAATACACTTGTCGGTCTGATTGCAATGGCCTTTCCTCCCGCTAGACTTTCATAACGCCGCCTTTAATCTCTTACCATTAGCTAAGGACTCAATCGTGCCCAGGCCAAGGCTTGCTAAGTATGGCAGTAGCCTGATAGATGTTCACATTAGTGACTGTTCAACCGATTATGTTGTCTCACTTCGTAGATGAATTATAAACCACCGGGGACGTTTTCCCTCTGCGGAGACTTTCCAGCTTACGGCAGAGAGACTCTGATTATCAAGCACCGGAGACTTTACAGCTAATAGTACATGACCGGGATATCTCTATTCCCTTCTACGCTCCTTTATGAATTGTATTCTGGCTGCCGTCACGCAGGACTGAGTTGTGAATTTCATTTCTCTCGGTTGCTTGTTTACCAGCCATTTCCGCAACCATGGGTCTACCAACCACAATGCGCGCTTTGAAGGTTATCTCGGCTGGGAAAGTTGAGGTTCAGGAAGTCCCTCTTCCAACTTTACGAGACGACTACATACTTGTACGTGTGCACAGCATTGCCGTCAACCCAGGGGACTGGAAACTCATCGACTACCTGTCTCAACCTGGAACGACAGCAGGATGTGACCTCAGCGGAACTGTCGAAGCGGTTGGTCCTAAAGTCACACGTCGGTTCTCACCAGGCGATCGCATAATGGCGATGGCCCATGGTGTCAACACACCTCTACCCGAGGATGGTGCCTTTGGGGAATATGCCGTCGTCAAAGGTGACATCGCCGCGCTCGTTCCGAACAACCTCTCTTTCGAGCAAGCTGCTACCTTACCAATCGGCGTCATCACTCTTGGGCTTGCTCTGTACAAGAACTTGGGATTGCCGTTGCCGGGTCATGGAGACGGCAAGGGGCAGTGGTTGCTGGTCTACGGCGGCAGCACTGCGTCAGGCAGCCTTGCGATACAGTATGGGAAGCTGAGCGGATACCGCGTGATCAGTGTCAACTCGCCGCAGCATGATGGTTTCGTCACTTTGCTGGGTGCAGAAGGAACGTTCGACTATCATGACAAGGATATAGGGACGAAGATTCGTGCCCATACAGGCAATGAACTAAGGAATGCGCTCGATTGTATCTGCACGGAGGAAAGTAACCGTATCTGCAGCTTGGCACTGTCCTCACTCCCTGGCGGCAAAGTAAGCTATCTGACGTATCAATTGCCTACGGCCGAGCGCGAAGACATCGAAATGCGATGGACCATGGCTCTTACCGCTAAAGGGGAGGATGTGGATATTGCTGGGTACATTATTCCAGCCATGCCAGAAGACTTTGAGTTGACGAAGCGCTTTTGGAATATCAGCGAGGCCTTGCTGGCCGAGGAAAAGATCAGGCCACATCCAGCTGAGGTCAGGCAGGGTGGTCTGGATAATATTTTCGAGGGCTTGGATGATCTCCGCCAGAACCGGGTGAGTGGAAAGAAGCTGGTGTACAATGTGAGGTAGGATCATCAGCAATTAGTATCGACATCAGTGCTATATGCGGTTTCTATCATGCGACCCGTACGACCGATGTTATATACGAACGTTAATTCGTGGTCATGCATATTAGAGATGAAAATGTTTCGTATATCACACGGGATCGAGCGATTAGTGAAGCTCGCTTCGGACGGAGAAATAATGGCGAGTCAGGATCACAAGCAAAAGTCGCTTGAGTCTCACCTCGGGACGTCAGCGGCACTTGAGGCCCCCGAGCCTTTGACGTCACCCCAACCACCGTTAAAAGTTTCACTGTGGGGTAGTCCGAAAGCTCGGTGATGGCTATATACGCGGCTCCCAGCACCTAAAGTATACTTGACAGCTTCTACCTCAAAAGTTTTTTGGACAGGTACCTCGCCCGGCCAGAATGTCTACAACACAGTCAGCCGACGCCTCGGCAGAAAAATGGGAGCACGCCGAAAGGCAGAATGGATTGGACAGGCAGAATACCGGCGTCAGTGTGAGCGACCGGGCTCCCGTCTCGGAGCAGACACATCAAATGCGTCAGAGACTTGGCCTGCATGCGAAAGCTCCGATCCACGAGGACCACGATCATGTCGCCCACAACGACCTGCTATGGAGTCGAATCAGAATTACCTTGAAGGAGCCATTCGCTGAGTTCTGGGGTACATTCATCATGGTCTTCTTCGGCTGCGGAAGCGTTGCACAGGTGCTGCTTTCTGTGGGTCTGACGTCTGCGCCCGGAGGAAACGGTTACGGCGCCTACAACGCCATTTCTTGGGGGTGAGCAATCCTTGTCTGTCATGCTGGAGACTGTGCAGAATACTGATGCATATTGCAGCTGGGCTCTCGGCGTCATGCTTGGGATTTACGTATCCGGCGACGCTGGCGGATATCTCAACCCTGCCATTACCTTTGGTCAATGCCTCTACCGTGGACTCCCGTGGAAGCGCTTCCCCATCTATACTGTGGCTCAGTGGTTTGGAGGCTTCCTTGCGTCAGGTCTGGTTTATGGGTACTACTATCCATCCATCGATCACCTCGAAGGTGTCGGTATCCGCTCTGTTCCGCCCTCGAAGACAGCCACCGCCGGTATTTTCTGCACTTACCCACAAAGCTTCATGACCACGAATACCCAATTCTGGTCCGAGGTGATTGAGACAACTGTTCTGATGTTCTGCGTGCTGGCACTGCAGGATATGACCAACGCTGGAACCGCCAAGCACGTTATGGTCTTACCCATCGGGCTCTTTTTTATCATTTGGGGACTTGGTGCTTGTTTCGGATTCCAGACCGGCTATGCGATGAATCTGGCTCGTGATTTCGGCCCAAGGTTGATGAGCTATATTGTCGGATATGGTCCGGAGGTGTGGACCGCTGGCAACTACTACTTCTGGATCCCGATTGTGGCACCATTCATTGGCTGTGCCTTTGGAGGTTTCTTGTACGATGTTTTCATCTATACTGGAGAGTCGCCGATCAACACCCCATGGATGGGTATGAAGAGAATCGGCAAGCCTGGGCGTGGGCGTAGGGAGATTGACGAGAAATTCAGGCCAGAGTCAGTCTGAGGTCTATAGCAGCAGTGCGTGCGTAGAAAAGTCCAGGAAGCAATTTCCTCTGTACAAAATTGAGCATAGTCACATTGGAAGCAGATATTGAACATATGCATATTCTACTCAGCATCTGTTTTCATGATAGCTCCTTGTCCCTGGCCAAGTCCGTTTGATGGTCAACCTGTGCGTCGCCGCGTCCGCAGTACCCGCTCGTGGCCATTCAACTCCATATAATTGGAATACCCTTAAACTTGATCTGCTCCCGGAATGTCTCGGGCATTGATGGAGGTACCTGCGTACCAAAGACGATAGCTGTGCCAGCCATGCATGAGAGTCGCACAAGAATTCCAATGCAGGCAATCAGCAAGTTCCTTTCATGGCACTTGTGCAGTCTTGCACTCGAACAACAGCTTGACCCCATCCTGTCACCAGCTCGCTTCTTTTACTTGTAACATGCTATGACAAGCACTTCGCCGTCGTGGTATGTTGTAGCAACTGCAGCAACAGTGTCGGTTCTCCGCCTAGACTTGTCCTGATTCTACCAGCTGTCTTCAAGGCATACAAACATGCACGACCACCTCGCAGACCTGTCACTGGTGGTGCTACATACAGTCCTTGCTCACCTGTGTCTCAGAGACGTCACGAGGTCTGGCAGAGGCAGCCTTGTATGCTACACTCGATCGCTATAGCTCAAGATAAATTGCTCTTGTGCATGGCTCGATAGCAAAGCAAGTCATGGAAGAAACTCAAATGGAAAATAGCAAGATTAAAAGACCACAAGCAAGAGACACCAAAAAGAAGCACTTAGTCAGCAACCGTGTCGCGAACCAGTTCGAGCGTTCATGCATCATGACGAACTTGATCCACCCGCCGATCTTCAATCCAATCTGCAGATCTGATCTCGGACAGATCGAGCTCATGGGCAATGGGCAAGTCAATTTTAGAATCTATAAAATGCGATTCCCCCTGTCAGTTTACCGGTTCTGTTCCTCTCACTTGATCTTCAATTCGAGTACAAGGTGTGATTCCAATCCATGCGCATCTGCGTCCGCATAATCAGATCGCCTATTATTTCACCACTCATTAGATTCCCTGCATCGGCTACATACAGTCCGGCTTTCAGCACATTCCCACCTTGCACTCGATCGTTCGCGACCCGGAAAAGGCCACCCAAGATGACCAAAAAGCACCCGCGCTCTCCCAGCCCCGACAATGCTCTCCGGCACCCCTCCACCAAGCGCGCAAAGGAGATCGATGCCGAGTCGCCCCTTTCACAACTCTACGAAGCCATGGACGCCCAAAACCATGACCACTCCCCACGCAACGTCCTGCACTGGTTTCGCTCCAAAGATTTACGCATAGAAGACAACCGCGGGCTGCACGCCGCATCGCAAAAGGCCGGCGAAGGCAAAGGCAGCTTGCTGACGATGTACCTCTTTTCCCCTGAAGACATGGAGTGGCACGGCACCTCCCCAGCTCGCGTGGATTTTATCCTCGAAACGCTCAAGCTCATGCAGCAGCAGCTAGCGGAGAAGAACATCCCGCTCGCCATCGTGACAGCCGAGCAGCGCAGCGACAAAGTGGCGAAAGTTCAGGAGTTCATCAAGAATCATGACATCTCGCACGTGTACGGCAACTACGAGTACGAAGTCGACGAGCTACGACGAGATTTGAAACTCGCGCACCAGCTAGCGGAGGACAAAGAGGGGCAGACAACTCTACAGCTCTGCCACGACCAGACCGTCGTGGAGCCCGGCACACTTACGACAGGCAGCGGCGGCCCGCATAAAGTCTTCACGCCGTACCACAAGGCATGGCTAGCAGAAGTTGGATCCGATCCATCGTACCTCGAGACCGTCGCCGCGCCAGAGCCCAACGACTCCTCCGCAAAGAAGGAGTTCAAGACGCTGTTCGACTCCTCCATCCCCTCCGTGCCAGAAAGTAAGGAATTCCCCTCTGACGACGATCGTAAACGTATTCGCGATCTATGGCCCGCTGGTAATGCTGCGGGCATGCAACGCCTTCGTGAGTTCTTAAACGAGAAGGTAGAAGACTATGCCTCGACCCGCTCCAACCCCGCCGCCGACACCTCCTCCCGCCTCTCAGCGTACTTCTCCTCCGGCGCAGTATCCGTCCGCCAAGTCCTCTCCACTGTATCACCTAAAGCCGACTTTTCCTCCGCCGGGATATCCGCGTGGGTGCGAGAAGTCGTGTTCCGCGAGTTCTACCGCCACATGCTCGTCGTCGCGCCGCACAACAGCCTCAACCTCCCTCAAAACCTGAAGTTTGACTTTGTGCAATGGGAGGACGACGAAGAAGGGTGGCGCAAGTGGTGCGAGGGGAAGACCGGCGTTCCGTTCGTCGACGCCGGGATGAGGCAGCTGGAGGCGGAGGCGTGGATGCATAATCGGTTGCGGATGAACACGGCTTCGTACCTCCGGGCAAACTTACTTATCGACTATAGAAAGGGAGAGAGGTGGTTCGCGGAGAAGCTGGTGGATTGGGATCTGGCGAATAATACGCAGGGCTGGGAGCCGGGGTATACGGTTTTCAACCCTGTGACGCAGGCGGAGAAGAACGATCCGAAGGGGGAGTATATACGGCGGTGGGTGCCGGAGTTGAGGGAGGTGGAGGGGAAGGCGGTGTTTGACCCCTACCACAGGCTGAGCAAGGAGGAGTTTGAGAAGTTGGGGTACCCGGAGCCGCATGTGGATTTTGATGAGACGAAACGGAGGTGTATGGAGCGGTATAAGGGGGATATGAAGGATGCTGATCCTTAGACAATATATACATATATACCCTTCCTGTACTGTAAGTGTACAATGCAAGTAATGTAGTGGCAAGAATGCGGTGACAGTCTAGACATCCCCGTTGCTCTTCTGCTTCTCCCTCCGCTCCATGAACGACTTCAATCCGCCACTCCGCACCAGCTCGCTCAGCCTCACTGGCGGCGCAGGGCCCTTCCTCTCACCGTCCTTCCCAAGGCGAATCAATTGCAACTCATTCTCCAACGTCGTACCCAGCCTTTCCAATACCCACTCCGTCTCGCTCTTGTAGCTCAACAGCGGACTGTCCTGCCCGAGCCACGTCCAGGTCTGCTCCTTCGCCTTGACGCCTTTCTTGAACCTTCCGATAGTCGATGCCTGTCGCAACGCTTCCGGGACTAGATTCGCCTGATTCTCATCGTCTTCGCCTTCTTCTGTATCCATCAGCCGCAGGAAATACTCCCACTCCTGCCACGAATATTTCTTCGGAGGATCGGCTGCCAGGTCGTGCATGAGACGTCTAACCTCCCGTGCCAGCACGACGTGATAGAAGTGCCTGTCGCGGTCGTCGGTGTGGCCTCCCTCGCCAGCGGATATGGCTTCAGCCATCTCCGTCTCTTCGAGGTGCACAGCGAGGCGCTCGGTGATGTCGTCGACGACGGTGCGGTCGTGTTCTGCATCATCAGGTCCTTTGGCGTAGTGGGCTGATTCACCTAGCAGTCCCGGAGGAGTGTCCTTGCCGAACTCGCTTGCGTCAAGCTTACCCGTTGACAACTGGCGGGCAGCCATTTTGAGCGAGGCGCGGAAACCGTGCTCCCCTGGAAGGACGGTGAGGGTGCCTACCCACATTGTCAGGTTAGAGAAGGCGGCAACGACAGTGTCAGACATATCGCTGATGAGGATTGTGAGGGTTGGGACGGCGAGGAGTGTCCAGAGCACGAAGAAGGCTTTGCCAGAGAAAGACTGGGGGTAGAAATCGCCGTAGCCGATGGTCAGCAAGCAAATGTAAGTGAAATAGAGGGTTTGAAAGTAGGTCCAGTCTTGCTGGTATTCGGCTTTGAAGAAGACCAGGGCACCAAGCAGCCACAGACTCATTGCGGCAGTCAAGGAGATAGAAAGGGCCATCCATTTGCGATCACGCTCGGCGCAAGCTTGGACTTTACGCATGACGTTGAATTCTAGCTCTCGTCGCTTCGGCGGATCCAGCTCATCGTTATCGAACTTCATTGTGCCGAATCTGCTTACTCGAATACGATTCTTGCGAGGGCTGACACTATTAATCGCCCGGAGCCGTTTCTTCTCCATAATTCTGGCGGAGAGCTTTCGTTTGCCGCGGTCGAGGACCAATGTCCTGATAGAACCGATGACCAAACCGATGATAATGATACCGCCGATGGCAAAGAAAATGACCAAGGTTCTGCCGGCATGGGTCTTGGGAGAAAAGTCTGAACCGAGGCCGATGGTGAGTAGAGTCAGGTCGGCCCAGTACAAAGCATCTAGGTATTCCCAACCTTCGAGATGACTAAATATTAATGCTCCGAGAAGAAGATATACAACGAAGGACATTGTCTGCAGCATTAGCGTGCGCTGTGCCATGGTCAACCGGAAACCGCCGGCAAAATGCTTCATCCAAGCGCCCCAAGCGGTAAGAGCCATGAGTCCTGTAACGATGAAGTAAATGACGGCGGCCTGAATGGCGAAATAGTATGCTGCTGTGAGTGCATGTGCTTCCGCAGGTGCTGCAGGACTGTCGAGTGGAAGATGATAGGTAGGAGAATCAGTAAATACGGTGATGGCGACCAGCAGCAGGACGCCGGCGATGAAGAAGCCGATGACGGAGATAGGCTGAGCGATGTTGAAGCGGAGTCGTCGGGACATGTTGAGCAGCAGGGCCGTGTTGGCGATGAGGGCGAAGAATAGCGATAAGCCATTGATAGCCAGGAGCCAGGCAGGGTCGCTGATGCGACTCCCATAATTCTCATTCTGGCCAGGAGGGATGTATACTCGCCACGATCGGACTAGAGCGCAGACACTGAAGGCATTCGCTAGAGGACCGAAAGTACCTGCGAGCAAGGGGCAGCCGGTTGAGGCAAACCACCACAGGCTGGGATCTCGGTAGTCATGGCGCTGTTTCTCGCGGGCTTCGCGGTCCTTCTTGACAGGTTCAGGATCAGACTGGCCGTCGAACTGAGGCTCGATTTCCTCTTCTGCCTTGTCGATGGCCGTTTCCGCTCCGGGGTCGTTCATGATTAGGAATGTATCTGAACAGCCCTGCCTTAGCGAGCGCTGCAACCTAGCGATGGTTCACGATAACGAGAAATTTGGCAGATTTGATAATGCCCCTCGGCCGGCGTCACTCGGATGCATTTCCCCAGGTGCAAAGAAGCCGCAGACCAGGTATTCGGGAGAAATGCAGGATGGAGTGGATGATATGCGTGACGACGCAGGATGCGTGGCCCACAAAACCGGACTTTTTGCATGATTGAGGAGGCGAGAAACGCGATTGCGTCAGAGGTACCGGCCAATCCTAAATTTTGTGGGGCGCAACAAGCTTCGCGCTTGACTTTCGCTCGTTTCAACTTCACCTGTCCGACCCTCGCACTGCTACACTCACCCATCTGCCCAACCACACATATTCCACCCAAGCCACTTGCTGAAGTCCCGTTCTTTGTTTGACACGTAATTTAACACGACAAAAAAATTCCGTTTGGAAATGTCCAACAGAATATTATTTAGTGTTGCATTCTTCAATTAAAAGAATTGAACAATGCATCGTTGGTACGGTAAATCAACATAATGGGTCCGCATTGTCTGGCCACACCAAAACACGCTCTTCATTGAGAGAGCTTGATGGTATAAGTCCTTAACCTCGTTCTTGTATTACAATAAAGCCACTGCATCTATTTCTTGCCGTCGACAATGGACGTAACGTATTGACCAGCTTCCAACACGACTCGACCGAACATCTTTCCATCCGTGGTCCCCACAGTCGTGACCACGCACATCGACAGATGTCCATAGCCTACTTCGTTGGGCTAGGTGCCGACTTTGTCCATGTTGAGATGTCACCAAGCTCCGGAATGAGGCGTGCTTTGTCCTGCTCGAACCACTCTCATCGAATCCTTGCCCTTGGAGTGGCCCGCTTTCCGTATCCCCCCAACTGAACCCTGCAGCATAGACTGTTCTGATTGTATATCGTTATAACCTTGACGACTTTGCTAGGAGCCGACTTTGTCGCCGTTCAGCTCGTGGGGCATATCGGAGTTCATACCGTGTCGCTCATCGTGGCGCTCAAAGCCATGCATACCGCGATTGTGCACTGATTGCGATTACCGATCTAGCGAAGTCGTGAGCGGTGAAAGTGCCTTCTAATCATTGACGAATTCCTCTTTGAAACACCAGTGAACGGGAAGAGCCCCTTCATTGTCGACAAGGGCGATATAATATTGCGGCGTATTGCAGAGCGTACGACACGAAAGGATCAAGAAGCTTGCTCGGGTACAGAAGGATCCGGTCCACGTGATGGACGTGAGCTGTCGTACTTGCCGGATTCTGTTGTCAGTGTAATGTTCCTGAATCTCTCCGCGTGGTCAATGGAAGACGAGGTTTGACTCACCATGATGGCGACAAATTGAATTCGTGCACAGAGTCAAATGCAGTGCATTCTGATGGGCGTTACCAACTCTCTCGACGCTGTAACGATTGCATTTGTTGAATGCTCGGACGCGAGCTGCGCAATGACGCCCACTGCAGCCACGAGTTCCGTGAGTCAGAAGTGCTACTCGAAAAGAGTCGGTGCCGATTTCGAGATCGAGGATGTTGACGGAACTTGCGACAAAAGATATTAGTACACTCCAGTCAGCGTGAATGGCTCTGATCAGTAGGTGTGAGGAAGGTAAAGGCGAGATTTGTGTCGCGGGCAGAAGCTGGCTTTGTGACGGGAGCACCACCGGTCACTGCAACCACGGAAGTGCCGCTCTGCCACAAACGCGAATTCTGCTCTTGCATATTGCTCTTGATTGCACCTTGCATCGCGATTCGCTGGTCAAAGCGATTTGTACAGACAGTCATTCATTGAAGTAGTCATCCTGTGATGTAATCCCAAAGAACGAACGCGGCCATCACTGGGAAAGTTGTGGGCAGATAGCTGCCATCCAAAGCAATAAAAATGAAGTGCACTCGCATAGACTCGAACCACTGACCCCCGAGAGTCCCCCACGGTGCTCAGACACGTCCCAATCCGTTGCAAAACAATGACACGACCGTATAAGAACAAAAAGAATTGTGACTTCCTGCAAAAGTACAAAAGAACTCTACCACCTTCGTAATCGAAGGGGAGCGAAGAAATCCCAGAGGGATTTACTTCCTATCTAAGATATTCTAGAGGGGTTCTAATCTAAGGGGTATACGTACGTTGTCTGCTGCTGCTCGCTGGTGACGAAAGAGGAAATTTACGTACCTGATTGTAACCACTACGACAAACGCCCGAAGCCTTGAGAACACACGGGAGGTTCTGGTGCGAGCTTCTGAACTTTCGAATAAATATATACTTTACCTCAAACTTCGAGCTTTTTGTTCTACAGTCAATCAAAGCGTTTCTTGTACACAAAGAGATGCACGAAACCGTCCTAACGCGACATCAACCATTTCCAAGCTCAACAAAGCCTACGATGGCGAATCATGGTTGGGGTTGTGGTGGAGCAGGAGGTCTTTGTGTTACAATGCATCTCGGGCCTCCGCCTCGCGCCGCACGCACATTTGTTCCGCATCCATCACCGGCCCACCAACATCTCACAGTCACGACAAAACGACAGTGTGATGCGCAATAGACGTTGCGCGAGCACGTCAACGTTGTCAGTGAAACGGAATAAGACTTACTATTAACTTACCTCTTCCAGCGACTTTCACCTCTCAACAACGCTGAACGCAGCCTTCTACGAGTCCCCCTCCGCAATCTCAAGCATCAATCAGTCATCAATGGAGCGCTGAAATCATCATAGCTACTCCCAGAAACGCGAAAAGGAGCGATCGCAGCCTCTATTCACCATCACAACAGCCTCAACCATCTCTCTATCGCAGGGTGATGGACATGCTGTATCAACTGCCGATCAGCCCTCGTGTCCGGAGCAGGTGACGACGTTATATGCCTCAACCAAGTCTAGCAAGCATCGCGCTCGGTATATTGCGCTTCTATGCAGCACGACAGCAACAAAAACGACGAGATCATACGGCGACTGCTTTAGTGCGAAATTCCGCCAGTAAGCTCGTCCCATCGCTCGGCGCGTTAATTCATCAGGACTGACGCTCGGGTATTGAGGGCAGCTTCTGTGCTTGAGAAGGACTGGTGAAATTGCGTCTCCAGTCACGTAGGTGCCGCCCTTCGGAATAGAAGTGCATCAAGAATCGAAGCCGAGGTCATCCAAGACGGACATTGAGCACCAACCAGGGCTCTTTGGGTAAGAGACAAAGAAGGATGTCCTGGAGTGAACAAACAACGAAAATCGGCGATGACGAGTCGTTGGAACTGGCGTAAAACATTGCGATGTCTGAGTTCCCTCAACCATCGGAGGGGGAAGGTAGTGGTCGCATGCAAGGATGATCAAGGCATACCATAGGATTAGTCGGACGATCCACTCGAACGCAACCTCGAACCCAAGAGGAGGTACATGTGATCGAGGCGCATCGCGTGAGTTTTAGACGACAGGGACCGGCATTGCAACGCATACCTCGGAGCAAGTGCAACCAATAAGCCCTTCATGTCGGACCGGAACGAATCAAATGCGCCGCCCTCTGGTAGGCCGAAGAAGCATGTGAATATGGTACATGGAGCTGGTCGAAGACGACAGACCAAGACAACACAACGCATGCCTTGAAACAGGTGTTAACAATGCCAGCAGCTTATTTGGAGAAGCTTGATGGCCCACAGCCATCTACCTCATCGCCAGGTAAGGGCAAGACCTGGTCGAAATACAGCTTCATGAGGATGAGGAGTGTAAGAGATTGGGATCTTTAAAACCATTGGAGAAGGAAAAGAGCCTCAATCATGCGGAAACGGAGAAGCTCGCCAGGTTGGTCACTCAAGTCTGACAATTGGCGATCTCTCCGAAGTAACGTAGGGGTTGGGATT
This sequence comes from Myriangium duriaei CBS 260.36, assembly GCA_010093895.1. Lineage (NCBI taxonomy): Eukaryota > Fungi > Ascomycota > Dothideomycetes > Myriangiales > Myriangiaceae > Myriangium > Myriangium duriaei. The sequence goes on from ML996089.1 coordinate 278,661, forward strand.
TGATGACGAGGATGCACTACCCTCCCACAGGGGACAAATATGAAGACACGGGTTCTCCAGGTCATCCAGGAGATGAATTATGCTGCAGCCAGTGAACGCAGCGAAGTCATCCTTGGAAGGAGCCACGGATAAATCTGTTCAAGAATGTCGTCTCGGACCTGGCTGGGCGTAAACCTGGATCTGCCCCCGGGAGCCAGTAAATAATTGATCAGCAATAGTTTTCTAGCAGAGGGCCTGGGTGAGTTGGCATACTCCGACGGTCTGCAGGCTTGTTTGCGCTGCTGGCATGATGATGGTCATATTCCTGAAGATAGCGATCTCGGAGTAACCTGGAATTGATAACGAAAGGTAAGTCTTCCTGGATCGGTAGCCGTAGCATCTCTAAAGTAGATTGGGTTCCATTTCTGTGCAGGAGCATATCGGGAGATTCAAAGCAAGGTAGTCTTCCAAGTCCGAGCATCCTCAGCCATGTGTGTATGCTGCAATAGCCCCGAGCGGAGTCCCTAACGCAGCCGCTCCTCGAGTCCGTGCCTACTCCGCCGCCCATGCTGCGGTCGTATGGTTCCTTCTCGTATCAACAAACGGGTCCCCCCGTGCGTTTCGAATGTGTACCTCAAGCGGCAAGCGCCATCGTCCCTCTTTTCTTTCTCTTTCGTATCGATCATGAAGCGTAACGCAAGGGGAACTCCAAGAGACGAGGTCGCCCGTCTGGGGCTGAATCGGTCCAGACACGGCTTTAGCCCGTGGTCGTTTGTTGCACTTTGCTTGCGGCTTTCGCTCCGTCCTTTCTCTTTCTCTCGGCGGTCAAGAGACGTTGTTGAGGGCGGGTCGAAACTTCCAAGAATGATAGAATGCTCTCCCAAAACGAGACGTCGTTCTGCAAGGCTTTGTCGGTCCGAGTCGTGAACGAATGGTAGGGAAGGTATGCCGAACGCCGTACTTTTAAACAACACTGCGCTTTAGACGGCGCGAACCCTCCGTCTACCACAATTTTAATTTCGAGATGCAATCCATCAACAACATCCGAGGTAGCCCTGACTAGCCATGCCGCTACAACGGCTCAAGGTACGTTGGGGATAACAGAGTTGTATGTGATTGTCATCTTGGCCAGTACCGCTCAGCGCCTTGAAAGTCTCGACAGCTTACTCTCTATCAGAGCTGGCTGCGGTGTTGAATGAACAGATCCCGCGCCTTACCCAAGTGCTGCTGGTATGGAGCGCTCGCTTGGATCCGATGTACTTGTTGTCTGGGCGCAGTGATGTCGTTCCATGCATTGCCTCACATGGCGCACTGTAATGCAGGCGGAAGAATGGTCAATGTTGTCCCCGAGATGCCGAGAACTGGGAACTTCCGCTTGGAAGGGTACAGCAGACTCCACGGATCCGAAGCCTATCTCCCTGGGCATGCTAAACGAATTGCTTGGGTTTGGTGCAGGCATTGTCATTGCCAGGTCTGTTATGGTGGCTAAGAGCTCCTTGGCCGATGATTTGGGCTTGGCACTTCTCCTGGAAGTCATACCAGAGTGCCCGAGTACGTCTCATGAGAGCAACGCAATGCTTGTGACCTAGCGGCAAGTGCTGGAATCGGTCACGGCGTCGACGGCAGTAGCCTAGACTTTACTGATCTGTGTAGATCGTGCCACATTTCGGCTTAGGGGAGAGGAAATCAGTCGCGGAACGCTGTGGAAACGCTTACTGACTTCCCGACGGAGTACAGTGGTCAACACAGGCATCATAGGTATTCAGAGCACGTACAGTAGGACGGTAGCAGTCAATGATGACCATCATATCGTCCGATCAATCCATGAGGAGCGAATTGGCGTGGGTATCTAAATCTGTTGTATGTTCTGATGACGGGGTCACTGTAGGTCGTTCATTTATCTCCACTCTTATGTTGGTTGATCCATGCACCATACTTTCAAAGTTCTCTCGGACATGCCTGATGAGGAAATTATCGTGGGACAGCCACTTCACATAGATATATCCGTACACTCCACAATCCCCATGAAGCGCATGTGCAGCGACCTGGCCAATGAATCCGTCTAGACTCAGAGCGACTGATCATAGAACGCTGCAGCTGTTACGGAACCTGCAAAGCACACTATCCAAACAGCGATTGATGCTTCAATTCAACAAAAATCATTGCCTTACATCTTGTTGCAATTGATTGATTTGCATTGCGATTTATTGATTCGCAAGGACAATTGCAGACCGCAGTCACTTGCCGCCGTCCCTTAATGCTTATGATCTGTTTGTTTGCCACTGTTGCCCCGTCGCCTCAATCGCGCCGCCAAGCCTACGTGGTTGCCAGCCATCCAGACACACGCCTATCGCACACGCCTTTTCTATTTTCCCCCTTCCTTCGCAACTTCATTCTCCTCTCAATCTTCTATTGCGCTCTTTCTCTCACAAATACCTTCGTCTGCTTTTCCGTCCGGAATATTTCGGCCTGAAGTCAAAGAGATAGCTTCTTTGAGCAATCGACCTTAAGATTCTGTTGTCGCTTGCTCTGGCTGTCACCTACTCAGCCGAACTCTTCACCTCGTGCCTCTTCTATTACAAGCTTTTCACTACTTTGAGCCATCTCCTCTCGCACGTTGGAGTTCTTCCTCGCAAAATATTCAGCTCTTCGAGATCTTTACTTCGTGCGATCAGTCTTAAGCTTCACTGCCTCGTACCCTGCTCGTTACTGTCCTCGCGCCGGCCGCAACTTCCTTACCCCACTCCTCCCCGGTGAGTCATGCCTCACCTATTTGCTTGTGGCCACCCTTCTCACACATCAGCAGCAGCACGACAACTTGTCTTGTCTCAATGGCGACTACAACTAGCAATTGGGGGTCAGGTGCCAGGCTCGACTATGCTCATCTAGAGACTGGGAGAGACGCGTTCTCGAAGCTCACTTTGAGCACTACTGAAGCCCAGATCATCGGAGAGGAAGATCTCGACCTGGAACGACAATTGTTTGCGAGCCGCGGCAGCGGTGCCGGTGACTCGCTCGCTGCTCTCGAACTGAGCGTCACTGTCGAAGGCCCAGAGCAGATTGTGCCATGTGCTCGGGTAAGCGTTCACTTGTCATCACAGCTTCATTTACCTACTCACATTATTACAGTTCAAAGACTCCGAACTGCATGCTACAGTTCTGTCAAATATCCAGAAGTGTGGCTATGAGAAGCCAACAGCTATTCAAGCTTACTGCATCCCTGCCGTTCTTTCCGGCAAGGACATTGTTGCAGTTGCACAGACTGGATCCGGAAAGACGGCTGCCTACCTTTGTCCCATCGTGTCGAAATTGATGGGCAAAGTCGACCAAATCGGAGGTCCGCGAGCCGATGTGACGGCTACCAACTACGATCCCGAACTGCACAAGGTCCGCGCGGAGCCTCTCGTCATTATTGTCTGCCCGACTAGGGAACTTGCTCTTCAGATCTATGAGGAGACTCGCCGAATTGCTTACCGATCAAAGCTTCGGGCGGCGTGCGCCTACGGCGGGATCCCCATCAAGTACAACCTGCAGCAGCTTGGGAAGGGTTGCGACATCCTCATCGGTACCCCGGGCCGCCTCATTGATATGTTGGAGCGGCCCAATGTCATCTCTCTCGCTCGAGTGAGGTTCACTGTCATTGATGAGGCAGATGAAATGCTTCAGGACAGCGAATGGGAAGAAGCCCTCGGAAAAATCATGGCTGGAGGCGGTATGTCAACGAACTGTTCGAGTGGGCTTCGGACTACTGACGTATTTCAGATGCAAACGAAGATGCTGATCATCGTTACCTCATGTTCTCAGCAACTTTCCCAAAAGAGGCCAGGAAGCTCGCACGACAGTACTTGCAAGAGGACTACGTCCGCATTCGTGTTGGTCGCGCGGGGTCATCCCACAGGAACGTCCAACAACAAATCATCTGGGTCGATGAAGATGCAAAGCAGACTGCGCTCGCTGACATGCTTGCTGCTACTGAGCCAAGTCTCATCATCATCTTTTGCAATTCAGTTCCAGGCGTTGAGCGACTGGACGACTTCCTCTTCAACAAAGGGTATCCCACCGGCTTCCTGCACGGGAGACGCTCGCAATTCGAACGCGAAGACACAATGTGGGTTCTGACGTGCCTGATGGCAAGGATTAGACTGACTTGCCTTAGGCGCGCCTTCTTCCTACGCAAGCACCCGATCTTGATCACTACCGGTCTCACCGCTCGAGGCATTGACTTCGCTGGAGTGTCTTTGGTTGTGAACTATGATCTTCCCTCAACCGAACATGGTGGAATCGACGAGTATATTCACCGCATCGGTCGCACCGGCCGCATCGGCCACGTCGGCAAGGCGGTATCTTTCTATAATGAGAGAAATGAGGGCATTGGCGAGAGCCTTGTCAATGTACTGCTTGAGACCGACCAAGAAGTTCCTGACTTCCTTGTTCAATACAAGCCTGATGACGGGAAGGCTGTTTTCCAGGACGACAGCGAAGAAGACGATGAGGCTGGGGTTGATAACGGTGGTGGAGGAGGCTGGAGTGGTGCTGCTACGGACAATGGTTGGGGCGCCGAAGCGTCTCAGACAATCGAAGACGTCAACGCTTCAAGCGATGCCCACAGCGGTGCCGGAGGAGGATGGAATGGCGTTGCTACCAATGGCACGGTCGAGGACGGTGCCTGGTGATTACTGTTCTGGTCTTCTCAACACTTCTAAGCGCAAGTGTAATCCTGGTGCTAATGGTGCTCGCCCTTACCGGGGATCGGTGCATCAATCTTGAGCAGGGACTGGACAGACGGAGCAGGCGAGACATAGAGGGTAGCTAGCAGCACGGACATCACGTGGAGGAGATCGCTCTTGCCTCTCAAATATAGCAGGTGAGAGTGGATAGGAACGACTGACATGTCGAAAAATACGTCCATGATCGCCTAGCATCGAGATGTGCCTCGCTAAATATCACCGGAGTGCCAAAATGCTTGTACGATGACGCTCACGCCGCTTTTGGCGCTTCTGCACAAGACGCGCGAGACCGCAGCAGCGTGGAATGAGTGACTTTGTTGTCATTATCATTCGCCGCTGCCTTCGTTTAAACTCATCGCGACGCCGCCCCCCGTGTTGTAGACAGCCTCTTCGTACAACTTTCGACTCCGCAAATGAGCAGGGCTCACCATATCGCGCATCATTCGACTTCTGTTCTTTCATCGATTCACATGACATTTAAGGCGAACTTGGCAATCATTACGGGGGCATCTGACAGGCGGGAAAGTTTGATCACCCCTCTCTCACCCACCACGTCCCGCACGACAGTCCCAGCTGACACCTTCCATTATACTTCCAGTCCATCCACATAGGCCCAGCACCTGCAACTGCCATAGTGGATAGCGAAAATGGTCTTCGATCCAGGCCTAATGGTTAGTAGCATGATAGTCGGGTGGATCGTTGTATTGAGCACACACGGGCTGAGATCTGTTCGACGGGAAATGGAGGACTTCTACGACTACACGCGCCTCAAGAAAGGCAAACTGATAAATGCACAACGTCAACGAGAACGCAGACGTCAGTACTATCAGAAGCGCCGTTATGCCAGGCGCGAGGAAGGCGATGTGCGGTCCATATGTCAGAGCATATATTTGGGGCATCAACAGAAGTTCGTTGGAAACGTGCAGCTCGATAGTACCGGGAAGTTCATCAACAAGAATTTCGAAGCCGACTACAATGGCAGACCCACCTATCGAGCTATGCGTCGAGGATACAGCGCACCATCACGGCACCATCGACGTGAGATGTCTCAGCGGGATCAGGAACGTAAGCGAAGGGATCGAAGAAGAAGGCGGGCAAGAAGACGCCGCTTTGAGGATATGACAGACACCGATACCGACTCTGATACCGATACCTTCACTGACACCGCGACTGACACCGCGACTGACACCGCAACTGACACCGCAACTGACACCGCAACTGACACCGCAACTGACACCGCAACTGACACTGCAAATGATACTGACACTGATACTGCGATGGGGATCACATGTTCTGAATACGGGCTGGGGGAAAATCTGCACTCGCACAGAATGGTCTCGAAAAGTCACAAGCACATTCCAGCCATTGGCTTAGGAAGCAGTTCGAAGATCCTAGGACTTACTCTACCCGCCAGCGAGGTGTATCAGCGGAGGTGTGCGTACAAAAGGGCTCACAAGGACTTGAGTCGTGGACAAAGAAGTTTGTGGAAAGATATGCGGGACCTGTGCATACCGTGGTGGGAGGCACGGCGGAAGTACAGACCTACAGTGAGCAGAGAATGGGTTGTTACACGCTTGGGATAGCATGGCTAACATTGGTCCAGGTGTCCCATACGCAGAACTATCCTTCCATAGGCGGCGGACCTCGAACCCGCTGAGCAAGAGACTTGTCCTACGATATCAAATCCATCCGACATGTACATAACATCCTTGATACTATCCTATCATGCCGAGAAGTTCCAGTGCCTAAGCCAAGTTTTGTGACGCGCACAGACAAGGTTTGCCTCTTTCCCATACGGTGCCCCTAAATAGCATGTCTCTGAACTTGCTTTGTGGATCACCATGACAGCATCCTTGCTCGATTGCAAGTTTTTTAATTGATCCGAGCATGCAGTGGCAAAGACAACAGAAGGTTTCCTGAGAGCCACTGCTGTCACGCCATAAGATCGCCCTCCGCGCGCGCTGCCTTGATGGACTTCCGCCTCCTCATCACTCGCCACTCGACAGCCGCACGTGATGCAAATGCGCCGCTCCGCGCTTCTTGCCCCAGCCGCCTCCCGCATCTCTTGTTGGCCCACATGCGACCCCATTTGTCTGCACAATTCATGCAATACAACTGAGGTCTTAAGATTTGTGCCATGGTTTGTCCCACGATCAAAGCGTTCGTAGGTCTTGTCACTGACTGTCGCGCTTCAGTCAGTATTATTTGCCTAGCCAGCCTGGTACCGATCAGGAGGTGCCCGCGGAGGACGCACTTCACGTGACTCAGGCACAGCCAGCACCACTCGCCGCTCGTCGTGGGCCGCTCCGCCGCATCTACCCCAATTTGCTCCGCTCTTCATCACCCCACCGCTGTGACTCGCTTTTGTCTCCTATCGCAGCTGGTAACTTTGCATCGTCGAATAAGCACCACTTTCTTCGGCTTTTGGGTGGAGTTCTCCGGCGACAATTCAGAAACGCATTCCTGGAATTTGCTGGTTTACACCCTCAGCGGGTATTTCCGCAAGATGGTCTGTCTTATCCCGAGTCGAGAACAATATTGCTGACTACTTGCAGGCACCTCCAAGCACATATTTTCGAGTCGTTTCTCGGCCTTTCCGCGGAGATCGAGACCATGACGTACGATTTACTCCGGGAAGATGCTAATTGTATGGCAAGGTGGATGGTCTTGACCACTGAGCACGCCTGGACTGAGAAGGATGAATTTGACGAATTTTGGGATAGCGATAGTGGTCGGTATGGCGCTTCTAGAACTCGTTGGGCTCTTTGCCGGACATGCAAAGGAATCTATGCGGAAGTCTTGCCACTGATATACAAAGCTATGACATTTGACGGTTCGGGCCACCTCAACAGCCCTATAGCTGATCCGGGAGACATCGCAAGTTTCATGAAACGGTGTCGGGTCGATCTTGTCGCGTGCATGGAGATCGAGCTCAGAGTCGGTCTAGGCTTTGCGAAGGATTTCCTCACATTCGCAAAAGCAATAGACGGTGATCGATATCTAACATTTCTCCGAATAAACTTCACCATCCTGGGAAGTTACGACAACCATGCCCGATTGGGGGACTACGCTGAAGTTCAAGTCGTTTGCATGTACTGGCGATATATGCGTGTAGGGGGTCCAATATATCTTGCGTTCTGGGACAGTATGTATGCGTTTTGGGAAGGGCTACCCAAGAAATTCCGTGGTAGTTAGCCAGGCAGCGTCTTCTGATAGAGCAGTATGCTGACCGGAAGTGCAGGGGCGGAAGCTCAAAGGCGGCCGGCTATGTCGGCAGACTCGAATTTCTCACATGATCAAGCAGCAACCGCAAGGTCTGAGTTCGAGAATCTGATCGGATTCGAGGTTTAGGAAGAACGATGAATTTTGCTGGAGCTCCAATCCGTTTGATGGGCAAGCCAGCTCGGAAAAGATGAATAACATATCTCGGGAACGTGTTCCTTCTGCGATGCACAAAGTCCGCTTCGATGTTGGTATCAGATACTCCGTTGCATTGGCACAGGCATCATCCTACGCAGCTGGGTCCGCTATAGAAGAACTCGGAATGCGTTTTTCATACCAGCCATGTATTCTCATATCGCGCAAATACCGATTGGATGTTGTTGCCATGCTGTGCCGGTTTCAGAAGAAAGGAAGGAGCGTGCGTGTGTGAAACGCCTCACACGCGTTGTGCATGTGAAGGTTGACGCGAGCTGTACTACCTGAGATGTTTACTTGACAATACATCCACCTTCCTCAACTTTTCAACACTTTTTCCATCCCCACGTCTTGCAGATCCACCTTTCACCATGGCACAAACACGCTCCGCCACTCGAAAAAAGCAGGCCTCCTCATCGTCAGCGAGCGGGATCAAATCCAGCTCCGCCGATCCGAAACAGAGACGGTCATCGACAAAGTCGCCAGGTGCGAAAGCTAAGCGTGCGCCCGGACAGACTGCGCTCACGCAATACATGCAAAGGGTGCGTGACTTACCTACCTATCATTCGACTCGGTCATGACTGACAAGGTACAGCGTCTGCCACCGCCTAAAGTCCGCCGCATTCCCTTCCTCGATCTACCCAACGAGATCAAGATGATGATCTATAACGCTGTCTGGGAGGAATTTGGAGGTGATAACCGGTCCATGCACGTCAAGGATGACAAGTCCTGGTGGGGCGAGGACGACCCCTTCGAACGCTGTGATATTCAGGGCAACCCATACGGCCCATCGCAGCCTCTTTGGGCGCTTGCAAGAACATGCCGAGAGATCTATACGATGGTCATTCCACTGCTGTACAAGGGAGTGACTTTCAGAACGGACTACGACGAGGCCGTTGACGACTACCATACATCTCCAGAAGACTTAGCTGCCTTCTTGCAGACATGTCGCATCGATCTAATTGGACGGATGTCCCTCGCTTGTGATGTGAGCGACGGATTCGCAAAACTTTTCGTCAGATACATGGAAGCGATATCCTATGGTCGCCATCTCGATCACCTTGAAATCAGCTTCGACATCGAATGTGACGCAGGGGTAGACTACTCCAATAACTCTGCCGAACTTGCATTGGTCCGCATGTATTGGCAACGTTTTTGTGTAAGGAGCAGGATTGCCATCGAAGTTTCTTGTTGCGGACGACTTACGTGTGAGCAATATATCCGGAAGAAGCTCACAGGTGGTTGCGCCACCCTGCAACTCCGATATTCCGAGAGTACTGACAATCCTGCAGCTGAGGAAGACGCTCGGATGCGCCGTAACACGAATGATGGACCGTTTCGAGGCTCCACGATGGATATTGGGCGCAGCATTGAGGCGTGGATGGATACCGATTCCAGTTCAGACTCCGAGTGAAGGTCATGCGCTGGTGCATGACTGTGCGATTGCGCAGTGATCAGAGGGACTCGCCTTGGTCAAAAATCTTTGCATGCTTCAGAGCGTATGGAGTATCGACGCTTGCTGTTCGCGGTGGTTTTTTCTTTTCACAAGGTTGCAGTGCGTAGCAAAAAGCGGCTGCATCGAAATGTTGGACGAACACACAAAGTTATACTTCTGCAACTTCTGATTGAACCACATATTTATGCGCCGTTAGTGCAATTGTGTTTTGATGTTGTTTTGTTTGCGCTTCTTTTGGTGATGCGGATTCGTTTGTGCATCCTTCGCATTGCTGACCCGTGGCAAATTGTTCAGCGGGCGGCACGTCAGAGCCACCACTTCACCTGACAAAATTCACTTGGTGCTCCGCCTCCAATACGCATCTTGTTCCTTCAATTCTTCCTTTCCATCACTCACTCAGTAGTGTCTGCTCTTTACAACGCATGCTTGAATCCACGTCTTATACTCTGACCGCAAGCCTCAGCACGCTCGGCTTGCCACAGTATTTGCAGCAATGAACGCAACTTCCGCCAAGATGAATCTTCCTGTTCCCTCCGGAGTGCAGGTGAGAAATCATGTCTGACAATAGTTCCGACCATTACTGACACGTTGCAGCAGACGAATCCGACGCTGGACACCCACCGTATCAGCTTCCTCGACCTGCCGAACGAGATCAAGATAAAAATATACGACTGCGCTTGGGAAGAGTTTGGTGGACCTGACAGAGTATACAACGTGCGCGACATGAACCCTGATCTTTTCTGGGACTCCAAGGAAGAAGGACTTGAAGGCAGGCCCTACAGCGCGTCTCCGGCCTTGTGGGCCTTTGCTCTTACGTGCAAAGAGGTCAATGCAATGGTCCTGCCTCTGGTCTACAAAGGTGTTCAATTTATTGCGCGCGGTATTCGTTTCCTCGAACCGGATTACTATGGATTTGCACACTTTGCTGGGCAGTGCCGTACCGATCTCATCGACACGTTCTTTCTCAGATGCCTGCTTGAGGCGGGAATGGTAAGGGAATTGAAAAGGTTCCTCAAGCTTCTGTCTTACGGAGCTGGATTGCAGCGACTTCATATCAAACTCTGAATCGAGCCTAGGCGCGTTGATCGACCATGCGATTCTGCCGAACTGCAGCTTTTTTGTGCTTATTGGAAAAGTCTGCTAGTCCAGGGCCCAATCACCATCGAGGTTGAGGGTGGTGGAGACGCCAACCTCGATGACAAATTCAAAGGTGCGTTCACCGCACCACTAGCGAGTGACCTGGACGGATGCTGACAGGACCGTAGCTGCAGAAGAAGAACGCTTGCGACGCATGTCAAAGTCACCAAAGATTCGTGGCCAGGTGATGTTCGATGTGGAAGAGTGGCTTGAGGCCGGGTCCGGTTCCGATTTTGAGGCAGTTGGCCGACCACAGTAAGACAACGTATCAACCTTGACCACGGTGAAGGCTTCCTGCACATTGATCTGCATGGAGAGAGTGAGCATTGCTTGCCGATGGGAGACGCGGTAGATGGAACCGATGGGGAAAAACCAAATGAAGACCGGCATAAAGCTCGGTGATCACACATATAGACCGGACTGTAGTTGGACTGGGCGAATTGGCAGGTCTGCACTCTGTGAAGTCCAACTCTACCGCAGGAAAAAAGCTGTAGTGGGATGTTGACGATCCCAGACTTCCAACCACGTTCGAACAAGTTATGCGTTGGCCTTCTTACGTGTTGATCCCGGAGATCGTGTGTGTCCATCGGTGAGAGTGTTGCCGCGCCAAGTCACGTTTGCCAGAGGAGGCGGTTGCTGTCTCCGCCGCCCGAATAGAGCTCTCACACCTGACCACCACTTCAGACGTCGTCAAAGTTTGCTCATTTGTGCTTCCGCGCATGCAATATCCTATCCGTCTCGAAAACATCGCGAAACACAAAAGACTGAGCATGCCAGGCGAGCTACACCACACAGCTATGCCGACGAACAAGAAGGCGAATACAGGCGCATTCATTGTTGGAGACCATGGTCAAAGCTAATATCGCGAAGCAGCCCTTCCGCCTCCTCGACCTTCCGCCAGAAATCAAAATGATGATCTACTCTTTCGCCCGCGAGATGTTGGACAAAAGGTGTCGTTGGTTCCACGTTATGGATGATGGTCACCCACTCTCCGAAGAATTCCTTATGGAAAACGACTACAACTATGACGTTTCAAGAGATCTTTGGCATCTCGCACTGACTTGCAAAGAGGTGAATGCCATAGTACTTCCTCTGCTCTACAAGGGCGTTCTTTTCTGGGCTGAGAGCGATGACTGGTTTGAGATGGCGTCACCGCAGCAGCTGGGGCGATTTTTGACAAGGTGTCGGCTGGACCTGATCACAGACCTGTGTATCGAGCTTACGATTCAGCATGGACTAGCGAAGATGTTTGCCGGATATGCCAAAGTCCTGAAATTTGGAGTCCATCTTGATCGCTTGCAGATCTCATTCAGCCTTGGAAATACGGAAGATCTGGCTTCTGGCACTTCTGCTGAAATACATATTGTCTGTTCTCATTGGCAAAGGCTACGTGCTAAAGAGGTTGAGTTTGACTTCCATTACGATTCTTACAAAGATTTCTTGCAAAGTGAACCTTTCGAGCGGAAATTCGCAGGTAAGCTACTTGTTGCATGGCGAAGGAGACAAAACCGCACGGACTGACAATTCTACAGCGGCCGAAAGCTCACGACTTCGACTTATGGCAGATCCCACGGTCACTTGCTCCGACCACAGTTCGGATCTGGAGGATGCTGTGCAGCGACAGGGACTTGCTCTCGAATATTGGCTGAATGCAGATTCAGATCAAGAATGATGGCGATGATGATGCACAGCATCCAGGTGGAAGTTCTGGGTAATGTCATTGCTGGCGGTGTTAGACATGGAAGGCACGGAAGCGAGGTTTGCCAAGTCCGCACCGTGGAGAGTATTGGGAAGAGGAGTATGCTATGATCTACGACAATGGTGATGGTCTGCACGAGGGCATGATCAACTACGATCCTAGTGTATTTGCAGTCGAGCAAATACATACCAATTTGACACATCCCATTGCAGATCTTCCAGCGGACGACGCCTCGAGACCTCAGCTCCTTCTTGAATGTATGTCGTTTGGAACTCATTGCGAACGTGAATGTCGAGATAAGCATCGGTCATGGCATGGTAAAGGAGCTTGCAAAGTACGCCAGCGTGCTTGAGCACTGACATGATCTCGTGCGGCTTTGCATCCATTTCCTAAACCCTCATGATTGAAGGTCTCGAGCCCGAGTGCTCGGCTGAGCTTCAACTTTTCTGTCTGTATTGGCCACGACTCTTTGCTCGGGCCGTGACTTTCTGCTTTGACCGCCCACCCAGAAAGTGGTACGACCAGAGTCGAATCATGCTCACGACCTTTGCTGGTAAGGTAATTGCATAGCGCAGTCATCACATCTAACGAGCTGATAGCTGCGGAGAAAAAGCGACTGCGAGCAATGGAGATAAATCGCTGCGATCTCGAAGGGTGAGGTGATTTTGGACGTCGTAAATTAGCTGGACGCAGGCATGATCCGTCGCGACTCGCCGCGCAGATGACTTGCGGCATGCTGGTACACAGTTCAATGCTTTACGACAAAAAGTGTGCTGGTGGGAGCGAGGAGATGGAGGTGACAAATGCTCACACGGGGAACTATATCGATTTTAGTCATATTTGTTCGCAACATTTTGCTGACAATTATTCTTACACTCAAGCCGTATCAGCTCCTCCGCGCCCTTTGTTTGCTGGCCTCATGCGATCGGGGGGCGGCGTCACCTAGTGAACCATGACATGTGCAGCCTAGTTTCTTCTGGCGTCCTCCCAACATCTTCACCTAACATCTTCAACCACCAGACAAATACTTGATCTTCTGCTCGCCGATTGCTGGGGAGTAGCATCCGCTTCCTTTTTTTTTCTTCGACCGTTCCGCTTTGTGAGCGCTCTTCATCGACATGACCAAGTACAAGTCGTCTACTTGGACAAATAAGCGCAAAGCTGCCATCTCCGCTCAACCACCAGTAAGTCAGCATTGTCTATTTACTCTTGAGTTCTTCAGTCACTGACACTTTGAAGATGGCCATCCGGACTCTCAAGGCTCGCAAGCGTTTCCGACTAATGGATCTCCCGACGGAGATCAAGTCGCTGATCTACCATTTCGTTTGGCTCAGAGAAACAGGATATGCTAGTCCAGACGAACCCGGCAGCCGATTTTATCACCTCGCTGCGGGTGCAAGAGCGTCCACGCGCTGCGAGTGTGTTTCCTGCGGCGCCCTTCAAGGCGCTTCCATGACCCTTTGGGCTCTGGCACGCACTTGCAAAGAAGTCAGCAAGGAGGTCCTTCCACTTGTTTACAAGGGCATCACCTTCACCACAATGCCAATCGATGATCATGGGCCAGCGACCCCAAGCGAGCTGGGCGCTTTCTTCGAACGCTCACGGGTCGAACTCGTCTCGAACATTTCCATCCACATCACTGTCGGCCACGGTATGGCGAAGAACTTTGCGAAGCACCTCAAACACGTTGCATACGGTCGTCACCTCGAAACTCTCTCGTTCTGCTTCGGAGTGCTGGATGGAGCTGCAGACTTTGGAAGTGGGAAAGCCTCGGCCGAGTTCGCACTCATCTGTATGTACTGGCAGAGTTTGCTTGTCAAAGAGAGAGTCAAGTTCTTCTTCATCGGACGCTTGACAGAAGATGAAGAGAGGGACTTAACAGAGATGCTCGGTGGTAAGCCTCTGCATCGTCTCTCTTATGTGGATGGGGCTGACTGCTGGATAGCTGTTGAGACCGCCCGCCTGCAACCCATGTCCGTCGGCGAACCGCCCCTCGGCTTTGGCCCGAGCTGCCGTTTCAATGCGTGGAGGTGGATTGAATCCAAGTGAAGCGGCGACAGGGTACAGGGCAGGATAGAAACGAGGAAGAGCAGACTTAGAAGCAGAAAAGAAGAGATTGAGTACAGCTGATGCAGGCTCCGTGGGAAACGGCATACATTCACGTGTTACACAGTCGATGGAGATGGACAGTAGTATTCGCGATATGCAGAAATCAAAGCACGTTGACTACGTCTGATCGCGATGACCGACATGATACGTCAATTGTTCATGTTACATTCTTGTTACGAGATTATTGTGAATATCGACGAGAAGAAATCAAGAAGTGTTCGAAATTCGAGGGGAGGCTTTGCATGGCGCAATACCCCGATGACAACGCTTATTCGTCATGCAGGGTGCCGGAGGTGAGGTTATCAGCCAATAAATTGCAGCTAAGTTGCATAACGCCACCGATAAGACCAATAGCGATCAGTCCCCTCCGCATTGTACTAGGTACCCACACAGACGTAGTATCCCTGCCAAAGACTTTGGCACCCACTCTGCGCCTCGTTAGATCATCTCGAGTCACCCAACATGGACAAGAAACACTCACCCCGACGGACGGGTTCCAGCTCTCAAACTGCTGAAGCGAGACGTGATACTTGTCCGCAATGGCCTGGCAGTAGTCTCCACTCTGGACCTGGTAGAAGGTCTTGCAACTAGCCGTAATACCAGGCTGCTGGGGCTGAGGACCGTTAGCAGTTGGCGTCGGCGACGACACGGGGGTAGTTGGGGTGCCTGGGTCAGGGTTAGCTCAACGGATATCACACAGAAGCTGGTTGGGCGTACCGGGAACGCCGATGCACACGTAGTAGCCGAGCCATAGGGAGCTACAAGTGTTGCCGACTGCTGGATTCCAGGAATAGCTGCCGGGCGAGTCAGTGCTGGTCTGAGAGAAGTGATGCGGGAGAAATTACAATTGCTGCAGGGTGAAGGTGTTGTACTTGGCTTGAATGGCCGCACATGTGTCACCAGATGCGACTTCGTAAAATCGGTTGCCTGTCAAAATGTTAGTTGTTGCCGCATGTATATCGAGCACGCTATCTGCATACAGGTGGGAATGAGGCCAGCTTGGGTGGGGCTTGGGCCCGATGGTGTGGTTGTGGCAGGTGCAGTTGGCTTGGACGGAGTACCTGGCACACCGACGCAGACATAGTAGCCTAGCCATAGCGAGCTGCATCCGCTGCCCACCGCAGGATTCCATGTTTCGCTTGAGGAAAGTCAGCTATTGTGAACCACAGGCGCGGGAGTGGTAGTGGAACTTGCAAATCATTGATGGAGAAGGTGCCGTACTTGGCAACGATTGTGGAACAAGTGTCACCCGATTGTACCATGTAGAAGTTGTTGCCTGCGTCAAAGGTTAGCACGGCGAGAAAACGATCTTTGAGAGGCCACAAACAATTGGCGGCCAGGCCTGCCTGGGTCGGAGAGGGGCCTGAAGGCGCGGTCGTGGTAGTGACCGTAATAAAAGTGGTGGAACTGGATGACTGCGTTGAAGTGGTTGTCGCCTTTGTTGTCACAGTCGTCGAAGTTGACGAAATCGGGGTGATGGTGGCCTCGACACAGTACGACTGACCGGCTACGACACCGGTGGAGCAATTGGGACCCACGCTGGGGTTCCAGGTGTTGAAGTCATTCAGCGAGATAGAAAATTGGGACGCGATCGAGGCGCAAGTGTCGCCCGGGTCGGCTTGGATGGAGAAGCTGCAGTTGACTTGACCCATTGTGGTGTACGATATGGTCTTTGGAGAGAAGAAGGATGTGCAAATTGATGGCGCGGAGGACGGTGCCGTGTATAATGTACCAGCATTTATAAGTGGTTCCCTGATTCCCCGCCACGAACACCTTGTTACGAAGGCCAACAGCGCCAACAAGTCTCGGAAATGAGCTGGAAATTGGTCTCAATAGCTCGCAACATAGTCCGTGCTAATTTCAAGAACACGATAACGGAAGGAAGCCCATGGTCAGTCAGCTCGGACAAATTTTCCGCGAAGCCATGGCACGCAGCCGAAGAGAAATTGTTCATGTTGTTGGAGACTCGGAAGCGAGACGCACGCACCAGGACCCAATATAGCCGGTTCACGCAAAAAGCTTGTCGGGCAGCTTAGCCTGAAAGCTGAGTGGAGTTCGACACGCCGTCCAGAAGCTTGTCATGGAAAAAGCCAAGGTTTGTCGCGTGGAGGCTGCAGGAAATGGCGAAATGCCCCGGACCCGGACCCCGCCCGGACTGAGATTATTAGTAGATGTTGGTTTGAGCTGTGCACGGACTTTAGGGCTCGACCCGTCGGCTAAAACGACCAAAAGTCTGTTGGTGGATCGGCAGGGACGCTCCACCGCCTGCGAACGCAGGTCATGGCTCCTTCGGATGTGGTACGCTAACAGAACCCATCGCAAAAATTGTATCGATTAGTGTCGGCTGGCAAGTGCTTTCTTCAGCCTTCAGATCCGTGTTACAAGTAATGATCAAAATTTATCACAAGACAAGTCTGCATCAAACATGCCCGTACACAATCGTGTTGGCAGACATATCTATCGAGCCGGAAGGTCTTGGACCCCAAATCGCATCTCCTCTGCATACGGACGAGTGTCAGAGCCCTCGAACATGATACGTTCCATGAACAGTCTCCAATCCTGCTGGCCGTCATCCGTTCCTCGGGGGTCATACTGAAAAAGAATCCCACCTCTCTCCGTAGTCAGAGACATCTGATAGTCAGAATAAGTGCTCGTTCCTGCGGCATTGAGGTCAAGGGCAGAATTGTAATTCAGTCGGTTGTAGTTGTAGGTCGCTATGGACGCCTGGGGCAAAGCGTTAAGTAGCACGGCTCGTAACAAAGCCAACTTCTGCTTGTACTGCGAATCCACGTAGACGCTGTTGAATACACGTGGATGGAAGATGTGAATTTTGGTGTTGTCACCGGGCTGATTGAATAGCGAGGTGGTGAGAGCCGGAGCCGACCCCGAAGGTATTTCGCCGTTGAAGTAATCGAGGACATCGGCCTTGAATGTGGACTGGTCTCCAGTCCAAGACGGAACCTCCCAGGTATGGGCCTGCGTCCATAGTTAGTCGTGTGGATGATGAATAGTTGCGGTCGTAGAAACCTCACCATGAACACCGCTCTGTTAGACACTATGACTATACCAGTACAACCGTGAAATCCGGCGGTGCCCAAAGCAAATGGAGCACCATCGTATGGCGCATGCCATGTGCCTGTACCGCCGGTGATCAGGGGAAGTGGCGAGCCTTCTCTACCCAAAGGAGCTCCGTATATCGAAGCATATGGCCCACCATGGAGATTCTGGCCGAGATATGCTGGGAGGTACCCTTGCGTGATGTAATCTTGCATTCGCTTCTCGAGCGAGAAGGAAGAATTACGGGCGCCATCGGAGACTTGTGCGATGTAGTCGTCGCGTTTACTCGGGCTTGAACTAGCGCCACATGTCGATGGCGAGCAGAGCTTGATGCATCGTGGAGTCTCAGGGTCCCAGGTCGCGGGAATCGGTGCGCACTCGTCCGCGCTGTAATCAAATGGTCAGTCGTGCTCATTGGGAAGGTCAAACACAAGACTCACCGCGAAAAGAGCAGTGGGTATTTGCTGAGGTCAGGGTGGTCCGCATGTTCGCGAAAGGGCAGAACCCAGGCATGAGCGAGGGTCCAAAGAAGGAGGATCAAGCAGGCCGCAGGCCTGGTCGCGGGTGACTTCATGGTGCTGGCGATCGGAACAAGCTGGAGGTTTCGAGTGGGGAGCAAGACATGTTGTATAGCGATGCCGTCTAGTGGTTGTTTGCCTGCGCACGCTTCACACCGTGGGAACCCACTCAGGTCCGGGCAAAGTCAAAGTAGATTGCGTTGTGCGCGTCGGCTACAGGCATTGGATCCAGCTTGCAACGAAGAATCTCACGCTTTCATCGCGGATTGTAGCCGAGCTACCCTGGGGTGAACCAATGGACGAAATGTTTCCTAAATTACCAGCAAGATCATCTTCAACCATGTGTCGGAACCAACTGCGGGTCTAGACCGGTGTAAAGCACGATCATCTTCTGTTCTGCAACTTTATTCCTGAATGCTGATGCGTTCAATGTTATTTTCGTCCGCGTGATTTTGGCATGACTGGATGATCAGCGGATGATCTGGGAACATATCCAGTAGTCCATGCCTCCATCGGCCACGTGTGAAGTAAAATAAAGTAATTGTTGGGTTTTTGATGCTCCCGGAGATTGCGTGCCTGCTTCACATTTTTCCCATTGGCCAGATTCCCCGAATTATAAGAAACATGGAGTCGGAGATGGACCGTGTCCCTGTCCGCGGCTGAAAGAACAGGATCTCACCTGCTGTTTTGGGTGCGGCTGCCACGGCCCATGGCAGCGTCTATTTTAAGCTTCCAGGCACCCGAGGCTTGTTCAAGAATGCAAAAAGCTTAGTTCATGGCGGAAAAAAAAATCCAAAGACGTCTGGAAGCAACAACTAACCATGTTTGCGTTCAGCAGATCCAACATGTGGAAATTGCATCGGGTTTTTTGCCCTCACCGACTTTGCAGATTTCCGTATCTTTGCGTTTGTGCTGGTTCTTGACTTCGGCTAGGTCCAGGATCCGTATTTTGGAATGAGCATTTTTCCATCTCTTTAAGCACTCTCGTCGGCGCCCTCTCAGTCAGCCTCCTGCAAGACGCTCAGCATCACGATGCGTGCTCGTTCGTTGGTTGCGCTCCTTGCTGGGCTCGCGGTGACGTCGAGTCCTACTCATGCCCAATTCATCTCTCAATTGTCTAAATGTCCCCAAACTTGCCAGGCGTCTGGCCCGGACCCCGCACTTTGGACCTACTATCACCATCAGAATGCACTCGACAGGTGTGATGCGACCACGCTGTTTGAGTTGAATCTGTACAACTCGGTCAGCGACCCCAGTACCCACATTGCCCTCAGAGCGTGTACCGTGTCATCGGCTACTGCTGCTGGCGACATTGTCGACCTCACCCGGAGGGATGGACCAGCATCAAACTCTACCACATCCAGCCTTGTTCAGGCTGAAGTCAGCCTCGCGACATGGAAC
This sequence comes from Myriangium duriaei CBS 260.36, assembly GCA_010093895.1. Classification (NCBI taxonomy): domain Eukaryota; kingdom Fungi; phylum Ascomycota; class Dothideomycetes; order Myriangiales; family Myriangiaceae; genus Myriangium; species Myriangium duriaei. Next base: position 298,161 of record ML996089.1, read on the forward strand.
GATGACGCTACGAAGACCTCTTCCATCTCCAATGTCACGTCAGCCGTTGGCCAGCTTGCCAGCTACCTCAATGCCAATACCACGCACGTCGATAGCTTGTTCGCTCGTTCGGGCACCGTTGTTGCTGGGGTCTACGTCGGTCTGGAGATCGAGCTTAGCAGTGCTGTCGCCTTACTACAGGACTATATCCGTTATGCTGAATCCTCGACATCTCTTCCCCAGCGGCAAGCTGTTCAGTTTTGCGGCAGCGAAGTTGAGACGACTAGCCCACGCACATTTGGACTTTTTCTTGACACCGCCGGCAATACGTCTGCCGTTCAGGATGCTCTCCGAAGTTGGGACTCGGCAATCTGTTTGACGGCAGAAAGTGGCAATACTCATTTCCAGACTACCACCATCAAGATGATTCCCCCAACCGAGCTCGTCAGTACCTCAGACTCGGTGTCAGGACCAGACTTATCATCCTTCAGTAACGCAACATCATCGAATAGCAGCACGCTTGCAGCAAGGTCGAACTTGGTACCTCGGGCAAGCTGCAAATATATCCAGGCACAGGCTGGCGATGGATGTTGGTCCCTAGCCCAACGATGCGGCATCACCCAGGATCAAGTGCAGCAGTATAATGGAGGCTCTACATTCTGCACAAGCGTTATCGTTGGACAATACGTCTGCTGCTCGCCAGGCTCCAAGCCAGACTTTTCTCCAAAGCCGACCCATGGCCAGTGTTTTCCTTATACAGTCCAGTCTGGAGACACCTGCTACTCGATTGCACAAGCGCACCAGATGCAGACCTCGGGTATTGAGACCAATAATGCTCAAACTTGGGGTTGGATGGGCTGTTCAAGTCTGTGGGTCGGCATGAAGATCTGCCTTAGTAGTGGCAATCCCCCATTCCCAGCGAATGTGCCAAACGCCCTGTGTGGTCCACAGATCAACAACACGGCCACCCCAAGTGACCCTACAACTTGGAGTAGCCTTAACGAGTGTCCTTTAAACGCATGCTGCGATATGTGGGGACAATGTGGCACCACCAGCGAGTTTTGCGACGCCACTCGCGGGCCCACCGGTAATCCTGGCACAGCACCCCCGGGAAACAACGGCTGCATATCAAATTGTGGCACAGATATCGTAGCCGGCCCTCCAGTTGCCTCAATGGCCCGCGTTGGCTACTTTGAGGCCTACAACGGTGGTCGGCCTTGCCTACACATGGCCGTGAGTGAATCTGACATCTAAAAACAAGCCATAGCTGACAGTCCTCGTAGCCGAGCGACATCCCTGGCTATTACACACATGTGGTGAGTCTTCTGATTAACTGATCGAATGCCAGACTAACAGTGACAGCACTACGCATTCGGCTCCATCACTAACAGCTTCAATATCGACATGAGCGAAAATCAAGACGTCTGGCAACAGTTCCTTCAAACTAGCGGCCACAAGAAGATTGTATCTTTTGGCGGCTGGGGCTTTTCCACTGAGCCTGCCACGTACAACATCTTCCGCGCAGGTACAGAAGCAGGAAACCGACAGACACTGGCTAACAATGTTGCCGCGGTAAGCTTGAATGTGGTCATAGAGATGACGTGGCTGACAAGACTCTGCATAGTTCGTCAAGGCAAATGGGCTAGATGGCGTTGACTTTGACTGGGAGGTACGTTTACCGAACTTTGAAAGTAGTCGTCTGCCGCTGACACAGAACAGTACCCCGGCGCCTACGATATTCCTGGTACTCCCCCGGGGAGCGGTACTGAGGGTACGTGCATGCTTCCGAATCGTCCAGTATGAATAATATTGACAGGTAGACAGGAGCCGATTATCTGGCCTTCCTGCAACTTCTCCGGCCACTGTTGCCATCGGGCGTGACTATCTCGATCGCTGCACCCTCGTCTTATTGGTATCTGAGGGGATTCCCCATCGCCGATATGGGCAAGGTCGTGGACTACATTGTATACATGACTTACGATCTCCACGGGCAGTGGGATTATGGAAACAAATGGACTGAGTGAGTGGGACGACTCGACCTTGAGCGTGGGATAACGGGCATTGACTGATACATATTAGCCCAGGATGTTCAGGAGGCAACTGCTTGCGCTCACAGGTCAACCTGACCGAGACTATCGGCTCGCTTTCCATGATCACCAAGGCCGGAGTGCCAGCGAATAAGATTATGCTGGGCCAACCTTTATATGGCCGCTCGTTTCAAATGACAACGCCAGGATGCTGGGGAGAGATGTGCACTTATACCGGCCCTGCAAGCGGTGCAACACCTGGACGGTGTACCGGCGTATCGGGGTATATCTCCAATTGGGAGATCCGAGAGATTATGAACAACGGTGGGGCCAGTGTGCAGCAGTATCACTCGCTTGCGGCCGGTGACATTGTGGTCTACGACGATGACCAATGGATTTCATGGGTTTCGGACTCGACTTACAACATGCGCAGTACCTACGCCCAGAGCAAGGGTATCGGCGGTACGTCAGACTGGGCTATAGACCTCAACTCCAGCTACGACTTAGGCAGCAACCAGGGTGCATGGGGCTCTGGTTCTGGCATCGTTTACATCGACCCGGAGATTTTCACAGATCCGAACCCAACGATCGCGTGCTACCCACCATGCATCTTCATCTTCCCACCCTGGATCCTGCCCAATCCGACTACAATTGCTATACCACCCGTTACTTCTACCATTGAGGTAGTAGAGCCTCTTACCACTACTGCAGGAGCGGGCATCGTCGTGACCAGCTACGTTGTCGAGATCATAACTACGGTCATATCGTTCCCACCTATCGTAACCAACACTATATCCATCTGGGACATCGAGTGGACCGACACCAACATCAACACAATCTACCTCACCAGCAGTGTCGTGCCTCCTCCTGTCACTATGACATTGCCTCCCTGGAACGGAGCAGATGCGAGCACAACAACGAGCGAGCCCGGTTTCATTTGGTCTTACCAGTATGGTCCATATCCTCCATATACAGGGCCAACCGTTGGACCACCACCGGGAACGCAACCCCCGCTAGAAGCACCCACTCCAGGTCCTCCCCCACCCCCTCCCCCTCCAGGTCTCCACGGCTCTGTAACCGTGACGGTCGGCCCACCGCGACCCACTTGTACCCATAATTGTGGATCACCACACTGCCACCCCTTCTGTTTGCCGGAACTTCATTGTGGTGGTCTTTGCCACTGCATAGGTCACTGTGGCTCCGAAGAAGTTACCTGTGTGGGCAACTGTGGCGGTGACGGTGGTACAGATGGGGGATCCAACCTCGATCCAGACAACGATCCCGAGTGCTCGACCAGCAGTACCGTGTTCGACTGCTCGGTGGGATGTTCCGTTACCGACTTTGGCGATACATCGTTATCAACATCGTGCTTCACTACTTCATGCAGTAACGTCGTTACCTGTGCAACTCAGGGCACCACTAGCACGTCCGAGACCACCACCACCGTGTGCCCTGCTACCGCTCAACAGGCTGCGGCATGGAGCCCACCCAGTCCCAATGCCCCAATGCCGTACATGGGCGCCGACGGTCAATACACATATGGTGCCATGACAGCGCCTCCAATAACCTCCCCACCAGCAACCCCAGCACCGGCACCTTCACCGACCTACATCTCCTGCAGTACCCACAACGCCGACCCCGATGGCGGCAGTCCAGATAACTACTGCGTGTGTTCTGGGTCCACCTTCCCACAACTGTCGGCGACTTCCACTTACAACCCTTGCGCATACACCACACTTCCGCTGCAGACCACCAAAGTCCAGACAACATCCGCCGTCATGACCGACACGGCGCTCTGCCAAATCTGCACCCAGGCAGGATTGTTCGTACAGTGCAGCGGCATTCCAAACTGCACACCCAGCACCACGCTTCCCCCTGCGCCCCCACCCCCACCACCGTCTCCTACCGTCGTCGCTCCACCGCCCGCACCAACCGCGGGATGGATCCTTCGCGTCTTCTCCGATGGCGACTGCGCGAACTTCATCGCCGACTTCGACTACAATGCAGTTTGGCACCACCGTGACGACAGTCTATACTGTCAGAAAATTGGCCAGCCTGCGCGGTCGTTCGAGATCTTTGGGAAGACGGACAACTGTAATACTGTGAGGAGGGCGTATAGCCTGTATGGCTTCGGGCAGGGGGATTGCTCGGGCGAGCACGCGCTATTGGATTATTGTGCGCCGACCACGGGCTGCAACAGAATCACGAATTATTACGGGACGAATGCGACGGCGGATCACATCAGCGCTGATACGTTTATCCCAAATCCAAAGGGACTGGGAGGTGAGGTGTCGAATGGTTAGAAGGGCTTGATAGCAAGCATACAGGCTTTAACCTTCCTACCTAGTAAATGATAGCTATACAATAAATATGTTTGGGGAAGATTCGCATTCTGATTACATATGACTGATGGAAAACCTGTGCAAGCGCTTCATGTTGAATGTGATCAATGCTAAATATGTAAAATCACTCCGTAACCGACCGTGCCAAACTCTAAATTCTTGTCTCTCGTTCTACATACAAAGACTCGGTAGGCCCCACATTTTGGAGCGTTTCGATCTCTCATCCCTCTCCGCACTTCACCCACCATAAATCATGTCACGGCCAACCTTTGATACCCTTCCGGCAGAGGTCCTTGACGCCATCTCTTCGGCACTGAGCTCTGCTGATTTCTGCAACCTACGGCTGACTGCCGTCAAGGTGGCCACTGAAACATCCTGCGGACCCAGATTTCGATCCTTGTTCCGCTCCAAGACAATCACGGTGACATCTAGACGCCAGCTGGATGAGTTCGTATATATGACTTCTGCGAGGCGTGTCGGATGCCTTGTCCAAGATCTGACGCTCAGTGGTGTGCTGCCGGCCAAAGACGGTTATGACGATCCTGAAAATCCTGCAGATGTTGTCAAAACACTCGCACGTGGGCTTAGAAACATACGCGACAGTTCCGTTGATGGTCGTCTGGCGTCCCTTAAGCTCCACGCAGCTCGTTTAGATCCACCAATCATTGTCACACAGGAGGACGCGAGTCGGATGGGACCTGACCGTTGGCGAGTGCACTGGCGTGTGGCCGAATGGACGTTCGGCACAGTCTGCGCTGCTTTGGCGATAAGCGGTCTTCACATTGACTCGTTGGACGTTTTCGGCAGTATTCAGCACTGCAGCCTTGCATGCGACGCGCTACAACCAGCTCTTGATTCAAATGACCTATCGACATCACTGGCTCAGCTGCAGAAACTGTCGTTGAGTCTGTCGAACAATCTCCACGACCACAACGAGGGAGACGGTCATGATGGAGAAACAGTCTCTCGCTTTGTAGAGTTCTGTCCCAGCCTAGTATCACTAGAGCTCCACTGGTATAATACAGCTCCGGCGCGACCTAATATCCAATCTCAAGATTACCTGTTCTTTAACACTTTAGCCAATTCCGTCCGGCTTCTGTACCTCCAATCTCTTTCACTCCGAGGTATCTACGTTACTGAGTCATCGCTACTGTCTTTTCTTTCCCATGCTGCACCGCTGACCAGCTTGATCATGGAAGAAACGCACCTTACAACCGGCTCCTTCACCCCCATTTTTGCAACCGTTGTCCTCACCTTGGACCATTTGCATCTTGACACTCTCTACAGCCCAGAAGGAATGCTTCAGTTCTTCGGTCCAGGAAAACCTCACTTTCCCACTTCAGGAGAGGGACGGAAGGGGCCGTTCCATCTCCAGCGTGACGGAGCAGACGCTCGCCAGCCTATTCAATACGACTTTGTTAGCGGATATTCTTTGGGATCACCGGACTTGCACAGAAGAATGGAGTGGAGAGCCCGGCATTACGGACCGCCTCCAGCTTGGAGGCAGGGGGAATTGGTGCGACCGGAGATGGAGGAGCAGCAGAGACGACAGCAGGCGATGATAGAGCAGCAGATGCAGTTGAGGGAGAGGCAGCTCGAGCGGCAGCAAGAACAGCAGGGACAGCTGGAGCAACAGCGGCAGTTGGAACGATCGCGGCAGCAGGTATGACGGTGAGAGAAAACGCAGGATTCGCAGAAGCAGCAATGGGAGGGGGAGCTACAGACAACGGCAACTGGAATGAAATGAGAAAAAAATTGACAATCGGTCACAGAATCTATACAATGCTTGTGTGAATGCGAACGCGTACTCAGCTGTGGAGCCCCAGCGCTTAGACTTGTTCTCGCCACGAGTTTCACCCCACCGTCACCGATCTTCAACACCCTCACCTTTGCGGCCATTGTTCTGTTTGTGCTCGACAAATTGACCGAATAGCAAATTTCTTCTTCAGCAGCAACTCTTTTCTCTTTCGCCATGTGTCTTTGTCAACATCATATGGACAAAGCGCAGGGTCACTAATCCGAAGCAGCCCGTGTCAACCGTCTCATAGGAGGTACTGGTGAGCCAACCACTCTTTGCTCTCTTCAGCTCGTCAATTGTACTGATTACCGATCTCTGCGCAGAAAAGGCGGATACCCTCAATGTATCCCGGCCATTTCACCTGCTTGACCTGCCAACCAAGATCAAGTCGATGAGCTACAAGATCCTTTGGGAGAAGATCTTCTGCAAAGCGAGATAGCAGCGGCACGGATGGGACATTCGGGGATCCATGGAAGCAAGTGACCTCGTTTCTGATCACAAGTCGACGTTAAACATGATAGTACTCCAAGTTGTATCTTGAGGCGGCGAGGGTTGGTAACAAACTCACAAGCTTGGTGTTTGCAAATTGTCAAGTGTGTAACCAAATCTAAGTGCACAAATATGAGAATGCTTAGCTGTGTCTGTCCGCGCTCGGGAGTGTTTATCAAACCCCATGGTTTCCCCGCGGTGGTACTTGTTTGCCACAGCCTTCACTCGTTTGTCTCACTTCCGTTCCTGCCTTCACCGCAGCGCTCACCAGCGATAATTCACACCGTCTGCTGTCAATTTCCTTCCTTTTCTTTCCGTCAGTCTCTCTTGCGCTTCTTTGCCATCAATCTTCCGTCATCCCGTCAAGTTTACACGTCAACATGCCAAGGACAAAGAACGCTGCTCGCAAGGGGTATAAGGTGACCGGTGCAGTGAAGGAAGCAGTACGTCAAAAAGCGCCAGTTGGCGACTCCATCTGGTTAAGCGGCTAACTTGTATTCGCAGACTATGAGCACTTCCAAGGATACCCAGCCTTTTCGCCTCCTTGACTTGCCACCGGAGATCAAGGTTCTGATCTACGGCTTTGCATGGCGCATTTATAGTCCAAGGGAGAGACTACAGTACATGGCGGGCAACTGGTGTAAGAGCTGCAGCACTTGCAACGATACTTATTGGGACTGTGGCGTCTCTTCGGCTCTCTGGGCATTGTCGCAAACATGCCGAGAGATCTATGTGGCTGTTCTTCCACTCGTTTACAAGGGCGTTCATTTCAAAGTGCACGACTGCTCGAACCCTGGTAAAGTCATGTCAATGCACGAACTCGAGGCCTTTTCGCAGAAAGCTCGGCTCGATCTCATCACGAGTGTACACCTCATCTTCGATGTCTGCTATGGTGTGGCGAAGAAATTTGCGAAGTTCGTCGATGCTTTTTGCCACTTCCGGAATGTCAAACATCTTTACATCACCTTTATTGTTGATGATATCAAGTCTGAGGTGGGCGAAGTAGATGAGAGTGCTGAGCTTGAACTCATGTGCCAGTACTGGCAGAACCTACTCAGCAAGCGCGAGATCTACGTCGATTTCACGGGACTTGCATTCGCCAGAGATGATGATGAAGAAGAAGAAGCCCTGGATGAAGAAGCGAGAAAGATGGAAGCCAAGTTTGGGAGTGAGTCAACGAATTGTTCCACGTGATAGGAACGCTTTGCTAATGCGCATATAGTCGCGGAGGAGAATCGACTGCGAAGCATGTCCGATAGCTCAGTACCTCACGGCACTCGTGATCATGATTCACGTTTCGTGTTCGATATGAGGAAGTGGGTGGATTTTGACTAAGTTCAGTGCACAATCCTAAAACGTCGGCGTTGCATCATGCCTATGATTGATGGCAGACGAGGAGGAGAGGGTAGTGCAGTCACGTATACATCTGCTTGATTGTGCCGCACCTCCATTTCATCAAGCTGCGCCCACGGAAGAAATGACCGTGCCACTCAAATTTTGAACTCCACCATGCAGAGTCTATCTGAGCGGGTCCGCTCTGATGTGAAAGCACACGCCCGCCCCCGGTGCACCTTCACCCCGCCTTTGTGATTCCGACTGCTTTAATTCGCTGCAACGATCATCATGTCTTCTTCCTACACTCCACGCCATCCACATTCCATTTACACGCTTTGATCGATATGGCCAAGCGCAAAGCGCCTGCTTCGAAGCAGCGAAAAGGGTCGCTGTGTCGAAGAACCCGGTGCGTTCACACAGAGCCTTGTATATCCTTACGTCTGCGTTGCGTGGCACCCATGGCTGACATATCGTAGAAGATCTTTAAGCCATTTCGACTTTCGGACCTGCCTACAAAGATCAGATCGATGATCTACAAGTTTTTCTGGAACACCTTTGGGGACTGCGTCCGTGTGTATTACCTGGAGCTGCCGGAGACCTACCGCTGCGACTGTGGCCAACGAACCGATGACGAGGGTTCACACATCGACTACGGCGCCTCGGCAATACTTTGGGCTTTGACCGAGCATGCAAGGAGACATATGTGGAGGTGCTGCCTCTTGTCTATAAGGGGGTCAGCTTCGGTGGATGGTGGCACAATAGCTGCCTGCCGTTCAATGGCTACGATGTGAAGCGCTTCTCGGCAAAAGCTCGCTGCGATCTCATCACGGACTTCACTTTTTCCTGCAACCTTGGGCATGGTATAGCGAAAGACTTTTACCAAGCTATCCAGTCACTATATCGCGGTCGTCATCTCAAGAAGCTTCGTGTCATTCTTGACGCTTATGATTATTATTCGGGAGAGTCCATAACTTCGGGAGATTCCGCCGAACTCGAACTCCTTCGCACGTCCTGGATGGGTCTACTTGTGAAGAGCAGGATCTCAATTGATATTGATGGGTTATTGGACCATCTCGACCAAAAGGCGGTCAAAGAGTGGTTCGAGGGTAGGTGGGCAACCTGGGATCGCGCCATGACGATTAGGACTAATACGTCAAGCAGCCTTGGAGGATGATCGTTGCAAGCGCATGTCCGAAGGGTCACTCACACTCAAAAGTGACGCAATATCGACTGCCGAAGTTGCTGCAGGGTTGATGGCCTGAGAGCTCCAATGATTGACATGAATTCGGAGGAAGTATGAGCACGGCTGGTCACTGGATGCGGAGTTGGATTGGTTTCGTGCGGTGCGGCGCAAATTGATATGGCCTGATGATAGCGCCATTGACTCTGAGAAAGTCTGATAAATAATTTGCGCACTTGAGTGTCACTTTGCCCATGTTGTTCGCCGTGTCGATTGTGCCCGGGGCAGGTGAGGTTGCGCACCCGTCAGGCTCCGCCACAACACCCGTCGCTTGTTCACTCCGGCTTTGCGACCTCTATGCGATTTTCTTCATCGTCACAAATTCCCCCTTACCTGTCCACCACTCTCCGCCACAGCCCGCTCGCTGCGATCACATCCACATGGCGAAGCACAAAGCATCTGCACCGATGAAGAGCCAGGAAGCCGCCAGCACCTCGGCCAAGAAGATCGTGAGCAGCCTTCTACTAATCGCCACCGGAGTATCTAACTGCTGACCGTTCTCAGAAAATCACCCACACGTCCAGTATCCGCGAGGCTGCCCATATCTCCCCAACTCCCCAAGACCCAGATTTTTTCCGACTCCTCGATCTGCCGACTGAGATCAAGTCGGTGATCTAGAACTTCCTTCAGCTGATTGAGAAGCGCCATGATCGATGCTATCACTTGGAAAGATCTGCGCGTGCCTGCGACACTTTTTGCTACTGCGCTGATGAGAAAGAAGTACAGGGCGCTTCAAGAGCTCTTTGGGCCTTGTCTCTAGCATGCAGGGAGATTCATGCAGAAGTCCTCCTCCTTGTGTACAGAGGCGTCATGTTCAACGGCATTTACACGGACATGAAGGGCAACGAAGACGGTGTCTCTGTCGACCACATAAAAAGTTCGTTGGGTGGGACACGATTTGAGCTTGTCACGGAGTTGTCCTTTGCTTTCCCTCTCGGCCAGAGCATGTCCAACGAGTTTATCCAATACAGCGAAGCCAATTTGTACGGTCGGAACCTTAAGCATCTCGAGGTCGAGTTTAACGTCTGCAGGAGAGGGGAGTGTTTGACGAATTGGAGATGTCGGCTGAATCTACTTAATTCTGCGCAAATTGGCAGCGACTCCTTGTCAGGAGCAAGGTCACGGTCAAGGTCTACGCTGGGGAAGGTAATCTCGTCAAAAGAGCTGATCAAGAAAATAGAAGGTGTGTTTAAAAAGGTTCGTCGGGTCATGAGGACATAGCTAGCCGTTTTTCAGCCGTGGATGATGAACGTCTGCGACATTTGATTGAAAAAAAGGATTGTCACAGACAATGGACAGGTTTTGAGTCTAAATGCAGCTGCGTGAGGCGAGACAGGAAGGTTTGTCACAGGGGGCCTTAGAGGATTCTCGGTATAGATTACTTAAAGATGAATCAAGACGGTCTTGCAATTTCGTGTCGAATGACTACGCGGATTTCATTTTGACATAGGGTTTGAAAGCCATCAATGGCATATACAGTCGAAATTTTGCTACCTGATGGGAGCAACTTCTGCCGTTGATGGGCACATTTATGCATACCGAGAGTCTTTTGGCCGGAAAGCATCACGGCTCACAGTGCCGCAGTCGGTGGAGTGATTCACAAGTGACCACAAATGAAGAGAAACAGTTGATTCGAAAAACAAAAGATCTGCCATACTAGGTTTTCAAGACTAGACCTCATGCTGTAAAAGCACATTGATTGTGCTGGTGAAGCGACGGTGGCGTATCGGTTGGTACTCGACTTGCATCCAAGATCTTGCCGGGTATGCATTATACCAACCACTTGATCCTTTTTTCAAGTGAGTGTCCTCAATCAGCTTCAGCCCATTCCACGATGTTGAGCATGATTGCATCCGCAGGGCCGCTTAGAGATGAACGATCCGACACCTTTCGGAGTCGCTGCTCCTCCATAGCTAGCTGACAGTCAATATCTTGGCTATGAATTATGGACGATTCTTGAGACTCACTCTGAAGCTTTTCTTTCAATTCCTTCTCTGGCTCACCCCACATGTCGCCACAGAATCTGATTATGATTTTTCCTTTGACAAGCAGCGTCTGCCAGTATAAGCAAAGGATACCGAGCTCAGCAGCTTCTTCCAAAGGCCACAGAGCGCCTGAACTGTCAAAGAATCCGAATGTGACAGAAAGTGTTTTGAGATAGCGGCCATGAGCGATCACCTTCATGAACTTCGCAAATCTTTTCGACATGCCATGTCCTATGCTGCATTCAAAGGAAAGTTGTATGATGAGGTCAACGTGGGCTTTGTGCATGAAATCGACAAACTCTGTCAATGAGATGTACCCGATGGCGCAGAAGGCACAGCCCGCACCGAATGTGACACCTTTGTAGACGAGGGGAAGCACGGCCTCGTGGATCTCTTTGCATGTCCGAGCAAGAGCCCAAAGAGTTGGAGAAGCACCAAGTTTCGGATAAGAGCGACCATCTTCCCACCACTCGCAGTCACAATCGGCGCCATCCAAACTACCCTCCATGTCACAGAATCTGTCACGACGGTTGTATCGCTCCCAGACGAGGTCGTAGATCATCATTTTGATCTCAGGCGGCAATTCGAGCAGTCGGAAGGGCTGTTGTAGTCTGTAAGCGATGTACCGCATAAGAGTATGGCGTGTGAAAATTATCTCACTTGTTTCTTCACAAGCCCTACAAGCTTGCGCTTCTTCGACAACGTGGCAGTGGACTTCGCCATGTTGAGCGGTTACACAATACTTCTTGCGTCAAAAAGATGTCCCAAAATGTAGATTGTGAATTATGTGCTTTGTTAAAGCTGTGGAAGATAAAGCAAGTGGAGGGGCGTGTGAGCAAACAGCCGCGACGCGGCTGTGTGCCGTTCCGCCCGCAATCTTTGCCACAACTTTCACCTTGCGATTCCACTTTATTTCCCTCCATTCACGATTTCGAATTGACTACACTAACGAAAACCCTTTATCACTTCAGCTCAATTAAGACAGCTGTGTTCGATCACCATGCCGAAACGCAAAGCAACTACGACAAAGAAGCGCAAGCCTACTGCTCTAGTTGAGAATCAGGTCAAACCCCCTGTCACCTCCGCTGGCTTACGAAATCCAGACTACGCTTGTTACTGGCACAGCTTAGCGGCCTTTCAGACTCCTCGATCTACCCGCTGAGATGAAGAAGATGATCTATGACTTCGCAAGGGAGAACAACAACCGCTGTGACAGGATTTGCATCATATGCAGCGAATATTACCGTCGTCCCGAGGACGACGAAGGTACATTTGGTGCTTGTTCGACCCTTGGGCTCTTGTTCCGACTTGCAAAGAAGTATTTATAGACATCCTCCCCCTCGTTTATAAGGGCATTTACTTCAGCTCAGAAGTCAATTGTTGTCGAGAGACTGCTACCATCGAAGAACGGCGCTTGTTCATGCAGTACTGTCGCTTCGAACTCGTATCCAAGCCTAGCAGCTAGAGGACCGTGCAAAGGTTGAGCTTATCTGAATGTATTGGAGAGAGATTGGCTTGTTGGAGGGGATGTCGGGGTCTGTTGCACCACTACCGAGTGGTCCACCAGCGATCTGATAATCTGTGGAGGACACTCCGTGGTAAGTCTGAGAGTGCGACATGATGTGTCTTGTTGGATGCTGACTAGTCGTAGATAAGGAGAGGGATCGCCAGCGATTGATGTCGACACACTCAACCTACAATTTGCCAGCACCGCCTTCGGACGGGGCGAAGTCTACTGAGTCCTACTTCAAAGCACTTGGCATTCTTCCTCGTTCGAGAGCATAGGAGAGTATTGACGTCCTTACTCATACGATTTTCTATCGGTAATACGACCTGTCATAATGCGTGGTGAGACAACTGCGCGATTATCTGGCATTGGGGTCCCAGGCACGAGCAGCACGGAATAGACACTGATGGTGATGTGAAAAACGACTATCTTAGTGTAACGCATCAGCTTTAGTAGTGTAACGGGGTCAATCGGTCCCCTTAAATGGTCATCATATTTGCTGACTTTACTTGTGCAAATGTTTTGTTTTGTGGCGAATGTTTTGCGCGGCTGCTTGTTTCCTTCCGCGCACAAAGCTTCCCACAGCTTTCACCTTCCTTCGGCTCTCACAACATTCCAGCATCGCGCCCACCTCGCATAAATATTTGCGCTATTTCACTCACAGCTTATGATGTACACTGCTATCGATCATGCCTCCTCAAGCGATCAGACAAACGCTCAGACGGAGCTATAAACATATCCCCAAGCGATACGACGATGATTCTCCTCCTTCCCGCCTTCAAGCCTCCAAAAAGCCCCGACCCAGCTACAAACACATCCCCAAGCGCTACAATGCTACTCCAACTAGACCTCGATTTTTCGACCTACCACCCGAGATTCGATCGATGATCTACGACGTTTTCAAACATGAAGGGAATCTACAATTCCGAGAATGTACCTGGGAATACTCGGAGCATTTAGGCCGTTTCGCGTTTGAGGGATACAAGCCAAGCTATTTGGGTTTCATACTCTCTTGCCGCGAGGCTTATGATGCATTGTTTCCGGATCTATACAAGGACACCTTTCTCCAAATTGACATGAAAAGCGAACGCGAGTGGTGGACCATTAAGCGACCTTGCTTTCCCGAATCGATCCGGCTGGATTTGTTTGTACAAGTCAATATCGATCTTTGTCCACGACCTAGGCTCGTGCACGACCTGCGATTTCTTTTGCAAAAACTCAGCAAGTGTAAGAAAATCAAATATTGTGAGATTTTGTTGGACGAGACGGACATACCGGACGAGTGGTGGGGGCTCTGGGATGCGCAGCAGAGCCGTATTCTGGGCTGGTGGACAACTGTGACAATCCCGTGTCGGGTTGACTGGGGCTGGAGAGGACAGTGCACCAGGCTTCCGATCGAAGGGTTCGAAGGTAAAGCAGCTGCGAAAGTACTTCAAGCATGTGCTGACACTTACTAGAAGCAGAAGAAGAACGTTGCAAGGTCCACGGAATTCTTTACGAATAGGGGTCACAGTTCGAGAGCTCGCGGTAAGCAAAGTGGAAGGAGGCCCGAAGCCAGTTTGGAATGCGACTGGTCTGCCTCTGGTTTCGTAGCTGCGCGGGTACCTTCCATCACAACAAAGAGCTTTTATCGCTATTTAAGGACACAGGGAAACGATAACAAGTGACATCTACATATTTGGCGCGTGGAGTCGGCTATACAGAGTCAGCTCAAACGCTGATACCCTTGAAGTCACCATTCATCTCTGCCTCGGCCAGAGCGTTCTTCCTTGCCCGTTTCTTGAGCACATTTTCGATAAAGGCCTCGCCGGCCTTGTAAGAACTCCTGACGAGCGGACCACTAGCGCAATATAAGAAGCCCATGTCCAATGCTCTACGCCGCCACATCTCGAAAGTCTCTGGCGTGACGTACTCCTCGACCTTCATGTGGCGCTTCGTCGGCCGCATGTACTGACCAAATGTGACGACGTCGACATCGACCTTGCGGAGTTCTACGTTATGTTAGTGTCGGTCCGTTGCACAGCAAGGGTCAAGCCATACCTCTCAACGCCTCCCAGATCTGCTCCTCCTTCTCCCCCAGCCCCAGCATAATACTCGTCTTCGTAATCAGCCCCTCTTTACTCTCCTTCGCCCTCCTCAACACCCCCAAACTCTGCCTAAACGTCGCCCTCCTATCTCTTACAAACGGCGTCAACTCCTCCACCGTCTCGACATTATGCGCATAAACATCCAGCCCGCTCTTGGCCACCATCTCCACCATCTCCAAATCCCCCGCATAGTCCCCTGTCAGCGCTTCGACCAACATCTGCGGCGCCTTCTGTTTGATCTTCATAATCGTCTCCGCGAAATGCCTCGCCCCTCCATCCGCCAGATCATCCCTATCCACACTCGTCAACACCACGTACCCCAGACCCCATCTCTTCAACGCCTCCGCCGTGTTCTCCGGCTCATGCGGATCCAACGGCGGCGGCGCGCGCGACGTCTTCACCGAGCAGAATCTGCAGCCGCGCGTGCACGTGTCGCCCATAAGCATTATCGTGGCGGTGGCGGCGGACTTGTCGCTGCCGCCCCAGCAGTCGGAGATGTTGGGGCAGCGCGCTTCTTCGCACACGGTGTGGAGGTTCAGACCGCGCAGGTCGGACTTGATCTTTTTGAAGTTGTCGTTGGAGGGGATGGGAGTTTTGAGCCATGAGGGGAGGCGGGTGTGGGAGCGCTTGCGGCCGGCGGGGCCGATGGAGACTTCTATTGGGGCTTGGGAGGGGGAGAGTGTGGGGGGTGGGGAGGAGACGAAGTCGTCGAGAGAGGGGCCGGTGTTGAGACGGTCGCTGAAGGAGGTTGTTGGGCGTGGGCGGGTGGTGGATGTTGTCGGTGGTGGGGGGTTGTCGACTGTTGTGGCGAAGGGGCGGCGGAGGAGGCAGGAGGGATGGACTGGGCGGCGGGATGGCTCGGCGGCGGAAAGCAGGCGCCGGCTCGAGGGACGAAGACTTGCCATGATTGTGTGTAGTGTATGGGAAGAGGTCGTAGGAGGTAGAAGATGGGGAAGAAACAGAGCCAGTCATAGATGTCGTGATGGAGCTGCGGCCAAAAAGTTCGCCTCCCAACGAACTCCGCAAAATGGATGAGCCCCGATTGGCCGATGCAAGCCGGAGCACGCGCCGATCCCGCTCGACCCTGCCAAGAACTGTAGGCTGGGACTTCACCTCGCGAGCTCACTTCACTTGGGAATACTGCATGGCTGGATCACAGCATGATTCGCGAGATTTTTGCAACGCACCCGAAACTGAATCTATCTTTTTGCCACCCAATATCTCGAACTTTAGTTCAGTCATGTACATTCTTCTCAGTGCATGGATCGAGTTGATCCTCAACCAAACCAACAAGTTGCATTTGGGAAGTGTTATCCTTTGTTATTCGTCGTGTCATCAAAGCGCATTATTCAATCACCGTCCACGAATTGCCATTATGAGAGTTCACCGCTGCAAGCCACCGCATCAATGCACATTTTGTCAGACCAAAAGCTAAATCGTCACCACGCATTTCCTTGACTCGCTCATGCTCGCTAGCGAAGCAGTATCATCTCGTAGACCCCAATGACACAGTACCAGGTGGGTCCTGATTCCAGATCATACTTCTTATCCAGATACAGAATGGTCGCCAGATGCTGAACTGACAGTGGGACATCTGTTGAATTCTGTAATTCAAGCAAAATTACGCAACCAACAACTTTGCAGTAAGCACAATCGCTATCTGATCGTGTCAGAGCTGGTAGCAAGCCTACAGGATTCTTGGCATTTGGCGAGCATGCTTTTGTGCTGCAACTCTGAGTGGCCGTGGGACCCTCTACTTGTGTTGTGGTAATTCAGTTTGATTAAACCCTTGAAGTATTTGAGTACTTGATATCAGGCAAACGCACAAGCGTTTAGCTATGATTGCACCTGCGCAGATTGCTGTGATTGCTGCCTGAGCCCCCCTTTTGTCATTGGTGACATCCTCGCCAAACCCGCAATTGCGTGACGCCATTCAAATTTCCGTCCCATCATCACCCGGTAGCTGGAAGCAGAAGCAAGGCAGCGAACAAGGCCGTGACCTTGCAATCGTTTCACCTCTCCAACCTTCTCATTTCACCGCCACTGATTGGCCACCTCCCACGTGCTTTCACAGCCAGCTGCTGACTCACGCGATCACTTGCGCCTTCACTGTTCACCACCACAGACTATATATCCGCGTCTCTCCTCCTCAGCTCGTCTCTTCTTTTTCTCTTCACATCTCAGAGTTCTTTCCCTCCCCATGCCGAGGAGTGACTTTTTTGCCTCAATGGTGGGCCCGGGGGTTGCTTCTCAATGGCCACGAGCACCAGCATGGTGGTCACCTCGCTCATTCTTCTCTTTCACGCCGTTGACTCGCCATGGCGTCCACCGTTGACTCAGCACGGTGAAATTCACCCTGACTGGTATCTTGGTTTCTGGCTGTTCAACATCTAAACACGACAATCCGTCGACACCCTCCCTTCCCTTATCGAAGAAGCAATAGCTCGGTCAGTGCTGCGCAACCACGGCGCCGCTGTTTCCCGGGAATCACCGCACGACTGCCGGGCGCGGGCCTCTCGTGCGGCCCGGGACTTCATGCCCCGATCGGGACGTACTGACTCACCGAGTGGTCTCCCTCCTTGGCCGGTCTCCCAGAGGCTGGACTGCCCGCACCCCTCGGTGTCACCTTTCCCAGTAGGGTGGCTACCCGGCACCCGAAAGTGGCGATAGCCCGCGTTAGGTAGTCCGAGGGCCGGGCTGAAAACTTGGGGTGCTGAGAGAGGGTTGGGCAGGCTCCTGGATATACCCACGCTTTGTGTGGATGCCCACTCGGGTGGAAGAAGTGGCCGACGATGAATTAGAGGGCACCCATTCACTATGCAGGCGACCTTCGGGTTAGTTTGTGAGGATTGAGCAGCCCCGACTGAGGCCCATTGGAATATACTCTCTTTGGGATGGACACTGATGGACATCGACACTCATGGATGCTGCCGCCAATAATGGAAGCCGACACTCAAGGATCTGGTCGCTCATGGATAGTGCCCCGCCGGGGCCGCCGCTCAAGAAGATCAACTCTCATGGATATCAGTATTCTCATGGATATGGATGCCCCTTGAAGGGTTGGAATGGTTCGTACCTGGGGGATTTGTTGAAACAACAAAAACAAACGATCGGTGTCTGCGGATACGCGAACGTCTCATTCGTGGCCGTTGATGACAAGACGTACAGGCACAGGAAACAGGACGCTCCCGGGTGTCACTGTTCATGCTGAGCACGAGGTATCTGAGGCCAATCAATGTATATCACTCTTACTTTAGTTGATCAATCCAATTCTGTTCTTTGTTCAAATATCTTTCCCATGTCTCCTCTTATCCGTCTTGTATACATGTGGTGAATGCCTTTGCTCGAATCTTAATACGACTGTTCATATGCACTTGATACTTGGTAAGAAAAATACAATCAAATTGAGATCATACGGCTTCTCGTGTCGGATCAGAGTCAGTAGCGCACGCGGAAACGACAGGCTGCCGACGGCCCAGAGCGCAGTGTAGCGCAGTGCAATAAGTACCGGCCACAGACTCTACCAAGCAACGGCGGATTGCTTGCCAACAAAGTCTCGATATCGTGCAGTCTCTGCTGATGACCAGCTGCCATCATACCATGACAGAAGACGATTTGACTCCCAGTCCCACGTATTTTCTTAGTTTCTTCCTGCCCGACTGCTCAACTGCCTGACCCCCATAGAGTGGGGTGAATCCGAGCAACATGGTACCTACGCCTCCGTCTACTCGTTCTCCTCAACTGTATGGTCCTTGCAAGCTCCCATCTCGGGAGATCCGTCGACATAACAATGCAAGCAGAGCCCGGTGACTAGACAGGTGGTAGGCTCTCTGCTGAAACGAATTTTCCCGCATACACGCTGCTGCTCCTTTGCCTTGAGAAGCGACTTCTTGTCGTGGGTTTGACAACGTTCGCTGGGCTCAAAATCAGCCTCGAGAGCAATTGACG
The DNA here is from genome assembly GCA_010093895.1 of Myriangium duriaei CBS 260.36. Lineage (NCBI taxonomy): Eukaryota > Fungi > Ascomycota > Dothideomycetes > Myriangiales > Myriangiaceae > Myriangium > Myriangium duriaei. Next base: position 316,898 of record ML996089.1, read on the forward strand.
CGAGGCGTCGTGCTGACGTCTCGAGGGCTTCTCTGTCCAGTATTCTCAGCAGGGCGGATAACTTCGACCGGTCCAAGGTGATCTTGCAACCACATGGATACTCGAGCGAATCCAGCAGCTCAGCCTTCAAACGTATATCTTCCCGAAGAGTTTGTCTCTGTTGTTCCATGTAGTCTGTGATATATCAGCGCTGACCTCCGACTGCTTAAATGGGGTGACTTGCATATCGCTCGAGGAACAATCCATGAGTCATTCGGAACTTCGACTGTGATTTGAGACAGACATTCGGGATAGTGCAAAATCAGTCGTCGGGTGATATTTCTGAACATAGATGGCAGTCGGAGGGTCACTGCAGCGGCCAGCATGCAAGAGCTTTGTTTAAAACTCCACTTGTGCATCGATGAATCGAACCAGGTCTGGCGGAACCAGCCGATCACCGACACGCAGTCGTATTTGTCGCAAATGTTGATCAAGGCCAGGATTTCTTCTGGGCCTGGGTTCCAATGAACAGTCGGTGGCCGATGATGAATCATTCTGAGGAGAGTCTCGAGAGCCTGCGGAGGATCGGCCAAAGTGATCAGTTCTGGTAAGGCTTCAGAGAGACCTTGACCCTCCGCAAAATCCCCATGGAACATGGCTTTGAAGACTGGCGAGGCATGCGCAAGCAAGACCGAGGAGACCAAAAAGCGATCCGTTGGCCCCTGCTCTGTCCGAAGCAAGACATCCCCACCAGCGAAGAGGACGACAGTATTTTCGACAGAGAGTGCGGAAGTGGTGTGCGGCAGAGCCGTGATTGGCTCTACCGAGCCGTCGTGTGAGCGTGACGGAGTTGGCGAAGTCATTTCGCGAGAGATGATGTAGCAAAAACTTCTGGATCACAAACGTAGGTGAAATGACCGAGTTCGTTTTGTGCTGAAAGATAGATTACTAAATAGCTCCAGAACAATCCATGTGTGAAGGCAAACGCTGAAGGTGATAAGTGAAGGCGGCTGGTGTTTTGTATTGACTAGCGAAGCTAGTCACATGCAGAAGTCTCGGTCTGTCCAGACAGATGTAGCATGCGCAATCATCACCGAGACTGCTAAAGAATTTACAGCTCTGGCGAATCTCTCTCCGAAAAGCTTACCCACCCTTTTCCACATCAACTAGGACTGGTCAGCAGGGTCCAGTGGTGGTCTGTCAGTCTTAAGTGTTGATATGCGGTTGATCCAAGAGAGACTCGTATTCTCTAAACCAATCTGTATTAGAGACTCAGAGCGGTTTGGCAAGGGTTCTGAATCCATAGCCTAATTGGAGTATTGCTGCGACTGCCACCATGCAGCAAGTCTGTCTAAAGCTATCCCCAACCATGGTCAATCCGAACCACTCATCGAGGTGCGGTTGAGTCACCGATATGCAATCGTACTTGTCAAGCAGGCTAGTAAGTTTCAGGATCTCTTCCGGCCCAAGGACCCCAAGACCTCTCTGTACGATGATGGATCAACCTGAGAAGAGATTCCAGAGGTCCCTACGGATCGGCTAGTGTTATGAGCTTCGCTTCCTGCGGTAGAAAGACGCTTCGATGAATTATCGGCGTAGCATGGCCTTAAAGACGGTAGAAGCTTGGGCAAGGCAGGCAGACGGTACTAGAAACCGTCTGGATGGCGACAATTCGCTAGTAAGGAATAAATCTCCGTCCACGCCGAGACCGACGATTCATCGAGGTCAGGAGATGTCATAGCGTGTGCCGAAGGTCGAGTTCAAGAAGATTGGCTCCGGAACACTCTATGGGACAAGACTTCAGGATAGGAGACCAGCCACATCTAAATCATGGAGGCGTTCACAGGCATAGACGGTTGTTGACTGCTGTGTCCGACAAAAATGGCCGGGCTTCTCCACCAGACATGCGATATCGAAGCAGGCGGCCTAGAAGGAGAGCCGCCGCTTTCAAGTATTTTTGCGTCGGTGCAAGCTTTCTATACGTGGGCACCTCTCGGAGCTTTGAAGGGAACAAAGGCAGCAGCAAACTTACATCATATTACACAAGCCAGGGAGGACATGTTTGCAGCAGGTGAGTCTTTCGAAAGGAGGATTACAAACATCAGCGTTTGGCCGGGACGTGCGATAAGCCGCCAATCGCTTTGCGTTTGGACGTCAGTGCTTTTTTGATGCGTTGCATGGCAAGAGTCCTGAATGCATAGAAGAAGGAGAAATCACTGGCACCGCAAAGTGCTGTCCTAGTAGCATGCCAATCAACCTGAGAAGATGGCACGGGCAATATCCGCAAGCGCGAAAGATTCGTGCCTCATCAGGCGGAGATAGGCGGACAGGAGCTGGAGCCGAAGAATTTCAGCCGCATTTTGCTCGGAGATCCCTTCCAACTTTTTTGGATCAAGCAGCAAGGAAACCATACGATGCATGTGCCTACATATTCTATTCTCCTTTCCTGGCGTCGGACGAACTTCGTTTGGATGTGGAAATACCCTCGTGACCGTTGCAAAAAGAAGTGATGTCGAATCGGGGGTTGGCAAGACTTCAATCTTCACAGTATATATTGTTTGTCAAGTCCTTCACAGCCATGAAATTCCCCCAAGGTTGCTTGGTGTAGGGGTAGCATGCGACGTTGTGGAGTGGCTTGGCCATCAACAACACCGTCTCGACCGCGGTTCGATTCCGCGAGCAGCCAGTCTTTCAAGGCTGCACCTGAAAAAGGTGCTATTCATTTTTTTTTTCCTTCTGCATTCCTAAATACCCGCCGCTGTGCTGCACAGTGATGCATCGCATGCAAGTTTCTTATCGTCCGACGTACATCATTGACTTGTGCGATCAACGTGATACGTTTTTTAGCATGCGTAGGACGAAGTGGCCACCCAACTGTTCGTGTTGGTCGAGGGTGGTGCCGTGGGTGTCATACACGGCCGCCACCATCTGCTATCTGACACCCACGGCACCACCCTCTGCTATCTGCCTTCATGTACGAAACGCACTGTCAGACGACTCAATGCCTTGTTCTATCCTGGAAAAAAAGCTGCGTCCGATAAGGACTGTGTGGCAGTGGCATCGCCATGGCGGGGCTGTAATGAGAGCCAAGCCAGCCAAGCCGCTTGTTGCTAATGTCAGCCTCTTATTATAGAAATGAGACTCAGGCCACCAGCATTGTCTCCAGCTTCATTCTCTTCCGCTGACGGATCGCGGAGTATATCACCAATGTATGCCCCACATCAATCTCAAGGCTAAGTACCTCACTTTCTTTTTGCCTGATCACCCTTTCTTTGGTCAGTCCTTCCCTTCAATCTCAAGCCTGAACAGCCCGCTGGTCCGCCCACTACATCCAACATGTCTTCCTCCACTACCGCAAACTCCTCCACCACCACCACAACAACAACAACCTACAACTTCATCGACCTCGAACCCTCCCGCTCCTACCACGCTTCCGTCGTCGCCGCCGACCCCACAGCAACAACTCTCCTCCTCACGGCGCCGGACTTCGCCAGCCTCACCGTCTCCGTAACATTCGGCGCCTGGGCTCAAGTCACCCCACCCCCGAACGCCGACAGCGGCGTCTGGGACAGCCTCGTCACGATCCCGCAAGTCAGCCATCCCGAGAACGTAGTATCCTACAGCGAGCGATGCGAAGTCGCAGCCAGGACAGCGACAAAATGCACATTTTCAAACGACGGGAAAGTGCAGACGAGGACACAGTTGGCGAGTGGGACGTTTAGCGTGGCGGCGATGGCTGTGACGGTCACGGCGGGCGCGGAGAAGCTTGCCACTGTGACGCCGGCGGGGAGTCCCACGCCTGCCGGGGACGGGTTGAGCTCGGCGAGTGGGGCGGCGGTGCCGACGCCTAGTCAGGGGAGTGCAGCGGTGCAGACGTACGGTGTGGATGTGGGTGTGCTTGGGCTGGCGGGAATCGCGCTGGCTTTCTTCATGCGCTGATAGCTGGCGGTACTACGCTGGCTGCGCAAGGTGCTGATGTCATATTTCTCGCGGAAGTTTCCCACCACCACCCGCCTCATCCCTCAGTACCTATGAGCTTCAACTACGAATCGGCAATGAGTCTTCTCATGCTTAGCGAAGGAGCTACGTCGACAAATGTTGTATGGCAGTGGCCGTGGCCCGAATCTATAGACAGAGCCGAACCAAGCCACCCGAGGCCATATCCCTGGAAGCCATTGATGAGATACACATTGTGGCTCCAGCTCATTAATTGCAAGTCGATAAAAAATGGTAGCTTCTGGACGCATGAATATTAAGACTTCGGCGAAGTTGGTACACAAGCGAAGTGGCTTGTTTGCACTTCGCCCCAAATGATCGGAAGGTCACATGACATGATGAGCACAGATCTTGTTCGTGCTTTTGAGGCATGTGGGTCTGGACATAAGTATCTTACTAGATAAGAAGTTACAACGGGCTATCTTTATCGAATTATATTTTGCTGTACGGCCGTGACTAAGTAAAATCACAGAAAGAAGTTGAAGTGGCTGTGTTGCCAGATGCCTTCTACAGGCTTGGGGCGTTTGTCACACCTGCGGAGCCAGAGCTTATAGAGAGCAGATCTCCCAGCCAAGCGACAATGCCGCTGGGACAAGAGGCAGGCTCGAGAGTCGTGGAAACCGCGACGCCCCGGAGGAGGATCTGAGTAGCAGAAAGCGGGCAGCAACTCGGTGTCTGTCCACGAAAAAGATCTCCTCAACAGGCAAAATACCTGGTGGGAATGATCAGGTCCCTACGTCTTTTTCGATAACTTGCAAGACGAATGGTGGACTTCTCTGCGTCTTCGCCCGCCGGCCAAGCTAGGCCTCTCCTCTACGGGTATTTTGACGGCTTCCGCAGCCCTATACCAATGATCGCAAGACCATGTGGGAGTTCACCTCGCGAAGAAGCTAGCCACTAACACAAGCAGACCGACCGTGCCTACGTTTGTCCCAAGGGCATTTGACGCCGCGTTGCTGGAGGAGTTGGAGCCGGTGGAAGGAGCAAAGGTGGCGCTGCTCTCGTGCGCGGAGCTTATGCCAGCCCTGGTAGGTGACGTCGGAGTGGTTGTAACTACATCACTGGGAGCAGTCGTGGCAGAAGAGAGCTTCTCGAGCCCTGCGGTGATGGTGAGAGGAACCGGTCGTAGGCTGTAGTACGAGGCATCCCAGGAAGAGTCCTGCGAATTCAGCGTGGAGGTCTCGCCAGAGGGGTGCGTGATAGCACACTGGACCGCAGCTCCGGATGAGACCTCGCAGTATTCACCGAAGATGATTGGCCGTAGAGGGTTCCGAGTGTAGCTAGGTTTCCAGTACATCTCCCAGATTGCTTGATCGACTTGCGGAGGCGGAGTGATCTGGGCCCAGGAACCGAACGCTATTGAAAGAGTGACCTCATCGAAAGCGGTGGGGCCATACAGTATCAAGGTAGTGGTCGTTGGATCTGCAGCAACCACCGAGGCGAGATATGTGACGTTGGACGGAAATTCGGGGATGTTATAAGTCGTCACGGAAGTGGAAGCCGACATCTTTGATGTGTCGTTGTGTAGCAGAGAGCAAGAACAGGGACCAATACAAAGGAAACGGTCAACTCACTTTTTGAGAGGAAAATCTAAAAAATGTCAACACAATATTTGCACACGGACATAATCACGACCCGCGCGCTTGGTGTACCACGGGGGAGCGTCCGCACAACGCATTTTCAGGCATCCACAGAGCGCACACATCGCCTTCGGAAAATGAGTCGCATACTATCGACGAAACTCTTGGTGACATGTGGCAACAGTAGCAGATGTAGCTCAGTCGTGAAGAAGCTGTAGTCGGAAGAAAGGCACAGAAAGGGCAACAAGAGCATCTGAAGGGGAAGCAGTCAACTCCAGCAACGCAGCCAATGAGAAGCGCCATGTCATGCCAATGCTTGGCTTGTGGTAGAGTGCGACCTCTCCTCCCCATCGGGCATGATGGGGCACGATCCTGTTTTCTATTTTTTGTACATGGCACACGACAGGCATTTGTGAATTGCGATTGCGATTGCGGTTGAATGTACCGATACCCTGGTCGCACAATCCGCCGGTCGTGGCTGAAATCGCAATCGTTCCAGGAAGCCAGGTCCCAGTATTGCTCAACTGTGTGCGCTTAGAATATATATGAGAGGCTCAACGATGGCGGCGGTAATTGCTGAACCGCCGGAAAGCTCTATACAATTGTCTGATTTGGAAGCCACCATTAGGGATGGTGAGATGCGAAGCAACCCATGTGAGTCGAGCTCCGACAGGTAATTAATATAATTCACAACCAATTTCCGGTATCTAAACTATGAGAGTCCTCCAGTGTTGTCCGACGTTCTGGTGGCTAAGCATATTGCTTTTCTGTTCTTTCGAGTTTTCCTTGCGGATCAGCTCTGAAGCTTCACTAGCAACGCAGCATGGTACAACCTGCTAGCATTCGGAGCGAAGACAAAGGAGACCCTCTAGACAGCTCGGGTATTTGCCTTCTGTCTCATGATGGACCTCCGAGGACTATTGTCCTTGTATATCCTCGAGCGTGTTATGGACAGACTGATTGCCGAGCAGAAAGCGACCAGTCAGCCTGCCGTAAAACCATGCCAGATCTTCGTTTTGATCGGCGGCACAAGCACCGGAGGGTTACTTCGCTCAAGAGCTATAGTATCTCTTGACTAATCTGGTGCAGGTTCGTAGCTATTCGTCCATTTGCCTCCATTAAAGGCGACCGAGCATTAATCTACCGCAAAAGAAACGTTGCGACCAAGCCGAGAAGCCCCAGTGTGCCCATTCTTGAATCTGAAGGGCCAGGCGCAGCGTTTGTCTCAGCAGGTTGAGCAGCGGCAGTGCTACTACTCAGTAATTTAGTCAAGCCGCCACCGGGAAAGGAGGTCGCTGTGGTAGACATTGGTCCGGGTCGAGCGAGCGTTGGTGTAGCGGAGATAAGCTTCTCGAGTCCAGCAGTGATGGTCAAAGGGACTTGTCTGACGGGATGATATTCTGACACCTCCTGCAACTCGTAGGTGGTCCCGGTCTTGGAGGCCCAACACTGGGTCGCCACAAGGTCGGATATGCCACACCACTCGCTGTAGACAAACCCTGGTGTAGAAATCGACTTAAGGTCTTCCTCCAAGAACAAGCAGCCCCAAGTCCCTCTACTGACAGGAGGCGCTGGTGTGACTTCCGCCCAAGGTCCAACAGTCATGGTGGCGTTCATCAGGTGTCCGCAGCCATGAGGACATTCGTAAGCGACCGTGGTAGCCGTGGCATTGGCACCTATGATGGAAGCGTGCAGTGTTACCCCGTGTTGCGCACCGATTATGTTCCAAGTGACGACCGAGGTTGAGTCAGACATGTCTGGTGAGATTGCAAAATGAATGGAGTCGGGTGATGTAAGAGAAGTAGAACGAAATTTTAAATGAAGACATACACAAACCAAGAACGTCAAGATGGGCAAGGCGACGGGAGAGCCAAACTATCCTTGAGGGTCATGTTGAATATCACAATGGTAGAGATTCAACCAGTCTGCAAAAAGTGGTTCGAGCGGAGATTACGAGCACAGACATTGGAGGCCTCGCCAGCGGAGAAGTCGGAAAGCTCGATATGGCGATTATTATACACTAGTGTTGTGGTATGTCCTCATCTCTGTCTCGTCCGCCGAACAAGATGTGTCATGTGTCACCGCACGAAGAGCAAAGCTAACAGTCCAAATAATCCAATAGTGCCTATGTTGATGGCACGAGATTCCACTGCGAAATTACTTGGATTGCTGGTTATGATGGCAGAGTTGACAACATTGTGAGGCCCCTTGAAAGACGTTAGAGCGGCAGTACCGATTGCAGAGACTCCAGTAACGGAATCAGTCTGAATTTCAGACGGGTTCGTCAAGGTTGCCAACTTCTCTAAGCCGGCGGTGATTGTAATAGGAATCGGCTTCATGGTATAGTCCTCGCTACGAAACATAGTCGATACGAAGATGGTATGACTCCACTCAGCAGGTTGGTTGCCGGAGAAAGTGCAAAGGACAGCAGCGGTGCCAGAAATCATGCAGTGCTCGCTGCTGGAGGTCGTCGACGTCCAGGTGTACGGCGCAGTGCCTTGTAAGACCGTCGTCTCCAGCTTGTCCCACACGCCAGAGCCGGCCGCTGAGGGTGCTGGCGTAATCTGTGCCCATTCTCCGATTGTGATGGTCATTGTTATGACGCTGGCATATTCAAGAATGAGCGTGGTCGCCGTAGGATTGGCGTCGACCACGGAGGCGCGATATCTTGGATTAGGGGAGAGACCGACCAGATTGTAAGTCGTCACAGAGGTGGAAGACGCCATTTGGTAGCTTTCTGTGGCAAAAATTCATGGCATCAGAAGGAAGGAGCTCAAGTCCAGTAAAATTTCTGAAACGGTGTACTTGACCTTGGACAGCAGAGCTCAAGAGGCTATCTGGAGGTGCCTCACCAGAGTCTGGAATCAGGCAGCCCGTTTGGATTTGCACGGCCAAAAAACATGTTGCTAGAGGCTCGGCCTCGTCCCAATACCTACACATGCCAAGCACCTCTGCGATGCATTGACCACAAATTTTGCAAATTTGGCTCAACGGTGGGACAAGAAGGCACGGATGATCATGGCCTTGCCCTCACAGAACAGTGTGAGATGAAGAGACAGCACAAGTCCCGGTCAAATAAGTGGCATAAATTGATGTCGTTGTAGACAGGAGAGTAAGAATAAGAATTCGGGAAGTGTGGAGGGGACTTTTATGCACGCCCGTCACGTGACGAACGACCATTTGACAAATCCAGACTTATGATACGGACTCGCCGCAATAGCATGCTACACTACATTGATCTCGACAGTATACTGCAGGATCGGGACCCGTATTTTTTCGTCAGACAACGACTAATTCTAGCACCCCAGTGGAGGTGACTGTCGTTCTTGCTAGAACAGCGGAGCCAGGCATGGTGATCAAGTGTGGGAACAAGTCTGCGGCGGCGGTAAAATCCATCACTGCTTCATAGCCTTCGCTGGCCTCGGTTCTGACTTGACCATTGTAGTATCCCAGTCCTGGGTACTTGGCTTGAAGAAGTGAAAGACCAGCTTAGACATCCTGTTTGTCAGTCACTAAGGTAATTGTGTTTTCGTGAACAAAATTGTTGGGTGCGTTGGTGGCCCAGTGCCGCAAGCGTGGACTGTAGAGTTATTGCTGGGTTGAGGTAAGATTGCCAGCAACAACAGGCGCATTTCTGTAGAGTGGCAGCTGCTCTCCTAGTTGAATCGAGTAGCAATGATGATAACGATGCTGCTTCCGCATAGGTTTTTCCATCGCTGTGCTTCAGGCTCGATTCTCACAAAATCGAAAGATGTAAACAAGCTACCATCTCACATCGATAGTAATGACCCTAGCAATCCAAGAAGTCCGATGGCAGCCACACTGAGGCAATGGCGATTCGCAGCAGCATCGCTCTGGCTCATCGTTGCAGCAGTTGAACTGCTCGTCCTGGACGCAGAAGTTCCACGTGTCCCGCTGGCTGGAGCAGCAGTAGTTGAGCTAGCAGCAGCAGCAGCAGCAGTCGATTGCGCACTACCCGATAACGCAGTACTCAAACTCTGCGTCTCAGTCTCCGTCGCCGTATCACTCGCTGTTATAGCCGCAAGCTTCTCCGCTCCCGCCGTGACGGTAATCTCCACTTCTGCCAGCGTCAATCCAGCCGACTGCAGCTCAGTCCCCGTCTCCGTTACCGGCGTGCGATTATTATTGATAGAGGTCACACACTGAACCGCGACGCTCCCAGAGATGTCGCAATGGTCGCTCCACGTCAACGTGCCAGTAACACCTTTTGGTAATATGCCGTCGGTCTGAGTGCGCACCCAATCCCAGGCGCCTGTCGTCACAGGGGGCGGAATCAGCGCCCATTGCCCGATGGTGAGTGTGATGTTAGGGAAGATTATGTGGTGGGTAGGACAAGCAGTGGGAGCGCAGGTAGTGTCCGGGTTAAGTACGAGGGTGGTAGCGGTTGGGTCGGCGGAGACGATGGAGGCGAGATAGGGGCCATTGTCATTGGAGAACTCAATGAGGTTGTAGGTAGCGACCGTGGTGGAAGAAGACAGAGAAGACATCTTTGCTTGTAAAACGGCAGACTGAAAGGGAGAGGGAGGAGAAGCGGGATGGGGAGTTTGAAAGAGCGCGTGAAGATGAACTGCAGTGAGACAAAGAGACGGAAAAATAGAGGCGCTATCATCTGGCTAGTGCGGAAATGTGGCGGTGTGGAGATGAGTATACCTACCTGCTTAACGATGCGGACAAAGACTGGAAGAATTTTGCCATGGCTTGCTAAGGTCTTCATGGTCGTGAATGACTGTCTTGGGCCCAGAAGAGGTGAGCAATGTGCGTGTGCTGTTCACTAGGCGGAGACGCGGGGACGTCGTTCTCCATATGGAGGGTGACTTCGTTGGCGAGAATTGCGGCGAAATATCTCAATGCTTGAAGGATATGCATCATTAGAAGAATGTTCTGGAAATGCTGAGCAACTCCTTCGATTGAATACATTCATTGGATCGGAGTGGTACCAAACAATCTGGTGCCGATGCAATCTCTTCCGGTCACTGTAGAAGGGGATTCTGCAATCTGGGCGATGAGTGGCATTCGTCAGAAGGCCGTCACTGACGCTAGATGAGATCCGCGTGCAGCTTTTGCGGGGAGGCTGGCTCATGCGGGCTTGTCCAGTCCGGTGGTGATAGGTATTGTCTGCTTCGTTTATTTATCGCCTCCCATCTTGGGTGTGAAAATATTGAATTAATCATCGTCAGAACTGGTGCAGTGGCCGGCGGCAGAGGGTCTCATCTCGCATCTTTCGCCGAGTTCATGAGAAGTATCAGACTTGTTAACCATTCGAAGATTCCAAAGCCCCGTAGTGGCGCTTGGTGAAGGTGTCATCTGAGCCCATTGCTCGACATTTGTCGAGGCGGTAGCGAATAGATTAAAATGTTGTCAGGCAAGCGACGATCAGGGCGGTGCCACCGGGATCAGCTGCGACGACGGTGGCTCGGTAGGTATGGCACTCGTCCAAGTCGAGCAGGTTGTAGGGTGATCACGGAAGTGGTTTCGATCTCGTCGATGTAGGATGGGTAATTATTGAGGCGGGGTCGGGGATGCCTGCAATTCCTCGTGTCAATAATCGTGAATAGGAAAGCAAGAAGGAGATCAGAAGAAACGAGCACGCTTCCCAGTGTCACAACAAGTCTCGTTGCGGGCAGGGAAGGATGGCTCAATAGTGCAATATCTAGCGTATGATGTGCACGGACTAGGTTGCCTGACCCACAGCTGTCGATGAGCAGTTGGAGAAAGGCAGATGGCAGTGACGCTTTGGATCAAATCATCTTTGACGTGCTTCATACACGGTCAACAGGCATGAGGGAAGATGGTCTTGATTGCTTGATCGAGCGGACAAATCCGGATTTTGTACATAAAGAGACATTATCAATGATGGAAACTGGTGTATTAGACGATGTGGTCTCTCATGTTCGACCTCCGTCCTCCACTCTTGTGTGCCTTTCGAACATGGCAAGCGAATATCGAACCATGTCTATCGCACAAAGAAAGACAGAGCTACAGCCACCAGACCCATCATACCCATATTCACACCATAAACATTGGAAGCGGCGTTGCTGTGTGCCTGAGAGGCGGCAGCCTTACTTGCAGCGGCGAGCTTGTCGGCACCTGCGGTGACGGAGAAAGAAGCCTTGGCCATACCGAATGCGTCGGTCGGAGGACTCGTATAAGTGACGACGGGCGTGATCCCCGGGACAGTGACACCAGCCATGCTACTTGTGCACACCGCTGGTCGACCTCCGGACATTTCGCAGTGAGCACCGACAGTAGCTGTCATTGTGCCGTACTCGTTGTCTATTTGCAGCTGGGTTCCGACGACATCGATGCCCATGTGCATTTGCAAGTCGTATGTGCCGTCTTTAGAGGCGCCGGGTGGAGGGGTTATCTGCGCCCATTGTCCGAATGTCAAGGTGATGGGGTCCTTGCCGCACTCATGCGCTAGCTCGTACGGGCAGTTGACCAGAAGAGTGGTGGCCGTGGGGTTGGCGTCGATGACCGAGGCGCTGAAATAGTCCCCGGCGCTGATGCCCGGAAGGCTGTAGGTGACGACGGTCGTTGACATTTCTCTGAAAATAGAGAGTGTTACCGTAGAAAAGAGCAGGCGGAAAAGAGGGACCGGCAGACCTTGATACTTGGAGGAGACGTGGATCAACAGAGGGGCATTCAACTTACTTATGTGCAAACATCGTTACCATATGCATCACATTCAGGCAAACGCCATGGTCGAAGAGATGAAAAGCCACCGTGCAAAAAGACCAATATCTGACTGCAGGACAAGCCACTGACCGCCTCATGGCCTTGCTATGCGCGGAAACCGACCGCAACTCACCGTTTCAGTGATATGCAGAGATTGTTGGTGGAGGCGATGCGCGGCGGTGTCATTGCGATACTTTGGAACCGAGCTGGATGATGGGGCGCCTAACAGCCACTTTGGCGAGGACTCCGGGCGCATTGCAGTGCAAGGACGGCAGCCTCGAAGCACAAGGGTATATGAACGCATTGCACAGCTCTGTCCGGGTTGCTGATACCGCATAAGGAATCTTATTTTCGCGATGGACGAATGTAAAGGATGTCGAAATCAAACGTCAGGGAGGAGAAATTACCTCAGCCGCCCGGCATTCGCTTATCGGAGGCTCTGTCAATTTTCCCCGCCCAACCAAACGCTACTGCAGGAACACCCTTGCAGCCCAGAGTTTGCCTGCCTTCGGGTGAGAGCCGAAGCTTCCATCTGGTGGACCCATGGAATAGGCTCATTTGTTTGCTCCGTCACATTGGTTCGGCAATTTCCAGACGTGCGCTATCCTCGCACATGCTCCCTTGTGTACTGAACTCTGATGAGGAACACGATATGACCGGCTACGATGCATTGCTGACCAACCAGCCAGCCGTCCGCGGCATCCTTGCAACAGCAAGATCAATTTGACATGCGCAGAACAGATATCTTGGAGGCTAGTCAAGTAGACCAATGATTCGTGTTAGTCCGGGTATGGAGTCTGCCGACGGTCAAGCGAAGCAATAGCAGCGAGATGTGAAGGAAGCAGGTAGAGACAAAATGATCCAAAGATATGCTCACATATCGAATAGTCATATGGAGCTTTCCTCCTCCATTTGTTATTACGCCACTTTCCAGCTTAGGCATTATATTAAACATTATCGCATCCGAAGATCCACTCCGCATTCTAGCGGGTGACATAAGCCACCAAGAGGGCAACCAGCCCAATAGCACTCATGTTGACACCGAGTGCACCAGCCGCGGCGTTGCTGTGTCCTGTCGCAGTCACCGCTGCCGCCGAAGCGGAGGCGAGCTTCTCAACGCCCGCAGTGATAGTGATAGGCACCTGCTCCATGCCAAACATCTCATATCGTGGTCTTGTGTACGTATAAGTAGGAACAATGGCAAGGTTGTCGTCTATGACGCAACGAGTTGGCTTTGGCACCTCGGCGGAAGTCGAGCTAACAAGATCGCAATGCAGGCTATGTGTCCAAGTACTCGGCCAGTTGAGGTCGGACGTTCGCGTAAGTACCGTCTTCGGAATAGAGTCCATGTCGAAGGTCTAGAACTCGTCGTACCCGCCGGTACGTTCCGTGGGAGGTGATGTTGGCTGTGCCCATTGGCCGACGGTGACGGAGGTATCGGTCACTTTGCAGTAGACGACTTGTGGGGCGCAGTTGACGACGAGGGTGGTGGCTGTTGGATTGGCGTCGACCACGGAGCCCACGTAGGCGCCTGTAGAGAAGAAGTCGACCAGTGGGTAGGTCACCACGGAGGTGCTCTCAGGAGCGGCGGTGGTACTCATACTGCTTGTGTGTCCTGGGAAAATGACAGCGAAGGGAAGTGACGAAGAATAGGAAGCAGCAGTGTGAGGTATTTAGACGAGATCGGAAGACCAGGAAGCAGAGACTGTCTTTGGACAGGCTTGGTAGAAGATCATGCCCGGCAAGTGGACGATCTTTCCATGGCTGGATACCTTTGAGGCATCCATGCCAAGGCACAACTGCACCGCTTTGGCGTGCGAGTTCGGGCAATTAATTGCAGAAAAGAGGAAGAAGACGTCGACAGTGATGTGAATGTGTGGAATGCCAAGGGGTGATGGTCGCCTGACCGGGTAAAGATTTCAGAAGCAGCTTGGCAAGTAGAAACCATTACCCAAGATAAGTTGCCCTCATAACAGCAGAACCGTGCGTTCAAGTCCGCTTGGGAAGCAATCCTATAAGCGAATAGCTGAGTACGGAAGTAACGTCAGACATGTCGCTATTTTATTCTGGAGGACAAATGCAGCAGTGGCGGCCTGGTAGAAAGGTGGATGTTCGAGCTGATCATAGTGACAGATCAGAAGACAGTATCACGAGCAATATTTTGTTCGCATGCGTTCTCGTGCTCGGTTTTGTAATCGCGGCGGACTTCCCACATACCTGGAAATTAGGTGGTGTCAAGCTTACCAAGAGGATGTCGTCCTCTGCTGGACTCGCAAAGCAAACTGCTCACTGCTCCACCACCTTCGCTCAGGTCTACCGCACAAAGAAACCCACCGCCAGTCCCAGCAGTCCCACTGTCCCTATGTTGACACCATTTGTACTCGCAACCCCAGTATTGCTTGCCGTAGTCGCTGCAGAGCTTCTCATCAGTGGACTTCCCGTACCAGAAGTTGAGCTCGAATGCTGCGCGGCCTCCGTAGCCGACACCCCATCCAGCTTCTCCTGGCCCGAAGTAATGGCAATCGCCACCGCAGCCGGCGTATAGATCACCGCCCCTTGCTCAATACTACTCACGCTGGGCCCTTGCTGATACCCGCCGATATAAGTGCTAGTGCAAGCCTTGAGCACAGAAGTACTGGCCACGTCGCAGTGGTAGCTGACCGTCAGGGTGGAGGTGTTGGGTATCATTCGAACCGGGAGCGTCATGATCAAGTCCAGAGCGCCGGTGCTGGCGCCGGACGGGGGCGTGACTTGGGCCCATGGTCCGAAAGTTGCGGTGATGCTGGTGAGAGCGCAGGGCGAGGGTTCGTCGTCGACGCAGTTGAGCAGCAGCGTTGTGGCGGTGGAGTCGGCGGCGATGACGGAGGCGTCCCAAGTGTGTGAGGGAGAGAGGCCAGCGAGATTGTAGGTGTAGGTTGAGGTGGGGATTGCTGCCATTGTTGCGGTCAAGACAAGGGAGTGGAAGGGCCGGTAGAATACTGCGAATCGAGAATGGCAGATGTGCCCGTCCTTGAGGGGCGCCGAATGCGATTCATATATAGGCAGAAAAATGGCAGGTGGTAGATATATAGGGCAGGTTAGGGTCTACGAATGGATGGTGAGGTGAATGGCAATACGAGGAGTACTGTGCAGTAGTTTGGGTCTAGGAAATGGGGGACATGATCGTTGCTTAGCCGAGAAATGAGCTATGTCGCTGACCGCCTTCGACAAGGAGCTAAACAAGATCCGGCTTGGAAGGTGAAGGATGTGGCTTCGTGTCTGCATGTTTTGGGAGGAAATAGTGGTTGCTTAACCACCTTTGTTAAAAGTGGTAGGGGAAGTAAGCAGCATGCCCCGGCCAGTTTGACGCTGGTGGCGTTACGAACTGCGGAAGCAGCATCATCGTGCGTAGGCGCCCTTGATCCCACCATGGTTGGGCGCACATGCACTTGACGACCGCACAAACGACACAACCTGCAACGTGTTTCGTGATATTCATAGGACCAGAAGTAGTCATACGTCATATTAGATTATCCTTATTTTTTTTAACTTGAGGAAAGCGACGTCGTGCAGTAGGCAAGTCGCGATCATGGTTACTAAATATTACAGAAGATGTATCCAGTCCAATGCGGATGCGTTGCTTAGCATCGACCACTGTCTTCGCCCGCGCTCTTTGCCTCAGAGACTTCCCACCGATCTTGGTCCCACTGATACGGAATCGGTCTTTTCTAACGGAACAGGAACGCAGCGACGAGACTGAGCAGGCCAACATTACCCATGCTCGCCCCATAGACATTAGAAGCCGCACCAGTGTGGCTAGCAGTAGCAGCCGCCGAAGTACCACTGCTGCTAACGCTGCTGCTTCCAGAAGTGGCAGACGCAGTCGACGAAGCACTACTGCCGCTCGCGGATGCGTGCGACGAGGATGCGACGGTAGAACTAGCAGCAGCCAGCTTCTCATACCCAGCGGTAATTGTGATAGGCACTTGGCTGGCAGCATAGACAGTTTCAGTGTTGGTCGAGATATCGACACTGCTAGACGCGGACCCATCGAATTCGGTCTGAGTACAGACACTGGGGACGCTGGTGCTTGTAATGCTGCAGTGAGCCTTGAAGGTGGCCTGCGCGGCCGATGATCCGGTCGCCGTCTCAGCCGCCATAGTGACGATGAGGTCGTAGACACCTGTGCTGGCGTCTGAAGGCGGGGTTGCTTGCGCCCATGGTCCGAAAGTGAGGGTTGCGGTGGGAATGTTGCACTCTCCTCCGTCTTTGGGAGCGCAATTCAGCTGCAGAGCGGTAGCGGTGGGATTGGCACTGATGACGGAGGCGTGGTAGGCTTCCAAGGAGTTGAGGCCGATGAGGCGGTATGTTACCACTCCTGTTGATTGGGACATGTCTGCGGCTTTCTCTAAGTTTGAGAAGGGTCGCTGGATTTCCATAGACTCGTGGTGAAAGATACAAAGCAGAAAAAGAGTTCAGAATACAAACTGAATGGCCCTGTCTGGGGAGTTAAAACAAATGGTACGTCTAGGCAAGATTTGAGCGGACCCGCGCGCGCGTCTCTAACTATAGAGAGCGCACGGGTAGATTTGACTCGTATGGAAAAAGCGCTAATGCGAAACAATTACGGGCGACAGACAAGTCGGGTCATTCGATCCTCTGAATCCGACTGTCAGCAAGCGCACAGAAGTCTTGGGGGCATTGGCGTTTGTGGCGTCGCGGCGCAGTTGATCTGGGCGTTTGGCGATCGGCGCAAGAAAAGGGTTGGGGGTTGACCGGGTTCCCCTGCACCCGACTTCCGAGGCTTCCCCATTTTGCGGTCAAGCTTTGCCATAACGAAGAAGGACCGCCGTGCCGCGTTCCTGACGCCCCTGCCGCAGCGCCAGGACGCCTGAGTTGCAACTCCTGCATTCGGGAAAAGGAGCAATCGTATAATCATTTGAAGGTCAAAATATCTGCAGAGCTATGGTATCAAACATCACCACAATTAATGTACAAGCATAAAAAATTTCTGCTGAATCATGTCCCCTCCTGGACTGCCGGTCTTATGTCTTCTACCGGATCAAAAGTGCAGTCAATAACCCAAACAAACCAAGAGTGCCTATGTTGACGCCGTATACGTTCGAAGCGGCGCCGGTATGGCTGCCAGTCGCGGCGGCAGAGGTCCCAGTGCTGGAACCAGAGCCCGAACCAGAGCCAGAAGCAGAGGTAGAGCCTGAGCCTGAGCCTGAGCCCGAAGTGGAACTGCTGGCAGCCGCGAGCTTTTCCAAGCCACCAGTGATAGTGATAGGAATCTTGGTAGCACCATAGTCGGTGGGATCGGGGTTTGTCAACGTAGCGGTCGGGGTGCCGTCGTTGTTGCCGCCGATGTTGGTAGTAGTGCAGACATTGATCTGAGTGGTGCTGACTACCTGGCAGTGGACGTTAAATGTCCAGGGTGCATCTGCAGTTGCAGTACCTGTAGCATCCGGATCACCGGCTTCGGTGATGTGCATGTCGTATGTGCCAGTGCTGGCTGATGGAGGCGGCGTAGCCAGGGCCCATGGTCCAAAAGTTACGCTGGCATTGTAAATGCCGCAGTCGTCACTGTCGGTTCCACTTGGGCAGTTGAGCAGGAGTGCAGTAGCAGTCGAGTCGGCGCTGATGACTGAGCCGACCAAGGTCTGATTAGGGTCGATTCCGACAAGATTGTAGGTGAGGACACTAGTTGAGGACGACATGGTGGCGGTCTTTGGTGCCTTGAGAAGGTGGATCAAAGGCGTTGAGCGAGAAGGTGTAGAGAGTAAAGCCGTGATGATTAAAATGAGTTGATAGGAGGAAGAAAGAAATGCACAAGCCAGATCAAGCTTGAATGTTAGTGCGATACAACTGTCCCAAGCAAACTGATTGCGACCATGACGAAGAGGCCAGGGCGAAAATCGGTTAGAACGGGTCGATCCGCCCAGTCACGAGCCAGTCGGATGGTTTGGTGGTTTCAGACTGGGAGATGATGTTGGGGATTTCGCCGCCATGATCAGGTAAAAGCCATTGCGACGTTCCGCTTGCAAACACCCCTGTTTACCATCCAACACTGCCTGGAATGGTGGCATCTAGCAAGGATCGCTTTGATAGATTTTTTATGATCATCGATGTCCGGCCCGAACGTTGGTTTCTAGGTCGCAAGAACACCGATGGGGTTGTCCAGCATGCAGGTCCAAGCCCAGCCAGCGCTAGTGCAGGAACCACAACAAGCCGCGAGAGCCGAGAACAGCCCAGAACGGAGGCGAAGTCTACATCCCACGGTTTGATCTGCTGCGGACGACAATATCAACCAATCTCTATGCTACTTAAAAATTCATAGCAAAGGTTGATCCAAACAGATGAATATTAGTGTATCATGCTTCTCATGAACTCGTATCCGGTTGTTAAGCATTCAATAATCGTTACCCGTTCGAAAAATACCAAACTCTTTTTCTACCTGGTAAGGAAAGCGGCCAGCAGCACAAATAGCCCCACTGTGCCGACTCCGATATCGAGAGTGGTGGTTGCAGCACCGCTCTGGCTGGATGCCGACAGGGTCGAGGTTGTGATGCTGGGTCCAGGTCCGCTGCTTGGTGTCACAGATGCAGATTGTAAGGAGGAGACATGAGTTGCTGAAGCATGCGGCAATGCAGTGCTTGAAGGCGTAACAGAACTCAAAGAAGTAGTAGCTCGGAACTTCTCAAAGCCATCGGTGACGACAATGGACACTGTCTCTACAGCCCAGTAGTCCGTCGCTGGCGAGGTGAGAGCCGTATATTGCGTACCAGTGTGAGTACTGGTAGTCCCACTATGTGTGACATGGTAATCCTCATTGAATGAAAGGGTGCAGACTCGTGGCACGGTCGTGCTGACAAGATCGCAATGAACGCTGCTGTGCCACTTCTTCGGAACATCCCCACCCACAGAGAAGTCAAAGGTTCCAGTGCTGGCACTAGAGGGTGGACTGCCTTGGGCCCATGGTCCGAAAGTCGCTGTAATGATCTCATCATGGCAATGCTGAGAGTCGGGATTGGAACACTTCATCGCAAGGGTCGTGGCAGTAGGGTTGACTGCAACAACGGATGCTGTGAATCTAGCATCTTTCTCGAAGCCAGGCATGCCATAAGTCAGGGTGTGGGGGCTCTGAGAGGACGACATGGTGAGTTCCAGTGTTTTCTGAAACGAAAGGGAAAGGTTTCTACAAGCTAGCTCTGGACGAGGAGCAGACACATACATATACTTCCAATAGGCATGACAGCGCTGGTTTTTACCAACAGGTCGGGCCGTGTCCTGATCAACTCATGAGCCACAAACAAGTCTTACGCTTTCCCGCCAAGGGACGAGGCGTGAACAGCGTGAGCAAAGTGACCAAGGAGAAATCAAAGCCAAGACGCCAAAATACAGGTCTGTCCAAATTGGTGGCGTCGTAAAAGCTGTCACTTTTTTTACACGCTTATAGGCGCCGCAATTTCCCCTTTTGGTTACAATGTTTAGCACTTGTGGAGGCTATGCTCAGTTGGCAGCAGGCAAGATACCATGCGGAACCGAGCTGCAGTCATTTTCAGCGAAGTATTAACCAAGCCTTTCCCCAGGTTTGAGCCGCCTTCCTCAAGCCCTCTCCAGTTTTGGGCTTGCCTCTAGGCATACCATCATCCGGATACAACAGATCGATGATATACACTCAGATTTCATGTACAACAAACAAATAGAAGGTGAGCGTCCGAGTAGTCTCTGACTTCCATGCATTTCCCAAGTGCTTGACAAGACACTGCGTTCAACTCGTCTGCGTCAAACCTCATCTTGATAACTTCGTAAAGCACATGACAAACACAGATTCCGTTGCGTGTTTCTCTAACGTATGACAAACGCAGCGACCAAGCCAATCAGACCCATCGTGCCGCTGCCGACGCCATAGACCCGGGTAGCCACACCGCTATGGCTAGAGGTCGATACCGATGCAGTCGTGGAGGATGCGGTGGATTGAGAAGCAAAAGTCAGGGAGGGAGCAGAGGTTGCGATAGCTGAGTTCGAGGCTTCGCTGCCAGTCATAGCGACAGATGCAGATTGGGTGGTTGCTTCCGATCCCGCAGCCTGGGACGACAACGAGCTTGTAGCCGATGCACTTCCGGAAGATGTGCTTGCAACCGAGCCAGACCCTGGAGATGCGTGGCCCTTGAGCTTCTCAAGGCCTGCGGTGATGGTGATGGGAGTCACGGATGCCGGTGCCCAGCCCTCAGTTTGTGCGCTTTCGGTCACGGTGGAAGTGCTTGTACCACTCGGTGTCCAATTCGGCTCTACAGCGAGCGGATCTCCTGTTGTTGTACAGATCTTTGGCGTAAGAGTGCTTGCTATCTCGCAGTGTTCACTGACGACTTCGGGTGGGCTGACCGGAATGGTATAAAGCAAGTCCATTACGCCGGTACTAGCTTCTGAAGGAGGAGTGGGGAGAGCCCATGGTCCAATCGTTATGGTGTAGGTTATGTCCTTTCGCGGCGCACACATAATTGAGTTGCCGCCAAAGCATTTGATGGCCAGGGTGGTGGCCGTAGGGCCAACGTTGATGACCGATCCCGAGAGTGTGGCCTCTTCTGGCAAAGCACGTAAGGCATAGGAAACGACTGATGTGCTACCGGATGAAGACATGCTGATGTTTGGTGGATTGAGGCGACTGTGTAGATAAATATGAACACAAGCGTTGGATAGAGAATTCAAGGGAATCGAAAGGAGATATACTACCTACGGCAGGGCATTTTGATTAGACATTGGATAGTGGGTAATAAGCACAGGGTTCTCTCTATTTATGCTTCGCCTTTGAAACTGAGGAGTGCCAATATGTATGGTAAAGTCATGGCTAGTCGCGGGGCACCGAGGGTGATATTTAGCGACGCAATGACATTATTGGATGCCGGGAATGAAGAGACAAAATGTAGACCGATAGTGGACAGCAAGCACCATAGGCAAGCTTTTCGCGAACCAGGGTCAAACCCCCACCCACACTCCACCAAAATTTGACTCCATTTTTCAACAAGTCCAAGGCCGTTTTGACCATATTACCCGGTGTACAAGCCGGAATCCAATCATCGCTTTGTTGTATGAGATCTTACATGGGGCATCCATGACTCCTCTACAAACAGGCTCCATCGCATCAGTACGAAATCAGGTGAGCCAAGAAGTGTTTCCCCCGACGAACAGCCTCAGATCCGCGAAACCGGTGTGGGAAAGGTCAAAGGTCCAAAAGCTTCAAACCGGATGACGCTGACTGATCAAGCGTCTCTGTGACTGCCGCGCCCTCTCTTCTCGATCAGGCTGCTGGATTTGATATTGGCAAGGTAGTTAAGATTGAACAGCCTCGACAGGCCGAGGCGATTGAGGGTAGATCGGGAAAGCGGTATCGTAGAAGAACATGACTGCTCTCTTGCGTTTGTTGCTTGTGGTTGAGCTGCCCGTCACCACGGTCCATTCCGACTGACTCGCACAAAGAACATCTAAATCACTGTCTTGATTGAACACCAGCAACATAACAACTTATGCTCGTTTATCACACCCCAAAATTTTATCACTTGTAGCCTGCGCAGTATCAGTCACAGAATTGTATCAATTCGTGTTCGTGAATTTCCGATCCTGGAAGATGCGACCTGAACGGTTGAATATCGACGTCTCCAGTCACATGCTGCCAACGGCTTTGCGGTGCTCCTTCGACCTCCCCGCACAGCTCCCCACTTGTGCCACGTCCAAGCTCCATCTCCTGTCCAAGACAAAATCATACACTTCAGAATACTCCTGAAGCACGATATTGGGCATCAAAGCAGTAGGATCACCAGAGCCTAGACTATTATCACAAAAATCGTTCATCCAACCAGTCGGACCATCGAAACTTGCGGCAACGAGGCTGGGATCGAGCCAGCAGAAATCCTCGGCCGTCATCCACCACGACCGCATAGCCTTGAGCCTCGTGTCCTCCACCATGTCATCCGAAGCCGGATCCTCGAAAGACGCGGCTGCTGGCACCACATCGTCGCAGGCCACTTCTGCCGTTCACTCTTCTCTGCCCGCGGCTCCGGCGACAGCAATATCGCCAACAGCCACTGCAGCCCTAGCCACGGACATCGCCTCTCCAGCTCCAGCAAATTTCTGCTCCCTGCACATCCGCCTCTTCGATGGAAGCTCAATCAGGTCCAAGTTCAACGCGGATGCCACACTTTCCACCTCAGTCCGGACCTTTGTCTCGGCAAATTCGAGCACTGATGCTCCTTACAACTTCCGGCTGATGGACATGCCTCGTCAAAACCGCACCATTGAGATCTCCGAGGAGAATCAGACCCTTCGCGAGCTCGGGCTATGCCCCAATGCCACATTAGTGCTGGTACCCGTGCGAGATTTTATCGATGCTTATCAGTCCAACGGCGCAACAGGTGTGGTTCAGAAAGGCGTCAGCTTGGGTGTGAACGTGGTCTCGAGCATGTTCAATGTGGTCGGAGGAGTATTGGGCAAGGTGACTGGGTACCAGCCCACCGAAGAAGAGGCGGAGGGCCCATATATCGCTGGCACAGGTGACGATATCAACCATTTGGCATCGAAGAAGGAGGGCAAGCAGCCGGCTAGCCCAGCCACAGACAAGCCTGCCATTCGGGTCACGACATTGGCGGACCAGAGGGCGAAAGAGACGCCGGAGTACTACAACGGCAACCAGCTCAGCGTGCAGCCTCGCCCGGAGGATGAGTAGACATGGACGATGTCCCAATGCAACGCATGTCTTCGCCGGCTGAACTGTCTCATGCGGAGCAGTTGCCTAAAGCTCGAACATGTGCTGTTAAGGCGACCAAATCAGCATACGATGTAAAATTCGTTATTCCGCAGCCTTTGCCCGAAGGCTAACAAAACCGTGCCAGGATTCTGTGTAAACAGCTTGCGTCGTAGAGGCCTGAAATGTGTGGCGTCCCTCGCACATCATGATAATGCTACTGCACATCAATGTCCTTCTCAAGAACGATTGGCGCTTCAATTTGACTTGGAAAGAGCTTCAGAATGACAGTGGTCACTCAAACGATATAATTGTGGGTGCAAGTTTTGTCTTAGAAAAGAGCTCAAACAAATCGGACAATTCGGGGCACATCAAAAGCCTGGATGGTCGCCGTGTCGCGGCTCGGATACAACAGTGGCAATATGATTATAGGAATGTACACTGGCCTTCGAGACTATCCAGCCGACATGTTTTCCTTGGGAGGCACACCTTTAGAGCGATCCTCTTGGTCGCTCCCGTGGAAATCCCCATGTGACTTGTGCGACAAGTGGCGTAGAGGATTTGTTCACTTTCACTGGACTTCACCTCAGTGCCGATTGCCACAACATCTCTCTACCTGCCATCTTCCTTCTTTCGTAGCTCTCGCTCGCCGGACGGCTATCTTTGGCAATGGCGACACTCGCCGAAGCACTGAACAAGAAGATTCTCGCTACCAGCCTTCTTACCACGAAAAACTCACCAGTCCCTGTCGCTACACAATGCCGATTTCGGCCCGCTTCCTTCCTCGGCGTGCCAGCATGCTGCGAGGAGAGCCTCGATGCCGTTAGTGTCAAACTGGCGCTAAACCTGGTCGACAAGTTGCACACGCTTGTGAAGCCTGAAGTTCCTCTGGAAAGTCGCGACATGTACGAAAATCAGAATTTCAATCATCAGGTCAACGTGATTGCTCAATGCATGCTTTGCGACAAGCATCGCTCTGAATTCAACGTCAAAGAGCTCTCAGGCACTTATATCCAAGCCATCCACACGACTGCCACAGCAGAAGTCTCGAACATCGAAACGCTGGCCACAACTCTGCGCCAGAAACACACAGAAAAGATACTTCAAGAGCTCCAAGTCCGCGAGCAGAGTGTCAGCAAGAACAGAAGCACACACAAGGCAAAGCAACCACTGTCGAATTCTTGGTCGACTCCATCTACAGCCAAACGCAGCCCTATGTTGAAATCCAAGAGTACCACTACCGCCCCAAGTGCGTGGCGTCCTGGGGCAAGTCCACCGACCCCAACACCTGATCCGAGGAAAGCCCAAGCGGCTTCACCGCCTACACGGTCTGGTGGAGAGCGGGAAAAGGTTCGTGAGAAGGACAACGGCTTCAAAAGAGAGGGCGACCATGGGAATGCAATCAGTCCATGGCTCACAGGTGAGAAGGAAGTGCAGACGTTCAGATGTATTCGCTTACTAATTCTCATGACACAGCTCACTTCGATGCTCAGGCGAGAGTTGAATCACCGAAAGTCAAATCATCTATCGAGATATACGAAGAGCGGTGGAAAGCAGAGGACCCCTTCAATGCTATTAGCGATTCTATGGATGAGATCATGCGTCGGATTCCATGGCCAATGCTGAACAGGTGCGCCAGTGAAGTGGACGAGATGGGAGTACATGCCTTCTACAGTGCGGCAAGCCGTGAGAACACCCGTAACTGCCATGACTTCTTCAATAAAGAGAAGCTCAAGTGGCACCCGGACAGGATCGATTACAGGTTCCCAGGAGTCCGTGGGGTGGAACGACTCAAGCAGCAAGCCAGCCTAATCTTCCGAGTACTGTGTATCGTCGAGATCAAGTACAAAGAGCAGGCGCCACGCAAAGGCCTCCAGCTATGGGGTGTCGGGCCCGAAGCCTACTTCGATTTGACTCAATGAGTTGGGCTAATCTCCGGTCGCTAGCGCAAACAGAAACGCTAGCAGTCATGGTAGAAGCGTATGGGATGAGCTACGCATGGGAAAAGTTTCTCAACTGCACAGACGCAAGCAGCCTTTATGTTCCCGCAGCTAGACAAATAATCAATTAAAGCTTGCCCTTATTTGATATCGGGATCGCGTATGTTATGGGGATAGTGGTCACGTGCTGGAAAATCAGCCGCAGCCGCACCAGGTTGGCCGAGACTGCGGCCTCGACTTCCTTCAGCCTTGCCGTCTGGCCTCCCTTTCCAACATCGATTTTTATTATTGCTTGCAACACCAAGGCTCTACCAGCCGCATCTTGCACTTTCTCGACTTGTGACATGCCTCCAGAAGGCTGGCCTCAAGGTCGGCCACGTTGCAGCCACGATCAACCGCAAGCTGGCCTCTGAAGCCTCAAACAACGCCATGATACTGTAAGTTACAATTGCTCAAAGAGGTAGGCTGGGGTACATAACTATTTTGCTGTCATTTATTGCCCTTCGTTTCTGGATTTCTGCTCTTTACTTCCCTAGTCGATACAAACCTTTGCGACAAGTCGAGCGTCATCGAACGGTGGGTATCCATCGTTCAAAGCGCACCAAGCACAGCAGACATGGATCGTATCAATGAAAAAGAAACGTTCTCGCCTGTATCTCCACTAGAGGAGACTGCAGGCCATATGACACTACCTACCTTTCGGGTCGATGATATATCGCCTATGGAGGAAGAAAGACCAAAGCTGGAAAAGAATGTACGCTTCGACGCCGAACCACGACATTCGTTCGAGAGTGAGGTTTCCGAATTTAACAACAGCGTCTACGACGAGCCTAGTGGTGTAAAACCTAAGACATCAATGGCAACATGGAATATGGGCATATTGGAGGTCACAACAATGGCCGAAGTGCCAGGTATGAGGCCTGCTTTGTTATTGTTAACAGACGCTGATTGCATACAGGCACACATATACTCTCAGAAAACCAATGCAAATGGGATGAGTCGCGGGGAGTCGACGCTTCCGCTTTCTCGTCACGCCTACCTCACTTTCACCTACAACCACGATCCGCACTCGCTACCCCTAGAACCCCACGACCGATCTACAAAAAGAGGACACGAGATGGAAGAATAATATTCGTACCGCAGCCCGAGGACACACCAAACGACCCACTTAATTGGTCACGATGGCGTCGAGAATTGTCTATTCTATGCCTGGCCTCTTTCTCCCTGTTCTTTGGGATGATGACGTGTGTGCTCGCCGGAGGTTTGGGAGAGACTAGGAATTTGCTCCGCCTTTTTGATCTATCTGCTCTGGATCTCGGATTTACCACAGCCACGTTTATGATTGGCTTAGCAGTGGGTCACATTTTCCAGGCTCCGACTGCGGTCATTTTTGGTAAGCGCGTCGTATATCTCTATTCAGCTTGGCTATTCATCATCACATCCATGTGGTGCGCATTCTCCATTAGCTTCCCAGTCCTACTTTGCGGCCGGTTCTTCATGGGATTTGCGTTGAGTCCGGTCGAAGTACTAATTCCTGCGACCCTGGCGGAACTCTTTCCTCTACACCAGCGTGGCAAGGTCCTCGGACTGTATCTAGCTTTCTTCTTGGGTAGCTTTAGTCTGGCCCCTGTCGTTGGTGCTCTCATCGTATCACATCTCTCTTGGCGTTGGGCTTTTGTCATGGCCGCCATTCCTGGTACGTGGTCCTTCTTCATGATCTTGTTTCTCGTTCCCGAATCGTTCTGGGATCGCGAAACCCACTACATGCACACTAAGGAATGCATCGATACCTGGTCAAGATCATACGCTGGGAAGTCTATCATTGAGACATGCAGATGCATAGCTATGCATCCGGGAGATGTCCGAATCGGAAAGCCGGTCATATACGACGGAGCATCACCAAAAAGGACCAATCCTCACACACTCGCCCGGAGGGAGCAGGTGTTGGCAAAACTACACCTCCGTTCGGCTCCTCGCAGTGAGAAGCACTTGAAAGTCAGCGACGCTGTGAGGAACCCTCCAGTCAAAGTCACTGCCACCACCACGACCACGGCTACAGCCGTTACCACAGCCACGGCTATGGCCTCGTACAATACTGTCGACCTTAGCCCAGCTGAAGCCGAGTATACATTGGCTCAGGAAGATTTCGAGCACCCTCGGCCTGCACCTCTTACTCCGCGCCGACGTCATGCGATCCGCGTATCTCAGGCACTCGACCCTTCGTCGGCTCAACATGGAGCACATCAGAGACCATCATACTTGCGTTTCGTCCCTTCCGCGATCTGGCCTTCTCGTTCGCATGAAACTCAACCCCGAAGCGCCCGGACTCCCAAATTCAATACAATGGAGTATGACGGCTCCGCCTCCAGGTCACACATGACGCCAGTGGTGTCGCCCAACACTGTAACGCACCACCTGTCTCATCTTTCAGATGATGGACCTCACGGTAGATCCAGCCTGTCACAAGAGATACGCATGGAATACGAGGAGACTCCTCTCCCTCCACCATCTCATGACTTCCAGACTGTCCAAACATCCTCCTCCGAAACCACCACCAGCATCATCAACCGCAGATTAAGCCGCCCAGCACTTCGTCTCAACCTCGACTCTGTCCTCTTCGACCGCGAAGGCACTAATGATTCCCCTATCTTCGGCTCCGTAAGCCAATGGCGCTCCCAACAACAAGTGATCAGCCCCGACCCTCCCACATCTCTCCCCACAACTCCCTCTCCGACCGAAGAACTGCCCCCAACCTACCCCACCAGATCCAAGTCCCCCCTAGCCCCAGCTCACCGCATAGCCCTTTACACGGATCGCCGTCGCCTCCCTGGCCGCAAATCCTGGACCAACAGCCTCCGGCTCTGGAATGGGCGCCTGGTGGCAACAAAATGGACGCAAGCCTTCGTCCGGCCTTTCCGCCTCTCTACTTCCCCGATCCTCCTCTGGGCTGCGCTCGTCTACACTCTCAGCGTCGGTCTGCTGACCACTCTGCCCCGAGTAGTGTTCTTGCTCTTCGCTGGGCCCTGGGCAGCAAAGTATTGGACGGGCGTGGAATGGAGCGGCGGCAAGGACTTCTGGAACCATGACTATAACCTGGATGTTGTGGCGACTGGGGCGCTAAGCTTGGGGACGCTGGCGGGGTCTGTACTTGGGGCGGTGTTGGCAGGGGTTGTGGCGGACAGTGTTGCTGTGAGGCTGGCGAGGAGGAATGATGGGGTTTTTGAGCCGGAGTTTAGACTGCTTGGGACTGTGCCGGGGATGGTGCTTGTTATTGCTGGGGCGCTGGGGTTGGGTTATGCGGTCGAGGCGAAGGCCGCGTGGCAGGTTTCGGCGCTTTGTTTGGTGCTGTTGGGCGCGGGGTGTGCCATCGGGGCGGTGGCGGCGGTGTTGTATGTGCTGGATATATTGACCGCGCACGTGGCGGAGGCGATGGTTGTGTTGGGCGTTGTCAAGTGTAAGTCCTGCCTTCCTTTCCTTCTCAAAGATGAGATGCTAATATTGCGCAGGCTTGTGTCATGGACTGGTATTTGCTCTGGTCATCGATCGCTGGATCGACTACCGCGGGCCGAAGGAGGTCTTCATCATCATTGCGGGCATGCATGGGTTCGCTATGCTTGCTACAATACCCGTTTATGTGTTTGGAAAGCGCTCAAGGGCTTGGGGCGCAAGGAGGAATTTGACTCGCTGAGGTCAAGCTGTTTCTTTTGTTTGTACATTGGGAAATTGTACGGGTCACGAGACAATGACAATGTTTGGATCTGCAATAAACATGCATCAATAGGCGACTTTCGCAAACTCGGATAGGTGTCAAGGCGTGGTCAAATATGCATTCCGCTGAAGCGAGGTTATTTCTATAATGGGATGGTGGTCCCTTCATCCGCATCCACAGCTGGGCAGTATTGACATGCTTCCGTCCTGATCCGCTTCCTCATTGACTACCAGCGTTCCACTCTCTAGTGTCCGTTGTTCTTCTTCTGTGCGTTCGCGCCAGCGGCGGGGTTCGCAGGGTGAGTGGCGTACTCAGCGGCTAGGAGAATGTCAACTTTGCACTTCCGAAGTGTCTGTTCGCGATCCAGTTCTGTTTATTCCGCCTATTCCACCAAGTCTACTACCCATGCGGGACCTGTCCTGCAGCCGCTCCCAGCTCCGATTTTTCGATCCCGAACTCTTCTCTCCAGTCTAGCTGCAAGCTGGGTCTACCTCTTGATCCGGTCCGGAACATGCGGTACTGATCACAGGGAAGATAGGAAATCTATACACGTACAGTTCGACATGGCAACCTGCGCAGCGTTGACACCGTAGAGGATGACGGCGCCGGCGGCGAAGAACGGCCACAAGGGGCGCGCTAGGAGGTTATGTTAGTATTCGTACTTGAACGGCTCCGTCGGTCTGGCTCTCGTGCACCACACTCATCCCCCTTCAGCCACGATCGGAAGCAAGCAGGCAGTCGGGTACAAGGTAAGATGCCTCCAATGCTGCTGCGCCTGAAACGGCGAAGAATTGGCGTTGTGGCCGCGGCGGGGAGAGGATGAATGTCGAGCTGGGTCGGAGGACGTGTTGGATGGCAAAGAGGGGGGGGGGCAGAGCGTACCAATTGGCGTAGGGAATTTCTTGCCGAGAAGACCAGCCATTGTGTTTGTGGTTGTGGTGGTGGGTTTGAGGTTGTTCGGAGTATGTGGTGGTGGTGTTCGGTATCGTCGTCGCTTGAAGGTTCTGATGCGGATGCGATTGAGGTTCAAAGGCTTGGCACATCCCAAGCCGGCACGTGACCGGTGTCGCTGACTAAGAATTTATGGTTTAGTGGGGTGGACGTCGCGTGAAGTGTGGGGGTAAACACGCCGCTAGATTGAAGTGCGCGTGGGAGACGTCCATGGATGACAGCATTGTTGACGAACGCAGTAATCGGACCTGAGCGAGCGGTACCCCGATTTCAAGGAAAGAGAGTGGAGAATCACTATGTCCACCACAGCAGCCACGCTTGAAAGCTGTGTCGCATCGTTGCGGAGCAGCATGCAGCTCCTCGAGTCGAGCATCAATATCCTGGAAACGGGAGTCAGCGACCTGCCGCGCCTTAGCACTGTGTTGCAGACTACAAGGGTAAGCCCAATTCCATCCCTAAGACGTTCCTCGCAACCCGGCAAATGACGCTTTCTGACATCATCCAGCATTTCGAGCTCGTCTCCGAAGCCGACCTCCAGTCTGCCCAATCGAGTCTCACCGCCGAAATCGCACCCGAAGTCTCTTCTCTCCTCGCGCGCGTAAACACATACCTCGATGCCCTCGCGCGGCGCGAGAAGTCCCTCATCGCCAAGGCCGAGCTGCAGGAGGGTCGGTTGTCGCGGGCATCTATCGGTGCTAATCGCGCCAGTGGCTACGGCGGTAATGCTTCGGCAGGGAAGGGCGAGGCCCTGACGGGCTTGCAGACGGTCAAGGCACAACAGCTGAGGCAGAAGAAGGAGCGACTGAGTTATGCTGTTGGACGACTGGAACTGCAGGCGGGACAGAGGGAGAGGCAGTTGAGGAAGAGCATGGCTTTCCAAGGGGAGTAGATGAAACATGGGAACATGGGGTTCGGGAAAAGCGGGATACCCCTGATTTTACTTGTATGATTTGTAGTTCGTATCGACATTACGACGGCCATCGAAGACTTCACGACGAGCGGAAATGGGAAAGGGTCCTTGTTAGATGTTGCGCAGCTAGGATGCATTGCGAAACTAGCACGGTCCACCGTTATGCATCTCCAAATCTTACATCCAGACGATCTGACACTCGAAGCTATATTCAAACTCCCCACGGCCCTTCAATTCTCAATCCATTTTGACAACGAATTCGAGAAAACAATATCAGACACATTGCAGCACTCAAATCGCCTCAGCTTCGACCGACACTCCTGACTGATCCCTTCGCAACAGTCTCTGCTCAGGTGTCTGTTCCTCGGATCGTCGGGCAACGTCGGGCACTAGGATGGCTGTTAATTTGGCCACCTCACAGTGCTCTGTGTCCAGCTCAATGTCCAGCCATTCGCCCCCTGTCAGCCTGGCTCTTTGCCCTACGAATCGTCGGACCTTAGTATGATCCAGATGGCCTCAGGGCTGGGTAATCTTGGGCGGCTTCCGCCAGAGATACGGCAAATGATCTATCGACATGTCTGGGACTCATCGGAGCACAGGCGAGCAACATATCGCATGGTGGCGCAATTTTCTCCGCTGGAGGCTATCTATCTTTTCCTCCGAGACTTTTGGCAGTCCGGTCAGGCAATAACGGACATGGTGGACAATGCTCCAGGATGGAGGGAAACGAACAACCCTATGCAAGAGCATGCCAACATCACAAGACTAGCTATGACCTGTCGCCGAGCGTGTCAGGAGTGCCCTTCGTCTTTGCCCCATTGCTCGGTGTCCGGTTTCCCAGGGCAGCTCCTCGGACCGCATACTGGCGTTACCTAGCCAATCACCATGCTCGAAATATTCTACGACAAGCACCATCGTATATGCAGGCGCTTCTACAACGGATGCAGAACTGGATTGTGATCATTGTGGCATGCAATCTGCCCGAGCCTTACTTGGACAAGTTTGATCAGATACCTTAGGACAACTTCTGGCCTCGCATACAAAACCCATGCAACGTCCGCTTTAAGGTTCCAGACCAATCGCCAATTCCAAGGTCGGCACCTTAGAACACATACATGACACTGTGACAAATTCTACAGGATCGAGGTTGTATATTTGGACAGACGATGATTAGTCTGACTGACGGAACGAAAGACGCCTGGGATCTGCGAGCCAGCCATGCGAAGAATTCGACCTACCATGATCGAACGGCTGTTCCCCATCGACTGCCATATGGATTTCTATAGGATATGAAAGCACGTGAAAGACCATAGATCAGGGAGCTATGAGCTTCAGTCTGGATGCCAACCTTTGGTATCGGCATTTACAACGGGGACAATTTGGCTGCTGCTGAATACATGGGCACAGTCAGGGGCAAGCGGTAATGCTAAGATCAGCCAAATGATGATTCCTCTCGTACTTGTTGCAGTACTACATGCGAAGAAAATGCACCATCAATGCCGTAGACTACCTTCTGACGCTAGATACTGGAAATAGCAATCATTACAACCCATCCCACAGATCTCAACAGACGCACATGCTTGGCCGCCGCTGTGCCTCCTTCGCTTATGCCACGATAAAAAGACGTGGCTAGCTCGACCGAGTGCTATCAGACCAGACATGTCAAAGAGGGACCGTGACGACACTCTGTCCTCGTCGTTTGCGATGAACTCAGTCGGCCGGTCGTGATTACAAGCGCCAGTATTGAATGTTCCTCGAATGCTGCTACACGGACAATGGATGGCAGGCGATATTGGCGGCAATAAAAGCTCAGAGGATGCGAAATCGTCCCAATGTAAGGTTTGAGGATGCATGGTCAAGAGTCTACCGGCCCTATCATAATCCTTCCGTGCGGACCAAGTGAGCAAACTCTCGTGGGTGCAAAGACCTTTAGCTGGTAATGCTTACTCACTTGACTTGGAAAGATAGTGCTTTAATAGCACACCTCTGCTGCAGCGTGGAAACAGAAGTCGCGCAACGGTGTCAATCATTGTTTGGGAGGAAACAGACCATAGGTAGGGTCAACAAGCAATCTCCTCCGCAGGCCTTCTGTGCTATGGATATCAATGTCATTTCTGTCCTCGTTGTCCTCATCGTCAGGGACATGGTCCTCGGGATGCCTATTGTTGTGATATCTCAGCTCCTCCAGATCTGCAAATAATCAGCATCCAGTACTGCGCCAGTCAAGTGACCGGCGGCGCTTACCTCGCAGTTCATTGACAAACAACCGAAGCCCCCCATCTGCATTCATCGGGCGCACTTCTATCTTGCAGGGACATAAGAGGAAATGCCACCAGAGCCCAGGGCGAGTGTTCATGTGGAAGACCGGGTTTGATGTTCGCTCAAAGGACCTGGCTGCGAAGTTCTCAAAGCTGATGGAGCATTCGGTGAGATTCTTTCCCAACTGAAGCCTTTTCATGAGATTTTGCAGGAGAACACTATACTCGAAGAGCCAGGACAAATCTATATTGATATGGATCCGAGTCACACTAGCTAGATTCGCGGGCAGGAAGGAGGCAGGGTTGTCCGGATCGGCGTCCCACAGCTTCGAGTAAGGATGTTGTGGATACCGTCCCCAATTAGGCGACCACATGGGGTTGCGATCCGTGCGGATTTCGACCGAGTGTTCAGGTAGCCTTGGGAAGCTCAAAATCGTTGACGGTGCTGACAGGAAGGTAGAAGTGCATTCTTGATAAGCTTGTCGACAGGTCCTGGCCAAATTTGTGATGTCAGGTGTAGCATCTTCTGCGTCTTTGACCTTCGCCCATTCGTTGACGAACTCGTACACCGTACATCTTTCTGAATGAAAAGTTCCCACATATGCATACACCATCAAGCGAATCTCGACTGGAAGGCGTCCTAAGTATCCCATATCTGCTTCACACCGTGCACCATCCCTCGATGAGGTCGTTTGTTGCTGGAATTCCTCCATAACAGGAACGTGCAGTTCTTGAATCCTGCCAAAGAGAGAGACCAGGATTATTGCAGACTTGTGCCGGATTTTCTGAACATTGGAATGAGAAGCCGTGTATCTTATATCTACAGTCAGGTTGAATCGGGACGGATTCTAGTAAGCGCTGGCGAAAAGGCGGTGGCGCAGTGGCCACGCTGGTCTTTGCCTTGAACCATTCTCTCTGCTTCCAATCCGACTGTCAATCCGCTACTTGATAGATCGCGCTCTATCTATCTCCCGGGGTCAAGCCGTGGACGCAGGTTGA
Organism: Myriangium duriaei CBS 260.36; assembly: GCA_010093895.1. NCBI lineage: Eukaryota > Fungi > Ascomycota > Dothideomycetes > Myriangiales > Myriangiaceae > Myriangium > Myriangium duriaei. The sequence continues at coordinate 350,636 of ML996089.1, forward strand.
GAGCTGACAATTTGTATCGCAAGCTTTTGGTTTATGCAAAGGGTCATGTGATCCGCGAAGCTATGATTGACCACACCTGGGTCCACCTCTTCGAGCAGCAATGCCCGTCTTCCTGTTTGGAGTCTCGACTATTTGACAGCCCTTCGCAATATTGTCGATCATGTACATCTATTGATTTCCCTTCCGTCTGATCTCACTTTGACTTGCTGACGATCCGAGGACGACCATCTTCTTGGTACAGGTTATCATCTCCTACTAAACTAGCCATGGACACTTCTATAACGAAGACCAATGTTGCGGGAGAAACTCGACAAAGGTCTACCATGGATACAGCTTCCCCATCGATTTCCATGATCAATCCGCCACTCTCCGACATGGGCTACCTCTCCCTTCTCCCGCCAGAGCTCCGACAAATGATCTACGAGCACCTCCGTGACGGGGACTACCGTCGAGCCCTCTACGCCCTAGACATGCCCGAGATCCAATGGACCAAATTCAGCGATGTCGAATTCGAACAAGGCCCCCTTAAATGCCTCTCCATGACATGTCATCAAACCCACCACGAATGCCAACCTTGGATCAAACAGCTCTTACCGCCCAGTGTAGTGTTCTTCATGAACAACCTATGGGGCATGACCAACGAATGGCCGGCACCACCGCACGCCCCGTTACCGCCACTACCCATGGCGAAATCCATCATATTCCTTGAGGTCTACATCGAACCTGCCATGGACGTCTCGTACGGTGCCATAATCTGGGATCTCATGGCTCAGCTGGACGACGCCGAGCGGCTACTCGAGTGCGTCATACGCTTCGTCGACGATCCCGAGGACGAGCCACCATCTAGCCCAGACATCGAGGGCTGGGAGCCAAACCCAGCCGTAAGCTTGCGTATCAGCAAATGTGTCGCCAAGCTACGCCGGCAGTTTGATGCGCTGATCGAGTGGTGGCCCGAACTTGACATGGCTTGTGATATCGAGCTCGAGTCTGAGACGTCCGATGTCGTACTCAATTTCTTTCTTGAAAAACTTCGAGGTAAGCCCACATCTCCCTGTGCAAGATGCTATACATTGCGTTATAGGCTGATGGTATGATAGCGACCGAGCTGGAACGACGTCAGATGAGGGAGGAAATGTTCGACGAGCTAGACGTTCTTAGGAATGCCGACGAAGCCAGTGCAGATGCCGCCGCTTGAGGATGTCCTGCTTGGGATTCAAGCGCCAGATACAATCGTAGAGCACTCGATAGGCGACGGAGCAATTCTAGATGCGGCATCATATATGCAGGTCTATGCCGTCGGCGTTGGATTGTGAGTGTATGAAATGACCATGTTTCTACCATAAAGTGGATTCGATTCGTGATCGAAGACTTCATTCCCCATCTACCCAGTGTCACCCAATGACTCACGCCGCAAGGTCTTTTTCAAAGACAATAAACAGTGAAAGAACTTTGCATTCGCTTTGTCCAACCAGCCGGCCTATGCTACGCCACCCACAACCAGAGCCGCCAGCCCATCATCCTCGCTGCGAGCCTGGATCTTCACCGTAACTCCCGACTTCGCGCTATACGCCATCCTGATCTGTGCCGCCACCTTCCCGCCCTGCACCGTCTTCCCGTAAAGCTTCAGCGTGTGCGTTGAATTGCTGAGCGCGACTTCTGTGCCTTCCAAAGGCTGCATGCCAAGGCTCTTCGCAAGAGCGTCGACAGCATCCGAGATGCTCTTTGCATTGGACAGAGCCAGAGTCTCCTCCGCTTCGTGGTCCTCGTCTGACTGAAGGGAGCTCCAGATGCCGTCAAAGCTGCCTGCGAATGCCGGCAGCACGTAGTCTGATCCCGTGAGCTCGAGGTCCTCCACTTCGTACTCGTCGTCGTAGCCACTCTCTTCCGGCTCGCCGGTTGAGGGGTCGATCTCCTTCAATGTGAATTTGAGGCTGTTGCTGAAGCTAGACGCAACGAAGCCTTCTGGCCGGCGGAAAGCAATGTAGACTGTGCCTGGCTCGTCTGTCTTGAGTAGTGGTGCAGGGATAGTAAACTCTTCCTCGAGGAGCGATGAATCGTCCTCTTCGGTTGCTGTAGGTGTGCAAATGACCGATACGTCTGAAAGGACGGTGTCGGGCAATGTGTTCTTGATGTCGTACTGAATGACCAAGTGCTCTTTGAATAAATGCTTGATCGCGGAGACGACGTACTCGGTCTCGCTCTCGGTCAACTCCACCACCGGACTGCTGCGCAGGACACCACCAAATGCGGCAATCTCGGGGATGGCCTGCAGCTGTTGAGCATATTTCTGGGCAGCAGCCAGGGCCGTAGCCGCCGAATCCGCTCCACCGGCGCGTTGCGTTGGCTTTGGACCCGCCGAAGGGGCCTTGATGGTCGGCGTTGCTGACGTGAGCTTCTTTGTGCGATCCTCGGCAAGAGCCTGTTCTTTCGTGACAACGGGCACCGCAGTTAGGTCGAACGGCTTCTCAAAGGCTGAAGCAGCATCGGCTGTGACGTACATCACAAGCTGGTGCTCGAGTACTGGTAATGAGAACATCGAGTCTGCAAGACGTTAGCAAAGGGCCAGGATACCACACTTGAGAAAAGCATGCTGACCATTCTTGATGAATTTGTTAGCCATCTCATCGTCCTCTCTCATCAATCGTAAATTCAGGGCAGCACGATCGCGCACTTCATCATCGGTGTCATCAAGGCATCTCGTGAGAAGTACAGTGACGCTGCGCTTGACTTCGGGGTCTTTCTGGCCGACACCGAACTTGGCAAGGGCGGTGACAGCTGCAGCTCTGACGATAGCGTTCTCGAGGACAACGCGATTGTAGATGTAGCGGATGTACTTGGTGGGCTGCACGGTTTTCGGTCCTTCGCTTCCGAGGAGATGCAGAATGCGAACAGCAAGCTTTGTGAATTCGCAGTCCTCAATAAATTCGCAGAGGTGAGCCAATGCTGTATCATGTCAATATGTTTAACTTCTCACGAATTTGACCGCCCACTTACCTTCTTCGCGGCTATCTGGCACAAACTTGATCAGGTCGAAAATGCTCTCCACCACACTGCGCTTGAACTCGTAGCCACCCTCGTCTCTCAGGATGCCGCTCAAGAACGAAAGCATGCCAGCTTGCTTGCTAGGGAATTTGAGGCAAAGAGTCCGGATGGCTTCGACGATGGTGACCTTGAATTCATCCGTGATCTCGGCCATGAATCCAGATATTTGCTTCATGAGTCTGTCGACACTCGACTCGTTTCCGGTCTTGAGGAGAGTTGTGATGGCAAAGGTGGCGATGGATCGGTTGCTGTTGGAGATGAGAGACTCAATATCGGGATTGCATTGTCGGACGGCGTCAGGCTTGAAGGAAGCAAAGCTGTGCAGGATCCTGATGGCGGCGAACTTGGTGACGGCGCGAGGCGAGGTAAGGAAAAGCTGCAGGACGTGGACGGCTTGATTGACCTCGGCATCTGATACATCCGGGAGGTCACAGATCGCCTTCGCAGCTTCGATGTTGACCATCTCGTTCTTGTCCCTCAACCACCCATCGAGTAGTTGTACCATTGGCTTCCTCAACCCCGGGTCCTCCTCTGCCAACTTCGCGGCCAATCTGACAAGCATGATACGTCCGGCATGGCTCTTCACAGCACCTGCAGCGCCGAACTGTTGCACCATCTTGACAAGTGCCATCCTGTCATGCGACCGCATCTGATATAGCAGACCAATGGCGTGATACTGTGTCATGAAGTTCGTGTTCGATGCAGCAAGGGTCTGTCCACTAGAGCCTCCAAAGCCGAGTGAGAAGCCACCTGAAGATTTCGTTGATGATGCTGCCTCTTGAGTCTCGCTCTGCCAGCGGCGGACGATATCTCGGGCGATAGGGAGAAGATGATATGCAGAGACAAGGGCAGCCGAGGATACCGATGGCGTCTTGTCAACAATGGCGGTCTTGATATTACGTTCGATGGCTTGGACAGTGCTAGCCTAAACACACGGTTAGCAAGCTGTCAGTGCTGATTCGCTTGCGCTGACGTACGTCAATGATCCTGCAAAGGGCGCGAATGGCGTTGGCGCGGTAGACAACATCACTTCCAATGGCAGTGTCCTTCATGATACTGCTGGTAACCATGATGACATCTTCAGCCTCCTTCGCTAACTCCTTGATGACGAGGTAAACCATCTGGCGCAGCGCCGCATCTTTATTTTGGAACAGCTTTGAGATACCAAAGAAAAGGGTCGTAGCTTCGTTTGTAGGGAATTTCTCGCCAGTGAAGAGCAGAAGAGCGATTTTGGTCAGTAGAATGCGGCATCGTCTTGGGGAAATGGGCGATGTGTTGAAGACGCGCGCTGCGAGTAATTGTTAGCATGCATCTCGGGGACTCGAGGGGAGCTGTCCTACCTTCCTGGAAGACGGAAGTGCGGTCGACCTTGACAAGGCCACCGTCATCTTCGTCTTTCTTGTTGAAGCTCATTGTGTCCACGCCGCACGATGTTGAGCTTGGGAAAGCGGGCAATGGCACGAGAATGCGGATATCACCATACGAACACCTGGAAGCTTCAGGCTGCGGTCTATTGAGGATAGGGAGTCGGCTAAACTCCGGGCAATCAAACCCTAACCCTGATCATTGTGGGGCAGGGTCGAGGGAAATGCGGCGACTTTGGAGGCAGCAGCGAGCGATCACATTTCCTTCGCAGCATTGCCCTTACCAATTTCACCATGAATATCCCGGACATGCCCGTGGAGGTCCCTGTGGATCATCCGAACGAAGACACAGAATGGTGTGTCCCTAGAAACCTGTTGCTGAATCTCGCTGACTTTATATCAGGAATGATATTCTGCGGAAGCACGGAGTAATCCCAGAGAAGCCGCCAGACAGGTCCAAGGAACTTGAGGAAGCGCTTGTACAAGCGCAGCAAATCATTCACGACAATCGATTGGAAGGCAAGGACCTCGACGAGTTGGATGAGCTAGAAGACGAAGAGGATGCCGACTTCTTGGACAGCTACAGGCAGAAGCGAATGGACGAGCTGGCAGCGTTGCGGACATCTTCGGTGTACAATCAGGTATACCCGGTTCAGAAGCCAGAGTATGCAAAGGAAGTCACGGAAGAGTCGAGCAAAGCTTATGTGTTTGTGCTTCTGACCTCGTCTGCTGGGGCCAACACGGAATCGAAGCTGATGGTGGAGATCTGGCGGGAGCTAGCGACGCGGTTTGGTGACATCAAGTTCTGCCAAATGCAGGCCAATCTCTGCATCGAGGGTTATCCGGACAGGAACACACCAACAATCTTGGTGTACAAGGACGGCGATATCAAAAGGCAGATTGTAACACTTCGGGAGCTTCGTGGGGACAAAACGACCTTCCGGGATATGGAGAAATTGCTGGTGGGCGTCGGTGCTGTCAAAGTCCTTGACACGAGGTTGACAAAGGATGTCGATGAAGAGCCAAGGAAGACGAATGGGATCAGGGACTCGAGCCGTAAGGTTGGGGATGACAGCGACAGTGACTGGGATTGAGTACTCCACTGGACTTGGGGAATGGTTCATCCATCATTATTTGCACGACTCATGAATGGCGATGTCCGATTTGGGAGAGGGTTGGGACCCAGCAGCCTCTGCTCGACTTGCCTTTTGCTACCTCGCATCGAAACGAAGCGGCGACCCTCGAGACGGAGGTAACGCACCGGAGTAGGGGCGGCACGGCGAGGCCGAGAAAAGCATACCAAGATGAATTGCCGCAGCTTGCAGTAGGGCAGCAGCATTCCCCAATGTAGACTGTAGCGTGGCACTCTGCTCTAGTGCATGACGGCAGCACAAGTCGGTAGACCAAGTGGTCCGCGAGAAATCAACGAGTCTCGTGCGCGCATGTGACTGAGACAGAAGTGACATCTCATTTTGTTATGTGAAGTCCGACCGCCACGATTTAGGAGAGGCAACGACAGTCACTGGTCAAACAATGTTGGCTATCAAGATTAAAATAAAAGGAGGATGACGTCTTGGCAAATATTGGTGCATACTGTGCATATGACAACGTTGCCAGGGGGGTGACATCAAGCAAGGTAGGTCCTGGCATTGGCGTCACTGGAATGGATGGGTTCCAGCCACTTTCGTCGCGATACCGTTGGTTAAGTCAGAGAAGCGAGGCCTTGTTGAGAGGTGGATGTTGGTGACGAAGAAGGCTGTTCTCATAGAGTGCCCGTGAGCTACCAGTACCAAGGCATGTCCATGCAGAAACCGTGCCAAACTCCGCTCGTGCGTAGGGTTGGTGTTTCATTGGCCACTCATGGTGCTAGCAGCTCACGCGGGTAGGGTTTCCTGATTGACAAGGGGGGACAGGTGGAGCGAGGCTGGCTTATGTCACCGACATCATACAAATTTGCGTGCGATTACTTTGCAGCTTGCTGACCCACGCTACTGCAGGGCGTCCGTTAGCGTGGTTAGATAATAAGCTCATGCGGTGCCACGCCGGGCCAAACGCTGGCAGAGCTCGCTGGCGCCTGGGTGTGTGTGAGGGTGTGCGCGCACCGATACGCTTCGCTTGCCCTTCTCGAGCCGATGGCAGTCACGCTGTCCTCAACCCTCCAATTACGAGCCTTTACCGGAGATTGTGCAATTTTTGCAGCAATTGTCAACGTTACATTTTGGCTCCCGTGGTGGGGGCGTATACCTGATATGGACTATATGATTGAATTTTGGCTCTTTTTACCGTTTGCCTATCTCGAGGGCCGAGGCAAGCCGCCTAGAGACGTAGACCAGGTAGGGCCTGGACTTCCGCCCGCCAACTATGCATCACGGCCAAAACTGAATGTATAATTCCGCTCTAGTTCAAGCGCCACATCATCATCATCGAACCATGCCCACAATGCTGCGGTGGCTTGTTCTGTAGTCTGCGCCGCCCCATCGGCTTCGCGGACTCAGACAAAATCTTGACATTTCAGGCTGTCGAGTGGTGAGCTAGCAAGTGTCCGTCTGGTTCGAGAGCCGATCGAACTGAGGCGTGCGTTGATGGGAACGAGCCATCTCAGCGATGTACGAGCTCCGGCTTCGTTGCTTGCCTCCTACCAGTAAACATGATATGAGCTGTGTGGTTCTTGCGAAGCCGATTCAATTTAGTTGTGTCCGCGGGATAATAAAAGTCATGTCAATTCCGTGTCAGCATCATTTGCGACCTCTTCGATGACACGACGAACGTCGGATTCGTCAAACACTGGACCAATTGAGTCTTCGCACCGTGCCAGCTTCTTCAGCATTTCACAAACTTGTCCTATATCGACGACGCCTTTGAGAAACAATGGATGCCGCTGTAAAAGATCCCAAGTAGCCACGGGGTCGAGAAACTTTGTCCATGGTGAGCTGGGCGGACTTGACGTATTGCTTGAGGTGCTCGAGACTGGGGTCGGTTGCATCTTATCTTGGAAGGAGTCTTTGCGGGAAAACATGAGCGGGGCGACAGATTCATCAGAAGGATTCCGGAATGTGGCTGGACGAGAAAAGGAGTTGTTCCTCGAACGCCGGGCAGATCTGGCCTTGAGGACCTTGTTCTCCGATTGTGCCTTCTTCAATAGGTCGATCAATCGTTCGTTGTCGCTCTGTAAAGACGTGGCTTTCTCATTCAGCATCGAGAGTTGTGATTCAAGGTCGCGGACATGGCGTTCCTTACGTTCTCGGAAGGCTCGTTGCCTGATTAAAAGTCAGAGCGAGGACACAGTCAACATGTCATACTATCATACGCAGCACGATTCTGAGCCTTCCTCCTGCTTTGTGCCACGGTAATGCTGCTGTCGGTGTTCCTCCGAGCAGGACCAGATTTGTTCTCACGGCCGTCCACCTCGACTGCGCTATCCATGTTAACATTGTGCTCGGGGTCAGAGGTAGCAGCGGTGTCGACCACGAAGTCCCGAAATGTCTGTGGCGGCGATTTGACCGGTAATATACCTTGCTGCAGCAGATCGAAGTTGGCCGAGTATGTGGAAAGGTCAAAACTTTCAGTGTAAAAAAGACCGTTGGCAAAAGTGTTGTTCTGCATTTCAATCGTCAAACCACTTTGTAATATTTTGCGGTCTGCTGATTTTGCACTGACTGCCCCTTCATCCGGCTTGGCCTCATGTTCGGGGAATTCCTGGGGGTTCGCAAATGTGGCGGTGGCGGGCAGCAAATCGGGATCCTGGCCAAAGGCATCGAAGCCAAGGTCGAAATCCACATTCATGTTGACAGGTGCTATATCCGCAAGAAACCCTTGTGGATTTGAGGTGTTTAGAGTCGCATGAATTTGGTTTTCTCTGTAGTGCCAGACTCTCGCCGCCCGAGGTTCATCAAGGTCAGAAAGTTAGGAGAGGATACGCAACGCAGATATAGACGGATCTAGCGGCTGCGGTGGGGTAGGGTTGGTGGGCGGCATGGGCGATCCACACGGATAGTGAGCAGGATTCATAGCTGAGAAACGAGGGCTACATCAGGAGCGACGCTTTCAGGCGTGCCGTGCTGCTGGGGTATTCCGAGGATGGACTGTACGAGCACTTGGGGGGGGCGCCCCTGCTGAGACCATGGGTTGGCTCTCACGCCAGACATGTGGAAGGTACCGCAGCGAACGGACCAGTAGTATTGCTCGAGAGGCCATGCAGCGCGGGCAGGTTGACGCGCGGAATTCGGGAGCGCTAGCAGAGAAGCCACCGAGGCAGAGAACCAGAGATGCCCGGAGTGAATGGACAGCCGCTCCGGATAAGCAGCTGTGTCGACTACAATCTAACCTCGGGTCCAGTGGCGGCGCCACAGGCAGGAGGGGGAGCTTAAGCCTCGAAACAAGCCTCCATCCAGTTCATCTCCAGCTCGCCAGCCGGTGGGAGAGGGGCTGACCCGGAGTGCAGGGGGAGAGTGGTTGACATGCACGGCCTGCATGAACAGCAAAGATTGGCGTCCAGTGAGAAGCGGGCCGAGTTGTAATGCAGTCGAGGAGCGCCGATCGGTGAAGGATGGATTAGATGGAGTGGGAAAGAGCCCCACTTTTTGCTGCAACAATTTTTGGTTTTGGCCCCCCGCGCCGCTAAGCGATTAGGCAAACTCCTTGGAGCGGCAGACAATAGCCGGTCCCGATAAAATGCCCATGTATGCCCACAGCCCTCTGGCCTCGTTCAGTCTAGCGACCGGAAATGGCGCGAAAGCACTGCACGAGAATAAGAGCGCGACGATTCGCCGATTGAGACCAAGTCTAGACAAGAGATACTCCCAAAACGCTCGTTCAACAACCGGATACTGGCGCCCATCGAGGCCCAGAGCGGACCCAACGACTGAGCATCAGAACTCGAGGTCCGATCCCCAAGGACCCGTAATATTGTACCGAGATCGCAGCACAAATTGACCATCAACCAGAAATGACCTCGATCAATTCCCACCTGCCAAAGTTTCCAGGTCGTTGCATTGCATAAAACCCCGCTCGCGCTTATCAGATGTACCGTACAGTGTTCTCATGTACCTACGGCCGAAAGCATGACAACCTCCAGTCCCCGGCTCCGTTCCCCATCCCCCTTTCGCGGTTCCCACGATCCTCTCGTCATGCCTGTCACTGCGGCGCCTGACCCTCCGAGTTGCAGACATCCCCGGACATCCCCCATTCGGTCTCATCACGGCCCCATTCGTCAAGGAGCGCTAAATGATGAAAGGATGCGCAATGGCAGCGCACTACGCATGAGAGACGACAAATAACTCCATTCCCACGCTTGACAAGCCGGTTGTATAGAAAGAGAAAGGGTCGGGTTGTTGGTTCACGTTACAGCCTTCGCCATCTTCGGGGTCTTTGTTCGGAATAGTCGGGTAGGGACAACACAAATTGAGGCGGAAATGATGAAGAAGCATTCATACTTGCAAGTTGGAATGATTGTGCTCAGGGAAGGAAGCTCATGGGTCATCATGTTCTCGCCCTCGCCCCCATCCACTCGGACCGTAAGTTCATCCCCAAGGTAGGTATAAAGATCTCCGAAGAAGATTCTGGGAAGGCCGACGACCTCGAAGACTTACCTCAGCCGACACGCGAGTGAGAGTCAGCAGTACCAGTCACTGAGCTATGAATCAAGTGCGAGGATAGCAGCGCATACCAGCTCGCCAATTGAAAGCGCTCTCAGGACGACTATTTCTGCCATCACATCCTTCCTCCTCAGTGATTAAGATTTCGTCAACGCAGCCTCGTCTGAAAGAACTAGAAGCGGAAGCGCAAATAGTCGCACTTTCTTTCGTCTTTTACTTACGCTCAAAGATTCCACGAGCACTGGATTCTTCATCGGCCTACCGGGCTTGATTGACTGCATACCAAACAGCAGCCGTCACTGTTACCAGTAAGAATTCCAAATCTCCAAAATTTGTGGCCATCTCAACAGGCATCGCGACAGCGTATCCCGATCTTCCTACATTGTTTCTCAATTTATTCCATTTGTCTTACTTCTTCATTGCTTACGTTACGCACGAAAAATCCTTCTCAAGTCGCGCTCTCGATCTTCACTGTATTCGTCAGTCTCGGAAGCTACTTTCAGCGCTGGCATTGGTATCTTATTCCTCGTCGCTCCACGAGAAACGTCTCCTTCTATCAGACGGCGCTCCAGACCTCCCTCGACCGCTGCGTCAATCGTCTCGGACCGTACGACCTGTGTGCTCGCAGAGTTCTTCGCCGCCCTTCCACTTAGGTCCGCTCGACTAGCTACGATCCAGGAGCCATGGACTTCACATCGATCAAAACCATCTACAACCAGCCACCTGCGCCAAAATTTGTCGATCTCACCATCTCGAAGCCCGACAAGTACACGGAGCGATGCTACTTGTTGGAATTGCCCATGGAGGTTCGCCTGATGATCTGCGATCTTCTTGATGACAATTCTAGGTCTGCCATTCAGATGAAATTTCGGGGAAATCGCGGTTGGGACTTGAAGAAACGTGCTCGGCCCAACCAAAGTCGAGCAAACATTGTCGACTTCGCTCTGACTTGCACAAAGATATTTCGAGAGTGCCTATCTCTAAGGAGATTTAGACCTCCTGTCCACCTCGACGCTCTAGCGACCATGTTGTATCGATATTCCGGTCCGAAGCCGATGAGGCTGCCACTGGGAGCAGCATCATGGTTGACAAGTATCCACATCGATCTCCAAATGGCGCCGAAGATCGGAACGTTCTTTGAAGGCTTTTCGAGGTCATTGCAGCACGGAATTCGTTTGGCCAAGTTCTCAGTCAAGATTTACGGTCGGACGCCCAGAGTCACTGCCAGTGATGATGAAATCGGCCACGAACAGGCTTTTGTCGAGAATGTGTGGCACCGCATCGCATGCCTCTGTCGTGTTCGGGTCAGTATGATCGCGCCTTTTGACAAGAATGTGTCAGAATGGGAGAAGGACCTTAAGAGTAAGTTCCAGCTTCTGTACGGGCACGCGGGTCGAGGCTAATGATTCTAGAAATTGAGAACATTCGATTTCGCAGGCTTCGAGCCGCGCGCATGGAGACAGCTCGCCGTACCGCGAAGAAGTAGCGCAAGAAAGAGTGAGCGCTTGGAGGTGAAGTCAAGGGTGTGAAAGGAAAGCGTGGTTAGCCGAAAGGATAGTAATGCTGATGCATACCATTTGATGTTGCAATGGACTTAGTGGGATTGCCGCATTTTCGAGGGTTATCGAGCAAAGGTATCGGGCGAATCGCTGAGTAGCAATCAGCAGGGCTTCCAGCTTAGCAGTGCTGATGAAATGACGAAGCACTCATTTCGTACTATTGGGGTACCACAAGTAAATCTTGATGCTACAGATTTGGAACCATGCTGACGGGTGCTGACGGGCGATGGTAATTTGTTGATAGCGCCCAGCGGACGACAAGGCATTGGGCTGGGTTCCGAGATGGGCATTTAGCTGTGCCTTCAATGGCACAGTGCCAGTGACAAAAAGGGGAACAGCAAAGCGTACTTCCCGATCAGGTTCGTGCATCACATCCTTCACAGCTTCACATCAAGGGACGACTACACTTTCACACTTCACGAAGCCTGCGAAGGGGAAGATACAGTCATGCCGCTTCTCTTGGACTTGATCTTGCCATTTATCCATAACAAGCTTTCCGCCTGCATCTTGGCTGTCAAAATCATACTCCACGCGCCTCGAAAGTCTATTTCTATTGTTAAAGACTCTCGAGGATTATCATTCCTTGAAGCCCAACATGTCGACTTATGTCGCCTCTGATCAAAGCTGCACGGACCCCAGCCATCCCTATCTTTGTGAGCACTGGGAGCAGCATATTGCGCCTCAAGCCGCATCTTTACAGTCAGACGTCCTTCCTGGTGGAGATCAAAGCAATGGCACAAGGTCACATCCTCTTCTGGAGCCACAGACAACAGTGCCTCAGGCCTCTCCGACCCAGCATGCGCATACCTCGACGACCCCATCTGATCCCACGAAGGACCTGTTCTGCAGCATGCCAACCGAGCTGCGCATCAAGGTGTACAACCACCTCCGCATCATCCCCGCCGACCCCAACAACGACACCACCATGATCGTCGAATACCGCTGGCACCCCGGCCACGGCTGGAAAATCCACCCGAGCCGCGACGTCCAACTCGACCTCTTCCGCCTGGGCCTCACCTGCCCGACCCTCCGCACCGAAACCCTGACCATAATGCCGACCTACCGCCTCGTCATCTCCGACCCAACAGCCTACTCCCTCGCCCCTGCCTCCAAAGTCACTTTCCACACCGCATCCCGCTACCCCGTCACCCGCCTAACAGTCAGCATCTCCGCCGAAGGCGCCCTCAACAATGCCGTCGGCCGCCTCCTGTCCAGCCTAGCCATGGGCGCGCAGCTAGCGTACTTCCGGCTAAACATCGACGTCCCGAAAACCAGCGGGATTATCCTCCACCCGGCAAGTCTCCTGCCAAATCTGCATTTGATGACGATCAACTGGCACTTGGTCCGATCGCGCGCGGGCGTGGCGCTGCATTGCAGGAAGTATCCCGCCATCACGACGGAGTGGGAGAGGTTCAAGCATGCGGAAGAAGATCGGAGGAAGGATCTCCGGCGGAGGACGACGAGCGCGGGGAAGAGGGCGTTGTGGGCGGCGGAGAGGGCGAGGTTGCAGAAATTGAGGGAGAGAGAGTCGGTCGTGCCTGATGTGCGAGCGGCTGTCTTTGCGCTGAGAGAGCTCAGTGGGGATCCGGACGCGGGGGCGGAGTTGTTGGTGGATGTCACGGAGAGGAGGAAGGTCGTAGGGGAGGGAGGGTGGTTGTTGCTTTAGGTCCGTAAGGATGTGTGACAGCCGGGTTAGGGCGGTGTGCGTATTCATCTGCTGGATGAGAGGTGTAGCGATGAGCATGAGGGATTGGGGGACAGTGTGCATGTCTGCTCGCGGGAATTCTCGGCCAACAAAACGAGGAAGTGATAGGCGAGCTGATTGGTGACAACGGTCGTGGTATGGGCCAGCGGAGAGGCCGAGACGCGGTCTGCCGTTTACAAAGACTGGGGGATTAGGATATGACGATCTGTCCTTTGTCCTTGAGCTTAGACTGGTCTTTGACGAACGTTTGCTGTCGATCCACTGTTGCTCTTGTGTCCATGTTCGCTCGGCAGTGTGATGAAATGTCTAGCGGTCTCGATGTGCTGATCGAGATTCTTTGTGGTTGGCCACATGACACGTAGTATTTGTGCCCGATGGTAAGGCGGTGCTTTGGCGGGCGATGAATCGTCGAGCTGGGGGGTGATGGAAACAGTAGGAAATAGCTCAAGAGAAGAGAAAGAAGAGAAGAGCAAGGCTTGGATAAACTGCATGCAAACGAGTTGTCATTCATCATTATGCGCAAGGATTTGATCTAACCTGTACCAATTAGCCTCCAATGCAAGACAACACCCTTTTAAATCCACAATCCTCCGTTGGCGACAGAGTGGTGAGCACAGTGTCGCAGGCGGACCATCAGGTCAGAGGTTAAAGTCGAAGTCGAAGTCGATTTTTCACTTGGTCGGATCAATGCCAAGGTGCTCCACTCGCTTCTCCTCTGCCTGCTTGAGAGGGTAGACCCATTCTGCTCGTCCCGCAGACCCTAGCCACTTTCTCACATCAATCTTGCGCGGGTATTGCAGCAGGCCCCACCACTCCGCCAGGCCCTTTGTCCATTTCTCATGATCTGGCACATGCTTGTCTCTTGGGCCGAAATAGAGGTGTATCATCATGTACGGTATCTCTCGACCATAGTCGATGCCAGTGACAAAGTGCCACCACCTGTCGCGCCAGTTCTCGTCGACCCGGAAGGCGAACGTCACCTGTCGAAAGCCGAGGATTGGGTATTTGGTCAGGAGATCGCGGAAGTGGTCCGGCCCAGCGGGTTTCTTCTCGTTGATAAGTACCGTGCACATAACTCTTCGAGTAATCGGCGTGTGCATCTTGTTCTTGTCTTTGCAGTGCACGAAGACGTGGAACGCAGCGGGATGACCACGAAACGTGCTGTCAAAGCTGGGCACCCACTCGCCGGATTCGTACTCGAAGGTCACCCAGGCTTGGGCGTCTGTACCTAGCTTGACGGTGTCGTTGACAATCAGTTTGTTGAGCAGCTTCGTGTACTTTGCTTCGAAATATTGCGAGGATGAATCCGGGGCCCCTTCTCCGTCCGAGATCGAAGGTGTCGCCGGGGGCGTGGGCACGAAAGATGATGATGGGGCATTGATCAAGTCGGCTGAGGGCATAAGAGGCAACACTGGAGCAACAGGATCGTAGGTTTCGGGGGATTTCATCTGACGACATGCTGGGTCAATGGCATCGGCGGTTTCGCAGGAGGTCATCTGGAGCAATGCTGGTTTGACAGCATTGGTAGTTTCAGGAGACAGCATATGGACTAATACTGAGTTGAAGTCATCGGTAAAATCGGGTGGCGCCATCTGAAGTAGTGCCGGGTCGATGGTGTCGCTGATTTCGGGAGAAGGCATCTGGGGCGATTCCAGGTCCATAGGATCGATAAAGTCGGGCGAAGCCATTTCCAGCAATGCTGGATCGATAGTCCCTGATATCGGAACGTGCGACCAGGTGAAAACAGGGAAACGAGAGTCGTTGAATGACATGATTGTTTGCTGAGAGATGAATTGTGGGTTGAGCTGCAAGTATCTGGAGAAAAGTGAGCAGTCGTGAAGAATCTAAAGCTCTTGGCTCAAGATGAACGTCTGGAAAAGGTGGTAAGAGTGTAAGTATCGTACTGGAGTGTCGAATTCAGTCAATGATGCTCCCGAGGGCTATCTCACTCTTATAGATGTCTGATCGGCGACATTTCACATAGCCTCCATAGAACACTGTACAGCTGTAACCACACCTGTACGGCATTTTGTCAGCCAGGTGCATTAGCTTTGGTAAAGCAGAACAAATCACCATTGTGAATACCTGGCCCGGCAAGATGACTTGCCCAGGCGCTGTCATTCCCCCTCGTCTGTGTCGCCTGAGTTTTTGTGGAGAAAACGATTTCTCGAGCAGTGTACGCATGACAACACGACAGCGCTCGTGTACTCAACTGTTTGAATCAGGATATGCAGAAGAACAACAATATTGCCACAAACTTCGTGAAGCACAGTCAAGTTTTCAGGTCGTCCAAGAGGCTCTGTTATCTTGTGGTAGATCCAATTCACGGCGTTTGAAACGCTCAAGAATTTCCTGGAAAGCTCCCGACTGGCCGAACAGCGCGGATTTAGGCTCACAGCCACGTGCAGGCCCGAAGCTCACGCTTGCCAATGCGCTGTTGATGCCAAAGTAAGCGTGAAGGATTCAGGGCGACCTCGATTCTTGTGAAGTTTGGTGTGTGACTGCTCCTGTCCCATAGAAGCTTTCTCGAAGGATGTCGTCCCGCAGTGCTGTGCCCGGACTGATGCATACCCCATCGCACCAATGCTGCACGCAGTCTGTGATTTGGAAAAGACGGTATGGCAAGCCGGAGCCTTGGCCGGAGCGACTTGATCGTGAGCTGTCGTGCTCCTGTACGTTCCCCGTGTTGGTATCGTAGTCCTGACGTGGGACTGGCCATGATAAGGACAACATGCGGTTTGTCCTGTTCTTCAGACACACGCGCGCGTTGTGCGACGAATCCCCAAAGCCGGGATATTCGAGTATGGTTGGGCTGCTCTACCGCTAACGCCAAAGAGCCCGACACGGAAGACTTCTTTGTCTCTTTACAGCCTGCGTCCCTCGAAAGGAGCAATAGCTCAGGGAGCCTGATGCATTCGCTGTGGCGCTGAGCGATATCGACTCTGTACCGCACATCAAAGGTCTTGTTTCATGCCAGTTGACACTGCATGACTCTATTTGTCAACGTTCTCGGGCCCTCACGGCCACCTTGCACCAATCTTCACAACCCTGCACCCCATATGGTTGCTGGCATAAGCCTCCGAGCACAACACAGCCGCATGATGCTCGGTCATCGCAGCCAGTCGGTTTTTGCCTGCGCATCTGCACTTCAATACGACCCCACCAAGCATCGTCCCATCGTTCTTGGCGCTCTAAGGCTGCCCCGAGTGGCTCTCACCTGCCGCGATTGCCGTAGCTTATCACAGAGTCATTTCTGGTCAGCAGCTCCGGCATTGCCCCAAAGCGGACGATGCATCACGTGCACGCGGTGTTCCTCACACGTAATTTTGCAAGTGGCGCGTAAGGCGCGTGCTTCTGGAACAACCCGACACGTACACAGGCTCATAAACACCGCTGTCCTAAGAAGAGGCTTGACTTCATCGCAGGAATGATCCTGCAAGGCGGCGACTAACAATGTACAAAGTCTTCGAAGGACATTGAGTCGAACAACGCGCTTGGGTGGTGCGCAGCAGCTGACACGGTTCAGAACCGAACTTTCCGCAGAGCCCGTGTTGTCGCATCGACTCCGTCATTCTTCGCAATTCCTTTCCGCCCCAATATCCAGACTCATCATCACAATGGTCTCGACAACCCCTCAAATTCACGGCTTCGATGGCTTCGAATATTTCAGACATGCTCCCCAAGCGCTAGACTTATGTTCCCTGTGTGAATCAGCGGCAAGAGAAGGATACTTAGCGTACAAACGTCAGCCACAGGGATGACAGTGTGATATTGGGAAGGGATTTCGGCTCGTATTGCTATGACTTGGGGGGTGGCGACGATCTTACAGGGTCACCAGGTTTTGTCCCAACCCAGTTGAGGACATTATGAATTATGAGAGCTTACCATTTTGTCCAACTCAATAGCCATGACACTGACAATCTTGTCCATTACAGGGGTTTTGACTGCACGCTGCTTTGTTCATATCATAAGGGGTCTTTGTTCCACCGTGGCAAATCTTGCCGTACACTTCAGGTCACTCTCTGTCAGTGTCGCAACAACCGGTGGGTGAAGGCTCAGGCGGCTTTGGATGGCAGTCGTCCCTGCCCGCGGTCTCCTAGGTCGGAAATTTATGGACCCGATCGTCTGCCTGAAGCTACAACATTGGTGTTGATGATTCAACTCGGTCCACAAGCAGTGCAGCTTGCTTCAATCACTTGGGGTTTCTTAATAGCACGACGTACTCAGCAGGGAAGACATGATGTTGTTCGCCAGAGGAATTTCGTAACACCGTAAATCAACTAAAACGACAAGGACCGTCCATAGCCGGCGCAATCCTTCCTGCTTCGAGACTGCCAGGTCTAAGGTCTGTTCCATTCAAAATTCCAAGCGACACCATTCGATGAATAGACCCGAGCTGGGTGGGTCACGACAGCATTCAACCTCGGGTCGCAGTCCGCGGGCCACTCAAGGGCGATCTTATTCATAGACCGAGTAACAGCTAGCAAGTAGAATTAGCGATAGTGCGGAGAGGCGGTGTTATTGACACTCACCGTCAAAAAGGTTCCGCAATGCTAAGATCAACGACTTCAAAGGATTTACCTTGATCTTCAACGGGGCCGATCCAGGTGCTTGCAGGTCCTTCAGGCGTGAGAAGAACTCACATCCCCGACGTATGCTTGCCATGAGTGTAATGAAGTTTCGCACGATGATTTCGAGAGTAAAGGTGATTCGCTCGAGGTTGTGCATATCCTTTATAATATCGAGAAGCTTGTTGAAGATCGCCCTGCGGCCGTTGGTGATAACCAGTGCTATGTGAAGGGTACGCACGTGCTTGATTGAGCATGATTCCAGCGCCAGCTCTATCACTTCACTGTTGCGTCGCAGCTCGAAAGGGAGGTTGATGCCGAGCTCGAAGCCATCGTAGAGCTGGCGTAGTATCTCATCACGCGCTGCAGGAATTGTCTTTAGTAGCGAAAGCAAGCCACGGCGGTCTGTGTCGGGAAAACGGGCCCGAGCCTTGCTCTCATAGACGAGAAGACCGTCGTGATTGAACCACAATGTGCTGTTCGTCAAAGGAGACAGACACTCATAGACCATTCGTTGAATCTCCGGCGGTAGATCTAGGAACCTGAATGGCGTTGCTATCGAACTGTCGATGTCGTGCGTCGGAGGACGCATCATGGCTCGGGCGGTTTGGATGATGGCTTCCGCTTGCTTGATGATGGCTTCAAGTGTCTGGTCATTCTCAATCGTGCTCGCTGTACACTTCATCTGAGCTTCGACGTTGTCACTGGCCGTGCAAGCCAGTTGTCTGTTTATGTCGTCCATTGTGCATAGAGTAGCGAAGACCACGCATTGTACTTCACCGAGAGAAGGAATACCAAAAAACAAACAAAATGAGCTTCGAGATCCCGGAAGCCGGGGCATGCGACACAGGAGTAATCTCGCATATCCACTCCGGAGCCAATGAGGCATGCGTGGCTCGAGATGCACGGACTGGGACACTGCAGCCCAGAGACCGGGAATGAATTACATCCAAACTGCTCTTAGCATCCTGTGGCTTGCATTTAGTGGCTTTTTGAGTTTGACGGGGGCCGGAGGTCCTGGTGCTGAAATCTGGTTGGCCGGTGTAACCACCAACGTAACCTGCATCACAGCCAGATGGCTGGTGGTGACCCGCCTTCGTAATGTGCCAGTAACCACCTCTTTGATCAATAATATCATGTCTAATGACCATGGCAAACGATAATGCTATACTTGTGTCTTATTATTGATATCTACAGGTTCAACGTCACAGTGCGTGCGGTATATCACGTGATGGCCCCGCGCAATTTCATCGTCTAGTCCTACAGGACCTGGGACGCCCCGGAACGCTGCAATCTTGCACAAACCACCACCAAAAGGAATTCAAATGGAATGTTGCTGAAGGGCATACCATCCGGCACGTACAACGCAATGCGATGAGGGCGAATATGCAGAGACCGTACTGCCGGTGCTCCTGCAAATCATACAAGCCCGGTCGAACATTTACTGGAAGCTGTCGCAATGCCGCTGTCGAGCACCACATTTACTCCCTTGAGATGTGCCCATTATTTGGGAGATAGTACACATACTGGAGCAGGAAGCCTACATAAGTATATACGTAGCACTGTTCTTTGTCGTGCTTTCTGGTTGCCAATTTCTTTGTCTCGAGCCTGTTGACTCACTGCCCACCACTGACTGCAGTTTCATTCTCAAGACTTCTCTTTTGACTCTGCTCACAGTGCCAGCCCCCGAATTCTCTCTCCGACAGCGGCGGACATGGCCAGCCATGTTGCGAAGCCTCATCAAAACTACATATTTGACTTTCTGGAAACTTCCGAAAGAAGTCAGGGAGTGAGTATACCACTTCACCTCGGTTCCAACTTTCAATGACAGCCGCGAATGGAATCACCACCGTCATCAAGAGTACAGCAGAATGTGCAAACCCTGGCACTACCTCGCGCTGGCGCCTTGGGCGATCTGCGACGTACGCTTTGTGCGGGTCCTTTGACTAGCCGAGTACGTCCGGGGTGATGCAATGACGACCGAGATACCGTTCCGCTCGTCGGACAACACATCAGATATCCCACCTCGTATCTTGGTCACCTTGCATGTACGAACAAGGACCTTTACGAAGAAGTTATTTGGATGTATCGTGGTATCACGTTCATCGTCGACATCCGTGGGTATGAGGAACACTATGTCAAGCCTAAGTTGGAGCACGGCTTCTGTGCAGACTAGCCTACTTTCGATGATCAGCGCTTTATCTGAAGTCAGTTTCTACTTGCCACATTGCAGGCTCATGCTGACGCTAAGCAGGAGAAATGACATAGCTATTAGCCTCGCTGATACAGATATTCAAGAACGACCAGGTATGGACATTGGATGATGTGGAGTAGAAGGCAAACTGCGAAGACGTGTGGATCCCCACGTAATTTGACGCATGTCCTCCAGTGCGAGCATACCAAGACCATTGCAGGCAGTTTGCTCAGCTGCTCTGACAACCTGGTGTGTAGCAGGCGAAGCTGGCAGAATTGAGTGAGCCCAGCGGAGCCAAAGGCGGCCACGATGATGTCTTATGAAACCAGCTGACTCTTCTACGAATGTGCTTCTTTCTACGTACACCCAGTCTAGCCTACTCTTGGTCTTCCAACACTTGTCCTTCGTTATGGATCTTGTCGATGGCATAACGGCTCTTTGTTGAGTGGATGGTCTCGGATGCGTCTGGCAGGACCGAGTTCTGGCGACTGTTGCAGAGACAGCTTTCGAGGTCTGCGCCCATGGGAATGTGCTGCCCTTGTTCGTTCGTAGATTCGGAAGATAAAGGTAGCGTTGACTTGTGATGTGGGCTGCAGGTATAGTTGCGATAGAAAGCTTGACAAAGAAACGTCAGTCGAGATTCAGCCTGAAAAGCGTATGACGTATTGGGTCTACTTTAGTGACACAAAATGTGTATGACCGCCATGGTATAGCTTACGGAGGGTTGTGAACGGGATGGTCAGAAACATCCAAAACTTTGTCTCGGTAGCGCACGCAATGTCAATAACATAATTGCCGCTGCTGTAATGGTGGCCGAGAGA
Source organism: Myriangium duriaei CBS 260.36 (assembly GCA_010093895.1). Lineage (NCBI taxonomy): Eukaryota > Fungi > Ascomycota > Dothideomycetes > Myriangiales > Myriangiaceae > Myriangium > Myriangium duriaei. The sequence continues at coordinate 371,483 of ML996089.1, forward strand.
CGCACAAAATTGCGACTATGTATCGGAATTTCCTATTCGCGTATGAAAAGAGAAGCCACTCGAAACATCAGTACTCGGCACAAGCCTGAGGTCTAGGTATGGCAGGGTTGTGGAACAGCTCCACCTTGATCCGAGTGATCCCAGCTATTCCATCTACTGGGCAAGTAGAAGAGGTAGAGTTAGTTCTGCAGCCTACAGATGCGCAAAAATTGCGCATTCCTTTGGCACATGTGACCATACTCACCCGCATTTGCGGAGACCCGGTTGTTTCTTCGGATCAAAGATGGTCATCCACCACCCAAAAAAACAATGACGAGTTCCACCTGTGCAGCATGCGACACAGCGGTGCTGATAAGCGGTAATGAGCTTGGCTTACAAGTTGGCCCCCATCGTACGGCACCAACGTCGATCATCCCGGGGCTAGAAGTCGCCGAAGCGCTGCCGGGCGCGTGCAGTAGACGAGACTGTTCCCGAAGACCTATGCCGGATTTTACGCGCCCGCATGCTTGACGGTGCCGACAGTGACTAGCCAGAAGCCAGTCCCAGCTCTGTGGGAGGACAGGGCGGCTAGATGGGGGAGAGAGCCCCGAGTTTGAAGCCCGAGGGTCTGCCTTCGGCATCACGGCTCGTATTTTGCCTATTGTTATCCTAAAACCCCACGCTATTGCCTAGACCAACTTTTTGAGCTACTTGAGAGTCTGATACAAGACTCATTATCGCCGCAGTACGCGCAGCTACATTCGTTAAGTGCAACGCGGGATCGGGGCTGAGGTCGTACGCTCAATTTGGTAAAGGACAACAAGGGGTGATCGCGGGCACGCTGGACTGTGGCTGGCTGCAGGCGCCTCCTCGGGTGTTTTTGTGCGTTTCGCTATGTTCGCACCAGTTCATCTCAACTTCAAGGTCATTCCGCCTCTTCCCTTCTTATCTTGCGGCACATTTGCACCTCAAGCTTCCCAATTTCCAGCCAGAAATTTGCTCATCCTTCTCAGAACCCGTCCCATCGTCCGAAGCGTTCCAATATTCGCCAACGCGCCCGTTTATACTCGCGTTCACACCGACGGCCCAGTCCTCGACACCACGCGGTCATGATCAAGCCATGCCGGCTGTGATATCCGCACTGTGCAAGCTCTGTTGTTTGCCAGCTCTGAAACAGCCGCCTTGAAAGCATGGAACGTAGATAAAAGTAGCCTGGTGCTTTACTGAACTGTCGTCGAGGATTGTTAGTAGCTTTATCGTCTCAGGAGTAGCATCCGCGATATATCACTAGATTGATACTTTAGCAAACCTAATATAGGTCAATAGCTTGTGGTGCAAGCCCACCGCTGACTATATCGACTATAATTGTGAGAGTGTGGTCAAGTCTATGGACGGTCAAGTATCTTGGTGACTCCTGGTCCTGTCCCCGGCCGGGCAGAGTTGACGTAGATATAGTAGTGCTTCCATACACACAAGTACCTGGTAGATAGACACGATTACAGCCATGCCGAGAGAGTGAAAGTAAAATCATGCGACATCGAGTGATTATTTAGAGTGCCTCTTGTGCGATCAGGGATTACGGATACGGGCAGCTAGTAATGGACGAGACAAGTAAGCACATGCGAAGCCCGAACGCTTCCTCGGCATTCTACGTCAGTACAACCAATAGGACGAATTTGAAGTGAGTAGATTAATCCGACGAGATATATGAGCAGACGTGACGTTGCGATTTAGGTTTAGAATTTTCCTGGCGGCTTTGTTCCGCTGTTGGCAGAACTTCTACGGACTACACGCGTCTTTGTGATAGTAGCTTCCGGGCCTGGTGGTCGTCAGCTAGACAGCTGCCAAAAGAGGTCACTGCAGTTAAGGTAACGCATCGGCGCCGTGCCACTACAGTCTCATTAAGAGGGTCGCACTTGACCAACGAGAAAACTCGGCATTATGTGCCCTACATGCGCAACTGGAGTCATCTTCTCCATTGAAAGATACTTGCATTGATCCGGCCATTATCAAGGCCAAGATATGACTAGGAAAGACGCGTGCACGACTCGATGCTGCGGGAAATATCGCTGGGGGCTCGGATCCATCCTTGGCTCCCACGCCAGCGAACGACGAATCTCAGGAAAAAACCCCCGGAGAAAACCCCCCACTGATAGTGAGAGTCTTACTCACAGCATCAGGCTCCCATGTTAATCTGTGCTATGACCGATGTACGCAGCGAAGACGCAACCCACAGCGGATGCAATGCGGGTGCATTACTTGCGCCTGATGACGCCCACTCCAGACTCGACGGCGCTATTTTGGTCAAAATCGAGCACAAGGCCAGTCTCCGTTTGTGTGACTACGCTGGGAATGATGACGGAAGAGATGGTGGCTGGACTGGGTTGGAGTACGGGCTGGGCGCGACCTGTCCCCTCACGTTTTTCTTACCCCTCGCGTTTTTCTATATGTTTCGCTCCATTCGCTTCATTCTCAACTTTACCAAGGCATTGTACCTTCTCCCCACTTCTCTTCTTCCATCTTTCTCATCCTATTTCCCATTGTGCCATCCAGCACGTCCAACACTACTTGGTTTCCTCCATAGCATCGGCTCTACGTACAACTCACGCCCACGTTTTCCTTGCATCCCATCGTCCACATCCCGCCCTCACCGCCTTCAACTTCGCGTCCTCCTGCTTCTCCGACTACCAACATCAATCCTATCCCCTGTATCCACGATTCTCTTCTCCCTACGCCATTTCGCTTCTTTAATCTCATCCTCGTCCAGTACCAACACCGGTCTCTCCCACATTGACCACCCACCAAGCACCCATCAAACATCTCTCACATCGACAGTACCATCCTCCGATCACCCTTTATAAAGTTCACCGCCCCGTGACCTGGGCCCATAGTACCCAGATCATATCAGACATCTGCATTCACTTCACCGGATCTAATCCCCCGCGCAACCCCCGCGATCGGGATCTCCATCGAGCCACGACGTGAACGCATTCGAGCTCGTTACCCGACCTCGGTTATCGACCAAGACCGCATCTAGAATTCGTAATGTCAAACAAGTCTTCAGCAGATCAGGCTCCGTCCACTGTTGCCCAACACCTCCCCCTTCGGCAGTCTACTTATATTTCCACGGACGAGAACAGCAAAAGGCGGCGGGGTCATGCAGATTTCTGACTCCCTGGCCTCTGATCTATCCCCAAAAACCAAGACTGCCAGACTCGACAACGACGTTAGCAGTAGCGGCTTCATGAAACTACCTCCGGAGGTGCGTGAGGACATTTACAAATACGCCTGGGAGATGCGGCAGAAACATGCGGTTCACTTCCGCTACAACACTGGGGAGGACTACAACTTGCCGTGTTGGCAAGCCTTGACTTTGCGACATGAGACAGCTCCTGATCATGGCTTGTGGTCTCTTTCTATGTGCAACAAGACAATACGTTCGGAGACGTCGAGATATGTACAGAAGGGGCTCCGTTTTCACGTGGATCTCAACTCGTTCCTGCTGCCCAATGCGAACTGGGCTTTCAGCCGCCCAAAGATGGAGCACTGCGTCCGCAAGTACAACCTAAACTCGGCCACCAGCTTGTCCATCTCTGTCAGAGTGGATTTGACTGCTTTCGGAGCTCTGGAACATCTTCTCCGAGGCATCGATTGGGGTCAGAACTTGACATCATTGGAGTTCTATTTCGAAGGCTGCTGCTGCCGCAGCATGGAGACTAAGACCCTCGCCGACAGCATCTGGCCGGAGATCAAAACCAAAGCCCTGATCGAGGTTCATTGCTCGACTAAGTGGTGTCCTAAAAAGGGTGGTTGGTTTGAAGGTGAATTGATGTTTCCTTGGACCACATCACCCTGACTAATACTAAGCAGAAGCAGAAGCGAGTCGGCTTGAACTCTTGGGATTGGAGCATCTTATCGGCCCGCCAGAGGAGGCAGCCGCATCAGAGGACAATGGCACGACGGAGAGCCAGGACTCGATAGCGAACGAGGTTCAGATGGTGGAGCGGGGTCAGTAGTGCCTGGACTCCCGATGGATACTGAAAATCAAATGATCGGTGGTGATAGGTTGCGCCACTTTTTCGCCGCTTTTCCTTGAACCAGGTTCCATCTCTCATCCAATTTAGGATGCTGCATTTTGCTCTTCCCTAGTGATTCCAGAAACCGGCATGTCAATAAGATTGTTGCCAATATTGCTTTGTTGCGCCTGCACCGTCGTGTCCCATACCGCTCATATCCCGATCCGCTCCGGCAGCTCTATCTCTATGATTCCGCGCCTATCACACATTGTTCTGCCGGGCATTCATTGGCTGAAGCCAGTCCAAGTGCATGCTTCCCAAAATGTCGCGACGAACTTCTTGTGAAACCCTGACCCCGTTTTATCTTCTCCCGCCTCCGCGTTCCTTTCTCCCTCGTTCAACTCTCAGTCTTCTCTTTTTCCCCGACCATTTCTCATATTTAGCATCTGATCTCCTTTTCGACCTATTGTCATGCCTGGAGGAATGTCAGTACTTCCATTCACCACCAGCAATGACGGCGTTGAGCCATCATCAATCATGCAGTCCACCGTTGCGAACGCTCCATCTTCCCCAACTTCAAAGTGCCACCTCATGACTGTTCCGCGAGAGGTGCGTGATCTAATCTTTGAATCATGTCGTCAGCTTCGCCAGGAAGAAATCGCCTTGAAGCACCTTGAGCACACCATCGACGACGGCTGTCGCAAGCCATTCTGGCAGACGCATGCCGAAGGGGTGCGCGTGAAGAACAAAGCACCCGATGTCAGTCTCTTAATGCTTCGTCTCTGCAACAAGCAGCTATCCGAAGAGATCGAGGCAAAAAGGATCTACAACGGCGTCCCTTTTCACATCGAGTTGGGCACTTTCTTTTACATGAGGGACAATGTCAAATTCGACAAGTCGAAGCTGGAGATCTTCCTCCAGACCTACAGTGTCGATCTCATCACCGACTTGTCGATTTCGGTCTTTATCTATGGCGACAATTTTGAGATTTTGGAAAAGCTCCTGGATGCTGTGAATTGGTGCCGACAGCTGAAGTCCTTGTGCTTCGCCGTCAGCGATACAATCTATCCAGATAGTGGAAAGATCATTGACACTCTCACTAATCATATTTGGCCCCGTATTGCACTCAAAGCGCGCATTAAGATCAAATTTGCGACCAGGTTTACGACGTGGCGTGCAAGAGTGGCGAGGCAGCTGGACCGTAGGTTGACGCTTCCCTGACTCTTCCATTCGTGCCACTGACACTGAGCAGGAGCGGAAAACCGTAGACTCATCTTCATGGGTCTGGACGCACCCTTGACCGAGGAAGAATCCGAAGCTGAATTGGCCGCAGAAATGAACGATGCCCTGGAAGAAGAGGCAGCCAGATTCCAAGCGCCAGGGCGTACGAGGCATTTGGAAACATCTCCCTGGGACATCAAGAGGCGTCAGAGACAGCTTGGAATCCTTTCGGCTGCAAAGATCAGGGAACGGAACAGAGCTCTTCAACGTGCCGTTACCGGCCGAATTTGGGGCCAGAGACAGGCAAGTCTCCAGATGCAAGCTTGGACTCAGGGACAAGCTTGGATTACAGGATTGGCTATCCAGGCACAGGGTGGCGGTCAAGAGGATCCTCAAATCGAGGAACAAGCTGTGGATGGTGCATCAGCTCAGATGCAGGAGGACCCGCTAAGCTTGAGCCGGCCAGCGGCGCCCAGAGGTATGGCATCTATGCCCCGCGTGGATATGGCAGACTTCATGGCGGAATAGTTCGCGGATCGCTCTTGCATGATGGGCGCAGTCGTCGTCATATCTTGTTGGTATCTGAAATGGTGTTGTTCAGTCTTAGCGGCTTCCTTTCCATAGCAATGGCGGAAGCACGTTCTACCTTTTTGAGTCGTACAAACTGTGAGCGAGAGCAGCGTAATAATAGTTTAGTATATGTCGATGCTGTATAAGACTGTTCTCCCAACCTGGATCCACCATCGTACGACTGTCATTTTGGCTTGCTAAATGAAGCCATGTTTCTCTACCGATGTCGGATATCAGCAGCGTCCGAAATCATCATGTGACCCATTCTGAGACGGCTCTTCTACGGGTCCAGGAATATATATGAGAGTGTATAGTCGTTGTTTCTCCGCATGAATGATCTGCACCAGTGTCAATCCCATGTCTCTTCTCCTCGTCTAGTCATCTTCGCAAGAGCAACATATGACAGGCAACCGAAATCCTGTGACAAGTTTACACCTCTTTATGTTATAACGGCACCTCTGAACGAAAAAGAAATCCTTTGGAGAAGAAAAGAAGGAGGTGTCAAATTGCGCCTGGGAATCTAGACAAAGCCTCATACACTTGGCGTTATCTCGAAGCTTCTACTGCATTACCTATTTCTCGAAAACATGACTTTCGCTGATCTGGATGACTTAATGAGAGCCGGTATCCTGCTTGGAACCCGACGGTATACGACTCTTCGATAGCGGTGGCACCATCCGCTATGTTAACGATATACAAGGCCAGCCTACAATCGCCACAGCAAGACAACCGGCGAGAAGCACACCCTAAAGTCTCGGCCCGCTTCAGACACATCGATCCGTATGTTAAAACAATTTGCAATTGTTGTGTTCAGGAAGAGCGTCAGTTTGGCTAGGGTCTTTTCAAGCTACGCTTCTCAAGTCTCACGTCGCCACGAGTGCGGACAATACCTGAGCATCGGTACTGCGTTGTAGACACAAAGAGATACAACAAAGCCGAGAGGAGACTCGGACAAGAGAAGATGTAGCAAGACCGACAAAGAGCATTGCGGCGAATCTAACAAAGAGAAGCCCTGTGAAAGAGGCCGAAACAAGTACAAAGACTTACACCAGGAACAGCGCGATCAGAGGGTCACTGTTGTCAACAATTCTCACAGTCTGCCGCGGTACGAGTATCTGGTGTCCACTGTAGCATTCGCCAGAGTCCATGCCATGGCGCACCTCGAGGGTGCAGTGAGACCAGAGAGGGTCAGGACGTTCCGCAAGGCCCTTGACGGGTATCTACTTCAAGGACTGAGCTTTCTGCCAATTCTACCTCCTGCGTGAGCAGATCTGAGGAGAGCACCATGGACACGACGATCGTGGCGAATACGATCTGAGTCTTTGCGTTCTTTGTAGTTGTGATCCCCCAAGAGCGTCGTGCAAGATTGAGAACCTTTATGTGAAGCTAAATCTTGCTAGGCCGTACGATATCTGGCTGCGTAGTCCTTACATGTTTTTTACCGTTTTACCATCAAATGGTGCTCAGATCTAGCCACATATTGGTGCTGTCTTTTTATAAAGTCTTTCATCTGCGTGTCGGAGACCCAATTGACCTTGTCGGGCTTCTTTCATCCAAACAGATTGCGGCTGTAGCGTAGGAGGCGGGGGTCTTTGAAGTGGTCGAGAATTCTGGAGAATTGGCGAGAGGGGGAGACGGTCGACACTCAATATCTGTAGCGACTCCTGGGTGGATCTTTGATCTAGTGATAGGAGGAGGGCGAGGATCAATATCTGAGGCTATCCACAGCATGTCTCAGTACAACCTTCTTCTTCCAGCGGATTGTAGGGCACATCGCGAAACAGAGTTTCGGTGGGGTGTCGCGGCGGTCCCTATAGGTATGTCAGCAGAGTTTATTTGGCAGGGACTTCATATCGGACGAACAACTCACTGAAAAGAAGCCGAGGGAGATAACATGCAAAGCTGGATTACATGCAAGTACTCAAGAATCGGGGTTGGGTACCCTGGCATGACATCGACTCCGCCACCTGCTGTAGTCGTAAGCCCTCGGATGAGCGAGCAACGGGCACGGTTCCAGGCGGTCGACGAGCCGAAGCCCGGCACCCTACGTCGGAGTGTGAACTAAAGCCGGCAAAGCGATTGTCCAGTACGAACTGTTCCGTCGAGTCGAACACCTGTGCGTTTGAACGCGTTCTTCCAAGGGAAACACGCGTGAATCTTCAAATATCCCATGCTGTTTGCCGGCGATTGATTTCATCCTGATCGGCCGACGCGCCATAGCGGCCCGCTTCCTTACTGGATTTTGTCACAGCAAGGCCGGCGACGGGTAGAGATACAGCGAGGGGGCGAGTGGCCGATTTAGGCGCGCGGATTTACGCAGGTTGGGCGCGGCTTGCTGTGTTTCTAACAAAATGGCAAACAAAACGTGGCTGGCAGGGGGCGTGCTCCCGCCTTTTTCTCGCGATTGAGCTACAGCACAAGCAAAATTGTGCAATACTATGATCAACCACCTTTCCGCCCACGGATTCGCCAAATTCGTTATCCACCGTGCATATATCCACCTTCTTTTCCCGCGTTGCTCGACTTTTTTGTGTTCAGATCATACAGTCCTTCACAGCACTTACCCACGTACAACGAAGCAGAGTATCATAGTTGCGTAGGAGATACCAAATGAGAAGTTGTAGCCAGCCGACTCGCGCTCATTTCTCTACAGTTCTGCCTTTGATCCAAACCATATGGCCTCCTTGTACATGCACTCTCTCACGTCGCCGACACATCCCAGTCACCAACTCCGCAACTACTTCACCAATTGAGCTGCCCTTTCGCAACAACTCGGTGCTTCAGCACCAGCATCTTGCTCAGAGACAGTCGTCATGAACTATACTTGACCCAAGAGCGGTCCCTACCAGCGGCTTCTACCATATCCCGACCATTCCTCGCCACGTGCTAGAGCTTCCCTGCAAGAGGGCCAGCAAGATCTTCACCCGACGATGCACTCTTTAGGTTCGTCTATTAGGTGAGCCGGGACTTGACTTTCCTTACTGTTGGTCAATTCTGTCGTCTGCTTTGGTAAGCAATTCAGCAGCCACACACGGACTTTTGCACGCAGGTCACGAAGGATTGGATGCTTCGGTCCTTAGAAGTCGGCACAACGGAAATGTAGCGAGTTTGATGAGCCTTGCAATTTCCAAATCGTCCCTCGAAACAGGATCAGTCTACTGTACCTAACTGGATAGGTCAACTTTGGGCACATAGCGATATATGAGGCGACCTAGACCGGATAGATCTGTACCCTTCCGGACTGTATCACTCCATAGGGCTGTGGGAGACGATCATGCTCTATGGGAGGTTGAGAAAGCAGTGGAAAAAGCGGTCGAATGATCTGTTCCAGAGGCTGAAAGCATCCCATAGTGTACTGATCATCATCAATCCTTCTGCCGAGTTTGTCAAAGGTCCCATCAAAGATTGACAGACTGTTATGGCCGACTACCGGTCAAGGATGTACACAGTCTTCCTCACCTCACCTGTTGTTTCAACGGTGTTTCTCCGATGCGCGGACTGCATTCAGATACAGTCTGCAGCGCGGCTTACTTCTCGCCTGCAAGGAGTTACTCGGAAGTATTCTGGCGATACAGGAGCCATCACCATGCCTAGTGCTTAGCACTTCAAGGAAGCGTCATTCCAATGACTTGTAAGCAAAGCCTTGGAGGCTGATCTGGAGACTTCACCGCATATCTGATTCTGTCATCTATCCACACTTGCAACCATAAGAGCTTGCAGACCGAAAAAGTTTATACTAGACGACAAGTATTAAGCAGCCACAATCTCGGCAACAGAGGAAGGTATACAAGTTCGCTTTACAGGGAAACTTGTACGCTCCCTCGCGCCTACTTTATTACTTTCTTATTCCTATGAAATGTGCCGACCACCAAGCCAATGCCGCTCTATCAAGAAGGACGGCATCCGAAACATTTGGTCAAAAAGGTTACGATACAAGGCGGGCGGCTCTTTTTGATTGCTCTTCCTCCGATGAAAGACGAGCCCCACATTGATTATCCACAAGCAAAGGTGGGTGGGACGACGTATACTGAGGAGGATGATTGCTGTGCCTTACCAAAGCGGCACCTCTCACGACTCTTTCATGCAGAAACGTAATGTAAAGTTGTGATTTTGACTCAGAGGGAATGGAAGAAAAGAAATGCCACCAGCAATGATCATAGACTTACCTCCATCACTTCGTGGACAAGGCAAACACCTCCAAGACGTGAAGAAATCCATATAATTATACCAGTGATATCTCCTCAACGCCCCTCTACCCTCCCCTTCGTTCTCCCCTTCCAGCATCAACCCTGACAGCTTCCACACTCCGGCCCTCTGACCGAGTCCACAGTGCCCAGTCTTCTCTTCGCCCCAGGGAATCCACCAGCTCCTCCCGGCCCACCTCCAGGACCCCTAGGGTCTCCACCCCCACTTCCCCCACCACCACCAAAGAAGAACTTCGGCTTCGGCGCCTTCGGGAAATGCCCTCCGCGCACAGCGGCCGGGCTACGGTTCTGCACCGCGAAGGGGGAGGCACGGGCTGCGGTCGTGGGGTCGAACTGGGTTTCATTAGCTACTACTCAAGATCCGGGAGAGGAGGAGAGTGGGAAGAAGGAGATGCGGGGTGGGGTGGGTGAGTAGGGGGTAAGGCGGGACGTACGGAGAAGAGTGTGGTGAGGTACAGCCCGATGAAGCAGTACACCACACAGAGTGCTTTCTTGGCGCGTACGGTGAGGGGCAGTGAGTCCAGGGCGCGGCCGTTGGAGAAGTATGCTGTGCCGCCTGGGGCGGGCTTTTTGGCGGCGTTGATGTTGATGGGGGTTGAGGCCATAGTGTCGGTGTGGTGGCGAGATGGAGGGGTTGTGGTCGCTGACTACCGGCCGATGCGCGGGAGTGTGCTGGAGCTTGCAGTGACTTGTGGGCGAGTCACTGTCTTGTCGCGTGAGACGATGGGTGGTTCCCTGAGAATTGAACAGTATTGTTGAGGAGCTGGAGGTGCCGTGGAATATGTTGTGGGTAAGGAGAAGAGGTGTCACGGTGCTGCCTTAAACCAGAGAAGTGGACATGTCGTCGGCCATGACTCGCCGACGATGGCAAGGACAGCCGGGGCCCACGGCAAGACATTCCAATCTCATCGGCTGCACGTACTTCGAGCATCAACCTATCAAACTATTCTCCATTCGCATTTGTTGCACTTTTTCTATGTACTTGACGCTAAAATCATCCTTTTTCCCGCTAGCAATGGTATCAAATCACGAACTCTGGTCAAGCAGGAAAGATGGCGGAGGTGTAGGGCATCTACTCCTCGTCCTCTTGGTATGATAGCTTGCGCATCTCGCCGAGCCTGTGTCGGGCTGCAGAAAGCGCATTCTCCAGCTGGAGAATCTCCACCTGTCGGGATGGTTAGCGTGTGTCCTTGGGAGGAGAAAACATTAAATGGGTTGACTCACCTGTTGCTCCATCTGCCTAACCTTGAACTCGTGCCCACCGAGCTTGCTGTAGTCGACAGCCTCCTCACCATTCTGCTTGCTCTCGATGATCTTTTGGACCTGCTTGACAAGGCTCCTGCAAGCGCTCGTGACGGTCTTGCTTGCATCTTCCAATCGTTCTTGGGTCTTTGACATGAAGCTGGCCTTGACACGACTAGCAGCCACAAGCTGGGCAGTGCTGGCGGCAACGTCGTTGGACGCTACGATGAGCTGCTCCGGCGAGTTGCGACCACTGATGACACCATCCGCAGTCTCGATGAGCATATTCGTACTCGAAGCTACGGCCTTGGCAGCACTGATCAAACCCTCCGTCCATCGGTTGTTTCGCTTGTAGAATTGACTGGCGGACATCGACGTGCCTCGTCCTTCTTTCACGATCTCACGTTGCGAGTCTGTAGCAGCCTTGATCAGCTTAGCGATCGCGTTTGTGACAGCGATAGCTGCTTCAAGGATCGAGTCGTGAATTTTCAGCTCATAAGTCGAGTACTGATCGCGCGGCTTGTTCATCAATTTGGCCAGCCTCTCTGCAGCTGCATCGATTGCCTTTGCGGCATTGGACATCTCGCGATCGACGAGGTCGCCAAGGTCCCCGGAAGTAGAAGTCAGCTTGCTCTTGGGTGCGAAAGCATCAGCCAGCTTGGAAAGCTGATTAAGATTGACCTGCACATCGTTGTTCTTTGATATGACAACGTCAGTCTTTTGCAGATCATCCATTCCATCAAGACGGTAGCTTTGGATAGATCTGAAGAAGTTGACCGTGCTCAAGGCAGACTGTCGGCCTCCGTTGATAAGCTGATCACCTTTCTTGTCATCAGATGCAAATCTGGTAAGACCCTTGGTATTGGATAACACATCGGCGATAGCGCCAGAGAAGCTCGTGACTGTTCGGATGACTTCGGCATGGTTCGCAGCGGGACCATCAGCGATAAAATTGTTGAAGGCTGTGGAGAATTCCATGGCACTGGATGCAGCCTTTTCGATCTGAGATAGTACGAAAGGACCTGAGGCGTTCTGATTTCCAGCGATCATGTTCGAGTCTAGCTCGTACAGAGCATCGTCCACACGTTGGACGCCGCTCTGCAGCACGGAGTCGATCAAGTCATTTATCTTGCGGATGTTGTCTAGAAGCATGACATCGATCTGCTCGTCCATGGCATGGTCAGTGTCTGTCTTGCCACCCCTTAGCTCGCTGAGTTCAACGAGCGCTTGGTCAAGTCCAGCTTTGACAATTTCAAGCTCCTCGTCTTTGTCGCGGAGTTGGCGCTCCAGATCCGAGTCTCCCTCTCGGAATTTGTCTTGCATGCCGTCCAAAGCTCTGGTCTTGTTTCGAAGCGCCTCCTCAAGATCCGCGATTTCGCGGTTGTGTCTTGACAGCATGGCTGAGAGATCCGATCCTTTACTGCGTTCCGCGTTTTCGGCCTTCTCGAGCGCAAACCTCAACTCCCGCTTGAGCTTCTCCAACTCGTCTTTGTGGCCGCCTGTCGTTCTGTCGCGCTCGTGATAAGCACGGTCTCGCTCTCGAATCATGTCTGCCAGTTCGAGATTTTTCGTCTTGAGTTCTCGCTCCAATTTCTCGCGCTTGTCGATGGCCTCTTGCGCAGACGCAGCCTTAAGCTGAACACTCTTGAATTTCTGAAGGAGTTCAAGATGCTCATGCCTGAGCTGTGAGTACAACTTGGCAAGAGCCTCGTACTTGGAGCGCCACGTATTGATCTGTTCTTGAAGAGCCCTAATCTGCTCGTCCTTTGACGCGGATTGCTGAGCGAAGTTGTTGCCTAGTTGGGCAAGCTCCGCCTCCAGAGCTCGGACACGCTGGTCAAATTGCTGCAACATCAGCTGATCCCGTTCATATTGGGCTCTCGCATTGAGGTTTTCACGCTCCAGTTCCGCCATGCGACCCTGAGTCTGTTGTGCATACTGGTCGCGTAGAAGCTGTTCCTGCGCCAGGCGCTGCTGCTCGGCCTGCAATCTTTGCTGCTCCTCGAAATCGCGCTGTCTTTGCAACTCCTGCTGCTGCTGCATGCGCTGCGCTTCTTCATATTGAGCCTGCAATCGTCGCTGCTCCGCCTCGTACTCTTCTTGTTGCCTAGCCTGCTCGTTCTTCCAGAACTCGTTAATTGGTTCTGGATCAGGTGCGCTGGGTTTCGGTGGAGGTGAGACTGGTTTCGCTACTTCGCTCCTGGGCCGTGCAGGAAGTGCAGGTCGACTCTCGTCATCACCGAGTAGGTTCGGGGGATCTTGCGGAAGCTTTGGTACGGGGTGGAGACTGGTGACATATCGGAGGTTGGAGCATTCGTAGTAGAACTTAACCAGACGGTAGTGCTGCGCATTGTAGCGATCGTGGAGTGGTTTCAATGCTTCATCCTCGCCAAGTGCTATGTAGTGATTAGTGTTGAGTCTCCGGCCAAGTACTCCTTGCTGCTTGACTCACTCGTGAACATCGCCCGCAGCATGCTTGTGATGAACTTGTATATACCGTAGCTTTCCGCAATCAATGGGACCAGGGCCGACATACGGCATTCGTTGTTGGTGCCTTGTCGGAACGAGGCGAAGATCAGCTTCTGGAAAGTCTCGATCTGATCCTGCAAGTTCATGAGATCTGAGATCGTTTCGTAGCCTTCGTTCGGATCGTTGATAGACTTGAGGCTGATGTATTCCTCGTATTCGAATGTGCCGTTGAACTCGGGGTGGTTGCGGTGGAATCCCAGCTTCTGAATGAGGAAGAAGACATATTCCTGAATGAGTGGTCCATAGCCGCCTCTTATAACGTCCTGACCCATTCCAATACCTCCAACGCCTCGAGACAAACTCTCGATCCAATTGATGTTGGCTTGCGCATCTTTGAGAACAATGGGATGACCTTCTTGTATGACCTTGTGGATTGTGATCAAGGCTTTGAAGGTCTGAACTTCATCGGCGAGGATAGGTTGCCTTTCCAGGTCAGCTTCGGCTAAGATATGGGCTCGACAGTGCTGCGTACACTTTCATTGCCGACCAGAAGGAGGTCGAACTTTTGTGGTCCCATGTATAAACGATACTGCTGCGAACATGCTTTCCTGAATGGGCTATCAGTATGCCACATGCCAGACTTGTGCCTGCATGACTCACGCTTCGGGGCGGTCTCCTCTGAATGGTAACGTTAGTGGACTGCTCGACCTCGTACGGTCAAGAAGACTCACCAGGGCTAGTCGCCTTGCGGACGATAATGGCCAAGTCTGCTTCAGACCTGCATACAATTCTCAGCTCTGCGGAGCTGCGTCAAAGCTCATTGAAGGTATGCTCACCTGCCCATGTCCACATTGCGCGATATGTGGAGAGCCATGGCCGCAATCTCGATGTGGCGCGCCAGGAATTATAGGTCCTGAACCTGGGAGCGAGGGTGATAGCAATCGTTGTTCTGAGTTATTTCAAGAGGTGCGACAGGAAAAATGAGCGAAATCTTGCCGCCTGCTGGTTGTATACGCAATGCGCCTGTGGCTGGTCGTCAAGTCGCAACCATCTGGGGATGTGAGTGGCTTGGCACCGAGCTCCTGCCACTTGACGTAACCGGCAATTCGCGCAGAGCCGCACGGCCGCGGTTGCGTGCCGTTAGTCGCCATGTAAAGCCTCGTCGAATTGAACGAATTGCACGGCATTGCTTTTAAGGTTCAAGCATGTAAAAGGCTACGACTCTCAAGGCATGCAAGAACAGTATTTGAATGAGGTCTGCTCGGCGAGACAACACTTTCACACTGAATTGCAAGATAGAAATTCTCGCAGACACAGACGAGTTATAGTAGGCAAGGGCAAGAATGGTTAAATATCGTGAAGATGAAGCCTTGCATTTTTTGATTGCATACGCTTATGAACCAATCCATAATTTTATGCCTCTCCTCCATGACGCCGTAACATCCATGCCCTACTGCCTCAGCCGATTCAACCAAGCTTTCCTTGGCGAATCTACTGGCCAGCAAGGTGGAAGGCCCGGCGGCGGTCACGCTCCTCAGCGATAGAGAGCTGGAAAAAAATTAGTATGAATAAAGGACAAACACAAAAGAGGAATGTTACTGACCTTGACACCCTTGCCCTTGGGCAGGCTGATCCATGGCTTCTCCTGGCCAATGACGAAAACGTTGCTCTCACGGGTAGCGAACTCGTTGTCGACGGCGTCCTTGATGTGAACAATGTTGAAGCCACCATCGTGCCTCTCACGGTGGGTGATGACACCGACACGACCCATGTTACGACCACCAGTGGCCATAGCGATCACACCAGTGTCGAACTTGATGAAGTCGGTGATCTTGCCGGTAGCCAAATCGATCTTGACGGTGTCGTTGACCTTGATGGCGGGGTCCGGGTAGCGGATCCTATATCCATTATCTCAGTATTTATTGCGCATCAACCAAAACTTGGTCCAACGGCTGATAGATGCGACTCACGTTCGTGCATCATGCGTAACCAAGAATGGGACACCACCCTTGCCGAGTTGTACCCTCCTGACCTTGCCCAACTTGTACTCAGCCTCCTCGGCGGTGATACGGTGGACGGTGAAGCGGCCCTTGGTGTCGTAGACGAGACGGAAGTTCTCGCCGGTCTTCTCGATGGAAATGACGTCCATGTAGCCAGCAGGGTAGGTGATGTCGGTGCGGACCTTGCCGTCGACCTTGACCAGACGCTGCATGACGATGGCGCGGGTCTCGCGGTGGTTGAGCGCATACTTCAGCCTGTTGCTGCGTTAGAAAGTTGTCGACATCATCATGGCAAGACAACCGCGCTGACCTGTTCCTGATGAAAACAATCAATGGCATGCAGTCGCGCAGCTTGTGAGGACCGGGAGAGGCCTTGGGGGCGTAGGCACCGGACAACTTGTCCAGGAGCCAGTGGCTAGGTGCCGACAGACGGTGCTGGTGCTGTTGAATGTGTCAGAGGTGTGTTGCGCTTGCTCGAGTGTTGCTGAATGTACCTTCTTGGGACCACGAGCCATGTTTGCGAATTGTGCTGTATCGCTTGACAATCGAGTAGCAAAGTTCTGAAGTCGGGTCTTTGAAGATTTCGAGCGTGGTGGAATTTCGTGTGGGATCCGTGCGCTCGGCTGTCCGTGTGTGCGTGCCAAGAGTTGTGCTGGGGTCGGTCACGTGCTTAGGGCTTGCGTTTTGCGCCAAGCTCGGAAGGCATGAGATCCGGACGCCCCTCGGCGCGACGGTCTCGGTGTTCAGTCAACGACAACTCCGCCTGCATCGCCACGTTAAAACCAATTCTTCACCCGTTGCATCTTTCCAGAATGCTGGTCATTCAGTAGCCATGTACTACACGTAGCGCCCGACTTCGATACTGGGCGTGATCTCTGAGTCTTGCCATCTATGCGCCTAGGGTTGGCATCAGCCTTATCATTTACCGGTCAGCCGCTCGGTCACTTCCCTTTAGCCGGCGTCCAAGATGCCCCCATTGCAGCCAAACTGCCAACCCACCTCGCTGGACTTCATAAATCGTCCTAATCCCGTGGAACCAAGCAACATTAACCATATCCATGACGCTTCAAGTAGTCGTCAACTGGAAACCCGGCCAAACAATGACTTTCTTCGGGTCATCCAGCACTCACGGCACGTGAATCCCAGGAGCGGTGCAGAGTCGTTTCCTGCACCTCACCCCCATGGCAACTCTGCACTTGTAGGATCTGTCAATCCAGTGGCCACCGTCTTGAACCCCGAGTCCGATCCCAGCCTTGGTGATTCTTCCCTTGGTGGTCAGACTCACCTAACGCTCCCTCTTCCCTCCAAGCAAGATGTCCAACGCCACCAACCTCATGTGGTCCCTCCAGTCCTCCAAGGTCTCCACCACCCTCCACCCAACGCTGGTATCCTCCCTTCTATGAATGCCTCCAAATCACAAACCCCTCAACAGATACAAGGCCAGCAACCCCAGGCTTCCTCATCCACTGACCTCCAGCAACCTGCTACTTCCTCATCCTCCACCAGCGCCCCGGCGCCCCGAAAAATCATCATCAAAGTCCCCGCCAAATCCGTCTCGCGCCCCGCACGCCGCAACAAATGGACTGACGAAGAAACCTGGGCCCTTCTCCAAGGCACCCGCCGCTTCGGCGTCGGCAACTGGAAGAAAATCCTCACCTGCACAGAGTACTCCTTCAACCACCGCACCGCGACCGACCTCAAAGACCGCTTCCGCGTCGTCTCCTCGAACAGGGAAATGCTCCTCCACTACAAGATCTACGGCGCCTACCGCGCCAACATGCCCGACCTCTCCGGCGCCGCGCACCTCGCCTCCGCTGCCACCGAGCGCTCTCCCACCAGCACCACCCTCCCGCCCGACGCAGACCTGGACCTGGACTTACCCCGTGCCAAACGCAGACAACGCACCAAGTGGTCCGCAGAAGAGGACGACGCGCTCCTCCGGGGCTTCGGCCGCTACGGGCCCTCATGGACGTCGATCCAGCTGGACCCGGTGCTGAAGAAGCGCACTCCGACGGACATCCGCGATCGCATCCGGACGAGGTTCAGCGAGGAGTACACAAAGGCCGGGTTGACGCCGAAGCCGAGCAAGCCTAGGGTGCAGATAAGGTCGCAGCCGAGGGGCGAAAGGGGAGAGGAGGGGAGCAGTCCTTCGACGGCGGTGGAGGGGGGGAGTGCGGCTAGTATAACTGATGAGGGATCTGCAGAGACAGGGAGGGAGAGAGTCTCCTTGCCTTCGATATTTGCTTCTATGCCTGGGGTTGAGGGAGGGGAGCACCCTGGTTGACGGGCCTATGAAGTACTGGAGTGCTGTCCATGCCGAGCAGTACTGGGCCTTATTTTCACTGGTTGGCGTTCATGGCACGGGTGATGGGATTGCATAATGTCGGACCCTTCTACTACGGATGAAGGGACACGGGTAATGTTACGAGATGGATCAACGGACAGCATAACAAGTGGGGAATTTACTCACCCCGCTTAGCCAGGTTATCAGACCTCTGGCCATATAAGATATCATGCGACGCTGATGCTGGCGGCGATTAATGGCAATATAACACGAAGCAATGGCATATTTTGAAATTTCTCATGCATTCTTTTCCTGTCAAACCTCGAAACTGGCCACTATGCCGCTTGTCCTCACTCACTCTCCAGATCCTGCCCTGCCACAATAAAAAGTATTCCAAAGATAAAAAGATGACATAGAATTGAACCCCAACACAGCGTACACTGACCCCATCCACCATTCCAATTTCCAATTTCCAATCCCGCGTTTGTCTTGCTGCAGCCAACTTCTAGAAGACGTACTACAACATGTCAGTCTTACATCCACAACAGCTTGTAGCAGAATTGGCAAACTCACCGGGATGAACAAATACGGTACCCTCCTCTCATACTCTTTCCACGCCTCGCCATACTTCTCCCTACACCGATGAATGTCCCTATTCGCGCGATGGATAATCATAGCCACGAAGAAGACCGGGTAAAACCAGGGAAACGGCGAGTTGAACCCTGTAATCAATCCCCAAGACGTAGCGAACCAGACGTCAGCAGTGTAATGAATCTTCCTCGCATACCCGTACCATCCATCGCACAGCAGCGCATCACCAGTCTGCGTCTCGATCTTTTTGGGATTCTTGACAAATTTCCAAGGCAGCTGGGGGAAAGTCTTGCGGTCGACGGCGTAGCCACGCTCCTGGGCGCGGAACATGCTCTTCTGGCTATTGCCGGTGTCCCAGACCCAGTACCAGAAGAGGTAGGCGGCGAAGAAGAAGGTGAGGAAGACCTTGGAGTGGCTGTAGGTGTCTGGATGGTGGTTGGCGAGGTAGATGGTGCAATGGCAGTAGCTGAGAGGCACGCCGGCCAAGTTCCAGAAGATCAGCATGAAGCCCCATTTCTCGTAGTACATGTCCCTGTAAATTTGGTTAAAAAGTATAACGATGAGTGGGAGACGGTGTAGAAGCTTACCAGGTCTGGACAATCAACTCCTCGCCCTTACCACAGGCGTTAGCATAAAGCCAGTGAGCCATCAACAAGAAGCAGACTTCGGGGCTGACATAGCCGTAGTTCTCGTACTGCCTCGCTGCGGTGCCGAGCGTCACAAAGAAGAGGATGAACCAGGGGAGTCTGACTTCGAAGAACATCTTAAAGTCCAGCCAGCCAAACATACGCGGGTTCAACTCGGCACCCATGAAGAAGTCATAGATATGGTGGCCGGTCATGCGATGTTGCTTGCCCCTCCAAAGGCAAGAGAAATAGGCAGCAAAAGAAACGAGGAAGCCAGTGAGGATAGCGACGCTCATGAGGGGACCAAACTCGTCAATCAAAGTGTAGAGCTTAAAGATCCCGGTGTAGTGGAGAAGGAGAGACAGAGCAATGGTGACATAGAAGCTCCAGAGACCACTGCAGTAGTATGTCAACTGCTTCCCGCCCTCATGCGGCAGAGGCTTGCCCTTGGTGTAAACGCCAGGCATGTAGAGGTAGAAGACGCCCTCCATGATGAAGAAAGTCCAGTAGATGAGCCATGCCCGAGCGTGCGGGAAGGCGCCCTGATAGCAGACGTCGAACAACTCCTTGCCAAACTCGGTCCAGGTCTGGCCGTCGTGAGGAAGAGGCAGTTTGCCGTCGTAGTAAGTCGCGCCAGCCCACATGTAGTACATGAGCAGCGGGAAGCCAATCATCATGGCAGTAACACCAGGAGTTCCTCCGAACTCGAAAGTCGGGTTGTGGTCGATCTTGGGGTCGGAGCCTTCGACCCAGCCGTCAATGACGCGAGGCTCACGCTTGCCTTTGGCGCTGCCATTGGTATATACGCTGCCGTTTGTCGCAGGCTTGACCTCAATGTTGTCTTCCAACAGCTCTTGCTTGATCGGCTCTGCCGAGGGCGAAGGAGAGATGGTGCGGCGAGATGCAGAGCGAGAGGTGCGGCGCCGGCGAGGGGTCTCCACCATCCCAGCAGGTAATTCCGGTTTCCTACATTGTGTCAGCGGCATTGGTCTTGTATATTCTATGTTACACAATCCACTCGAGAGCTGAAGGCCGATCGCCTGGCCGAAGCATCCGAGTTTGTGGTCCAAGACTTTTAGCAAGTGCTTACCTGGGCGTGTGGCCCGTCTGACTCCGAGTAACAGTCATGGTGGCCTACTCAATTGTCGTGCAATCGATTGGCGCAACAAATCAAGGTGGACGTGAAGAAGTGAAAGTGCCCGACGCGGGACGTGTAACCCCGGAAAAAAACATGCCATGCCACCCGAACGTCTTGCCAAGAAAATTGGAGAATCAGACCCAACATCAATACAACGTCACGATTTGGGTTGAATTGGTTTCCTCCTTTGTTGGTTGAGCAGTAGTCTTGGTAATGATTGGTTACTGAGATTGACGGAGGTATAAAAATAATACTTCAACTTCACCGACCTGCAATGCATTTGCCGTCTCCTAAACGTGCTGAAATCATCGTGATCATGACCATTGAGACAAAGCTCGATTGGGTTTCCTCTTGACCTGGGTAAGGCACTATAATTATCTGAAATTAAAACTAAATATTTAAACAAGAGACGATGATCGCTGGAAATGCTTGAATGAAACGGCTACCAAAAGTTACTCCCATTCATAGTTTCCCTGCTCGATTCCCGGCGGAGTCCACTCCTGCCCTGGATAGCTCGTCGAGCGCATCTGCGATTGCTGGTTGGATGACTGTGCTCTCTGCTCAGTGTTCACTTTTGGTCGCTCCAGAGACCTCCGCGGTTGTCTGTATGTTGACTCGTAGAGCTCGGTATCGTAACCACCGCCTACCTCGTTGTGACTCCGACTCGGACCCTGGCTCTGATTCTGTTGCGCGACTATCTCGCGCTGCTTTTTCTCATACTCGCGTCGCACCCATTCGTTGTGGTCGGTCGTCTGCTGCTGTGTCGGCGAACGGGGTGCCTGAAGATCCGTCCCCGCCATCATGGGCGAATGTACCTCACTGTGTCCTCGTTTGGAGGGAGAATAGCCATATGCTTGATCGGTACTAGGGTATTGCGAAGCGGTGGTGTTGCCATTATCTGCAGGCATGTAAAGGGATCCCTGACGGCTGTGTTGCGCAGAATTGCTTTGATAGGGATCTTGACTCGATCGGCGGCTCTGCTGACCGGGTCGTATCTCAGAGCTGCTTTGTCTATAGGCTGCATGAGGGGACGCTGTCCTTTGTTGGGGGATATAGTATCCACCGTAATCTGCCCAACCCGGAGGGGGTTGATTCGCAGACACCTGACCGATGCTACCAGAACGTTGGTCATTGTAATATGACTGTCGCTGAGGCGTAGATCCAGAATTTTGCGACACGCCCGAGCTCGCCCGGCGCGAGAACTCCGGTGTGGCGCCACTGGTTGCACTCATGCCAGATGAATGGCGTGCATTCGGTTGAACAGGTGACCACGCCTGATTCATGCTATGTTGGGACGGGCTCGCCCCTGGATGACTCCGACCAATTGGCGGACTGCCGATCGGTGGAATCTCGCCAAATGCTTGGCCCAGTCTTGTCTGATCCCTCGGAGATGCGCCGGATCTATACGAAGCAGCGACTGGCTGGAACTCTTCCGCAACATCCGCGAACGAGAATCTTTTGTTTGCCACTGGTCTTGAGCTATGAAGACGACGACTTGGCTCAATGTTAGGGATAGTAGGTTCGGGACGTTCTACATATCCGGGTTGTCCTGAAGGGTTAGACCATCCCGCATGGGGTGGAGGGACGCCTCCTAGCATGGGAGACATATGTGTTGAGCTCGTGCGGGAGACCGGGGTGTGACTGCGCGGGTGCATATCGTCATGCACTAATGTCGCTTGATCCGATGGTGGAACATGTTGCTCGTACCCTGGGGGAGGAGGCACTTTCTCGGGTGAGGCTTGTCGTGGCGCACTAACTATCATCGGTCCCTGCTTGCTGAGTCTATTCCGCTTCGGCGCATCTAGATCTTTGCTGGGTACCTTGCCAGCACTGGACTTGGAGCGGCCGAACAGAGAGCCAAGGCCCGAAAAGCGTTTCTTTTTCTTCTCCGCGTCAGGGCGGTCCTCAGATACTACTCCGCTGGTTGACCTATGCAGAGAGAATCTTCTCTCTTTCTTCACCAATTTGCCCTTGGCAGAATCATTGGTATCAGAAGGACCCTTTGCCACACTTAAGTTCACCGCTTGATTGTTCGATGGTACAATCGTACTAGTCGAGGTGGTCACGTTCGGAGGCCTGCCCAGTATTCGAGAAGCTGGCCGCTGAGCATTGTACTCCGTAACGGATGCCTCGAGGCTTCTTCCTGGTACTTGGCCAAGAGTAGCATCGGCGCCCATAGACGAAGAACGTGATTGCGTCGGTCTAGCGTTCCTTGCACGATATTGATTCGCTGTCGCCTGAGCAAACAAGTCCTCACGATCTGCCAATGCTGCTTCTTGTGGTGACATATCAGCCCAATTATCGTGTGAAGAGTCTGCCCCGAAAGGTTGTGCGCTGTGTCCGACGTAGTGGCCATTTCCTTGCGATGAATCTTGAGTGCCCATATATGGGGCGGTCGCTGGTTCTAGTTGGTCTTGCTGCCAGGCCTGCATGTTGTTGTCTGGCACCTGCTCTAAGGCTGCACGATAAGAGAACCGAGGTCTCTGATTAGGCAACTGCTGAGGCGGGGATGGCCATCCTGCGTGGGGCTGTTCGGAATCTGGATATGTACTCTGTTGGCTCGCCACGGGCTCTTGTCTGACCAAAGCATTGTTGTTTTCGTCGTCCCCTCGCATATGAGAAGATGCGCGCGGTGTGAATGGTGGAGAATCAGGCGCTGGCCATTGCTGGACTGCTTCCCGCAACGTTGGTGCAGTTGGAGACTGGTTCAATTCTTCCACAAACATTGCCTCATTCATCTGGCGTTCGTTGCCCGGAGTCGTGACCGTGGAATGGTCTCCATCGAACATATGTTGGGGCAGGCGCGGGCTATGTGGGGTAAGATGCGCCGGCACTGTAGGAGATTCCATGTTTCGTCGGTTAAATTCCAGCGACTCAATTTCTCTGCGAGGTGTCACCTGTTGTGATGTACTTGTGTTCCCGCTCATATCTGGTGGAGAGACATGCACTGTGTTCACAACTGACGGCTGCTGCCGCTGCGAGCCGCGGACTTCATCCCTGGGCTCCGATCCAGGTGCCGTATTGTCATGATTGACATCGTCCATCACCGAATTTTGCGGTACAGGTCGCTCGTCTATAGAGCTAATAGTCGGCGTCCGTTGTTGAGATACTTGTACGTTATCTTGATGTCCAGATTGCGAATCATCAGAAGCAAAGAGTCTCGCACCTTGGTCATGTAAGGTTGGCGTCCGTTCTGCATGTGACTGTGGGTCTGTTCCGTCCTGATCATGGACAGCAACAATCTGCTGTACCACAGAAGAAGTATCCTCAACCTTGTTCGACGAAGAAACTTCTGGATGACCTCCAGCTGTATTGGGCTGTTCTTGCTGATCGGAAGATGGCCTTTGATCTCGATCTCTTGTGTCGGCAAGGCTTTTGGAGCGATCATCGACAGGTACCTCGCCAATCGGCTTCGACGGACTTAAAGGGGAAGTATGAGGTCTTTCTTGCTCTCCTGGTCTTCGTGGATCGAGTGCTAAAGACCCCATCCTCAAGGGAGAACCAGCGACAGGCGTACGCAGCCCAATGGATTGTGTCTCGAGGAAACTTTCAACTCCAGGACTTGGAAGAACACCAAGTCGGTAATTACCGCCATTCAGAAAAGCGGTTGCAGGAGTATTGGGAACCCCGGTCTCCCACACACTTGCCCAGTTTGAAGTAGTGCTAGTTGCAGATCCTTCCGGTAGCTTCACGGGCGAGCGCTCCTCAAGATCATCGAGTCGCAACTCGGTCGTTCCTATCTGCAAAGCTGGCGGCGGGGTCCTGCTCGGAAGGATCAGACTTTGAGGGCGCGATCGTGAACGCGACCGTTCTGAGACATTGCCGCGAATCCGTTCAATTGTGGCGGAGAGACGGTGACTAGACCAAGAGGAACTACTGCGTTGGTGCAACCTTGGACGACCTGGGCCAAGAGACAGCATTTGGCCGTCAGGAAAGCCCGGATTGGCGTCTGATGTTTGCTCGAGGGTTGGAGTGGCTAGAGGCGAGGACCTTCGACTCTCTGAGACCATTCGCTGGATTGATCTCGTTGAGCTGCTTCGGATATGTAATTTTGGGTGTGGACCTTTGGGAACTTGAAGCTCTTCTGTCAGCAGCACTGGCGAGCTCGGGCGACTTGTCTCGACCTCTTTCGACTCTTCTACTGCTGTTGCTCTCGTGGCCGATACAGATGCTGAGGACAATGGTTCGTGTACAAATGCCTGCGATTGAAGTTACAATCTTGCACAAACATGAGGGGAACAAACAAGGAAAGAAAGACTTTCAAGGCTCGACGCAAGCAGCCGCATGAGCTACATCGGGGCAATGAATCAAGGACAATTACATTTGATCAGCACCAAGGCCAGTCTACATACATTGCCCGAATTGGAGCAGGACTAATGCAGACCAGCATTGATGCAATCAAATGCAAGTCCGATACCATATATCGTAATGCTCCATCGCTCCAAAGAGGTAAGAGGCAACGCCGGGAAAAATAAAACGAAAAGATCATCGCACGAAGAGACAGAGGAGAATCAATCTACCTTGTCACCACCAGTTCCACTGCTCTCCCTCAACTTCTGTCGTCCTTTAGCCAGCCATCCTTTGGCTCCAACGACACCTTTTCCTCCCAGTTTGCCAGCAGACGAGAGGAAGTCCTTGCCCATTGCTTGCATCTTCTCAACGTTGACGCTAGCCTGTGGAGAGTGACCAGCATAATTGTTTGACACCCGCCGTGTTGGGCCGTTGGGGTTGTCTGTAGACGGCGACGAAGGAGTATCGCCTCTGCTCGACGACCCTAATCCCTTAGCATACTTTACAATGCTCGGTGTAGGGCGGTGACGAATGCTCTCGGGCACAGGGCCGCCAGGAATAAGGCTAGGACCAGCGGTGTTCAAGTGGCTATGCTCGGGACGTGCCGCCATGGTTGTGACTAGCCAGTCACGAAGGCCAGTGTTCATTTCAGCGAACTGCTTTCTTGTTGACTCGTAAGTAGCAATCCTGTCGTTCGGAGACTTGATGGCGAGTATTTCGCGGAACGGTGGTATGCGCGAAGGCCCTTTTGCTGATGAAGACGAGGGTTCAGCAACTGGTGTCTCTGGAACGGATGAGCCAGCAGCGTTGAACTCATTCGATGAACGATCCCGAGCTTCGGGCTTGTTGTCGTTTTCTGGCAACGCCACGGAGGTAGAGGAAGTGCTCAGGCGGTTGTCTGATCCAACAATGGACGAGACGGCATTCGGTTGATGCTCTTCAGGGGCTTCTGGGGCGTGAATTGCAGTGGAACTCTGAGGAGCATCCAGCGTTTTGTCCATGCTGATGTCTCGTTCGGGGGCCTGCACCTCAGGTTCAGGGTTAATAACCCGAAGATCCGATTGTGGCAAGTCTACCTCGGCTCCAAGCCCAGAGGGATTGAAGAAGCCGGACGTGCGGTTCTCCCAACTGAATCGCTGACTCAACAGATCAGGGCGAGCGTCCTTGTTATGGGTGTCCACATTCTCTGGTTGTGAAGTCGTGCTATCGAGAGGCATCAATGGGGCGGGCGCAGTGGATTCTACTTCTCGAGCATGCTCAGCTTGTCGCGAGTCATGTGGCATGTCCACAATATTCGCATGCGACTGATGTTCAACCTGAGTCACAGGGTTTGGACTCAGGCTGCGTACAATGTCTTCGTGTAGACGATCGCTTTCAGTGAAATCGTCTTCGTCAACACTGCTGTCGGTAAACGATTGGCCACGAGCGTCCTCGTGCGTGTTCGAGCGATCAAAATACTCCTTCTCAGTATCGTGCAAAGCGACTTTCGGTGTATCCTTGGCCGGAGGTGTAGGAGCTATACTAGAAGCAACCGAAGACGCAGCGCGATCGAAGTGAAGTGGCCGAAGGTATACATCTCCGACAGCTGGTCTTTGCTCTTCCGAAGCTGTAGCTTGAGTTTCTTCCACTGGCGGCTCTTCTCTAGACGCGAAGTCCTTGCTTTGATGGGCAGAGCCAACGGATAGTCGCAAAGACTCGCCAAGCGCTGCGCCTGCTGCTTTGAGTGCATCGATAGGACTGTTCTCAGAGCTCTTCATGCTTGCTTGACGCTCGACGCCCTTATCTGCGACAGGAGTGAGATCGACATCCGATGGTCTCGATTCTGGCGTTGGAGTTTTTGGGAGAGCCTTTTCTGCAGGTAGAGGAAGATGCGGCTTATCTTGAGCCGCCGGAGCGGAGCTTTCCTGCCTGACGTCGGTAGTGGAAATCCACTCGCCGGGCAGGCTTGGTCGAAAGCTTGGTTGAGGATGTATTGGAGGCCTATCCTGTTGAAATTGAGAGTCCGAAGACTCAATAGGCGAGTCTGTGGTAGGCTCGTCAGTAATCGGACCTTGACCAAGACTTTCAGTAGTCCCAGTCCTCTTTATCCGCAGGGAACCACCATTTCGGCTGAGTGAGCCGAAGCTGCGCTTGGATTCAAGAGACATCTGAGAGTTACGTCGTGATTGATCGTGTATCTCATTGTACTTTCCCGCGAGATCCCTGACCCTACCTGGGAATGGCGAAGTTCGTCCGTTAACAGGTGACGCTACCACGGGCGACGCCAATGGAGAACTCAATCGCGAGGATTGTCGGAGCGCTTCAAAGGACGGCAGATTGCGTATCGTCCTCTCACCAGCAGTTGACGGTGTTGCGTTCGTTTCCAAACCTGATGCTGCTGCTGGCTCGACGGTACGAGTATTAATGGTACTCAGCGGAATCTCTTTGGGAGGCTCCTGACTCATTTCAGCTGCCATCGCTTGAGATAATCGACGATTGTCGGTTTCGACCAAAGGGGTCCGCGCGGGGCTTGCATGGGGACTTGGACTGCCGACTTCCTTTCGTGCCACCGAGCCGAAGGAGGCCCCGGAAGTGGGGCGGTGCGACGTTGTCCCGGCTTGCGAATCCGTTGGCACTTCTTCGGATATGGTAGACACCCTGCTGTTTGCAACAGCTGCTGCGGTGGCTGCTGCGGCGACACGGTTCCGGGAGTCGGGATTGCCACTGCTCGGAACTCTGCTCATGATTGGACTGATGCCACTCGTGCTGTCAGTATTGCTGCGCGAGAGATCCTGATTTGCCAGCTGCGAATATGCGGTAGACGCTGGCGTCGCTGGCACGGAGTTCTCATCAGGACGATTGAATGCCTTATCGACAATGGTTTGGAATCCGCCAGAACCTTGCTCGTCGAGCGGTTGTTGATTCAGCCCAAGTGTAGCAGGTATATTACTTGATGGAGCAGGGTCGACCGATGCACTTGGTGCGGCATCGTGCTGAAGCTCTTGCGCTCGTTGACCTTCAGTCTCAGCAACGGGCCGATTGCTAGAGGACGAATCGATGGATGGGCGAGAAGAGTCCTGCGATTGTCGTTGTCGTTCCTTCTCCTGTTCCATACGTTTGTAGATATCGGAAGGACGGATGAATGGTATTGCTGCAGCGGGCTTTCCATCGTCTATAGCATTTGCATCCCGAAGAGGTAGCTGCTCTGACGGACCGCTGGCAGACTGGGTCTGTGGTCCTCGAGGCCCCATCTGACCAGACGGAGGAGTAGGCCGCATGTGTAAAGGTTGGGGGACTTGCGCCGGCTGAGAAAATTCGCGTCGGAAGCCAGGGGCGTCCCTACTACCTTGCGAACCCGTTCTTGGTCGGTCGGCATAGGGTTGCTGGGGATTAGGATAGTTTGGAGGAAATTGGCCATGCCCTTGAGGAGGTGCTACTCCAGCGGAAAATGCACGACGTTCCTCTCCACGATCAAAAGAGTGTTTCCTGGTGTTCAGAGGAGGCGGCTGCTGACCAGCAGGCTCGTCGTAGCTACCGTACTCATCGTAAGGATCAAAGCCGTCCCAGTCGTCTCCGTCATAATTATTGTGCCGCGCTTCTACCCATTTTCTTGTTTTATTGCGATTGACGTTCGTTTTGAAGGACGGTGCCGGGCCAGAGCCTGACGGAGACGGCCTGTCGCTTTGAGTGTGTGAGATTGTGGTTTTACGCAACGTTAGCACAACGAGGACTTACAAGGGTGACTGTGGACGATCCTCGCCAGGATGAAATGGCGGTCGCGACATGGCGTGCTCAAAGTGTAGAGCTGCGCGGTGGTTTAAAATTGTGCGACACCGCGAATGTCGGACATCAGCGCATCCCGAACGACTGATTGGTTGTTTCCTCTAGGCAAACACCTTTCGTGGGCAGGATGGGTGCAGGAGAGTCGTCGATGGCCAGGAACAAGCACGTTCCAAAGTCGAAAAGGAAGGAACTGCTCAGGACTGAAAGGGTGTGCAAAAGAAAGAGGCCGCGGTGGTGAGGTCAACGGAGCAGGCAAGAAGCAAGCAAGATATGGAGCAGGCTGTAGAGTTTAATAATGGCGGAGGTGGTCGCACGCGTTGGCACAGCTCAAAGCTAAAACTGGCCACCAGTGACGACGCAAGACAGGACCGCCGCCGCCATCAGCCACACTTGTTCGTAACTGGTAGATCGGAGCATAACTCAATGGTCATAGACTGGGCATTGCATATTTTTATGCTTGATCTCTCGGCTGTTGAACGTATGCAGGGATACCTGTCTATCGATCAATTGTTGTGAAAGGCCGCCGTTGCGATGGCCCCACCCAGGCTTGTCTCTGATATTTATAAATACCCAGTCCTGCCAGCAAAGGCATACCTCACGGAAATCGCATTCATTCTGTAATTTCTCTGTAACCTGTAGAAGGTCGCAAAGAAGGGAACTTGCGGGGCTATTAGTTGGCCACAGTCAAGCGGTTCTTGCGGACCAACAAGTTTCTTGATGAGCAAGAATCAAATAAGGTGGCACGAGCCGCCATTTCAACGCCCTGAGTCCAGATACATGGCAAAGGTTCACCATGTTCGAGACCCTATAGTGCAAGTGATGGCGCAGTCGATCTCATGCTCGAGCGTAGAAGTCGCTTTTGCAAAGGTATAGCGTCATCCTGCTGAAATATGCTTGAATTTTCGACTATTCATTGGCCCAGGTTAACTTTCCCGTCCATGGCGCATTCGACTTTCTGCAGTCCCGATCCGGTCAAGTGCACGGCAGGCCCCGTGGCCGGCCGCAAAGTGAAACCACCAAGCCATCGGGACGCATAGAGGCCACTCAGGTGCCAAGATAACGGTTGGACTTCATCATTTATCTGTTTTGGCATTGAACCACCCCAGCAATCTGACTTCTGAGCTATCCGCCACCACAGTGTCACGAGCGCCTTGCGACTGAAGTCAGCTGGACGTCATATCCCAACAAAGGCCCAAACAGTACAGCCAGGCACCAGGCACTCGTCAGCACTCCATACCCCAGGAGGCTTCCAGCTCAGCCAGCCATAGTCAACGCTGAATCAATTCTCGGATAGATTCTCGCACCGCCACTCAAGAGGTAGCAATCAGCTCGACTTTGTGCGATCACGCAATCTTTTCTGCCGGCGGCGCCGGTAGCCAAGCACAACATGGGCACCGTCTCCATTCAAGACCGAACAACCGAGTTCAAGAGCATCTTATCACAAGCACAGAAACGACTGGCGCAGAAGCCCGGCGTTCGCCCAACAATACCACAAGGTGCAACATCAGATCCCTCGAAGTCGTCAAATGCGACGCCGAAGCGCTCAGACTTTGCGCGCAAAGCTGCAGAGATCGGCCGAGGCATTGCGGCGACCGTGGGTAAACTCGAACGACTAGGCCAACTAGCCAAGCGCAAGACCCTCTTCGACGACCGGCCGATCGAGATCAATCAGCTCACTTTCGTGATCAAGCAGGACCTTGCCGCGCTGAACCAGCAGATCGGCGACCTATCCACACTTTCAAAAGCCGCACATCCCAAGGGCGGCAAAGGCGGCGATCAGGAGGGTCTACACAATGAGAACGTCGTGGTCATGCTGCAAGGCCGCCTGGCAGATGTCGGTGTGAACTTCAAAGAAGTGCTCGAGGTGCGCACCAAAAACATCCAGGCTTCGCGCAGCAGGCAGGACAACTTCGTCAGCACAGTCAGCCAGCACGGTCAGAACTTGACTCCGGGCCGGACGGACTCGCCACTGTACAGTACACCCGGATCGCGGGGCAGGTCGCCCGCACCAGGCACACAGGGCGGGCAAGACTTGCTCTCGCTGGAACCGCCGAGCAGTAGTTCGTCGTCAGCGCTGGGTCGTGGCGCCCAGAGCGAACAGCAGATGATGCTCTTAGAGGAGGGACAGAGTAACAACAGCTACATTCAGCAAAGAGGAGAAGCGATAGAGGCTATTGAGCGAACAATCAACGAGCTCGGCGGGATCTTCGGGCAATTGGCGCAGATGGTCAGCGAACAAAGCGAAATGATCCAGCGCATTGACGCCAACACGGACGATGTTGTGGACAATGTCGAGGGCGCTCAGAGGGAGCTGATGAAGTATTGGAGTCGCGTGCAAGGCAATAGATGGTTGGTGGCAAAGATGTTTGGTGTTCTTATGATTTGTAAGTGTCAAATTCCACAGCTATACCAGATGGTATGGTTATACTGACTTCTTCAGTCTTCTTGCTCTGGGTCCTGATCGCAGGATAGCCATATTTGGTCAAAGTCGGGGCGAGATTCGTGCATATCGACCGGCGTCTTGGCATTTTTCTCAGCATTATAAGCAGTGTGCAAGGGCAGGCATGGTCTTCTTTGGGATACAGCGAGTCAGCTTTACACTGTACATACAATACAGAGATGTACTACTAATACAATGCGGTACGGTGCCCAAAGCACTACCCGATCTTCTATTACAATGTTCTTCGATTGCAGCTTTCTTGATCTCGATGTGGCTAGTTATATATGCGCTAAATACGCTACGATAATTCTGCATCTGTTCTTCGCTGCAAGCCCATGCCACGACGACACCACTGTGTCATCCTGACCCCGCCGACCACTTAAACCTGAGGACTTTATTTCGACCCCAATGCCTTCTCCCACTTCTGCCCCGTCAGCTTCTCAAACGCCTCCCTGTACTTGCTGGCCGTCTTCTCTACGATTTCGGCCGGCATCTCCACCCCCTCCTTGCCCTTGAGCCCCTCGCGGGTCAGCCAGTCGCGCAAGAACTGCTTGTCGTAGCTGTCCTGGCCACGGCCGACTTCGTACCGGTCCGCGGGCCAGAAGCGCGAGCTGTCCGGCGTGAGCACCTCGTCAATCAACACGATCCGATCTGTCTCCTGGTCAAGGCCCCACTCGAACTTTGTGTCTGCTAGTAGAATGCCGCTTTCCGCGGCGTAGTCTCGTGCCTGAGAGTAATTAGCGCTCGAAGGAGGCTTGTGATGGTGGCTGTGGCTGTTATATGATAAACTTACTACTTCGTATGCTCGAATGGAGTATTTCTCGATCTGCTCAGCGTACTTCTCGCCGACAATCTCTCTCGCGCGCTGCGGAGTGATGTTCTCGTCTTTGTCGCCGACCTCGGCCTTGGTGCTCGGTGTCCACAGCGGCTTATCAAGCTTTTGGCTCTCCTTGAGGCCGGTCGGCATTTCGATGCCATGGACAGTACCGGACTTCTTGTACTCAGCCCAGCCAGAGCCGGTGATGTAGCCCCGCACGATTGACTCGATGGGAAATACCTTCAGCTTGCGGACTACCATGGATCGGTGGCGGAGCTGAGCTTGGAGGCCGTCGGGGAGATTAAGTGATTGAGGTACTGTGGCGGATACAAGGTGTGTTTGCAGCTCTGGAATCTTGGTCTTAAAGAGCTCGAACCAGTGGATCGTCATTAGAGTCAGGAGGGAGCCCTTCCCGGGGACGCCCTGGGGTGGGTCAGTGATGGGGATTGTAAACTCGTAGGGTAGTCACAGACATTCTTCATGATTACATCGTAGGCTGAGATGCGGTCGGTAGCAACGAAGAGTAAAGTCTTGGAGTCGATGTCGTATATCTCACGGACTTTCCCGGACGCAATCTTCTTGAGTCCATGCTGCTCAACTAGAGAGCGTTTCAGTCTCATGACCACTATCTATGTGCATCGACCGTTACACGTACCAGCACTGTCGATCGAGGTGACAGCGGTTCGGTCTGACATGGCTGGTCAGATGTGACGGGGGTCAGTGTTTCGCAGCAAGGGAAAGTTCTATAAAGCATGTGCTTGTCAATAAAGTAGTCTAAGTGAGAGATCGGAATTCATAGCAAGATATGTAGAGTCGGAGAACAACAGATCAAGAAGCGATTATTGAAGCAGAGTTTGATTCCTTTAAGTGGTTGCGATACCACGCGATAAATGACATGGAAAGCTCAATGAACTTACAAGTGTATCGAAGAATTTGCATGTGCGTGCAGAACCAATACACTATCCTTCAATTGTTCAATTGATCATGAATTATCAATGTAAAAGTCTACAAAGGAAATGAGTGCTGTTTGTCGTGGCTGATGAGTCGGCCGATATCCTCCGTACACCGGAGCAGACCCTGTAGAACCCGATTGCTCTGGCCCTATAGCTCTAATGTAGTACAAAGGTGAGTACTCGGCGTTTGTTTTGGTCTAATATGAACAAAACAGAAGAGAAATATGCGCAACATCTGAGAGAAAATACCTTTCTGTTCACATGAAAAAGTTTTCCGACATGCGCTGGAAAATGCCTTCAATGGTGCCGATTGGCTCCTCCTTCGAATGTTTTTCGCACGCAGATATGCCACCCATGTTACTAGTGGAATTGCTTGAGAAGATACATGAAATATGTGATATGATACATATGTTAATGGTTGCCCACACAGAGTTGCCTGCATTATGTCCACGATCGCGGCTATCGACCTGCCTGTCTAATCTGAATGCTATCTGTTAGGCTCATGGCACTGGATGCTGGACGGATGGGTGGCCCGCGAACTGAGGGGCAACGCCTGAGCAGTGGGGTAGGGCTTCGTCCTCTTCGAAGTGCTTAGCACCCTCCGACATTCGACATCGTCCAGGAGGTGGGAATTGACCCGACCTCCTTCACAAACAGTCCAGCAGATCGCGATGTCAGCAAAGAAAATATTTATGACCTAACACACATAGTAGGCCGGTGGACATCCGCACGGCGAGAGTCAACTACACGTGCATCACGAGAATGATGTCACCATGATCCCCAAGCATTTGTTGAAATGCAGACCTTCGTCGATTCCCACTTGATTCATTCCTGCGTTGGTTGATACGAATTGAACCACTTCCAATTTAAAACCATCCGTCCGTTCTAATACATCTTGTGTTAAGCACAGCTCCCCCTTCCCACTCCTGTCATAACAAATTGGTCATGGCACCTAAAGCAGCTCCTACTGCCTTCCCCTCTCACATCAAGTCTGAAAACCAGGAAGGTGGACCTGGTCTAGATAGCAAAACAAAGACACCCGCAGTCTGGACCCAGCTCGAGTTCTGGGATGACAACGAGAAACCCTACCTCAAAGAATATGAGGGCCGCGGTCTGTTCAAGGACAAGGCCGTTCTCATCACTGGTGGTGACAGTGGCATTGGCAGATCCGTAGCTATCCTTTTCGCAAGAGAAGGAGCAGATGTCACCATTGCCTACCTCCCCGAGGAGGAAGAAGATGCCCGCTGGACGCTACAGCAGATCGAGAAGGCCGGCAGGAAGGGTCACGGTGTGACGGCCGACTTGAAGGAGAAAGAAAACTGTAAAAAGATTGTCGATGAGCACTTGAAGGTCCATGGGAAGCTCAATGTCCTCATCAACAATTGTACGTGCTGCGTATCGCCGCCCTGCATCGACAGATACTGACTCCGTTTAGCATCCATGCAAGAGATCTGCCAGGACCACAAGGACATTGACCTCGACGTAGTCGAGAAAACCATCAGGACAAACTTGTGGCAAATGATGGCTGTGACCAAGTTTGCGCTACCTCATATGAAGCGCGGCGATTCCATCGTCAACTCTTGCTCCGTGGCCGGCTATATGGGCAACCCACAGCTCGTCGACTACAGCGCCACAAAGGGTGGCATCGCGACCTTCACACGTGCACTCGCTCAGCAACAGGCAACGAAAGGTATACGAGTGAACGCAGTCGCGCCTGGAATCATCTGGACCCCCTTGCAGCCTGCCACCAAGGGCAATCCGCCTGGTGCGATCGAGAATCTCGGCATCGAGGAGGCCCCTCAGGGACGGCCCGGTATGCCCATTGAGGTCGCCACGGCGTACGTCTTCCTGGCTAGTCCCTTGGGAACGTACTTCACTGGTGAGGTGCTGCACGGCACTGGTGGTATCGAGATGCAGGGTTGAGCAATAAGACTAGTGATCGTTTCGCCGAAACAATGGGAGCAAGGAGATCCCGTCATAAGTGACGAGAAGGACAAAACTACTTAGCACGAAGTCCTGATGCATGCGTAGCGAAGAATCGAATTCCATTTTATATTTTCCTGAAGCACTTGAAAGTATTGTGGTATTACGGGGAAAAGACCAGACGCATGTCATGGATTTCACAACCTTTTATTTCGATTGCATCTGTCTTGTGGCTAGTACCCATGTGCTGGAAAGCCACAACGAAAATTTTGTCCGACTCCATGCAAAACCAACAACCCACATCACAACCCACTCCTTCACTCTAGATCGACGTGTCGTAGGCGATGGGGGCGATGTTCTCTGGCTTGTTGTTCTCGACCGACACCTTCCTGGCCTCCCGCGGCATGACGGGCTGCCTCTTAAGGTGCACGTGGGTGCCCTCGGTCTTGCTTTGCCTCTTCTTGGCGGCGTTCTCCTTCACACGGTTGAGGAACTCATCGCGCGAGCGCGACTTGCGGACGTGCTCGATGCGGACGTTGATGCGCTTCTCCATGTAGCGGTTGCGCACCTGCTTGTACAGGATCACGCCGACTGATGACTTGGTGACGTT
Organism: Myriangium duriaei CBS 260.36; assembly: GCA_010093895.1. Lineage (NCBI taxonomy): Eukaryota > Fungi > Ascomycota > Dothideomycetes > Myriangiales > Myriangiaceae > Myriangium > Myriangium duriaei. The sequence goes on from ML996089.1 coordinate 406,619, forward strand.
GTAGACGACACCGGTCTTGCCGTGGTAGACCTTGTAGGGCATACTTTGCGGATTGTCAGATTGTGCATCTTCTCATTGCCTTTCCTCATCTTCAGACGTACCCCTTCTGGACAGCTCCGTTTGCTACGACATCGACGATATCTCCGACCTTGTATTGCCTGAGGTAGGTCGACAAAGCGATCATACCCTTCTTCTTGAAGTCGCGGGAGAAGGCATAGCGGGTACCCGCACGTAAACCGGCTGCGTGACCCATCTGATCAAATGTGTGTCAGTCGAAGATTTGGCGAGAATGAGACTGTATGATTGATCGATCCGGCGTACCTTTGGCGAATTATTTGACGGGTTGTGGTCGTAATGTCGTTTTCACTGAGATGGCACAATTCGCCGGACCTTGAAGTTTGAGGATTTGGCGGCCGGGCTGCCGCCAAATTTGCCGGAAAATCGTTCCTCCGAAGCGCTTCCGAAAATCGCGACAACGCTTCATCTTCAAAGATTGATTTTCCTTCCAGCTGTCGCGGTCTATCATCAACCACAGTCACCATGGTTGCCCCTTCATACTCAAAGACCTACAAGGTCCCTCGTCGTCCTTTCGAGTCCGCTCGTCTGTTAGTATCATCCTCGGCCACTGAAGCATGAGCTTGTCTCTGCTCAAGTCGTTGGACATAGAATACTAATGCGGCAACAGTGACTCTGAGCTCAAGATCGTCGGCGAATATGGCCTGCGCAACAAGCGTGAGGTGTGGCGCGTCCAATTGACGCTGTCCAAGATCCGTCGTGCTGCCCGGTACGCCTATGCGAAACCAAAAATGCGAAGATGAAATTACTAACATCTAATAGTCAGCTGCTCACTCTCGACGAGAAGGACCCCAAGCGTCTCTTCGAAGGCAATGCTCTCATTCGCCGTCTGGTCCGTGTCGGTGTCCTTGACGAGTCCCGCATGAAGCTCGATTACGTCTTGGCCCTGAAGGTCGAGGATTTCTTGGAGCGCCGTCTCCAGACCTGCGTCTACAAGCTCGGTCTCGCCAAGTCCATCCACCACGCCCGTGTCCTCATCAGGCAGAGGCACATCCGTGTCGGAAAGCAGATTGTCAACGTGCCTTCCTTCATCGTCCGTCTCGACTCCCAGAAGCACATCGACTTCGCCCTTACCTCGCCCTTCGGTGGTGGACGTCCCGGCCGTGTCAGGAGAAAGAAGGCCAAGGCTGCTGAGTCCAAGGAGGACGGTGGTGATGGTGACGAGGAGGAGGAGTAAGCGTCTCGCTCAGTCGCGGGAGCGCATGCTCAATTGCAGCATCAGGCGTCACGAGGGTTCGAGATGGGGCAAAATCAAAGTCGTTCATATTTACGACTTCTAAAATGTTACCAACCATGACTTCAACCCTGTCCACTCGCCTGGCGAATGCTCGGTCTCCTCTTTTCCTCACTCTTGCTGATCGTGAACGTACATGATTCGGTTAGTTCATCGGCCATATTTGATTGTTTGCACTCGATCAACGAACCCGTCCATTTGCTATGTCCATTGATAAGGAGCAAGGGCCATGAATATGAAAAATCGCAGCGCCACAAAGTAGTCTCCCGATTTCTAACAACTAGGCTATTTGACCCGACCTGGTTCGGTGGGAATGGGCGTGACGAATTGCGCGCCTGGGGACGGCATAGATTTTACTGCACAGATTTTACTGATGAAGAAGGAACGAATTGTTTTGCGAACGCACATGCACCAAAGCAAGATCGCAGGAAGTCGCAGCTTCATCGATCACCTCTACTATAATCATGCGCGATCTCATGTGCATGGTTTCTCTGCAGCCAGATCTATGTGGCGTTTGTGCGGGAACGGCAGTGATATCCGGAAGCTTTCCGATCTAAAAGGATATCTCCGTAATATCCGAAGCCGCGGGGAACGGCGGAGGACTCGCCATCATAGACTCTTGTGCTCTGCCGCCAGAACCCCGTGGATATGTCTTTGACCTCGTCCTTTGCCTTTTGTATTGATTAAGCGACCATGAGCACCTCCCCGGATCACTCTCACGAGCGAAACGTACACGACACACTGTCGGCGCTGATGGCAGACGCACCAACCGATCTGGACTGGGAGGATGAAGAAGATGATGACATGGAATACGAGGATATGACTGAGGTTGGGGAAGGAGAATACGATGGTTCTGAGATCGAAATAGAGTTTCAAGGTATGGTCTGCTCTCTTGTTTATCGTATACCTCCGCTACATGATACTTGCCACGATCATTACGGCCAACTATGAGAGGTTCGCCGCCATCACTCTTTTCGCTGATAGTTTCAACAATTCCCTTCGCAATGACCCCAGCGAGCGATTCAGTGGACATGCCAACGGCCGGTCCGACGGGTAGTCCACAAAGTAGCCCAGCGAGGAGCCCGACGAGGAGCCTGACCAACCTGAGGGCACTTCGCCGGGCACATTGCCTGGCCTAAAGATGTTCAGGCGCTGCGGCCACACTTCGGACTGCGAGTTTACTAATTTGCACTCGAATCTCTGATCGAACTCAGCTGACCCATGAACAGACGCCTCCGAGGGCCTTGAGAGTGGGGTAGAGTCTTCACGAGAAGGCACCGAAGAGCCGGAAACAGATACAAATAATGATGACGGGAACGCGAATACTACTGCTGGGGCGGGCCAACGCACGATTCTCACTCTTGAAGATCTGGAAGGACTTAGTGGGTCATCTTTGTCTGCCGTACGATGTGTCGCTGATGACCACAGTGACTCAACGGCAGCTTTTACAACTCCTCGGCGGTCATGGTATACGGAATATTTTTGCTAACCATGGGGGCATTCGAGTACAGATCGCCTCAGAAGACGACGACGATGACGTTGGCGGCGGGCACTTTGGATGGGGACGCAGACTTCGACGTCGCAAACCCGCGGAGGAGTACAAGTGGCCACCGATACCGAACCCAGAAGGCCAAAAGCTTATAGATGAGGGCATTTTCGGAACCAACGAACCGAGGAGAGATACAATTGTTCGGCGGAAGAAGAAGAAGCTCGCGTACAGAACTATGATGAGGGAGCTGGGTCTTCAGACACCAGGAGCGGAGAGGTCGCAGAATCGAGCACTACGTCAAGACATGATACCGTCATCGAGACCAGATATGACCATCAACTTCAAAGCTCGCGGCTACTCTGGACAGTTTTCTGACGATGGTAATTTTTTCTTCACTTGCTCTCAGGACTTCAAAGTGCGCATGTACGATACGTCTAATCCTTATCGGTGGAAGTATTACAAGAAGGCTTCATACTACGGTGGACAATGGACTATCACAGACGCCTCGCTGAGCCCGGATAACAAGTATCTAGCCTACAGCAGTATCCGACCTCAGGCATGCTTAGCTGCTACAGACCCTAACGATACCTCGGAACCACATTCGCTGGATTTCGGGAATCTAGGTCACGGAACCCGGCAAAGGCGCTATCACGACTGGGGAATCTGGTCGCTGCGTTTTAGCGGAGATGGACGAGAGATCATAGCTGGTACATCTGATAGCAGTATCTACGTCTACGACATAGACGCAGGCCACTCGATCCTTCGAATCCAAGGGCATGATGACGATGTCAATGCGGTCTGTTACGGGGACAAGTCAAGCCCTCACATTCTCTACTCTGGATCAGATGATACAACCATTAAAGTATGGGATCGAAGATCATTGGGCGATGGGAGGGCTGCGGGTGCGTTCTTAGGGCACACTGAAGGCTTGACATATGTTGACAGCAAGGGCGATGGACGCTATGTCATCTCAAATGCAAAAGACCAGACAATGAAGCTTTGGGATCTTAGAAAGATGATTCCTCAGGAGAAGGCTGAGACGGTTAACCCTTCGCAGTACTCAAATGGCTTCGATTATCGGTATCCACCTTACGAAGAGTCAGAACGTAGAGGCAATCCTCACGACTGCTCTCTGGTCACGTTTAAGGGGCATAGCGTGCTAAACACCCTCATTCGTTGTCATTTTAGTCCTCCTGGCTCGACTGACGGTCGTTATGTCTATAGCGGAAGCACAGATGGTTCTATCTGGATCTGGAATATGGACGGTAGTGTTCGATCAACACTGAAAGTGTCCGAAAATGCCGGTTCTACCGGCTCCGGCTCTAGGTATGATCAATACGACATGTTTGGATCAAGCAGAGGCCACCGAATACTTCGAGATGTCAGCTGGCACCCATATGCGCCAATTATTGCGAGTACGTATGAAGGAAAAAAATAGAAGGGTAGTGAACTAACACGATACAGCTACGTCTTGGAATGGTGGCGATCATAACAGTGGCACAACGACTGTACACAGCTGGAACGACGGCGGAGACGATGATGAGGCAGATCCTCCAATGGGATTACGCGTGAATAGTGAATTGAGATCTGAAGATCGATATACCGAAGAAACACCCAGATACCGCCGCACAAGGAATCAGCGAGTTGAAATGGAGGAAGATAGCGAAGGCGAGTCGCAGCTCTCGTTATGACGCTTATGGTTTTATGGCTGTGCATTGGGCTTTCTGAACATTATTTCCAAATGTTTACGAGGCGGTGTGGATACTCTAAGAAGGACATGAAGGACTGGGCAGTGTCGTCGTCATGGTCGTTGGCCAAGTGGACACCCCGCGATTAGAGGGCCGAACGGGAGACCAACTTGGATTGCGACCAGGAGAGCAGCTAGATGGTCGACTGGGGGAAGTTGTATTCACGACTACCGGCGGATGCGCCTCCCTGCGTTCATTCTGGTCACACAGTGGACGTGACGCTCAACGCGAGTGGTGTATTCAATCGGGACTACCGGTATACGTGACGAGGAAGGTATACATGGCCGACAACTGGGCAGCAGTCGTTCCTGCATTGGAGATCTACTTGTCTGGCTCGAACTTGCCAACTTCTTCGCGACATCCGTATGCATATACGACCGTCCAATTCTTGTGTTGCTAATTCACTTGTCTGATTTGAAGCTGCCGACTTTCTTTGGGACATCAGTATACATAGACGACCGCTCGCTTACGATAAAAACGATCACAATAGATATTGGTGGTCTTTGATGCTCGAGTGTATCGGCTCATGGATGCTCTCGTTCATTTTGTATGTCTCGAATCGACTTTTCCGAGCCGCTCGCTCAATGATGGTGGTACAATTTCTGAGTACTCTGCCAGACTGCCAGACCTTCATTCGCCATACGATCCAAGCCTGTCCCTTCTTCGATATCCCGCTCATGCACCTCCCACCAAAATGTTGTTGACAGGGATATGTACTGCGGATCGCATTAGCATACACTCTTGTGTCGATCCGCTCCGCAGTAAGTACTCACTCAGCTTGACGACGTAGCCAATGACACCCATGACGAGGAAGCCAACACCGACGGCTTGTGAGATCTTGATGAATTCGCGCTTGTCCGCTACGCAGTTGTCAGTGTCAAGTCGCTGTGCCGCGCGCGAGCAGATCTGAGGTGAACGCACGCTTCGTGCACCGGTTGAGGAACTTGGTGCCGTCCTCGAGGAAGTCCTTGGGGATCTCGATGAACTCCTTGATCTGGTCCGACATGGTTGATGGTGGTGTGGCTGAAATTGGTGAGAAGTCAGAAAAGAGAACTTGCGATTGCTCCTGGCGCGTAAAAGTAGCTTCAGCGTCGAGAGAGGGAGAGAGGATGAGTCAATGGATGTGACCGATGGATGGATGCGATGGATGGAGGTTCGACCGCGAGTCTTGGCGGATTTATTTGGCCACGTATAGAGGACGACTTTGGGTTGGCACCACCGATTGGCTGCGGCGGAGCGACAACCCTGCAATTCCTTGCCTGCCTGAACATTGCTTCGTAACCCATTAATCGTGGGACAGTCATCCTGCATGAATCGCACAGATATACTTTCTTCAAGATCACAATACAAGTATAGTAATTTCCGGGCCGAAGCATTGCAGGCATTCTCACTGTTAAATCATCCTGATCTTTCATGGGAAACGACCTGGCCAGGATGCTTTGCAAGGTTTAGAGCTGTTTGTGGGGAAGCTGTCGCTTGCAGCGGAGCTCCTTGCGGCTGATGCTCTAAACTCCGTGAACCTCGCCGCCAGGCCTCGTCTCAGACTGCCTCATTAATACAGCCGACTTCTGCTGTACCACACGTGCACCGCACTCTGCTCCTGCGCCTTGACATGACACGACACCCTTTCGGCCATTCTTTCTCACAACGATGAGCCTTCAAAGCATCACCAAGCTCTCAGATTCCTAATGGACATTGCACGAACTACGTTGCAGGCGACCACAACGCCTCGGAGATGTCCTTCCAAGCGCTTCTCGTGATCTACATCCTCGGAGGCCTCACCTTCATACCTCTCATACTCCTCTCACTGTTCGCTTTCTCTTACTTCACGCTTCCTCGAGTACCCTCGCAATCGTCTGATAAACCTTCCGAAGCTTCGGCCAAAGTCACAACCGAAAGTGATTCGGAATCAAGCAAGGATGACAACCCTTTCGACGACGAGGACGCCGGCTTAGGAGCTGGGAACGATGCTGCTGGATACTTTGCAGTCTGTCGGGAATATGTGCCAGGCGGCATCAACGGCAAGCCTCCAGAGCGGTCGTCACCGGCCGGTGAGGTGCTGAGCTCAGAGAGTCCCAGTGTATACCAGAGCATGTATCGGAGCATTTTTGAACGCAACAAAAATCAAACACCATCTGTTGAAGGAGACAAGAAAGACACAAAGACCGTGAAGCGGCCGAGGAACGTATTCTTTGTTGTGCTCCGCCATAAACACCTGCTACTGTTCGACAATGCCGATCAGCTTGAGGTCAGACATGTCATTTCACTCCTCCATCACGACATCGACATATACGGCGGAGGGGAGAAACTAGTCGAGGGAGACTTATGGATTAAAAAGAATTGCATAAGACTGACCAGAAGGACACTCGCTGGTCATAATGGCCCGACCTCTCAACCGTTCTATATCTTTTCCGATAATTGCTCTGACAAGGAGGATTTCTACCACGCCCTTCTTCTCGCGCAGACTAACGCCAGAGAACATGATCGCCCTCCGCCGCCGAGACAAATCAACACCGACGATATCATTAAGCTGGTCCAAGCTTTACACCGATCTGACGCTGACCCCCATTGTCGTTGGATCAATGCTCTCATGGGCCGCGTTTTCCTTGCCATTTACAAGACGCAAGAAATTGAAGATGCGATCAAAGCCAAAATCGATCGCAAGATTTCACGTGTATCAAAACCTAACTTCATCTCTTCCATACAGGTCCAGAACGTACAAATGGGCAATACCGCGCCAATCTTTTCGAATCCGAAGTTGAAGGAGTTGATGGTCGACGGCTCTCTTACGATAGAGACTGATGTGCGGTACAATGGTGGATTCAAATTGCAGATTGCAGCCATCGCCAGAATCGAGCTTGGATCGCGCATCCGTGCAAGGGAGGTAGATCTAGTCCTTGCTGGAGTCCTGCGAAAATTGTCCGGTCATCTTTTGATTCGAATAAAACCTCCCCCGAGTAATCGTTTGTGGTTTACATTTGAAACGCCTCCCCAGATGGATTTTGCAGTCGAGCCGGTGGTCAGCAGCATGCAAATCACTTACAGTGTCATTCTTAGGGCAATAGAGAGCAGAATCAAGGAGGTCATTGGAGAAACTTTAGTGCTGCCCAACTGGGACGACATGCCATTCTTCGACACCTTACCGCAATCGGTCAGAGGAGGCATCTGGGACGTGCCGAGAAGGGAGCGGAAGGATGCAGCGAACAAAGAGACTGCCTCAGAGATGATGCCAAACGAATCGAAGGATTCTCGAAGTCCGAAGGCTGAGGCAGCTGGAGCATCTGCTGGATCCGATGATGATGTTGACAATTTGCCACCTCTCTCGTCCAAGACCATGAGTATGCCGAGTCTTATTTCCAGCCCGACAAAGGAAGTGAGCTCTCGCAAGCCGAAGCGCAAGCCCGTATCTATCGCAGAGGGCGAAGGTGTCTCATCGAGTGTGTCCACTGGAGGTGTACGGGTCACATCACCAACACCATCGAAACCTACATCGCCGCGTGTCGCCCCAGCCGACAAGCCGAAAGCCATGCGATCCAATTCCTTTGCCTCTGCAGCGAAGCCACTGGTCAGCACCGAAGACGCATCTCCGATCGCGCATCGTTCGCCATCAGTAAAACGCAAAGGACAAAGGGACGCCGTGGAGATGTTCAAGGAAGTCAAATCTCGCAGTGATTCCATGCCCGCAGCGAAACCTTCTGAGCAGCTAGAAAAACTAGATATGGATAGTGATGATTCCGATACGGGCTCACGACGGAGTAGTAAGGACACCCCTCCACAGGAAGCAGAGAAAGCGGAGTCAGCACCTCAATCTAGCAGGCCAAACTCGTCCAAAACCCTTCCTGTGCCAGACATCGGCAAAAAGCGTTCAACATGGGGACTCTCCGGCTCGCCGCCGACAGGATCAGCTCTGGAACGGGCGGCAACGACGGCAAAAAACTGGGGTGTAAGCATGATCAATCGACAGTCCGGACCCTCGCGAAAGTCCATATCAGGATTCACGTCGCTTGCGAAAGAAGCTGGACTGGAGGAGTCATCCGAGTCAAACGAGGAGATGGTCCGGTCTGGGTCTGGGAATGGTGAGAAGTCCGAAGCTGACAAGTTCAATGCCTACAAATCACCTGAAAAGCCATCTCAACCCATGGGACGTGGTCAACCTCTTCCGCCTGCTGGTACTCCGCTGCCTGGCCCGAAGCAATCTCTCTGGTCGACGTCCCCTCTGAACCTCGGCTCTTTCAAACGCAAACCTGTAGCCGGAGGGAGTAACGGCATATCCACAGAGCAGTCCAACGATGCAGCGATCACCGGTGGAAGGCCCGGGATCGAGAATCGTCGACGAACCTCAAGCTTGGAACAGCCGGTTGTTGGTCAAGGAAGCGAAACAGTGCAGAACCGTAGATCGAGCGTGGCACGCAAGTCTGTCAATCGATACATCGTTCCGGATGCACCAGAGGATGCGCATCAGGATGTGATGATCGTCGCCGCGCCTGTAGAGGATGACCACGAAGAGGAGAGTCAGCCGCCGGCACTGCCCACTCGGCCAGGCACTGCAGCCGCAGATCAAAAGACGCCCAACCATGACGCAGACGACAGTGCAGAGACCCCTTCGCTGGTCGCGGAAGCTAAGTTAGCTGCTGGTGTCGAAGCAACGCAACCATCTACGAACGCGGACAGCTCCAGCTCAGGCGCTGAAGATCGGGACTCAGAAGACGCCGGCGACGATCGTGATGATGACGCCGCGTCGCAGACAGGGACTATCGACACCACAATTGAGGGTGCGCCGCCCGATGAGCACCATAAGGAGCAAGTGCACATCAGTCCGGCAAGGAATAAACAGAGTGCGGGTTGGCATACGGGCGCAACTGTCGATACGCAAGTGGATGTCAGAGGCGGAACAGGACGGGAAGGAGAGGCGGAGAAGGACTATTGAGTGGCGCATTACTTGTTCACACGCATGATGATGGCGTAAAGCCTTCCGCTGCGGTGTCAGGGGCCTAGCTCGGTCTGAATGCACCAGGCATGCTTGTTTGAGGTTGGCATCTGTACTGCTGCGATTGCAGGGGTACGTGATATGGCCTACGCGTCGTCCTGTGTGCATTCGGTCTGTCTCTATGCTAGAACCACATTTGCGTGTGACGCAGCGAGCTGGCTTGTCTTTGGGTGCTTGGGCAATTGGCCATAGGCGAAGGGGGAAAGTGGAAAGACATGCAGCGGCATTGTCAGCGCATACTGGAACTACCAGCATGTTGCACGATCGTTCAAAGTTGGTTGTGAGACAAAGCATTTGGTCGGGCGATGGCGTTTGCAGGATATCCCACCTACTGCCACAGGAAGACCGGGGCGTCGTTTGGGACGAAGTCGCGCGGGACGGAGTACGCAGATAGATAGACAACCTCCAATTCCGGCGCGAAAAACACTATGTACTATTTACTACCACGATCCGGCTTCGCTCAGCTCAGACCCACAGTAACCGAAGAAAGAAAGGCTTTCAATAAAACGAAAGCACGACGCTGAAACGCTGCAGATATGTAGCCATGCCCACTCATCCATCCCCAGATCGCATCCGTCCTCCGCACATCTCCCCTTCCTGCGACGATCTACCACGCATTCCGGTCCCAGTTCGGATCTGTGTCAGTCAGCATCCCTCCTCCCATCCCATATATATATATGCATATATGCATGTATGTACTCACCCTGCACAAAACTCCCCAACACCCTGCTCCCCGTCTGCAGCAACGGATGCCCAACCACTATCCTCAAAAACCGTTCCAGCCCCTTCCGCCGCTCCTCAATCACCGCATCGTCAAACTTGTTAAAGTACACCTTCCCTGGCAAAGGCGGGATCGTGACTCGCGCAGACTCCCGCTCTAAGATATCCCGGAAGTACTCAAAGTCGGAGTAGCGGCGGCGCACGGCGGAGGAGCGGAGTTTGAAGGAAGGGATGTTGGTGGAGAGGGTGATGAGGTAGGTCGTGTACCGGGAGGAAGGAGTGAGGCCGTGCGTTTGGGGGTCTTTTACCTGTTGCCGATTTCGTCAGTTGCGGGTGAGGGGGATGTGGAGGAGACTTTGGAGTCGGGGAAGGAGAGGGACGGCGCGGGGAGGGAGGGCAGGGTGCAAAGGAGAGTGGAACAGGGAGACAGGCGTACTTCGATCTCAAGGAAGTTCTCTGGCGGGCCGTAGATCTCCTCGAAGCTTTGGGCGCGGGTCTCGGGGAGGGCCTGCATTGCGGCGGCGGCGGCGGCGCAATACGTCGTGCGACAAGAGACAGGGGATAAAGAGGTGGTTGACAGTGTCAGCTGCTTGCTGTGTGGCTGGGAGGTGCAGGGGAGGAGGTTGGGTGGGTGAAGTGTTTGTCTGATGTGCGACAGGTGAGGTGGAGCGAGTATCGTTTGTGGTCGCGGCGTTTGCGCTTGCGGAGACTTGGGGGCTTCTGCCCGCCGGGCGTCGGCGGGGGTTTGCGACGCGCCAAGATCGGAGGCGCTGAGTCAGCGGGTGGGAGCTGAGCGGCGGAGATGGGCATGAGCGGAGCGGAGGGGTGGAGATCGATAAAATGTACACAATCAAAAGATCACGGCTGCGCGATCGTGATGACGCCGAGCATTCTTTGTCACAGAACCATCGGGAGGGAATCCAATCCCAGACAACGACTGTTTTCTTTGTCTAAAGCTTCTTTTGTCGTGGAGACATGCTACCCGTACAAAGTGCTTGCAGGTATAAGATCAATTGGATGGCCACTGCTTACAACGAAAATTTATCAAATGCACCCTTCCCGAAAATACCGAAATAAACATTACAGTATCTCCTTTAACCATTAAACCTTCTACCTTCACCATGCCAATAATCGGGAGTGACACACACGTCACGCCCTCTATCGGAACAGGCATGCTGTTTGACAGTTCAGCCAACCCAGGTGGATTTGGCTCATGCGTTGTTCAGCGCGCACCACGGCGTCCAACTCATGGATCTACAGGGTTTTATGCTTGCGTGGTTCAACGCTCTGGCTGAGCCGTCTTGAAAATTGAGCAGAGTCTCAAGAGCAACAAACAGGAAATGCGGATTTATGACGACGAATTGCTGGTGGGCTGGAATCATCAGCGATGATGTGTCTCGGAGGATACTAGATCCAATATGATAGCATCGCTGACATCAAATTGCGTTGTTTGCATGCGAGCTCTGACTGCTCGCAGCTGCTGAATTCTTGCGACCTTGTATATAGCAAAATGATAGTAGGGTAGTCAATCATATTCGTTGCATGAGAAGCGAACCTATCTGCACAGCATACGTCTCGTGGCCTACGGCAAGTAAGCTGACAATGACGACTTTCCGATCCGGCAACGAGCACAACCAAAGCACGATCGCGTATCAGAGATGTATTGCTATTCATGGTCGAAACTACTTGCCGTGCGTATTAGGCTGTACCTTGTGTTCCATTCACACTGGAACTATACCAATTTGTTCAGGCAATAGTGTTGCACGTACCCCTGGAGACTCAGACGAATGTCTTCATCTCCTCGGGCCAATCTTCCTTGCTCGATGAGATAGTCGCTTTCTTCATTTCACGTCCAAGCCAGTACGCACGCGCAAAGGGGCTAGTGATTAATGCCCTCCGTCTCGCAACATAAAGTCGACCATGCTCTCGTTGGTACCGGGAGACTGGCGGCTGTCAGCAAGCATCGTGAGCGCATTCCAGTCATGAACTTACACCACTCTTCGATCACTGCCTCTTCCTTCGCCAGCGCCTGAGCGAGCATGTTGACTTCAAAAACGTTCGGTTTGAGACAAAGCTTAGCGAAGTCTCGGAGGACGTTTTCGACCCACGGCTCAATTGCCACCTGGATTCCTGCAATAGTGAGAGGTGGAGGCTCTTTAAGGCGAAGCTTGAGGGCGAAATCATCGACGGAGCTTAATGAGGTCAGCCTACAGCTGAGCGATGTACGACCAGAACTCATACCTGTTCACCATCTCACGCGTGGCGCCTTGGGTAAGGGCAAAATGTCTGATGGGATCCGGAATCGTGTCCAAGGATGACAAGCTGGCCGATAATCTGATAAGAGGATCATGGATGCGGTAGAGGTTGGCGACTGCGAGCAGTGTGGCTTTGTTATAAGCGATGTCTGCGAGCAAGAATTTGCGCGACATATTCATCGGACGTGCCTGACTGGAGGTAGATTTGATGTCATCCAGCTCTACTGTCAATGCAGTCAAGCTCTGCTCGATGAGCCTCACCACTTCAACATCGTCGCCGTTCTTCTTCACTGCGACGAGCTTCTGAAGCCGAATCGCACCCTGCCCCAACGCACTCATGATAAAGGTAGTCGATCTGAAGTTTTGGACGAGTGAAGTATTGTCGGGGAAAGAGGAAGTGTGTGTCACAAGGCAATTTTTGAGTGAGGTGAGCGTCAGTGAGTCCTTGTGATTGTCGCCCAGCTGAATATGAAACACATGCCAGCCTCCATTGTTGCCTTATCAACACTTCACTCCAGCCAGTACCAGCCATCTGGTCAGCCCCTTGGATATTACAAGAGCATATATCTACGAACGCCATAAGTTCATGAAAACTACGCCAACTTTTTTTCTTCCATCGAAGCACGCACATATTACACTTCTGTTATTCTTCTTCTCAACACATCATTCGACGACCATTACCATGGCCGCGAACGCATCTGCTGCCTCGACTGGTCCAACTGCCGGTCAGATCCTCACCGAGAGACTCTGGGGCGAGATTGTGAGAGCGTGGGAGCAAAGCAAAGAAGTTGTTCTTCTCTTACCAGTCTCGTGTGTCGTAGAGATGGGCGAAGATGGCGTGGCTTTGTTGGCGATGCGTTGCCGGTTTGTCACTCCTGACCATTGTCGCCTTCCCCATTCTGACCGAGTCTAGCGACGACCTCCGTTCCAGCCTGGAAGTGGTGCCAAGTGGAATTTCTGGTTTCCATCGTTTCTCCCTCTTGCCAGAAGAGATCACAATTGAGCCCAACCCCACTACTCCGATTGCGAAAATTGCTACATCGTCGAGCTCGAGTGGAAAATCTGGCAAGCCTCCACGTCCTCCCAACTCCTTCATCTTGTACCGCCAGCACCATCACTCTGACGTGGTTGCTGCAAACCCAAATATGCACAACAACCAGATATGTGAGTTGCTCGCGATTTCTCAGTCTTTCATGTTTCTGACCCTCGGCTGTAGCTCAGATCATCGGCCGTATGTGGCAAGGTGAATCCCACGCTGTCAAAGCCGAATGGAAACGCGCTGCGGATCGCATGAAGTTGCAACATGAGAAGGACTACCCCGATTATCACTACCAGCCACGAAAGTCATCGGAAAAGAAGCGAAGGATGTCCAAGCGCAAAGCCTCGAAGAGCAACAATGAAAGTCCTGCCGTTCGCGAACTGCAGAAGTACATCTTATCGTCACCATCACCACCCGCGCTTCCCGAAGTCTCATTTGACGCCGATGGCATTGGCAACGTCGTCTTCGATCCGTCGGACTCCGATCAGCTTCACCTTCTTGAAGAGGCTCTGACGAGGGACCTTGAGTCCAATGGTACAGCCGACCTGCTTGGAGTTAACGATGTTCCTGGAATACTTGATGTAGTGCCCAGCACAGCTCAGGAAGCCGAGACACGTCTCTACGGGCTCCTCGATAACGCCGCTGCCGTAAACGTTGATATCAGGGAAATCGAAGACAGTCTGGATGAGCTTTTGGAGGAACAATTCAACAGTGTAGCAGCTGCGGCTGTTGCGCGAAAGACACAGGCTTTCCGAGGGGCTGAGCGCTTTCAAAGCTTCATTGATGATATGCCTCAGCAAGAGTGGGCCACCAACTTCGTGGACATTTGAGAAGTTGAAGCGCTCGTCGACTTGAGGATGGAGATTAGTCTGACGCATAGGTTCATGCATAAGTCGCATAGAGGAAATCGAGCAAGGTTTTGGAATGAGAGAGAGTCTCTGTTACCACGTTCCATGTGAAGTGAAGTCCATCACTGAAGCCTTTTACGAGACCTGTCCATCCCGTCTCCCTCGAATTTCCGTGACATCTCAGTATCGCAAACGAAGCGCTTTCCACAACAAACTCCACTCTCTCAATCGCAGCATCCTGACTTTCTTCCGCCAGCACAATCTTCATCCACCTCATCAGCACCAGCATGTTCATCCACCCCTACTGGCCATTTCACCTCTCCTCCTCCTCCTCCTCCTCAACACCTTACTTCCTCCTCTGACCTACCCGCTCTGCCCCCTGATATCACTACACCAAACGAACGTCCCGCACCTCCACTGCGTCCCGCGCTCCTTCGCGCCCGACGGGCCGAGCGGCCTCGCACACATCCAGAAGCTCCGGCCCTGGTTCTCGCCCTTCTTCTTGGTCAGCATGACTTTGCATGGCTCGTTGTGGGACTCGCATAGCGGCGCGGCGGGCTTTTTCATTAGCTGGTCCCATGACTGCTTGGCGACTATGGGGTCGTGGACGAGGAAGTCGGAGGAGGGCGTTGGTGAGGGAGGATCTCCGGGAGTCGACCTGGTTGGCGAAGTGATGGGAGCGGCGGAGAGATCGGATGACGGCCTGGGGCTGCTAGGGATTATGCTGGTGTTCGCCGCTAGAGGCTGGGTGCCATTCTTGGGAGACGCGGGTTCAGTGTCTTGCACTGGTTTGACCGAAGATGTGGTGGATTTGGGCGCAAAAAAGCCTTTGAGACTCTGCTGGCCTTTCTGTGCGTCTGACTTTTGTGTCTGTGATTGGCTGTTTGACTTTTGTTTCTTGCCGAGGCTGGGAATGGTGGTTATCGATGCCTTACGCTTCGTCAACGGCGATGTGCTAGTGCTGGACTTTGTGGGAGATGGCTGGGATTGGACATCATCCGTGACCGCGTCGAAGGATGTGTGTGGCATCTTCTCTGGAGAGGGAATGCCCAAGGCTGACCCGTTGCTGGGTAAGGCAGAATCCTCTCGACTCTCACCGAGTGCTGCCTGCGATATTGACGTGGATTTAGGCATACCGGGTTTCTTGAACATGTCTTTGATGCTACGACGCTTGTCGAACTCTGGAAGAAGCCTGCCACTGAAGGGCGGAATGTCCTTGACAGACCAGTCCTTCAGCCGGGTGCCGCCCTTGAACTGTCCAGGCGGATTCAACATGTCGAGAATATGAGTATTGGCTGTGTTGCCATCCCGAGACTTGACAGCAACGACGTCCTTGAACTCTCCGTACACAGGACAATGGTCAGATCCCTGTCTCAGATCAGTATGTCGTCCGCATGTTGTACCTTTTTCTACGCACCATTAGACCTTCCTGGATATTTGCGTCCAAAAACCAATCCTCCATCTCTTGGCTGACCAGTACAAAGTCGATACGACTACCGAAATTTCCTGGGCGGGCATTGGTCTTCGTCTCCCAATGAGTGTACATGCCCTTCCTGGTCGGATGAAAGGAGCGAACGAGATCTGACATGATAGCCTCCTCGCGCCCCAGGTCTCTGGTGCCAATCACCTCTCCACCAACAATCAAATGGTTAAATACCCTTCGATTTGGGGTGCTGATGTACTCATCGTGCGTCATGCCGGCTTTCCTGATATCCTCTAGCGCATTCGCGGTATCGAGTTCGGATCGGGAGACGTTGAGATCACCAACCAGGATAATGCGCTTGCCAGTTCGAGCCAGATTCCGAATACGACAATCGAGAGCGCAAAGAAAACCATAACGAAAATCGTCTCTTAGGCCGGTGGAGTTTGCGGGACTGTATACACCGAACAGAACAAACGCCGGAAATTCCAAGCATACGCAGCGTCCTTCTGAGTCTAATTCAATGGGGTTGACATCAAGATCAGCGATCTGTACTTCAGTCGGATATCCTCCGATGGCTTGATCTTCCGGTAGCTCACGGTACATGAGTGTGCTGCCAGGTGGTTTGAGGACACCCAGAAGACCTTCTTCAGCCTTGATGGGGGAGCAAGTCTCGTTGCGGGTGTATATGCCTACACCGGAGTAGCCTTTCTTGTGCTTGGGCAGGCTGAAGTAGCAGTCCCAGCCGTCGAGAAGTACCATATCATCTCGGAGGTCTTTGCGTTGAATCTTAAGTTCCTGCATAACGATGATGTCTGACTGCAGGATGTCAAACATGGCGGGGAATGTACGGTCCACGTTCCATGGCGCATACCCGAAGGGGTTGCGGATGCCGTTGACGTTCCATGTCGTTATCCTCATGGTGGGTGGCGATTATAAGCAGGTGCCAAGGTGTTCGTCCCGAGCATGCTGATGTTGAGGTGGTGACTATAAGTGCATCCTACAGCTCTTTTAGACGGTATTAACGTTGAAAAGGTAGCTTTAGTTGATGCTCCAGGTGAATGTGTGTCGGAATGTGACTGTTTTACTGAATCGCAATATGGCCACAGTCTACTGTCAGATGTCGCCGACCAAGAAGCAACCACGAGGCTAAAGCTCAGAAAGGAGCACCAGGTCGGCTACAATTCGCCCAGGAGTGAGTGTCCGCGAGCCTCGCTCCTCCCCCTCTCAATTGAGCAGAGTCGACTGCAATGCTTCTTCCTGTCGTGAATCGCTACCCGCGACCAGTCCCGAGCGAAGCCCGAGTTCCGCACGCGGCACTATGACGCGACGGTCCGGAAGGACCCGCGCATCACGTGATATTGTCAATGCCAAGCTCGGAACCAACCTCGACTTCAGTCCACTCACCCTACAACAACCTCTTTGTACAATAAGCCACAACAAAACAACCGCCCACTATGCTGTCCACTCGCCTTGTATCGCGCCAATTGCGCTCCCCCATCCTTCGCCAGATCGGCCGCCGAAATGCTTCGACCGGCGGCTCGCAGTTCCAGGGCACCGCCGACAATGCCTTCAACCGCGAGCGGGCTGCGGTCAAGGACCACGCTGCTGCCACCAGCGGTGCGTAGTTATGCTGTAATTGGCGAAGCACGAATCAAGACTGACATGAGCAGATCTCTGGCGCAAGTTGTCCATCTAGTATGTCATTGAATCCCTGATCACGAAACCTCACGCACGGCTCGCTTTTGCGCATTCTGTTTGGCATTGAACCTCATGATGGGCACAAAAATGACAGGAATGACATTTCACTGACAATCGACACTTAGCGTCGTCATTCCTTGCCTTTGCATTGCCGGTGTCAACGCTTGGCGCCTGTGGGACGAGCATTGGGAGCACAAGTCGCATGAGGGCCCAATTGAGGAGCGTACCGAGTACCCTTACATGAACATCCGAACGAAGAACTATTTCTGGGGAGACGGAGACAAGGTCAGTGCTTTCTTTTTGGCTGTACATCTACGGAACGAAACAGCAGAATCCTCGCGCTGTGTGGTATTGTGGATATTTTGCTGACTTTGCTGATAGACCCTCTTCTGGAACCCGACCGTCAACCACCACAAGAGTGCCGAGGAGTAAGCGTTGGACATCGTTGGCAGTGGAATGCAGGCGTATAGACGAATCGAGGGACCAAAGGGGTTACTTCAAATGAGCCGAAAGGCAGAGTGTATAGCGACAATCGAAATATCTCTCAAACACGTCATTCGTAATGTGCGCTTTATCGGCTCTCCTCATCAAAGCCTCGAACCTGCGCTTCTCGCTTCCTCGCTTGATCGACTTCAGCTTCGAGCATCTTGTCCATCTCCTCCGCCAAAACGTCTTCGCCCCTGTATCGGAAAAGCATGGCTTTGCGCTCAAGACACGACAAAGTACCGTCAACATCCTCGACACGAGTGAACGCTGTGTCTGGTCAGACGCTTGTTCATATATGTATCGCGAGACGCACATGTGGCGGAGAAGGAGAATCCCAATGCTCGGGAAAGTGACTTACCCCCTTTCGCGCGCTCAAGGTACATCTGTGCAGCATTGAGCAGCTGATCTCTCTCCTTTGATCCCTTCTTATAATCTTGACAAGCTTGACCGACATATGCGTCCGTGAGTTGTGAATAAAGCCGAGCGATAAGCAAAACATCTCCTCCCTCGATCGCCTGCTATACGTTAGTGCAATGTTCAGCTTCATGGACAAGGCGACAAACTCTAGGGATGATGCTGTCGAGCAGCTTCCGTGCAGCCGCAAATTCCTGCATGTGATCAAGAATAGCTGCCAGTGCGGCGACCGCGGACCACATCAGCGGGGTCAGCGTGCGGGTGTACGCTGCGTTGGCAGCTCGCAACGCTACGCTGAAGCCTTTCGCTGGTTTCCCTACGTGTGCCCACAAGTTCGCCTTGCAGATTAGAAGGCGGATACGGTGTGTTTGCGCTGCACGGAATTAGCCCGGACAAGGACGCCATGATTGTTGTAGGTGAGGATATTACCGTTATCATTACTCTCGTTGAGCTTCTCGATCAGCTGTGTAACCCTTTCAAACGCTTGGTTGGCTTTATCAGCTTTGCGTAAGTATTCGAGCTCCAGGATATGTGTCTCAAATGCTACATCAGGCTCTGCCATGCCTCGCATTACTTTAATCCGGCTGAGCAGTCGCCATGCAGTGAACATTTCATTTCTGTGTGACGTCAACCAGAGGTAAAGGCAGACTAGTCCAAGAGACGAACCTGTGCAATGCTCGCTTAAACCGTACCATGTTTGCAAATCCAAGGTGGAGGTTTTGCATACGCAAGGTTCTGTGCTGAGTGGGATCTGCATCTCTGAGGGTCTGCATGGCCTGGTCATATCGTCCCTGAGCGACCAAATGATACGCTTGCATGCACTTCATACCAAGAAGTTCAGGTTGCGTGGCCTTATGTGCATGAACTGTGTGAAACACCGAGGTATCGAAGTCTGCAACATTCTGTGCACCTGCGGGAGTGTCAGCCAGGGCGAATGCACAAATGAATGTGATACAGACCAGCCAGGCCAAATAATGCGCCATGAAGGCGAGTTTGGGTCGGTTGAAGGCTTCGTATAGAGTGTTTGAGGTTCAAGTGAGCTGATTGGTAGGAAAATTCCAGCGCTTTAGGCAAGTTCCCGCTCTGTCAAGATGGTCAGTCTTCCCCATTTGTGATTCGCGTGAGATTCGCTATGGACTGACATCCTGCACCACCGATTCAGCTTGCGACAATATGGCGCTGCTTAGTTGGGTCCAGTCTTTGCTCTCCAGAGCCTTTTGCTGCAGAAATAAGAGAATATCTGATTCGTTACCACCGAAGGCCGCCCCTTGTACCATCTTTTCGTGAGCTGCGTATTCAGGATGTGCTTTTCGAAGATGAACCAGCCAAGAAAGGCCAAAGTTAAGGCAGCGAGAATCCTGATTTTCTCGTGCTGCATGCCGTCAGTGAAATACCTTGCCGCGTGGAAAAAGACATACCTGTTGCTATGCATTCGTTCATGGCCGCAATAGCTTCTTCATAGCAGCCGAAATCGGCGTGTAATACTGCAAGGTGGAGTAGAGCATACTGGTGGTAAGTCTTGATGTTCTGGCTAGAGCCATGGCCTTCCACGGCATAGTCGAAGTAACGGTGCAGACAGTCAATGGCATCCGAGTAGGCTCCGCAGCGCCAAGTGTCAAAGAATCTGGCAAATTATTACAAAGAGTCGTCGAGTACTTCAATGCGACCTACTTGATGAAATGTACATCTGCAGGTGCGATCGAAGCATGTTGAATCATGCCGGCTAATTGGAGCTGCATTTCCGAGGGCAAGCGGCATCCCGTGCTCTGCAAGATCTCGAGTTGATATTGTATGGTCTGCGTGAGTACATCTTGGCTGGCTAGAGTCTCATGCCTGTCATTCCGACGTTTGTTTTGCCTGTCAATGAGCACAGGCGAGATCTGTCCCATATCACCGCCTTCTAGTTGAAGCAGAATTGCGGCATCATCAGGATTGCGGGACGCCCATGCCGACCAGGATGGCTCCCTGAAGATGACGAAGTCTTCCCATAGCTGTTGAGCATCGCTGAACTGGAGTCTGACAAATTCGAGGTGACATCTACGGAGAAATTGACCAATGGAACTGGTTGGTGTGATTGGTAGACAGTCGGGTGTCGCTTCGACGCCTCCAGATCTCGACTGTGAATCATGAGTGACTTATATCCAAGGTCTCGTGGATGAAGCTTACCTTCTCAAACAGATCATCGAGTTTCTCGAAGCTTGACAGCGCCCACAGATACTTGAGAAAGACGTCGTGAAGAGAGCGGCCGGGAAAATTTGAAGTGAGGGGTGAAAGCAGAGATTCAAAAGGTTTCAGATCTGTGATTTGATTGTTCTGCCGCCCATCTGAAGGAGTATCAGCGCGGTTCAGAACGTGCTGCGATATAAAGGCCAAGAGGTGAATGGTGTCAATTGGTTGAGCTTCGCGGTGGAAGTAAACATCAATGAGGATGACGATGCAAATCTTTACTGGAGAGAGATATCGAGACATTGCAGCCTACGAAGTGCATCGCAATATCTTTATACAAGATGCGCGTTGGAACTTGGATGTTTATTGCTGGCAAGACCTTAGGCGTGTTGACTGGAACTGCGGCAACTCGTGGGGACGGGCTGGGAAGGTGGCGGCGAAGCCGTAGTATTGGAATTTGAATCCCGCTGTAAGTAATATGTTAGATGTCCTGAGTTTTCGTATCGATCCCGGGATTGATTCGAAGCCATCCACAAAATGTCGGGATGTTGTCTGCATGGTCTGATCTGCGCGATGTTGTTCGGTGTAACTGCGCGTGGGGGCCCGTCATGGCGTCGGAGGCGGCATCAGTCAGGATGATCAAGGTGATGGATGAATGGTAGAAGCAAAATACGACCACAATTATAATCATAGTCTGAATCGAAGAGTGGCATTTTGTGGTCCTATATGGCACATTTGGTATCTAAAGCAGCATAGTGTAGTTCAACGCCATCCATGCAACCTTTTCCCAGAGTTTGTTCTGCTATTTTACACGCCGGATGATGCCCCCAACATCTTGAGGACGAATTCATACATGCCAAACATGATGGCGGCACTTGGGACGACACGCAACATGTGCGGTGTGAGGCCGCCGTATAGAGCCGCCATACCTTCTTCTCGCCAGATCAGCTTGAAGCACTGCACAAGTCCGGTATACTTGAGCTGGGGTCTGCCAGCCGCATCCGTGGTGACTGGAGCTTGCCGTAACCGTGTCCGCACAACCTCATGAGGATATGTTGCCAAAGCTGCAATGAATTTGGCTGATCCCGCTGCGCCTAGTTTACCCAGCCACGACACCGTTTCGTCCCACCCAGTAAGTACTTTTCCTGATGCGGCCAGCTGAGCTTCACGTCTGGCAAGTGATGCCTTCATTTGCTCGTAGAGAACCCACTGCAAAGTGCTCTCGGTAACTCCGAGATAGCTGGCAGTGAGGCCACGGTAGAGTCCTCGAATGCCTTCGGTCCGGACAGTTTGTAGAGTGCAGTCGAGCGCATTCTTGTACTTCCTCCCATCTATTCCTGCGCCTGACTTTGCCGCAGTAGCCTTGTCCAGCTGCAACCGTGTCTTAACGAGCCAAATGGGATTTGTGGCCGTGCCTGTGACGATACCAGCGTTCGCGGCGGCCAGAAGATGGACCCAAGATGCTTCTTCGCCGTTGTTGAAGTTCTGCGCAATCAGCCGCTTGCCATTGCCGTACGCGAAGAAGTTGATTGCCCTAGCGGGAACCACTCCTACCAAGTTGGGACCTAGCCCTTTGAAGAGAGCTCGCCATCCCTCGACTTTGGGGATAGCGAAAAGTATCTGGAAAGTTTCTCGGAAGTGAAGCAATGTGAGTCGACTGAGGGAGAGTTGAGATAGAGGCGGAACGCCGCGGGCTACGCGAGCGGCCGCGAGTTGTGATTGATAGAAATCGGATTGCAGACGTGTCTTGAGGACATCGAGAGGGGAGGTCAGAAAAGCAGCCGTCATGCCTCCAAGCCTACAGTAAACTTCAGCACATATTCTGCCGGACTTCAAGAGCATTGCTCACCCTCCAGCGACGAAATGCGCCCACGACTTTTGCGTGGGCGCAGATTTCAGTGTCACCGTCGATGCATTCTGTCCAGGACCTGGAAGATTATCGCCAAGCTCTCGCGACTGAGGAATAGGGCTTTGGTTGGTCAAGGCCTGCTTGAAACCAGCGTCGTTTGCCCGGGTTGGGTATGAGGTGGTCATCAACGACGCAGTTCAAAGGTCGAAATTCCCAGCGGAGAAGGAGTTCAAGGTCGCAGAGAATTGCGCATGAGCGTCTGGCAACTGCCGAGAGCTAAAGGATTGTGACGCTGTTCCAGCAAGTAGACTTGACCCTTACGATGCACCGTGATCGTAGTGAGTATAATACAAATGTAGGACAGACAAGCAGCAACAAAAGTTGAAGCTTTGCTGCCCCGGACAAAATTTGGATTCGGGGTCCTCTCCGACGGAAATGGATGTTGCGTCACATCCGAATTGGGACAGCTCCAGTTCTAATGGATTTCATCACCACATCAATAGTCCTTCTGTAAGAAATTCGGACAAAAAATTCAGGATTATCAGCGACCATGCAGTGCACGAGGAGACTGCTCGCCCCGGTGGGCTTTTGGTCCCGCAGCATGAACGAATTCAAGCGCTTGTCCAGGATAGGTGGGTCGCTACGGTGCGAGAAGCTGGAGTGCTCCTTAACGATCGCATAGCTGTTAATATGGAAACACTGGAAGTTCCGACAAAGCCATACCACCTGATAAAATTCGACAAGCCCGACAAGATCGACGAGTTGAAGCTCCTATGCGACTTCCAGCAAGGAGGCTTTTCCGACGCGGCCATAACCTGGCATCCCGAAACCGCCACCGAGCCTAATCATATCCGCTTCAAAGGTTCCATCTCGACACAACTCCCGCAAAATCGACCGGACATCCAGAGGTCAGGTTTCGCGGCGTTCAGGACCAAGGACATCGGTCGTTCCCTCTTCGGCCAATGGTTCTGGGATGTGGACCCTTACACATTTCTTGCTATGAAGGTCAAAAGCGATGGCCGAAGATACCACATTAACATTCAGTCCGACGCACTTATTCCGACCGATATCCACCAGCACAGGCTCTACAGCCACAGCCCGGGAGAGTGGGAGACGATAGTCGTCCGCTTCGGGGACTTTGTCCGAACCAATCACGGAATGCCAGTCGAGCCTCAATCAGAAATGATGAAGAACAAGCTGAAGAGTGTAGGCATCGGCTTGATCGATCGTGTTCAGGGCCCATTCGAAATCAGTATTGCTGAAATTTATGCAACGAATTACAGTACAGGTCAGAGCATTGCCACCGGTAGCGCGGAGAGCAAGCAAGCGCAAATCGAACAGAAGCCAAAGGCTAATGAGGAAGAGAAGATCCTCATGTGATCGCGGAGTACTTATTTGACTTGCAACATCATGAGAATTCTTCAGTCGCGAGAGCTCCACAAGCTTCCACTGTGACTCCCAATCCCATCTACGCGAATATGCCAGTCCGAACATCCAGGACAGGTATCAAGGTAATTGCGGGAAGACATTCCACCAGAGGCTGCTCCCAGTCTCCGCGAACGCTGCAAATAAGCACCATCAAGGACGTTCCCACGATCGCAATTGCGATCTTGTCCTGTCGGAGCCAAGCATACATGGCACAAGGCTTGCACCATGACAATGAGTCCATGTCGCGCTTCAAATCAAAAGCGCGAGGGACTCATTTAACCTGTATATACATCCAATTCATCATATCAAACATTCAAGGGTATATAAATGCAGCTCAATCAATCTTCTTTCCACGATCCCACTCCCGATCCTCGCCCTTCTTGGCCCACTTGACATCCCCTTCATCTCTCGTCTTCCCTTTTTTCCACTTCTCCACCTCTTCATCAGTAAACCCCGCAGCTTTCAATCTTTCCGCCCCCGTCCGCTGCCACATCTGCCGATCGCGCATCGCCTCCAGCGCAAGAGCCCAGTCGTCTCCATCCTCCTCTTTCTCCTTCAGCACGTCCTTTCGTGGGTCGTAATCCTCTGCAAACCGCCGATCCATGTCTGAAGATGCAGCCTGTGCGCCGCGACCCCTTGATCGCAGAGGAGGCGATCGTGGAGCAGGCCGTGGGCCCACCACCGACGACGACGATGAATCGCTGTCCCCCTCTCGCTCCGTCTCCCGTCTGCGCTCGTCCCGCCTCGGCCGTGGCGAGCGCTTCCGCCTCAGATCTCGACGTGTCTCTTTGCGCCGAGGAGATCGAGACCGTGACCGTGACCGTGACCGTGACCGTGATCGCGATCGCGATCTCGACCGCCGCCTTCTGTGCTCACCACGCTCCCTCCGACACCGCGCACCCTCCTCCCGCCTGCTGATCCGATCCCTGTCACTTCGGCCAGTCTTCACCCTGCGTTCCTCCACTGCCCCTTCTCGTCGCCGTGACCGATCCTCATCAACCCCTGCCTTTGCTCGATCCCGCTCGCGCCCTTCCCGGCGCGCCCTTACATCCCAGACTGCCTGCTCCTGCCGCTTCGGTCTCCTGCGGGGCTCGAGCGCTGCGAGGCGGGCGCGAGATTCTTCCTCTTCTCTGGCGAGGAGAGCGGCATTATGGGCATCTGTATCACGGAGGATATTGCGCAGGAACCGAGTGTTGGGTTTGACTTTCGATTTCGACCCAGATGTCGGAGTGAGATATCCTGTGCCGGAGGTGGAGAAGCGAGCGTCGCGGGAGAGGAGTGAGGCGACGTAGTCGTCCGTCAAAGGAGTGTCAGACATTTCCGAGCGGCATTGGGAGGATTGTGCAGTGAATTAACGCCGGGCGGTAAAGGCTATAGGTGCTGAAAAGAAGGAGGTAGTAGAAGGCGTGACAGCTGAGAATAGTGGCGTGGAAGTGGTTGGCGCGGAACAGTTCCGCACTGACTTCACTCCGTCAACACACCGAGTAAACAAAAGTTCCCGCATTGCGACAACCTCCACCTCCGCTTTTCAATCCCATTCTCCCATCCAGCAACCGATCCATTGACCAGCCTCTCAAAACTCGAACAATGGCAACAACACAATTGCACACAGCCCACGCGGCCCTCTCCTCTCCTCCTCCCCTCTCAATTCACACCCTCGCCGCCCACCCCACCTCCTCCGCCGCCCAAGACCTCGAGCACTACAAATCCCTCTTCTCCAAGCTCCGCTTCTCCTACACCGAACAAGTGACTAAAGAGCGCTTCCTCAAGTCCCTCGTCGCCGACCCTCCCGAGCTCCCCACCCCTTCCTCAGCCCACGACCTCGCCCTCCTCGAGACCAAGCTTGCGTCCGACAAGGCCGCGCTCAAGCAGAAGAAAGCCTCTGTCGCGGCGCAGTTGGACTCGCTTAATGTCCGCGGACGGGAGGTGGCGGGGGAGCATGAGTCGCTAGCTGAGCCGATGGCGACGCTGCTGGGATTACCGGAGGAATTGGCAGAGCTGGAGGCGAGGGTCGAGGAGTTGAGGGCGGTGCATCCGGTGCGAAGCGGGAATCCGCTGCTGAATCATGGACTGGAGACTACGCGGGAATTGCTGGCGGAAAGGCAGGATGAGGCTGCTGCGCTGGAGGCGGAGATTGTGGCTGTGAGGGCGGCGTTGGAGGCGAGGGCGGATGATGTGCAGAGACTTAGGGGGGAGGTAAATGGGGCGGAGGAGAGGAAGAGGGAAGCGGTGGGGGAGGTGATGGAGATTAGACGGCGGAAGGGCAATGGAGGCTGGGATGAGGAGGAGAGGAAGGCGAGGTGGATTAGGGCGCAGAAGGGGGTGCTGGAGGGGCTGGTAGGATGAACGGGGAAAAAACCGCGTTAGATTGGCGAGGAGTGTAATGATTTTGAGGTCGAAGGACACCGAAACGTGCGACTGCAGGAGGACTAAGAAGAGCACGAAATCTGGCAACACGAAGCCTGCAGGACGACAAGCTATACCGCTCTGGTAACGACACTACCAGCAACAATCACATTTGCGACGCGCTATGGCGATATCTATTCACACCAACTACCAAGGTATTAGAGGTCAAACCACAGCCAGGCAATCCACAAGCCAGCAGACTGGGGCATACGAAGCACCATCGCTACCGATGCACAAACTACCCTCCTCCCCGCTTCCGCTACCAACGCCTGGTTCACCGGATCCGCGAGCGGGCTTAATATACACTAGCATGACATGGCGATATTGGGGAAAGGAAGAATTAGTCCCATTCGCGGACGATGCCGCTCGTACCTCTGTCACCATCCGCGTCCTTGCCGTTTGGTCCGACGCACTTAAACAGGCTGACGTTGCCCTCGCCGAGCACGGAGCAGGCGAGCATCAATTTGTGCGGGTGGAAGGCCGAGGCAATGACTGGTGCGGCGCGATTGTGCGACGTACTCAGCATTGATGTGAAGGGCTCGATAACACTGATGGGCGCCGATGAGGTGTTCACGTCTGCGGTGACGGAGGCCGTGGAGAAGACACGCAATGCGTTATGCGAAGATCCCCTAAACTGTTATTAGTGCCGAGTATCGAGTGAGAGGAATGGCATAACTTACGTAGCAAAGACTGGCGCGTGTTCATGCACGCTGAGACTTCGTAAAGTCCCAGGTCCGCCTTCGCCTTTACCCTTGACCACGCCGACGCTCTTGTCCATCCTGATGTCCCATAACCGGACAGCTCCGCCTCGTTCTGCACTGATGAGCTCCCTCATGCCGCCGCGCTGCAGATGTGCTCCGACAACCCAGCCGCGGTGCTCCTTGTATACCTTCGTCATACTCTCGTTTGGTCTGAGGCGCATGTCGTAAATTCTGACAGCGCCGTCGCCGAAGCCAGCGGCAAACACGTTTCCTTCAACTTGGTCGCTAGTAAGGCAAGTAACGTTACTACCACTTCTGGCAGGAATGTCGGCCATGCAGAGCTCAGTTCCTGCGCTCCATACGCGGATGACTCGAACATCTCCAGCAACCAGAAGGCGCCCTTGACCTTGTTGCCACTCGCTGACGAGACCAACATTGATAGTGCTAGGCACCAAGTCGCTCAGTGCACGGAACGACGCAGCAAGCTCGACCCTGCGCGAGTCGTAGTTGCGGAAGATGCGCACAACACCATCCGAACTTCCTGTCAGAACAAGAGCGATGTCGTCCTCGTTGACAAATTTTGTATCGCAAATCTTGCTGCCTTTAGGGTTGCCGTTCGACCAACGCCCAATGCGAGTGCTTGCGTACCAGTCCCACACGCTAACAGTATCACGATCGTCGGCCACAAGAAGATGGGGCTCGAACTGATGAAACACCATCTTGTTGACAGGAGAGGAGTCGGTGAGAACTCCTGCAGGCACGTTCCACCTGCCAGTAGCAGCGAGCGACTTGAGTGGCTGGGTAGTCGCTATGACGCGATCGTTTCTTGATCGTCGCCAGATCCGTTCGTTGAAGTCGAGACTGCCAGGTTCGTCGGCCTCAGCAGGTCGCATTTGAGGCTCGCGGAAATAAGACATTGCAAAGTGCACGAAGTTACTTGCCAATGGCAGACTCGGTGGAATCGCCAAATCTCGTGGCGTAAATCCCGGGACCGAAGGGTGACGTGCTCCAGGGTAAGTGCGTTGTGCTGACGGCGAAGGATCTAATGCGTCAGCAGGAAGTTTCCATTCCTTTGGTACATTAGATCGGTGTCGTGAAGACGGGGATCCAGGTTGTCGTAGAGATTGGACTGCTAGAGAGTCTACGTTGCTCATTAAAGACGCCGGTGAGGACTTCTCTTTGGTGCTACCAAATGCAGCAAGGTTCTTGATTGACGCGGCCATGGAAGCCGTTCGACGAAGACTGGCACTGAAATATCCTTCTTTCGGATTTGGCGAAGCAGATTCCGTAGGTGATGGGACTGGCGATTCTCGTCCATTGACTTTGGCAACCTCGAGTGGCCGCTGTAGAACAGCAGCCTGTCTTTCATGGTCAACAATGGCGTCGACTATTCTGATAGCTGTCTTGCCGAGCTGACTGATGAACAGCGTCTCAAGCACACTGTCGAGGACTATGGAAGCGCTTTGAGCAACGTCGGGATGAGGATCCGCACTAAGGATCAATACCTGACGCCACAGCGTCAGATAGATGTTTCTGCCCGGCATGACAACTGAAGCGCCAGATATTGACCGTTGATGGTCACCGGAATCGGAACTCGAGTGTGACATTTGTCTAGTCGAATGCGCGTCCTCGTCTGATTTGGGCAATTGCCCTTTCCGCTCCTTGACTATTTCTTCCCAAGCCGCAACAACAAAGCGACCTTTGTACCTGTTTATGAAGGTAGACAAGAAGACGATATATTCCAGGCGAACAACGATATTGCCATCATCGGCCAATGCAGTGATGCTCTCCGCCACGTTGCCTTCTATCTCCGCTACTTGATCGGTGAGATCCGGAATGCCAATGAAGTTTGTCAAGGCATTGACCATAGCAGTCCTGACTTCCGGTACCGGATCAAGCAGTAAGCCTGAAAGCGCAACGGGAGCATTTGAACGTATCGCATGCCACTTGGCCTCGGGAAAGTCCTTCCACAGCATGCTGAGACAAAGACAAGCATATTGTCGCAAGAGCGGTTCTTCCTCGTCGCTTAGATGTCCAACCATGTATTCAATGATCTCTGGGTTGGTGCTGAGGCAGACATTCTGTCCGGGTCTGAAATCTTTGCAAAACATGGCTATTATGAACGCGCACATAGCACGATGTTCGGCGACATTGGGGCAGTTCGGCAAGTAAAAATCGGGATTGGCAAGATTGACGAAGTACTGGTACCCATTGTCCTTGAGTAGGTCAGACTGGCAACTCTGGTCAATGGCCAGAATCCGGGCCCAGATGAAAACCATGACGGTTTTCAGCTCTTGTGCTTGTGATTGCAGCAACTTTAGAACGTAGGGGAAGATCCCTATGCTGAGAGCCAGATTGACAGCCCAAGGGCCCATGTCGAGGAATTTGCTGAGCAGGACCAAAGCACGCAGACGATGGACCTGACTCAGGAGTACCTGGAGAACAATGGGTAATTGTTCGGGCATCTTCTGCTCCAGCGCGCCCTGCGTAAGATAGACTTCGAATGCACTAAGCTGGTCGGCGAAGAAGTCGGAATGATTGTACTGTAGCTCCTGGCCATCTCTGTTCTGCTGAATGAGATGAGGCAATTGTTTGAGAATCATCTCGACTGCATAATCCCAGCTGTCCCAGAGCGGATTATCGTGGGTGTCTGGTATCTCAGGATAGCTTTGGGGGTGACAGTTATACGTGCGCATCACTCGTTGTGCGAGAAGAAAATTTCGAAACAGAGCAGCTACCATCAAGTCCTGGCGAAACAACTTCTTAAATAGTGGTTTCGGCAAGGAATTCCAAGCAATGGTGTCCGTAATAGCGGTGAAGATCCAATTCAGTTCACCGAGGGGTGTACGGCGCTCTGAGATCTTTCCTGGAATGTTCCTTCCCTCTTCTAGTGAAGGCCCGCCAGGCAGAGTGTTCTGCAGGATGAAGAATCTGATGGCCATGTCTATTGGCGTTGTGAGACAGGAAGTAAAGAGATCTGCAGGCAGATCAGGGTTTGTCGGAAGCATCTCTTTCTCCCGGCATGATGCGAGATGTATGCAGTCGGAATAGTTTACAAATGGTAAGGACGGGTCATTACGTCGGGCCTCGAGCTGCTCGCTTTCGTGTTTCTGTGCCATAGCATGGAAATTCTTGATGATAAGACCAGCAGCAGAGCAGTCGTAGAGAAAAAGTCCTGGGGCGCCCAGCCAGGTCTGCAAGTCGTAAAGTGAAATGGGAATATATTGGGTGAATAGTCGGTTGAAGACCCATATCTCGCCCGCCGGGGTAGGTCTTGGCACCCCATGGCCATTGTAGTGGAAGAGTATCCTCTCGTCTTTGGAGGTACGTCTGAGGGTGGTACAGAACTTCTTCATGTCCTCGACGCTAGGGTCCATGACCAGCTTGTAGCGGGTACGCATGCTCATGGTCTCGAATTGGGACTGAAGTGCTTTTCCGATGGCTGTGGTAACGCCCGAAGTGCCTTGACCTTGAGGGATATCAACCATTGGGTCTATCCAGCACTCCATGCGCGCACATGGATCTGTCTTGACGACATCCGGTGGGTCGACTCCTACGTTGAGGCAGACGGCTAGGAGAGCGCCGACCGTCTTGAGCCTGTCCCTCATCCGCCATTCCTCCACCACATTTTCTGGGCTCTTAGTCCTAGCCGCGGTATCCTGGCGTTTGTCTTGCCAGTACATGAAGAAGGCCTGGGACAGTGCGACAGCCTGCTCTTCGCTTGTGAGCTGGGTCTCCCAGCCATGACGGATCCTGGATGGACCATCTTCATCGTCGCTTGTGGCTCCCGAGCCATGTCTTTCGCCACTTTGATTGACTCGAGCCGGACCATAGTCGCTCCGTGTCCTTAAAACCAAAGGCGCACCTCTTCTGCGGTCAGCGACGGATGTATGCGGCTGTGGTGACCCATCGCGCGCACTCCTGCTATCATCCGCAAGCTCCGGGCCGCTGTGTGAGCTGTGGGGACGATTTCGCGAGGTGGAACGATCGCGGTCGCCGTTGGGTATTTGCGCTGCTTCGCTGTGAAGGCGAGCGTGACGAGCTCCGCGTTCGTGAGTGAGGGTCTGCGTCATGGTAGCAAGAGAATGCCGCTCAAGCGTTGGGGACCATGATAGAGGACCTTCGGAAAGGAGAGGCGCAGTCGTGCGTGAGGGACACAGTAGTCGTGGTCATGCGAGCTGTTCACAGCAAGTCCGTTGTACGGCGCTACGGAAGGATACGGTCGCACGAGTAATTGCTGAGCTTGGTAGCACCAATCGAAAGGCGGGCTGGCTGACCGCGTGGTGATTGCTTAGTCTTGGTTGTGCAGGTCTATGTCGTTGATCGTTTCAGGCTGGAAGCATGGTAGCTGGACAATGAGATAGAGCTACTGCGCAGCTCAAGGCTGTGGAGGGTCTGCAGCAGTATTGTCCAGCTCCTTTTGGTTTGCAGACTCGATGTTGAGGTCGGTCTAGGCAGAACAGAAGCCGTCGTCGGTTGGTGTCGGTGAGGTTCCCGAGATGCCGCGCTCCCGCAAACTACCGCCCGCACGGATTCCGTAGATGCAGCTCCAACGCCATGTGACCAAAGATCCGAACTGGGGGTCCTAATCGAAGGTTGGGGGATTGACAGGGCCAGCAGGGGCACGATACGGCTGCCGCTGCATATCTGCAAGCTCTTAGAGCTCTAAAGCAGCCAAATTACCACAAACTCGAAGCTACTGTACGAGGCCCAGATAGCCGCCAAATTAATTGGACGCCATCCGATTTGCTTTGTCTGGCGGCGCTGGATATGCTGCAGCGTCAGGGATCGCGTAATCAAATTGAACATGTCTGTGGCTAATACTAAGCAGTTGCTGTGCATTGCATGCAATTGCAACACTCGAATCACACGACCCGCCGTGCATAATTTTCATCTACATGCAACCGGGCAAGAGTAGCAAGGTCAGACAGACAAAAGTCCGAAGGGTGCAGGATCCAACATCCAAGAGTCAGGGTGATGCATGACCTCCTCGTCTGTGGTTTCCCTTTCAAGGCATGCGCAATGCCACCAGCGCACTGGAATATATGACTTTAGCATTGTCTGCCATTGCCCGCACGCCGTTTCTGCCACCAGCCTGTCACTGCTCTTCTCTGATAATTCTATCGCGCGTGCTCTCCGCATCACGCTGCAGCCATTGGGCCGACACGGGTGGCCTTCAGAGCGGCCGTTGGAAGGCCGTTGCGTGTGTCTTGCTCGAGGTTGTGGGCCAATCAGGGCGTGCGGCGGCCTCAGACACCGGACTGCTGAAGCGCTTGCTAGTCCACCACCTACCGCCAGCCGAACCAGCTCCGTCCATTCTGCGCGCCCGACCCAGCCTGCTGCACATCCTCATCAACCAAGCCCTGGCCTGCTGCTCGCTTTGCCTTCGGTCGTCCGCTTTCCGACCCTACGACATTCCTGCGACACCTTTCTACCACTTCTTTATCCTGGGTCTCTTTTTTTTATTCTGTCATTCCGCTACGACTTCAAGACGCCCATATTCCTTCGCCAATCCCCTCGCTGTGATAGGCGTTGGTCGCGATAGTTCTGATCGCCGCTCTACATCTGCGGCGCACGCTCTTTAGGGCCCCGGCCACCTCAATTCCCGTACTCCACCTCCATCTCCGCGCTCGAGGCCGCCGATTTCCTCACGATTGTCTAATCTTCGGCCCTCCTTCTCGAATTCATATCACGGTCCTTCCTACAATTCCCGCCGAGAGCGACCGTCACGCCGCGCCTGCCGTCTGAATGCTTCATTTCTCAGCGGCTCCCCAGCTTTCCTCCCGACGCTCTTGAGGAACGCGCGCCGGCAGCCATGTCCTTCTTTTTCAAATCGTCCAAGAAGGCGCAGTCGCCGAGTGGTTTGCCTCAAGCTAGCCGCGGAATAAAATCCTCAGATGGACCTCAGGGCTCAGCCGCCGTCTCGTCACTGTCCGGTATGAATGGCCCAGCTCCGCGTTCAGATTTTCAAATACGACCGAGATCACCGACGAGCGCGGGAGGCCCGGTACAGAATGGTTCTCTTCCAAATTCTACCGCGAATAAGGCTCCCATGGATTCGTCTATAACGCGCACTTCGGAAGATTTGATAAATGGCTCCATTCAACCCACAAAGCCTGTAGGTCTGGAGCAAAGAATTACGGTTCGAGATCGATCGGACAGTGACTCGCGGATACCTCCACCTGTGCGTGTTTGTCGCATATAGTCTGAGTGTGTTTGCACATACTGACCTTTCTGGCAGACGAGAATCGCTGGACCTCCTCCCTCGAGACCCGCACCGGATCCTTCGCCTTATCCCTGGTCCCAGCGACAACTGACCTACAGCGTACCTAACGTCTATCCTTTTCCCCGCTATGGCCCAGCCGTCAATGCGGTTGCTTCAAGAGACGGTGTGCTTTACGTCATGGGTGGCTTAATAAATGGGTCGACTGTGAAGGGCGATTTGTGGACTATCGAAGCAGGGCAGGGTTCCTTGAGCTGCTACCCGGTTCAGACCACCTCCGAAGGTCCAGGACCAAGAGTCGGACATGCTAGCTTGCTTGTCGGCAATGCTTTCATCGTTTTCGGTGGTGACACCAAGACTGAGGAGAGCGATTTCTTGGACGAAACTCTGTACCTGCTGAACACATGTGAGTTCCAGCCTGCATAGCCTTGTAGTCTTCCTGTATTGACTGGCTATTAGCAACGAAGCAATGGTCAAGAGCAGCGCCAGCGGGACCACGGCCTCCTGGTAGGTATGGCCATACCCTAAACATCCTTGGCTCCAAGATATATATATTTGGTGGTCAGGTAGAAGGCTACTTCTTCAATGATCTCGTGGCATTCGATCTCAACGCATTGCAGCAAGCAAGCAATCGATGGGAGATCCTCATCCAGAATTCTCTCGATGGCGGTCCCAAGACTGGCCAAATACCACCTGCTCGAACCAACCATACCATGGTCACCTGGGGCGATCATCTTTATCTGTGAGTTTCGTCCCAAATTTATTGACCGATCGAATCCACTAACCACGACTAGCTTCGGAGGTACGGATGGAGTCATCTGGTTCAACGATGTCTGGTCCTATGATGCCAAGACCAACGCTTGGACCGAATTGGAGTGCATTGGATACATTCCTACAGCTCGTGAAGGCCATGCTGCCGCGCTCATAGGCGATGTGATGTATGTCTTTGGTGGACGAACGGAGGATGGCAACGACCTCGGAGATCTGGCCGCTTTTCGGATATCCTCGAGACGATGGTACACCTTCCAGAACATGGGTCCGTCTCCATCTCCTCGGTCTGGACATTCCATGACTGCTTTGGGTAAGACGATAGTAGTCTTGGGCGGTGAACCTAGTTCGGCACCCCGAGATGCCGGCGAGTTGAGCCTTGCCTATTTCCTCGACACTACTAAAATTAGGTATCCGCCGGATTCGTCCACTCAGCAGATCCAGTCACAAAACCAGGTCCCAATGCAAGCAGATCCTCGCATTGGTCAACGAAGGCCAAGCTTGGATAAGAGCAATATCCCGCAGAGTCGGAATATAACTCCGAAGCAACTCGACATGGGCCCACCACAGCGGATGGGCTCTGATAGCCAGTCTCATCTATACAGAGGTCCTGAAGCCCAGCCAGCTGCAGGTTCCCGTCTGCCTAGATCTGCTGGTATGCAACAGCAGCCGGTGCAAACGCAAACGCAACCCCAGCCACAGCATCAATCACAGTCATCAAGGGAGATGTCACCTCAGCCTCTACAGAATGGGACTAGTTCGCGGTCGCAAAGTCAAAATGGTCGCCCTTCCAGCCCCTTGGTGGAAGGTGCCGTTCGCGCGGGGAGCGAGTCCAGGAGTCAACAGCCATCGAAACTGTCTGGCGAATCTCCAATAATGAAGACACGTACCCTCGCGTCACCAACCTACGAAGACCAGAACGTGGTTCAACGTTCGAATGTGGAGCCAATGAATGTGCAGAAGCCACAAACACAACTTCTCAACCAGAAAGACTCGGTCGAACCGATCGAGCAAGCTATGGTCAACCCTCCCCGCACCTCTTCGCGTCAAAAGCGCTACCCCTTTGGCGAGCAAGACGGAACACCCCGTCCGTCCATGGATCGGCCATCACTTGATCGACCATCCCTTGACAGACCATCGCTCGACAGACCGTCTATGGATCGACCATCTTTGGACCGGCCCCCTACCGACCGAAGCACGCCTCAATCTCGACGAGCAGAATCGCGTCAAGCTGATACACTCGTAACGCAGGTTGACAGCGGGCTCGGGTCATCTCCCGCCATCACTCAGCAGCACGATCTAGTTTTGAAACAATTGGAAGCGGAGAAGAGTCAGAATGCTTGGTACGCTTCCGAACTTGCATTGGCGCGGAAGGCTGGTTACGCTCCTTCCACGAATGCCACTGCAATGGATGAGAGCCGATCAAACAGTGTCGCCGATGACGAGAAGCCTCTGATTGAGGCGCTGCTCAAGACTCGCGCCGAATTGATGAGGACACAGACGCTCATGGAAGAAAAGGCAGGCTCGATGGCGGAGAAGATTGCGCACATCGAGCGACAGAGAGATATGGCCATAAGTGAGGCCACCTTCGCCAAGGCAAAATTGGCGGCGTCCAGCTCCGATGGGGGTTTGGAAGGCATTCATGATTCGGACCGATCGGACGATCTCGGCAGGCGTCTTGCGGTCGCGATAGCAGCGCAGGCAGAAATGGCGAAAAGGATGGAGACGGTCACCAAAGAAGTTGAAGCAGAGAAGCACGGTCGTCAACTGGCCGAAGAGAATGCCGAGACTGCTCAGAAGCGCTTCGCCGACCTAGAATCGGAACGTCAACGAGCTGCACAGGAACTCGAAACACTCCGTGCGGAGCTTCATGAAGCTCAAAGGGTGGCGAGGGAAGAGTCAGCCAGATCCTCGGAGTCAGTGTCGGCTCACAAGCTGCTGACCGTTGACAAAACGGAGTTGGAAGGCAAGCTTGAGGCGGCACTGTCTCAATCCAGAGACCACACAACGGCATTGGTGTCGTTGAATGAAGCTGTGATCGCTTCCTCTGACAAGGCAAGCCTTTTCGAACGCAAACTCGACGAGGAGCGCAGCACAACCAGTCGATTGGAGACTAAAATTTCTGAGCTCAAATCGCAGCTCGAAGAACGCACATCCGAACTTGAGACGACCTCGCGACAACTTCGAGATGCTGAGGAACTCGCGGAGACTCATGCCCAGGAAGCTAAGACGCATCGCACCGCTGTATTGGAAGGTCTTAGCAAGGTCAGGGCAACAACCCCGAGCGATCACAGCATGAATGACGAACGAGTCACGATTCTCCAAGACCAGGCAAGGGCTGCGAATGAGTTGGCGAGGAAGAATCAAGAAGCTGCCGATGCTGCGGCAGAGAAGCTACGCCGCGCCGAAGAACGCATTGCAGGACTTGAAGTCTATCAAGAGCAGTCCAGCCGTGAAGGCATGAGCATGAGGAAGCAGGTGCATGCCCAGACGAAGGAGCTGCGGTCCCTCGGCGAAGAGAGAACAAGACTTCAGCAGCAGCTTCAAAGTCAACAATTGGAAGCCAACGCTATAAATGTGCAACACAGCGCACTCAAAGATGTTCTTGCAGAGCGCGGAATCAACCCTAGCGAGATTCGCAAGAACCGAATGGTTGATTCGCCTTCCTCCCTCAGCCGTCATGGGGCAAGCACTCCTGACCCCACACGTTTGCGGGAACTCGAACAGCAGCTTGACGCCTCGAACAAGGCTCAGGAGGACTTGCGTTCCCGCCTCGATGAAATAGTGGATCGCGATGCTGCGACTCGTCGCGAATATGAAGAAAAGCTCTCCGCATTAGACAACGATCATCAAGCAGCAGCCAAATATCTGCGCGGAACCGAGAAAATGCTTTCCAAGATGAAGCAGGAGTTGCAGCGCGTCAAACAGCAGTCCACCGAGTATTTGGAGGAACTTGAGATATTGAGGGCGAAAGCCAAGGATGACGAAGCTCGAGCTCCGCCCCTCGAGTGGGAGACCGAACGTGAGAGGCTCCTGCAAGACTTTCAGGGCGTGAAGTCGAGTCTGGAATCCTCCATGGCGCCCCTAGAAAAACGAATCTCGGAGTTGCAATCAGAGATCAAGTCCCGTGACACTGATCTCGAAACGCTCAAGTCTTCACATGCGACGCAGCAGGCGGATTTGGCCAGTCTCCGCTCCACACATGACACGTCACGCTTGGACCTAGAGAGATTGCAGAAAGAGAATGCAGCCTTGGAGGAGAGGGCCACTGACGCAGAACAAAAAGTACAAATTCTGCTAGATCAAGTCGAATCTAGCATGGACAACTACAGACGACAGACAGCTACCAATGGCGAAGGTCCCGGTCATCAGCGTGGTGTCAGTATGGCCAGCATCACGACAGCACAAATGTTTGGTGGACCGGAGCACGTCCACGGGCACTCGCGCGGTGAATCTATCGGCGGTGACAGCGTTTATTCGCAGCATCAGTCAGAAGGGTCGCATGCTCGCGACTCGATTGCTCCGCCCGATCGCAATTCCATGGCAATCAACAGCATGATGACCGAGCTCGATGGACTTCGCTACCGCCTTAGTGGCAAATTCGATTTCGAGCGCACCCCTACCCAGGGCACCTTTGTCCCCGCTGCAGGAGCCGGGCTTTCTGATTGGCGGCGCGGCCTGGAGCGTGAGAGCACGGAATTTGACATGTACCCCGGCAAGCTAGACCCGAGCGTCCACAATCAAGGCCCGAGAGAAGACATGCCGAGCATCGTCGAGCCAACGAGATCACCTATCAAAGAAAATGGAATTCCGCAGGAGAAGGGCGTCAACGAAGTTCAGGTGTAGGCGTTCACGGAGGACAGGGTTCCTTGCCAACACGACGAAATGAGACAGGTTTATGTTTGCATGATGTTATTACCACTTCTCAACCTTGCAATTGCTTATGGGAACTATTATTGTACATTCACATACACGAAAGGCTCGAACGAAGGGGTCTAGATTTGTTTTTGCTTTGAAAATCGACACGGAAGTATTACGACGTGAAGGACGAGAAAATTTAGTATTTTTTGGACGAATGGAGGGCTTTGAGCCCATGATTCTACTTCGACAGTACAGCCCATGTTGATTCATATGACGGTGGGAAATTGCGCGAAGCAATTGTCTCTCTATGCTATTGTATGCCACCAAAAGACCAAATAGCCATATACCATGCCGCGAGTTTAGACATTGGAATTGATTGGAATTTCTCCGCTTCAAAACTAGGTTACTGTCTAGCTTCCATGATGATTGCAGTCCTTACCATGTTATTGTCACACAATTGGTCAACACGTCGAATCCTCGCTGGCGCAACATCGTCAGATACATCCTAACTACCACCCGTAGCGACACAATACCCCTCAAGCCGCACTCGCCACCCCTCCCTCCCGCTCCTGCTTCAAGCGTCTTTTCTCCTCCCTCAACCTTTTCCTCCACGCCCTCAAATTTGGGGGCATCTCCAACCCCAACCTCCTCCTCAGCTCCTCAACATCAGTCTCCATCTCCTCCTCCCAATACACATTAATCACCTCCTCGGCCTTCAACCCATTCCTCACCGCCCACGGCCCATACACATCCCAAAACCTCTGCCGCTCAGCAGGCTTGAGCCTCACGACCGCCGCCACCGACAGCCCCGTCATCGGCAGCACCGTGTTCGCAAACTCAAATGCCTTCAGCGCAATCTCGCCCTCGGCAATGATAGGCAGCCCCGTCAGCGCGTGCAGGAAGTCATGCGACTCCCGGTAGCGCTGCATGACGTAGGCCTCTTCGGGGTCGTCGATGTACCGCACGGGCGCGCGGGTGTCGGGGGAAACG
Organism: Myriangium duriaei CBS 260.36; assembly: GCA_010093895.1. NCBI lineage: Eukaryota > Fungi > Ascomycota > Dothideomycetes > Myriangiales > Myriangiaceae > Myriangium > Myriangium duriaei. Next base: position 445,427 of record ML996089.1, read on the forward strand.
CCTTCGATGTCGAGCCAGGTGACGTAGGCGTGGCCGAGAGTGGTGGAGGGGAGGGAGCGGAGACGAGGGAGGTCCAGGGTGGCAGCGGTAAGGCGGGGGCGGTCGCGGAGGATGCGCCGGCCGGTAGGAGAGAGGAGCATTGCGTGACGGAGGCGGCTAATGAAGTAGGGCTGGGCGGTGGATTCGCCGAGGGCGGCGATCATGTCTGGGGTTGTTAGATGGGAATAGAGATGGGGTATGTTTCGTGTTGCAATATTGGTGTTGTAATAGTAAGGATTGGATAGAAAGAGTGGGAACATGGTATCGAGATTATTGGAGCTGATCCAACTTACCATGTCTGTAGTGATCCACCATGGACATGGCTGCACTCCCTATCGCCAGTCCTGCTCGTTCGAGGAATGTAAGTGGTACATGGCCAGGATAGTTCGGTGGCGGCCGGTTGAGCACGGAGAAGGCCTGGATCCGGGCTGCAGGTGGGAGAGCAAGGAGTAGGTGAGACGTGTGGGATGGAAGCGGAGACCGGGCAAGTAGTCGAGACATTGTGCCCTGCCTCGCATCAGGTGGCTAGCGAATCAATTGGAGTCTGTGTCGATTATATATGGTAGAGGACAAGAGGATGTGGTCCGATGTGAAATGCGGGAGCTTTCGCCGCACCGCCAAGATCTTGACGACATGGATCGAGCTCTGAGCTCGTCGCATCTGTTGACCTCTGTCTCTTTACCACATTTGAACAACTCTCTCTGAAGGTCTTAAAAGACTCTTTCGCCGCTCTCGGATACGTTTAGTCGCAGCTGGCTTGCTTTCAGACAGTCTCTGGCACTCGTTGGAGCTGGACGCGCTCTCAAAATAGACGCGCATACAATAGCGTCAAACTGTCGTTCTCACGGGGTTCGTACCTGCCGCAACGAATACTGCGGACCGCACATACATGGCCGACCGGTAGCACGAATGAATGCCGGGTGGCATGCAGAGTCTCTAGTCGATCGGGATCTTCTTGGACTGCGCAGCGGGGAACGAAACATTTCAGCATTCAGATTCCGCGTGCAATAGAGGAGTAAGTTGGTCCAACTTTGGGCATAAAAGAGACGGACAGTATGCTGATAGTCAGCATCCAGACAACACAGAAGAGACATGTCATCTACACAGCCCAGGGCAGATCAAGATGCCACCAACGAGCGGGGTCAACGACAACCGAGTCGCCAGCGGGAAGGAGAGCACATCTCAGACAGGATTCACATTCTTGGCCTTGGCGCAATAGGGAAGCTCATTGCCCACTCTCTGCGTGGAATACCTCAAAGTCCTCCAGTGACGCTCCTGACGCACCGGCGAGGTCTGTTCGGCGAGTGGACGAATGGCAACAAGGAAATCGTCATAGAGCAAGATGGCCGGCGGCAGGGGGAACGTAAATTCGATATGGAGCTTGCTTTGTCGCCACAGCGCTTTCATGGACTCGGAATAGAACACCTCGAATACCTGTTCAATAATCCTGAAGGTCTCTCACCACATGATGCAGCTGCGAGGCTGAAGCAGGATCGCGGAGATGAGGTTGGCAACTACGATCCGTCTGATTTCTCGCTTGGTCGTGAATTAGACCGTAGCGAGTCTGATGAACCCATCTACAACCTTATTGTTACTGTCAAAGCGCATCTGACTGTTTCCGCGTTGTTAGCTGTGCGCCACAGACTCCGGCCCGAGAGCGCCATATGCTTTCTGCAAAATGGCATGGGCATAATAGATCAAGTCAACGATTTTGTCTTTCCGGACCCGAAGACTCGGCCACATTACATCCAAGGCATAGTTTCTCATGGAGTCAACAGCCCTGCTGGGTCAGACCCATTCTTCGCTATCCACGCAGGCCGCGGCACCATTGCCTTGACCGTCCTGCCACGCACAGACCGACCAGAGACAGATATTTCCGCCCCAGTCCCACATTCGCCTTCAGCACGATACCTGATGCGCACACTGACACGAACTCCTATCCTCGCGGCCATCGGTGTGCCTCACGTCGAATTCCTCCAACAAAAGCTAGAAAAGCTCGCACAAAACGCCGTTGTCAATCCGATGACCGTTCTTCTCGATGCCCGCAACGGCGCACTCAACTACAACTTCGCCCTGACGAAAGTCACCCGCCTGCTGCTGGGCGAAGTCAGCCTCATTCTCCGCAGTCTGCCCGAGCTGCAAGGCCTGCCGAATCTTGCTACCCGCTTCTCCCCGGAGCGGCTGGAGACGTTAGTTGTGGCTATCGCGACCAAGACGGAGCGTAACATCAGTTCCATGCTTGCCGATGTGAGGAACGGTCGGGCGACGGAGGTGAAGTATATCAATGGGTATATAGTAAAGCGAGGTGAAGAACTTGGAGTGAGCTGTTTGTGTAATTATCTGGTCATGCAGACTGTGATTGGAAAGGCGAAGATGGTGGGCGATGAGAGGAGGGATGCGCTGTTGACGGAGGCACCCGGGGATCTTCCTGGGCAGGGATAGAGTATGCGCCTGAAGCGTTTGTATATACAATCTTGTTCTAGATTCTAAATGTGACGGGTTCATTTGTCTTCATCATCCTAGCAACGTGACTCGAAGTGGATCTTCTGGTAAGCGGTGTACAACCCCGTGCAATGCAGTAGTACTGTGCCCACCGTTAGGACATGGAAGATCTGATGGCTGGAGAACACAATGTCGAATTTGCCAGGCGCAAGACTCTCGGGGAAGCGTGTGGCGTACACTAGAGCTGCAACTGCAACGACCGCCCCTTCCCCGAGGTAGTAGTACAAACCAGATCGCTCGCCGAATTCGGCCGCACCAAAATATATTGTTCCATGGATCAAAGGAACAAAGGACGACATGCCTAGCATAGTGAAGACCCCTAGGCGGAGTATTCGGTATTCCTTGCATTCGAATTTGGGATGAAGAAAGAAGAAGCCGGTCAAAGCTGTCGAGACCGTGATCTAGTAGCCGTCATTTTGTTGTAAGCATGAGTATTTCACATACTCACAAGAGGCCAGTAGATGTTCCTAAGATGGGGCGTGCAGTAAAAAGCTACATATTCTCCGGTAATGAAGTCGCCAAATATAAGCGTCAGGATGCCTACGTAGTCGACTTTGAGAAACAACGTGTGACAAGCCCGGGAATGGTTAATAAGCGTATGATAGACTGCCGAGAGTCCAAAACAAGCGACGTTACAGATCAAATAGAAGATCAAAAGTCCACGGTCAAGACCAGATGCTTTCGGATACGCCGAAGTGAATAAAGAATCAGCCCTGAAGATGAGACATGCAGCAAACAGTGCTGGGAGGAGATGCGTATAAATATTGAACGACTCGTTGTGCAGGTACGACCAGCTTCGCAAGCTTTCCCGTCAGGAGTAAGAGACTGGCCTGTATCCGGTCAAGATGAATTCATTATCTTGATACCACGTCGGCATCTCTTCATATTTGAGGAGTTTTGGACTCGTAGGCTTTTGCGTAGACCATGGTTCATTGCCGTTGATCAGTGGCTCCTTCTGGGAATCAATAGACGAGTCCATGGCGCGTCGATGCATGGGGAAAGTATTTGCAATACTGATCATAACAATTGGGGGAAAGAAGCTGAAACTAACCGTGGGGGGGCATTGTTGTTCTTATGCGGCGCGGAAGTGTCCCTCAGCAAGCGCTGCGGCGCTCGCTGCTGGCAGACCGATGGTCGCGCAGTAGTCCCGACGTCTACTTGCAGTAGTGTGGGATTCCTTACAGGTGGAGTCACAGGGAAAGATACGTGCTAGATGTTTTCAAGTAACGGTAGATCTAGTCAAGCTACTTCATAAATTTCAATGTGTTTAAGCCGAGACCTGTAGGTCATCTGGCGTTCCTCAGAATCACTGTGACCCCTTTAATCACTTAAATCGTATCCCGCCGCCGAATACTAGGCTACGAACCGCTTCCCTAGCCACGATTAGCATGGTCTCATTTCACACTTTTGACAGACAACAACGAACCTGCACTGGTATTCCAAAGCGATGCCCGGGTTTTAGTCTCCTCGACATTGTCAAACTTGACATTATGGCTTTTCAGCACATCCAAAATCCAGGCCAACGTATGTTTCGCAGCCTTTGCTCTATCGTCAGGGTTGCCTTGTGCCGTTGAAATGTGTAATAAGTTATGGTAGAACACATTATTGGTGGCTTTAAAGGTATTGTTTGTCCATTTGCCGAAGTCACGGATTAGTCGAGGGGCTTCGTTGTCGGGAATGGTAATCCCACTTTTCTTTCCATTGGTGAAGATGCTCACATCGTATGCGAAGGAGGATGCGGCGAGCAAGAGGCCGCCCAAGAGTATGAGTGGTAGCTGGACCATATTGGTAATCTATAACCACAATAGTCAGCTATCGTTTGATGAAACTCGGGACATGAAGACTACTCTTTTTTGGGATGTTGAGCCGAGAAGGGAACACGAGTAGTATCAGCCGGGGGGTACGGCAGAATCGAGATGTATGGATTCAGAGTTCAAGGTTTGAACCACCTTGTATGAGGTAATTGTGTCAATTTGTGTTGCTTGCAGATATCGTTGTTGCTTATGCTGAAGTGGTCTTCACGCGCGAATCTCCCTACATTTTATAGCTTCCATGAGAGAAAACACGTGTGGTCGTTGCACGACGTTTCGCGAACAACTAAGTGTACACATTGGGCTGCCTATACATCCGCATGATGTGTTCATTCATTAGTAGTTCCAGGTGAAAGCCTTGTGAGGCTGAAACATGGTTTGAGAATCCAGCCGCGAAACGATCTATATACACCAACGAGGCTGGAACCGCTTCGTCAAAGCGACGTTACTGTACACCACACGCAACGATGAGACTTATAAGCTCCGGCCTGATTTGGACTCCTCAAGATTTGATTCCTCCTTGGGCTTTGGGAATGACCTTTGCCTCGATTTGGCAAAAAGTCGATAATAGATCTGTCAACGTATATTCAGTACGCAAAGCATAAACATCGCGGTATGTTGCGGAGCCTTGTCACTGCCTTGCGTTCACCTTCATGAGATGTTTGAATTACTACGAAAACTCTTCATTCCACCGCCAGCGGGAGCTGCTGCAGGACTTGCCGAAGACAATCCGAATTCTGATTCACACAAGCTATCATGCAAACCTACACCTCGCTGGCTCAAATATCTCCTTCGCTCTGACGTCCTGTTGCGTGAAGAGAACAATATGGACAAACTGGCGAGAGATGTTCCGTGAGAACACACTCCCTCGCCTGGGATATGGTCTTGACGGTGACTGCCGGAAAGCTCACATCAAGAGGTCTTCCGAACCTGGTGTATACTACGGACATCATACGGTTCATACTACATGCATTAACTGGTCACACAAAGGGTTACATAAATATGGATATACGTGGGCCGGTCGAATTTGCGACAAAATCAATTTCAATTCTCTAACAAATCAGCGCTACGAAGAAAGAACTACAAAAGCGCCATACTCCGACTTTCCCGTGTTTCGAAACACAAAATACTGGGCGTCCATCATCTTCACCTCTGAAATTCGTCAGCATCTATCCTGTTCGCCAGCAGGACCCATCCCTGGAGTGTATCTATCATGCCACGAATCGTTTTGGAAGTGGTTCGTTGAGCTTGTGTTCCTTGGGTTTGATATCTTTAGGCTTGGTGTCCTTCGGCTTGGTGATTTTAGGCTTGTTGTCCTTGTGCTTGGTGTCTTTCGGCTCGGTATTGCACGACTTGCTATTATCCGGAGTGAGCTTCTTATCAATAATCCTATCCATCTTGAGGGCATCCTTCGGGATAGGGATCTTGGTCTTAACTTTGTCCACCTTGACACCATTCTTCTTCAGTATATCCACCATGTAGGTGACATTGTGCTCAGTTTTTCCACTGTTTACCAGTAATAAGTTGTGCTTCTTCATGGCGATCGCAGCTCCGAAGCTGCCGTCGGTCCAGTGGTGGGTGTGCTTGAAGATCCTAGGGATTTCGTATTCGGGGACGAAGACCATTCCTGACTCTTTGCTGAGCTTGGCCATGATGGTGAAGTTCGATGCGAAAGTCGTTGCTGCAACCATAAGGCAGCTGAAGATTGTGAAGGCGAGTCGAAGCATGTTTACTGATACTAGTCAGCTAAAGCTCTTCAATGGTTGTGATGGAAAGGTCGAAGATCAAACCACGCCGTGTGGAGTAGAAATGAATGGTTGCTGGGATTGTTGTTGCAGATCTCGTTGTTTTTATTGCTGTCTCTGTCTGAAATGTTTGGTCGATATGTCGGTCCACTGATGGCTTTATAGCTCTCGAATGGAAAAACACGTATGCATCGAGCTCCTGATCATCGGTGCAGATGATCTGGCCCTTTCACTATACCACTACGTGTTGCTAGCCTCTCGAGGCTGGGACAGATTTGTGAATCACAGTCTACGGGCAGAACTCTGTCGCGAAGTACTTCAAGAGATATCGAAGATATATGGATTTTCACTTCAGCCCTGTCGCCAGCCTACTTTCTTATTCAAGTACCACGCTATGACCGTTTCCCTAATTGAGACGATATTTATTTATAGGCAAAAGCACATTAGAAACGGCAATGACATTTGAACCTCATATGTGTATCGTGTACGAGCTAGTCGATTTGCGTCATTCTGGCATATGTGTGACCGTCTGGCCAAAGTTTGGGAAACGTGAAAGTGGTTTGCGCTGTTCGCTGGCATAGATCTTTCGGTCTGCCCAACATAGCCCACAGCAATACAGTACTACGTGTCCACTGTTACACAAGGAAGATCTAACATCTCGACCTTGTAAGACCATATCGCCAAGGTGCAGCGCGCTCTGACGGATCGATTTGACCGTGAGGGACGAAAGGCAGAGACGAGTCCTCTATCAGAAGCGCCGGAGGGCCACAGGGCGACAAGGTTCCTGTGGCACTGCAGATCCACATGCGATCCGGGGTTGAGAGCTCAAATTTGAACTCTTTGGCGCAGTATATAATATTTTCAGCGGCTACAGAATTGCGGCGGTGTGAAATGCGGGTTGGAGCAGCATATTTGCGGGGGTTTGCGGAGGGGCTGCGCACGTGCTGCGGGGTCGGAAGCAGGAGAATGCTCATTGGACTCGGGGCGTGTGGCAAGCCCAATCTTTGGTTCGGGCGATCGGTCGCTGCCTACTGCTTCTTACAGCCTTTGCTTGGTTACACCAACACGCCTTTTCGTCGCCAGTGTAACCAGTGTAAAACGTCGCGATAGATTGAACCATGCAAGGTTATCACCGCTCTCCGTATTGGGTAAGTACATCAGCCAGTACCCCTGCTTGATGCCCGTGGCGCCGGTCACGCCACCGACGTGCTATCTGTATTCAGCCTCACCGATCGACACTTGGACATCTGTGAGTGTAGCCATGGCCAGCGTGGCAGACAGTTCGTTCTCTTGTAGCCTATCTCTCATGAGCCTGTCTCTCTTTCATTAATATTCTCTCCTGACGATCACTTCTGCTCAACCTTGCATTCCGGCCATGGTCAGCTTTAAACAGTGTCAAGCCAATTTCAGCGAGGGTCTTGCCAATCCCGATGCTACCATCCGAGAATGGTATCAAGGATTGGTCTTCAATGGGAAGCCTTACCGGATTACCAAAAACGAATCTAGTCAAATCACATACCCGGGATGTCGGACGTTGTGCGGCACTGGATCGGACTACTATCCCTTTAGTACAATATCCAGTACAATTACGACATGGATCTTGCCCATCATTGGCGTCCTGTAAGTCTCAATACTATAAAGATGCTAATCTCTACTAACCATAACAAGCCTTCAAGGTCCATTCGAATCCAACAACTCAAAAGCAACCTTTCTGGCGATTTGTCGATGGGTCGGTTCTCCCATAACTTCCCTGTCCTATGTCCTCTGGAACATCAGAGTGATTGGCAAATGTGCCATGATGGGTAAGTCATGGCATGCTCATCTACAAATTCCTAGTGCGCTGACGTTCTACAAAGTCGACATGGCAACGAAATACGACGAACCTTTCTCAGAGAAAGAACTCGAGGTCTTACTTTACAAAGCCAAACAAGAGAAGCTTAACGCCAACGAGGCTGCTGGAAGGTTCAAGGAGTGGGAAGAAGCGAGACTCGTCCGCCGAAACTTCTACGAAATTCGAGATCCATTCTACATCCTTCAGGCAATGAATCAATTTGGGTTGCGGTTGCTCAAACGGAGAAACCAACCGGAAAGCGAATATTCTGCTACTGCAGCTGAGGGACTACTCCGCATCGCACTGTTCAGTCAAGATTTGGAACTCCAGACGCATTGTACCTGTTCTCGTCATTCGCGAACGCTTCTAGAAGCAAGGTCTAAGTTGGCACAGAAGTTAAGAAATCGGAGAAAAAGAGGCATCATACCCGTCTTCATCTCGACTTTCTGGTTCCTGTTCGCGCTCGCCCTTTCTATTCAGACCGCCTTTGCCGAGCTTGGAGATAATGCGACCGCGCACGATCTGGCTCTCGGCTTGATGCTCGGGTGGCTTCCGGTCTTGATTCTGGGCTCTATAGCGGACCGAAACCCTACTGACCCAGAAGGCAGCAGAGACGACCTTAACAAATTTGTCGCCTCAGTCTGTGTTTCGTTGCTCAATGACAAGATATACAACGACTATGTCGAATTCATCAAGAGAAGATACATATTTACTAATGAGATGCAGCAGGATGATAAAATTTCAACAGAACTAGAAAAGATAAGAGAATTCTGTCGTGCTCTGGTAAGGTCTGAAGGATATGATACACTGCCATTTCAGTCAGTAAATTACAACGCCCCTCGAACTCCATCGATTGCCGGATCTACACGCTCCAGAGGAGATACAGGTGTGTCTCCGATTGCGCCCCCCACGGCCGACCTCGATGATCTTACCAGCCCCTCTCGCCTCAACCGATGTCAAAATGACAAGGAACCGCTCAAGGTCAATTTCTTCGGTGGCTTCGCTGGGCAGGGCCGTGTCAGATGGCATTATGGCGTGGCCCATCCAATATTGTCGGAAATAGAGGACGCATACATTGCTGCCGACAGAAAGAACAATGGCAGGCAGCGACCAGGCAAGCGAAATTGGCTCGAGGATCACGATCAAGCAAGAGTCAACCTAGTCCTCGGAAGGCTTGATCAGCGTCAAGGACTGATCTGGTGGGATCTTCGTGAGCTGTGGCAGATCTCCGTTTCGGCTTTCATTGTTTGCGGTACATGCCTCGGAGCACTTATCCTCTCCTATAATACCCCGACTGTTGGCCTGGGTTGTCGAAGTGGGGGATACTTGATTTTCATGGTCATTTCAATCTTTCTCCTGGTTGTCGAACTACTCTCTTGGCTTATTGATTGGGGCCGCATCTACACTTCGCTCTTCGGAAGCACAACAGCTACTGCTCCAACTTCCAGATTTTGCAGCAGTGAATCCCGTACCACAGCTAATGTCGCCGCCATGCCCGGCAATGGCCATCGGCCGAGCCAGCCAAGCCTTTCGCTGCCGAATCAAGAAGGGTACGAGATGACAGAACAGTCGTCACGATCCGACTCATTGCAACCTAAGAACAGTGTGGCATTGGACACCAACCAACGTTTCTCGGCTCCAGAGACCATACAAATCATTGAAGAGCCGGTGGCAGCATTTTCCCCGCATCATGTCCGATCGCAATCCTCTCTCAGCTCAGTCGCTCCTCTGTTACCTCACGCCAGTCCTGCCAGTCCTGCCAGCCCAAGTTCGCCCGTGCCCAGTACTCCTCAACCACCGTCACCGACTGTCCCAATCGAAGAAGATAATCCTTTCGAGAACTTCGATCCCAACGACAAACGCAGGTTCATCAATCGTGCACTGACTTGCGGCGAAGTAATTAACACGACCTGGCTCATCTACATTGTCTTTGGCCAGACGTCCGGAGGCTTCAGGTCGTGCGAATGCATGGCCAGCGCCTGGCAATTGGGTTCGAAAGGCTACATCGACTTCAACCAAGTTACTGTCACAAACACACCATCACTGCCGTATTATTGGGGGTTTGGTACCGCGCTAGGAACAGTAGCAATGTTTATTGGCTTGTTATATGTGGTGATGGAGGTACGTCACAGTCCTGGTCTTCTCCATCGTGCTTACTGATGTTTCCCAGTGGCTGCTTCAGTCCCACTTGAACACTCTCGACAACGTCTCGGCGGAGAACGGGTTGCGAAGAGTGCGCCGGTGGAGGAAATACACAATCTTCATACGCCGGACTCGTAACGCGGTGATGGAGTGGATTGCGATATCAGTGACTGGACTGGCCCGCCTACTCGGAATCAGGACCTCGCCTCGCAGGCGGGAGATGGTGTGGACGGCTGATGAATCAAAGTATCCCGGACGAGCTCCGACAATGCCTCAAGGAGAGACCAGTAGTGGTGCGCGGACCAGCCAGAGAGGCATCATTGGAGTCAACAATGAGTTCGTGGTCGAGAGATTGAGGAAGCTCTCCATACCTAGGGTCCGCAGATCGAGATGATGCGAGGCTGCGACCTCTCAGGCACTGATGTTGTGCATCAAGAGGGACCCTTTGCAAAGCAATGAATGTCTTTAAGCATAAATGCCAACTACAGACGTTGATGATGATGATGATGATGATGATAATAATAATAATGATGCACATGTCCACGGGAGCCAGATGCAAGGGCTAACGAAAGACTTTTACATACGCTCATATAATCGTAATAAGATATTTACACCATCCACACAGCCCGTGGCCGCTTCACCTCCCCTTCCTGGCCCCGAGCAAACCTCCCGTCCCGCGAGTCCACCCGAGTCAACAACCCGCCCGGATCCGCGATGCGGTCGCGTAAAAGCAGTCGCCCGGGGTCAGCGATGTAATCCCTGCTCAACAAATTCCCCGGATCAGCAATATGCACGGTGCACATATGCGGCCCGTCAGGACAAGTGTGCTCCTCCGCCGCCGGAGTGGGGATATGGTGATCCAGCAGGAGCGAAGCGAGGGAAACGATTGTCACTGCCATGGAGGGGCAAAGGATGGACCACTTGAGTGTGCGAACGGGGGTGATTGGAGTCTGGAGGGCGTCTCGGAGCTGGAGGATAGGGCAGGTCAAGAACAGCGTGCTGAGGAGGAGGAGGGCTATGGCGAGGACTTTTCTGCAAAGGGAGAGGCTTGGGAGGCGGCGGTGGAGGTGCAGCGCTGCTATGATGATCAGCAGGAGGGCGGAGACGGCGTCGAGCGAGTAGAAGAGTGTTGATATCGCTTGGTAGGCGTGGCTAGGGTAGGCACAGTTCGGGCAGGTGTAGCCAGTGAAGATCAGGAATGCGAGCCCGGCGAGGAAGCAGGCTATAATGGATGTGCGAGATGCGAGGATGGCTATGCGCGAGGTGGTGATTGAGTTGAGGACGGTCCAGAGGGACAGCTTAGCCAGGACGAGTGTCAGAGCAGAGCAGGCTGTGACGTAGTTCACCAGCTGATAGGGGTCAGCTTGTGCTATCGAGTCGTTGAACTGCTATATAGTACTTACCATGTCGACACTCATTGCCTGGTTCCATGCCGAGGCATCCACGCTCTTTACCGGAGTGAATGACAGGCTCAGCGACACGACCGCGAGGAGAATGAGTGCCCCTTGTGCGAATGCGAGCGTCCAGTCTGTCCAGCGCAGACTTCGAAAGAGGAATATCCGTGAGAAACCATGAGCTACGCAGCACAGTGAAGCGACAGCCAGCAAAGAGATAGTGAGCCCGATCAACAGGTGTCGTTCGGCCAGCAGGCTATCCAGGTGGATGGTCGACATCGTGATAGGCCACCACGAACTATCTGCTGAATTGTGTATCTTGGGACATGCACGACGGGTTGTGGAGGTGCTGGCGAAGTTATAAACCACATACGAAGTATGCCTGGAGGGTTATGACAGATAGTTCGTGCAACAGCTTTGTCACTCTCAGACATTCGATAGCCCCACGCGGCATCATCTCATCTACGGCATGTACCGCAGACACGCAGGAGATGCCTCGGGATGGTTGTAAGTGGATTACGGTAACGGCGACTATGGTTCTCCGGACGTAACAGGTCAACTTACGATATCTGTGGGATGAAGAACGGGGGTTCGGCGGCGGTCTGGAAGCCTAACCACTTCCATGGGTCTCTGGTTCGCCGTTGGATATGACCTTATATTCTGACAATTCTTTCTCGAACTCAGGTTGAACGCCAGATAGATTGACGTAAAACGTCGGGGCAAGGCATTATAGGCGACTCCAATAACGTATAACTGGACCGTTGAAAAACGGGGAGTAGTGTACGCTGCCTTGGCAGTAATAGGGCTCCTGGAGACGGTCCTCTGCCGTCATGCGGCACTTTGAATATGACGTTGGGTAATGCATATGGTATAGTAATTTCAAAGGATACCCCCAGGTCTACGCTCAAGAGTGGCATTTAGAGTATTTCGATGTGATTGGTTCCATGAACAGCTCAAGAAGAGAGGTATGAGGAGGGTTGAGAAGAAAGAGGTAGTGTTCTGTCACCAACCTACCGTAGACTAGCTTGGCAAATGGTCAAAAGGGTTTGACAGATACTTACAGATACGTCGTCGGTGATAGAACAATCACCCGGAAAGGAAGGTGAGGCCAGGATAAGGCATTCTATACGAGGGGGCAATTCGCCGTTGCGATGGTAGAAAACGCTCCACGCTTTGTGGCAGACAACGGCTAAATATTCCCTCTCAAAAGCCGGAGGGGACGTCATGGATAAACGTGCTGTTCATTCGGGATATTGGGAAGGATTGTCGGCATCGACTCGGATTGTTCCAGGGATATGTTCGGGAAGGATTGCTTATGCTGGGAAGTAGCATGCATCAGCTGAGACCAAAACTCCTTGTGTTCAGTGGAACAGGTCCGGCCTAAGTAATAGTCGGGGGAGCGCTTCATCCTGCAGGAATAGATCAGCACGTGGGTGGGAACATGTTGTGGTGATAGAGGATGTGGTGTTTTGAAGGATCTTGGTTATCGGAACGGCGGTGCACCTCGCAGCTCTGATCAGGTGATCAATTCGACCAAGAATTTTGACCAGGGATTTGCGTCCCACCTTTACCTTTCGACTGCGGTAAGCAAGCTCAACAACAATTTCAATGTGAGTAAGTCGAGAATGAGCGTGATGGAGTATATTAATATTCAATAAATATATGAATCAAATTCACTAATTATTCCCCGCATGTGGTGCCGCCAAAAGTCTCCGCTGTGAGATTTGCTTTGCCGTCTACCGCTAAACCCCAAGATCAGTCAGTTAGCAGCTGTGAGGCGAGGCACAAGTACAGTACCAGTACCACTGAGAGTGGTCATAGTCAGAGGACTCGTGGGCGATGAGATGGCCCACGATAGCTGCAGGCTGTTGGCCGTGCAGCTCAAAGTAGAAGTCCTTCCGGACACAGATTGGCAAAGCAATGGCGGGTACCCGGCTGCAGCGGCGGCGGACAGAGTGCCACTCACCACGAGGTTGTGTGTCGAGTTCACCGGTTGGAGGTGCCAATACATAATCCCAGTGCTGGAGCGGGCCGAAGCGACCGTGTCAATAATTCGCTGAGTCGAAGGCTCCCAGGTATAGCCATTTGTTTGAGAGACAGCGGACGTGGTGACGAGCTGTGAGACGAACCCCGCCACGTTAGCTGAGCTGTTCCTTCCGATCAACCAGCCAGCTGTGCTTGTCGTGGATGGGCTACCATATAGGGGGAAGGGGGTGACGGTGGGTATCTTAGTGGCTGAAGTAGTGGCTGAGCCCTTGGGCAAAGCCGCATTGCTCAACGCAGGCGAGAATAAATTCTCTACGTCATTCGAATTGTAGGTACTCTTCAAGATCAGAGCACTTCCTGCTCCAGTGGCAGCCCAGTATAATTTCACACCGTTGGCTGTACAGCTAAGTGTGACAGTGCTTCCCACAACCGATTGGCAAAGCAGCACTGTGTAACCTGCAGAAATTCCGTTGGTGAGACTGGCACTGACGACGGAGCCATGAGTTAAGTTCAACAATCGCAAGTGCCAGTACATCGGACCCGAAGTGGCATGAGATGTAGCAACGAGATCGATGATGCGGTTAGTCGATGGTTCCCAGCTAAAACCACTCTGGACACGTAAACCAGACACGACCTGTTGGATTGAACCGGTTGCACCAGCGGAATAGTTGCTGGCAATCAAGTAGGATACGTGTGTCCCTGGACCACTGTATATAGGGAAGGGGGTGACGGATGGGATGCTGGCCGAGGTGCCGGCAGAAATGCTGGTTAGCTTACTGGCGGCAGTGCTGGAGGCTATACCATCGGCAATGCTGGATGGTCGGTTACCAGTCGTAATCAGAGTGGGAGTGGCTACCGAGCTTGAATGGGGGGCTGGGACGGTCGGCAGGCCGTCAGCAGGAACAGTCGTTGAGCTTGCATGGGTTCCAGGAACAGTGACAGTGACAGTAGAAGTAGTCAAAACGACCGAGGTGGATGTAATAACACTAGTAGAGTACACCAGACAAGACGAGCTTGCCACTCGCTCTGCGGTGACTGGCTTGGCGGAAGTCTTGAGGGTTGTGGTAGTGGGGTTTACTTCTGCCGCTTTCACAAGTGAAGCTGTGGCCAGCAGTGCTGGAGCGAATAGAAGTAACATTGCCTTGATTGACAGCGTGGTATGAATAAGAAATACAAAAGAGTTTTGAGGATATGGTCTTGACTTGAGATATATACACATACCTTTCAGAGCTCTACCATTCTAATGAATACGTTCATCTCCAGCACAGTACTACCGTCATTATTGGAAGTGCCGTTGTGGTGGTAGCGAGGCAGGGGAACATATAACGGTGCAGTCTACATGATTAATGCTCTGCTTGATACGTATTGGAGCATGTAATTATGCATATCGGCCGTGGTGTAGTAGAGGCAGGTTAATGAACCTGTGTTGCAGGGCGCGGGTTATCGGTATCCAGCGCTGTAGTAACGGGTGAAGACATTGTTTGCTGTCAGGAGTTCAAGATTGGTGCCGCAACAATCGCAGGCACGATGCGACCGTTTCATCCTTGTTCATGCCACACTGATCTTCATCCTATCAGAATCTGCGCATTAATAGATCTCGTGCAGAGTGATCTTAGCTAAAGTACAGTAGTACGGAGGTATATCATTTTCTGTGTCTCAGTCGATGATAGCCCTGAAGGATCTTTAGGCACCAAGACATTGCTGCAGATCCAAATTTTCCTGACCTGGCCTCACACGGCAGAGCGACAGGGGCCTGAATGGAGCTGAGTTGGCTTTTGCTCTTGGAAAGGATCAGAAAACAACTGCAGTTGACCTCGGATGTGGGTCGTCGGTGGAAAAGAAACAGACGCAGTTTGGTACAAGGCCGGCAGCCACCAAACATGCGTGTGGCAATTCTGGAGAGTCTGGCCAGGCCACCAACTGGCTGCGTGGGTGGTGGTCCGTAAAACGTGGTACGGAGGTGTCCGATGCAGCATTTTTTGATTCCTAACCATCATTGCCCACCACACCACATGGCAGATGGCTGCCGAACCACGTCTGCTTCACTGTCTCGCCCTGAACACGTGCATTGCTTGATCATCCATCGTATACCTCGAAGCGGCAAAACTCCACAGCTACGGTTGTCACGCCGTGCACAAAGCGCAACGGTCAAATTCGCGGAAACAATACGGAGAGGGATGCCTGATGCTGATCATTGCGACTGTGTTGGTCACAGACAGAGTGTGCCGGGATTGTGCGCTGCCTGCTTCGTAATCCACCCGCTCCGTGATCAGTACTCAAGCAATTGCTAACAGTCTCGATCACCACAGAAAAGACTATGCCGTGGACATGCGAGTTGGGGGTCGAGTGTCGTATAGTGTAAAAGCTGAACTGCGCGGATTGTGGCAAGCTAGAGGAGACTTGGCTAAACGCCGGGCAAAGTGGGCCATACGACTTTTGGCAGCTGGGGAACGCCGGAACCAAACTCAACCGACACCGTGGCACCCGATCGTCCACCGTCGTATCTCTACACAAGGTGGCTGCCTCGGTTCCAACATGGTTGTTCAGTGCGTACGGCGGCCTTTGTTTCGAACATGAGAGCGAATTCATTTGAGTTCCTTGCTGTACGTCTGCTCGGAACACATATTGATCCCCGAGAACAACCTGAGTCGGCGAGCTGACCGCCTCGTCATCCGCTTGTGTGAGAAGGAAGCTGTGCCCCACGGGATTGGCGGTCTGACACTGGCAGGTCCTCTTGTCTCTCGTGCCCGCTGCAGGTACATTTAGCCCGAGCCGTTGCGCTGAAGACTCGAGTCGCTCGACTTGGCGGCATCTCTGGGTCCTGCACGTGGCGGATCTGCAATCCTTCGCTTGCGCCGACGCATGAAACTGCGTTCTCTGCGTTTAGCGTCGCGCATGGATCTCTGGAAGAGCCAGGCACCGCCACGGCCGTATTTAGCTCGAGCTGGTCAGGCCTCACGCTTACGATACTTTCATCCTTCATCACCATCATGGCTGGCCAATTCCGTATCAGTGCAATCAGGCCCGTTCAGGCCTACCCATCTTCTTGCTCTTACGCCAAAGCTAGTGCAGCGCTACTCTCCACCACATTCGCAATCCTGAATGACCAAGATCCAACCAATTCGCATCTCACGTACTCTGCCTGGTTGAGTCCCGTAGACACATTCCCCATCCCGCTCTGATCGGATTCCGCACCATGGCAGGTCCTCTTCCCTTCCATCCTTTCTTCTACGGCTCGTCTTTACACCGTCGTTCGTACAGTCCACGGCTACGGTTTGGTGCTAGTCACTCACTTCCACTTCCGATCTTCCGTTGAGTTTTGCATCTCCCCCTACTTTTCTTGCTCCTACCATTGTCCCATTGATACTTTATCCTCGGAGTCTGCCCTCCTTGGCTTTGACCGATTTTACGCCTCCCACCTTGACCTTTGCTCACACGTCTGGGACTGCGGCTGCACTGGATAGCAAAACCCCCTCAGATCATCCATCGTGCTGCTTGTAGCCATGGATCCAACCACTCTCTTTTCCAGAGAGGTCTTGAGCCCGGCGCAAGCCACTGTCAACCTCAAGACAACAATCTCTCCTCTACCACACGACCTCCACAGCGGGCTGACAGCTGTGTCCGTCTTTGGTCTCTTATCATTCGTCTTATCTACTGGCCTTTTCCTCCGCCTGTTCTATAGATTACTTACCGGACGCCGCACTCGACTGCATCGCAACCAGTTCTTCCTTCTCATTCTGAATCTCCTATTCTCCGACATTGAGCAGTCTGTCGCCTTCTGGTTGAACATTGAATGGCTCCGTAC
Organism: Myriangium duriaei CBS 260.36; assembly: GCA_010093895.1. NCBI lineage: Eukaryota > Fungi > Ascomycota > Dothideomycetes > Myriangiales > Myriangiaceae > Myriangium > Myriangium duriaei. The sequence continues at coordinate 462,682 of ML996089.1, forward strand.
TAATAGTGTTCGTGTCGGATCAACGTCCTGCTGGACTCAGGGATTTTTTGTCTCCGTTGGCGATTTGTCCTCTGGTGTATTTACTCTATTCATTGCCATACACACCTTTGTCGACATCGTTTATGGCATCCAACCTTCCTACAAGATCTTTTTGGCGGCTATTGCAGGTTGCCATATCTTTGTGTATGCTTGCGCCATCATCGCTATTCTATTGCATCCTCACGACATTTTCGTGCGTGCTGGAGCTTGGTGTTGGATTAATGGCAGCTACCAGACCGAACGTCTATGGTTGCACTACTTCTGGATTTTGACTGCTGAGTTCGGCACTGTCATAGTCTATGGTGCTCTGTTCTTCATCCTGCAGCGTCGCCTGAAGAGTAATTACTACTCGGCTCCCGGCTCTGCTGAGCGCGCAAAGGCCGCAGCCAGATCCATTATTCCTTACCCGATCATTTACGTTGTCTGTACTCTTCCTCTGGCCTCGCTCCGTATCAGCTCCATGGCGAAGCACACCCCGACATACACCGCGCTGACTTTTGCTGGCTCGATGATCACATCCAACGGTTGGCTGGACGTGCTACTTTACTCTTTCACACGTCGCCATTTGGTCTTCGGCAACGAGCCTCTACAAGAGAACATGCGTGCGCTTGATACCTTCTTCTGGAAGCACGAGACCTACGGCACCACGACAACGATCGAAGCCGGCCCACAACGCAGCAGCACCAGCCGTAAGCGAGGCAATGCTACCGGCAGACTCTTCGGCGACAATCGTAATAGCAGTACAGAAGAGTTGGTCGAGGCCGACAGCGGTGCTGCAGTCAAGATGAAGACCGAGGTCAACGTTACCAGTGCACCGGTCGAGTTGCAGTTTGTACGGCGGCCAACGGGGGGAGGACTTAGTGACAGCGACCAGAAGAGCAGTCTGAGCAAGACGAGCTTCTTCAAGGATGGTGACGACTTCTGAGCGACTTTGATATCACCGATGTCTCGTTCCGAACAACAGGCCTACAGACACTCTGCGCTCCACGTGAGACACCTAGTCCGCACAGACATCTGTCCTGAACTCTGTACCACAATGCACAGGTACAGGCTCCCTCGACATTGCCGCTTCACCAGCAGATGCCCTGATTCGAAGGATATGCTACGGTACTCGACCACAGCACACAATCATTAACAGAGTGATCACGCCAACACTTTCTTACGATACCCAAACTGCACTAAAATATTACTCTCTGAAAATGTATATACCAAATTCTCAACGGAAGGCTACATCATGTATTTTATTTTATTCTTAGTGGCGTAATCGGACCGGTCCAGGCGGGGGACTGGAAGGACTGGAAGGACGGAAAGAAGCAAGGAAGGATATTATGCATCTGTTCTCTGCAGGTACACACACACACACACATACACCTGCTGCAATCGGGCGTCTCGATGTGCGCGCGAATAATGTCCCATTCCAAATCAAGTCCATTTTATGCATTCCGCCCTTACCCCTTCCCTCCCTCCCTCTCTCCCTCCCTCCGTTCTCTAATGAAATAATGCAGTGGCGATCCTCCAAGCGAGCAACTAAACTTCGTACCTGCCGGAAGCGGGGAAGTGTGCGCATCTCTGTGGCGCAACAACACGCCGGGGAACCACCCTCCGGTCGGCGATGGTGCCGCCGCGTGGCAATCTCGGGGCGATCCCGGTGTGGGACATTTTGAGCAAGGAAAAAATCAGGGGAAAATTGCATTTGATCTGCGCGCGCGACTCGACACTATATGCGAATCGAAGTCTATATCTTTTGTTTGTTTGCTCTACATAAACACATTGCTGAGTGTCTGTTTTGTTCATCTGCCGTGACTGATTTGCTGCGGACAACACTGCTATTCGCCATTGTTCGGATCGGCATCTACAATTGATCCAACAGGCCCTCGGCCTCGAGCAGCAACACGATCTGGTGCACAGCGGTGCGTACACTGCCCTTGCTCAGATCGACGGTAAGCGCCGCGTTGGTAGGGGTCTCGTAGGGGTCATCCACACCAGTGAAACCCTTGAACTCGCCGTTGCGGGCGCGCTTGTAGATACCGCGGCGGTCGGTCTTCTCGCAGTACTCGAGCGGGGTAGCGACGTGGATAAGGTAGAAGCTGCCGTGCTTCTCGACGAGCTCGCGGGCCGTGGCGCGGGAGCTGGCGAAGGGTGCAATCGGTGCAGCGATGACGGCTGCGCCAGCCTTGGTCAGCTCCGAGGCGACGAAGCCGATGCGGCCGATGTTGCGGTTGCGGTCTTCCTTGCTGAAGCCTAGTTCTGAGGACAGCTCGGCGCGGACGGTCTCGCCGAGGAGAAGGGAGACGGAGCGACCGCCTTGTTGGTTCAGGGTGACGTTCAGAGCACGGGCGATGGCGTCCTTGCCTGAGTTGGTGTAGCCGGTCAGGAAGACTGTGAAGCCTTGCTTGTTGCGTGGTGGGTGCGACTCGCGCAGCACTTTGACGACTTCGGGGTAGGAGAACCACTCCGGGATGTCGCCGCCAGTGCGCAAACGACGACGGAGCTCTGTAAGAACCGTCAGTGAATATGTTGCAAAGGTAGACACTGATGAACCAACCTGTGCCCGAAATATCGAGGGTCTTGGTGCTCTTGTCCACCTGATCCTTAGGCTTGTACTCATCCGTGTCTGGCAGATAGGTCATCTGCTGGAAGGGCACAACCTCAATGTGCAGCTCATCCTTGTACTTCTCCACCATATCTTGCGCATCATACGGTCCGTAGATCTCCTCGCCCTTGCTGTTCTTTCCGGGTCCGGCATGGTCACGTCCAACAATGAAGTGAGTAGCACCGTGGTTCTTTCGGATGATAGCGTGCCAAACAGCCTCACGAGGGCCACCCATGCGCATAGCCAGAGGAAGCAAACCCAGGACAGCCATTCCGTTGGGGTAGCGGGGGAGCAATGCCTGGTAGACACGCACTCTCGTGAAGTGGTCGATGTCACCGGGCTTGGTCAAGCCAACAACGGGATGGATCAAGACGTTCGCCTGACGGTCGCGTGCAGCTCGGACAGTCAACTCCCTGTGAGCGCGGTGCATGGGGTTCCTGGTCTGGAATGCAACGACGCGGGTCCAGCCCAGCTTGTCGAAGTGCAAGCGCAGCTCGGCGGGGGTGTAGCGGAGGCCAACGTAATCGTAGTGCATCAGACGGTCAATCGCATCGACCTTGCCGCCGATGTAGTATTCGCCGGCGGTGTTGAATAGGTACTTGACAGCAGGGTGGTCGGCATCACCGCCAAAGACTTCCTTAGCCTCCTTGTTCCTTGTGAATGTAAGCTTTGTTTCAAACGGTCTACTGGGCGTGAAGGACATACTTGTCCGGCCGGTAGACATCGTCGACCGTGATGATGGCCAGGTTGCGGTCATCACGGAAGTCGCGCAAAGTGAATCTGCTGCCGGGCTTGACATTGAGCTCGTCAATGACGTGCTTGTCAACATCGAGGTTGATGGGCATGGAGAACAGGTTGCCGTCCACGAGACGGTTCTTTTCGACCACACTATAAGACTCAGTCAGAATCCCTGGCTCCTTGTGGCTAGGACACGACTCCTGCTCACCCATTGTAGTCCTTCTCGTTCATGAAACCTGTTCAACCATTTTGTCAGCCATCTCTCCAGCTCTTGAAATGGTACCGAGTACGGACCTTCCAGGGGCGAAAAGCCTCCGTTCAGGATCAGCTCAAGATCGCATAGCTGGCGTTCGTTGAGAACGATGGCTGGGAGCGTTTCCGACTCCTGGGAAAGCTGCTCTCGTCTCGGCGCATCGCGGGCAATCAGGTCCTTAAGGACACCGCCTGGATGGAGTCAGTATCGGATGAGCTTGCCAAAGGTTTGCGGAGCTGACCGTGGGGTGGATTTGCCATGTTGGTAGTTTCTGATGGTGGTGTCGACTTTCCAAAGATTATGTACGGATCGACCTAGGGAAAAGATGGCAGCGATCCCGGAGAGATTATTCAAACTCAATTGCTAAGCGTCGCCGGTGTAGGAGGATGAAGCGAGGAGGGGTATCGCAATTCACAACGCAATCAGAGAGACGGAGAGCTGGGAGGAAAAGGGACGAGTGTACGAAGAGACAGAAGATGTATGTAGGCTTGTCTGAATTTTTATTTCTAAGGTTCCATGACCGGTTTCTACTCCTAGCTCGTCCTTGTTGGGAGAATATTGCGGCAGCACTACGTACGCTCTCCCGGCATCAGGGGTCGTGGGGCTCATGAAATGCGGGCGCTTGATTCGGCAACAGTGGCGTGCTCGCTCCAATCCCGCCAAGCCAAAACGTCACCGACTTGGTAGTTTTTTTATATTTGCCTCTCTCCTCGGAAATGCCTGAATGCACCGAAAGTGCCTATGATTGTATAGTCGACGGGTCTCGCGACCACTGGAGTTGCTACAGCTGTACCACAGTGTCGCCTGGCACTTGGTTGAAAACAAAACAGCTACACTTTCCATGCTGATCTATCCTTCTGCGTTCTCCAGTTCACGCCGGATACAGGGGCATGCGGGGTGCGGCAGCCCTTCCAAAAATACCCTGGCCATGCAAGGTACACGCATGTTTCGCATTCGTCATTCACTTGCGCTGCGCAGAGCTCCACCTCCTTATATTTCTTTCAGATCTCCAATCACTTCGTAACATTGACCTTGAAATTGATTATGACGGTCTGAGTATCAAATACCCTCTCGATTCCCACTTGGTCCTAGATAAGCAGCGATGATTTGCACCATGAAGCTGGCTGCATTGCTACACTCAAATATCCACTCTTGAAAGTGCAGTGATGCCTGTTGATAAGGGCCACATGCTCACTTGCTCAAATTCCGTGGACTCGAGGCTTCAGTATGTGTTCCGGAGTTTGTGTCATTCGACAGGCGTCCCGTCTCTTTCAGGCTGAGGTAGTGGCTGTCATAAGCATTACTTCACATACATTTCCTTATCATAGTGACTTTTAGGGTCTTCCATCGGCACAAACGACCCCGATTCTCCTTACACTCCAATCCTCCACCGCCTCCTTCAGTCCCCAACCTCTGATGACCGCCCCCGCTACAACAAAGACGTGCATCCAATTGTGACTTTGACCGAGCAGATCCGTTGCTCCTCCCGTCCAACGTTCCGGGACCCGCAGCGCATATATCGCTGCACCCGTGAAATTCACGACCGCTAATCCGGCAAAGCTCGCCAGTCCAGCACGACGATTCGCTTCTTGCCACCCAAGTGACGCCACCGCATGCACGCCTGGCAGAAATAGCGAGAGGCCAAGTACAACGTATACCGCGAGACGCAAAGGTCTAGCGGCTGGAACGCGGAAGGCAGGCCGGAGGGTGGCCAGCCCTGCAAGTCCAGCAGCGAAGATGAGCAGTAGGGTATAGAATGTGCGGAGAGCGGGAGTGCAGAGAAACGCGACCTGTGCGGTAGACAGGCCTGTACCGAGGAAGACGAGGACGATCCCTAGATGGTCGAGAGAGTGTCCGAGGGAATGGATTGGTGCTGAATGCGAGGAAAACAGGTGGAAGAGGGTAGAGAGCAGGAAGCACAGTATTACGGAGGAGTGGAAGACGATTAAGGCGGAGGAACCGGGGAAAAAATATTGGCTTGGAGAGAGGGCGGTGTGAATATAGGAAATGAAAAGAAAGGCGCCAAGGAGGTGTGTCCAGATATTTGCTTTGACAATTCAGCAATCAACAACTCAGGCGGCTGACGGTGATCGGTACTTACTAGTTTCGTTATGTAGTTCGAAAACGGACTTCAGACATGCTGAGGTAGAGCTAATAGCAGATCTGTAGAGTCATCAGTGAGACTCGAGGTTATAAGGTCCATCGTCGTTAGATTTACCTATAGCCTGTCAAAATATACTCGTTATCCCTGTATCAAGACCGTTAGATCGGATCGACAAAGCACAGAACATCCATGAAATCCCATACTGTTGCCATGGCTCTGTAATTCATTTCAGCAGTCGTAAATGAAGGGACAACTTCAAATGCTTACCAATTTCTCGCCATGTGAGCAGTCGATATACTCCTTTACGGTTTGGCCTCGCAATATGACTACTGCAGACACATTAGTTGTATGTGCTAACTCTTATGCTATGCTATCAGTGTCTGACCTCTTTGTACTCATTATTTCTTCCAGATTATCCAGATCGATTGACGCCTGATCCAGATGTAAAAAAAAAAAAGATGGATGCAATTCAACAGGAGAGAAGAGGTGGAAAGGTCACGTTCAGTGCCAGCATGACAGTGCATTTGACTCCATCTTGGGCGATCCGGCCCAACTTTAGCCCACGCTAAGGGCAACCGGGCGCTTAATAAACGATCGCCACGCCGCCTACCAGGGAACATGCTTCCTCCCTCTACTTTCGCACGTTCGAGAGTTCGTAGCCGCCCAAGCTTATGTATCACCATCACCTCTGCATCAAGCCCAGCGAAATATGCCCGCCCCTTCGCTGATCTTCGAGCGGCCAAGACCAACCATGGCCGTGATCCTTCTCAGGGATTTCGCCGGGCCCGGCGGCAGCAGAGGACTTGTGGTGTCTACCGTTTACCTCTTATAAGAATCCACTCTTATGTAGGTCGTCACGATAAAGTGAAGTCCTTATCCTCCAACCTTGCCGATCAGACTCTCCAAATACATGCAAGTTGCAAAAATCCGCGCACTTTCAAGAGGGGAAAAGTGTATCAAGTATGAAGGTTCTCAATGTCATTTTGATTGGTTGGCACACATCTACTGGCTCTGCTTCTAGCTTGTTCTCCAATATCACAGCAGGCGGCATTCCCAAAGCAGACGTATTCGTTGGTTATGTGCAAGAGCCAAGCGGACGGGGGACATCCTCGTTAGTGATTTCATGTCTAGTCACACTCGTTCTGTGCGTCTGGTCGGCTCTACATCTGAATGTTCCTAACGCTGGACGGACTGCTTCACAAACCTTTCTACTCAACGTCAGATGGATCATAACCGGCATCTATGCCCCGGAGCTCGTTGTTTTCACAGCTTGGAGACAGTGGTGCTCCGCAAAACTTCTCAGGGACGCAGCCAGTCGATCGCTCAGTGCAAGTCTGAAGACATCGTGCGTTGATCGAGATCGCCAATGGACAATGGTTCATAGTTTCTTCGCTTGCACGGGAGGTTTCGCCTTCGAGATCAACTCATTGAGCCGTCTAATCCGCAGTCATCAGGGTTCCGAGGACGACGGCCGATCTCAATTTCGATTGACCTTGACTGCGAAGGGTGTTGCTCTGCTTGCAGAATGCGGACACTTGCCTCACGTCCCCGAGGAAGAGATCCGAGATAAGAGTAAAGCCAACGATCTAGCAAAAGCGACAGTGATTCTCCAGGCATCGTGGATGTTGCTGCAGGTCGTGGGACGACTATATGTGCGGCTTCCTGTGACGCTCTTGGAGGTGAACACTGTGGCGCACGTGTAAGTGCAATTGCAAAGCAGGCGCAACTAAAAGCTAATTTCTTCAACAGACTCTGTGCTTTCGCCATGTATATTTTCTGGTGGAATAAGCCATTGCTACCGAAGGAGCCCATTGTTCTCCGAGATAAGGACCTCGCACCATTGGCAGCGTACATGTATGCAAGTAGCGAATTGAGCGGTACCATCGACCTACACCATGTGAAGTCCCAGACTCGCATCAAGACGCTTTTCGCTCGCTTAAGCTTATACTGCAAAGCTCCAGAACTCGATGGACTAGCAATTCGCAGCCCAACTGTAAAACATACGGAAGCGAACAATGGCGGGAACGATCCTCTACCACCAAATACATTACCGACAGACAGCACTAATCACTCATGGCACTTCCGCATCACAAGATCCTCGTCCGATTACGTCCGTGCTCTGCGTAAGACTCGCGAAAAAGAAGCTGGCAGCGCTTTCTTCGAGCGTCGACCAATGCTAGCCCACGCCGAAACCTGCAAGACCGACACTATACCTCTCACGCGCTCTCAGGTAGAGCAGTGGGGCTTACTCGGCCGGGCAATTCAGCGCTACCCCAACCTCACCAACTCTCGCACAGCCCTCAGCCACACCCATAGCAGCGAGACCTGCCTCCATCTCAAGTCAGACCAGCTCGTAGCAACACATATTCAGAATTGGCCATGGAATGACCTGCTTCGCGACGTAGACGGCCTTGTGGTCGGTATGGTGCTCTGGTTCGCCAACTTCTGCTACGGCGGCATTCATGCGGCAGCATGGAACGAGCGCTTCCCTAGCCGTATCGAAGGCATCTTCTGGCGGATCTCAGCCTGCTACATTGGTTTCTGTGGTGGCCTGTGGGTAGTGTTGAATTACCTGGTGCTCAGATCGAAGCGACTCAACGAGTTCTGGGAGCGCTGGATGGACGGAGAGAAAGCTTTGTTGCAAAGTGTCGGACTGGCTTTGCTGGTATTTATCTGTGGCTTCAGCCTAATCCTTGCGAGAGTTTTCATCGTTGTCGAGGCGTTTGTCAGTTTGAGACGACTGCCTGCTGCCGCTTATCAGACGCCCCAGTGGGCTGATGTGTTCCCTCATCTCTGAGATTGAGTGGTCGAATCTGATGCACTGCATCTATTAGCAACGTCAATTATCAAAGTAGGATATGCATGCTATTGCACAATGGAACATAGCTAAGTGGTGTTGCACACCAAGTGCTACGATCAGTCAGTAGCCAGACGGCACGCGTGCGTGTCTCTCCTCATGGATTCGTTCCTTTGTTTCCTCGTCGTTCGACCCACCAGTTTCGGCACGCTTTACCAGCTTACGGAACGCGCTCTGCCTGGTCGACCAATCCGGATTCACGTTGCCGTCCACTCAATCAAAAGTCTGCAACCGGCTCAAATCCATCTGCCCCGTCGTCTTTCTCCTCCACACCTTCGGACCCAATCTCTACTTTCAGTCCCAGCGGAGCACCAGGGCTCTCTATCACATCCTACGACGACCCGCTTCCACCAAGATTCACCACTCACTACATTTGGCACACATGTGGCCACGAAGCTCCTGTGGTGTTGATCTGCTGCAAGAAACATCGAACCAGTGGCGAGAGGTGTAAAAACAAAGAGATGACATACATCCGAGAATGAGACAGTCCGCACCCCTGTACGACGTGCTGTCGCAAGAAGGTGACACATCATTAGACCATTGTATTGCATTGTTGCTTATCTCCAATCTATACCACATCAGTATAGTCAGATCATGATTGATATCAAGAAGATATGACCAACGGGGTGACTGCAGTCAAGGTCTATTGTCTCCTGCCAAAGCTTAGATGCTGGTCGCCACTCTCACTCGCATCACATATTTGGCCCCTTCAACTTGCCCTTCTCCCAAAATCCTTTCAACTTCCCCTCTCTCCTCGCCCCCTCATACAGAGCCAACGCCGACAACGCCTTCGCATCCCTCGCCCCCTCCCTCCACAACCCTTCCAGCCTGACCACCTTCAACGTGATCTTCTCCCCCTCATCTCTCAACCCACTCAACTTTCCCCTCAGTCCCTCCAACTCCTTCCTCCCAACCCTCTTCCTCGCCACAAAGATCGGCACAAACTCATCACAACCCCCGGCCGAGGGATACACCGCCTTCTCCAACCCCTCCTCCCCTTCCCTCCCCTCCAACGCCACCTTCGTCAAATCCACCATCTCACCCTCCTCGATCTTCAGCCCCGTCTCCTCCTCCAACTCCGCTGCCGCTTTGCCCCCGAAACTCCCCGAGTCGTCCAGCATTCCCGCCGGCAGCTCTGCGAACCCGAGACTCCCAGCAGGTACTCGTGGCTGGAGCGTTAGCACGACGTACACTTCATCCTCGGATGAGGCGGGGATGTCATCTGGCTGGAGGAGGACTAGCATTGCCACGCTGCCGCCGCGGAGCAGCACGGAGCCGGGGAGGGACTCGTCGTTGGCATTGGTGATGGTGGCGGTGAGCTTGACGAAGCCTAGTTTGCCGGAGCCGAAGCGGTCGGTGGACTGGATTTTGATGGAGCGGAGGGTGTAGGGGGCGGAGTGGAAGGGGTGGGTTGGGGAGGATTGGAGGGAGAGGGAGTGCGAGAGGCGGGTGGTCCAGTTTTGGAAAGCCGGAAAGGCGGAGAGGTCTGATTCTGGGAGGTCGGAGGGGAGGTGGATGGGGACGGAGGGGAAGGTCGAGTGGTGGTAGGTTGACATTTTGAGGGTTGTGATAGAGAGTGCAGATCTGAGCAAAGGTAGTGGCTGTATTGCTCGGAGTTTGGTCCGGAAGATGCTGGCTAGCATGGACTGTTGCAGCCTGACGGTCTAGACAGAAATGGCAGTTTTGGCTTAGCTTCAGGTGGGGAGTTTCAAAAGATTCCAGAATGTTTATAAGTCGTTTGTATGTTGTTTTCTGCGGCGTACAATGTTTTGTGGCCAGGTCGAGTCATCAGGTGCGGGTAAAGAAGTGAAGTGAAGTCGCATATTCGGGGAGCCCCACACTCCATGACGCAACCACCGCCATCACATTCTGTTCTTATATACAAACATCGAACATTAAACTCAATAGCTTTGCCAATTAGAAATATTGTATACCGCGATGGACTCGAACCATATACGGTCCCATGATATGCGTCAAAAGTCATGGCTTGAAACGCGAAAAGTGACCTCCATATCTAAGCCTACTCCACTAATGCAAAGCCCAAAACATTCCTCACAGTCCCATGGTATAATCATGCTCAATACCCGGAGTCACACTCGCCATGAACTTCAAGAATACGACGAGATACTGATCCACGCGGATGGCACTGTCCTCCTCCGCCGCACCCTCTCCCTCATCCAGCACCTCCCATTCATCACCGCCATCCTTCTTGTTGTCGAGTTTCAATCCCCGTGTATCCTCTACGAGTCCCTCCATACCCTGTGCACTTGCACCCTCGCCCTTGCGGAGCTTGGCCTTCCGCACTTTGAGCGCAGCGTCCGCACGATCGAGCAGCGTCTTCATCACGCTGGCATGACGGCAAGGATGGACCGACGCCGTCTTGACGATCGGCGAAATGAAGGGGAAGTCTTCGAGAGTGACCGTCTTGTCCTTGTAATCACCAACGATATCCTCCATCATGGCAGTGGGGGGAAGTGGGGTCGGCGGTGCACCGGGTGCCGAGCTACTGTAGCCCGACAGGTATAGGCGAGGTGTGCGATAATATGGCGTGTATGTGATGTAGAGGGTATACGTCCGCAGAGGGCTATGTCTGGTCAATAAGTCCATCTAGGAAGAGATGAGGGCACACTCACGATGACTCGCCCTTCGGATCTCGGATGATAGCCTCTTCGTCGTCCTCCTCGTCCTCCATATCGGGTATCTCCTCTTCTTCCTCGACGGCCTTGACATCTACTGTTCCACTTTCGCCCAACGTCCTCACATCGCCGACCCGCTCTGTTTCTGTCCTTCCTGGACCGCCGCCAGCCGTGGTCCATCCATCGTCATCAGCGCCCTCTACATCCCCTCCCGATCCCGCAAAGTTATCGTCCAACCTCCTCCTGCATGGCACGCCTCGCGTGACGAGGTATTGCTTGCCGGCTGGGAAATAAGCAACACGCTTATCGGGCGACGATGCATCAGCCCACGACCATGAGGGGAACTTGTACACAAGGAAATCCCCAGCCGCCAGGAACTCCTCGGGTGTGATCTGGCCTGTAGCTCGGAAGGTGCTGGATGTGCTCAACGGAGCGTAGGTATCTCGTAGTCGGTCGAGCGTTGAGTGAATGAAATTCATTGTAAGCTGAGGCTCGTGAAGGTCTGGGTTCGATTATGTTGGGAAATTAAACAGCCAGTTGTGGCTCGATGAGTCAAGTCGTCGCTGTAAGATACTGCGGCGATGCGTGCTGTTCACACAGTCTGATTGACAGTAGTCCAGCTCGCTTTATACTTCACAGAAAGGAGTCGGTCCAGACAACTTTGTAAGGATCCGGGACAGCAGAGAAATGAATCCAGAAAGAGTGTACACAAAGGTCGGTCAAGGCAACAAACCCAGGCGGCTCAAGATAGCGCGGGGATGCGGGGTCTTGGCACGTGCCGCCGTGTCACGTCACCGCGACAAGAACCACGTGACGACATCAGCCGGAACAGCCCCGAACCCCGCCAGGGTCAACACTTGTTTCTCAAACGCTGGCCGTTGTGATGCGGGATCATGTGTGCTAGCTATGAACTTGGAGCATGTGTTTCGGGTACATGCCCCTTGCACCTGCGTCTATATTCATGTTCACGTACTACCCGGTCTGAAACACATTTCGTCCCATTTTATGTAAATCTCCTAAGAGCCTGGAACATCACTTTGTAAGCGCTTGGACGCATGCTTGGAACTACAATCAGATGCTTGATATCTGCATTACCCATTGTGCTATCTACAAGTATTATTGACAGTTTAGCTGGCTCCTACGCCTTTCCGAAAACAGTCCCGTTCTTGACTGCGATACGGAACGCACCCAGATCTGCGCTGTATCCGTTTTGCAATGTGACATTGCCACTGCTTGACGCCGCACTGAGACTCTTCTCCAGTGCTGTTTGTGCCGAGATCGCATTGTTCAGCTGGCCGCTGTCTTGCAAGACAAACAGGACCGCTACTCGAGCAAAGTCGAGTTCCGAAGCTGACACTGAAGCTGTGCTTGTACTCGATGCCATAGGTGGAGGAGAGCCGGAAGCGTACACGATGCCATCCGAGGTCGCCACTGCCTGAGCAGACATAGTTGTCGTCACCTGTCGACCATGGAGTGTCCGCGTGGGCTTCTTGGCAACCTCCAGATCAGAGAAGCTCAAGTCTACAGAACGAGCCGAAATTCCACCGAAAGACACGAGCGAGTTTTCTGATGAGCAACTCAGATTTGCCGACGAAAGGAGCGATACGATCTGGTCCCCATACAACGGAATCGAGAAATTGGTCTGAGAAGCTTCCAGAAGTCGGGGAACTGAGTCGCCAACAGTAGCTTCTTTTCCATCCAGGACACTTGTTGTTGTGCAATTCGGACCGGAAGCAATGCTGCATGTTGCACCGGTAAACCCATTGAGACAGAGGCAGCGGCAGCTACCGTTTGCGCCGATTATGTTGGATCCCCCATTCGCGCAAGTTAGACTCTGCTGGCAAGAAGCCATAGAACGAGCTTGAGATTCACTTGATTGATGTGGAACGACAATCAAAAACACCGGCACGATGACGGCGGCGGCAATAAGCAAGATCAACAACAGCATGAGAAGCAGAAATGCCCATAGAGGCATGCCGCAACACCGTCGCTTCGGCTTAGTTGCTCTATCGCGTGGATCGTTGTCGTTATCTGTCATTTCGTTGCGTAGATGAGAAGGCCATGCGAATCTGCCCGACCCGCGCGAGACAGGGGTGCCTACAGCTGCCGGCGGTGGAAATGCCGATATCATATCAGACAGTGAGCCGGATCGGCGTTTGTCACCGGCTTTGGCTTTTTCGTCCGAGCTCAGCATCCAGTCAAAGCCCAAACGGCTTGCAGTCTTTCCCCGATCCAGATTCGATGCCAGTTTGGTGGCTCGACGGATGAGGTCAGGAAGACTTGTTAGGCTGCCACGCTGTTCTGCTTCCCGTACAGCATCGACATCAATACGTGGCGGTCTCTTAGAGCCGACGCGCTGGGCTAAGGATGTTTGTTGGTTGGAACTAGTCTTCTCGTCGGAGGTTGGGAGCGCTCCTCCCTTCTCTAGCCTGTTGAGAATGGACTCCACACGAGGATCATTCGAGGTCGACTGTTTGCGAGCAGTGGGAACGAACTCGCCGTTGTAATCTTTCATCTTGTATTTCATAAAATCAGACGTATCCGACTCTGATGATGACCGCTCCAGGAAGGTTGACTCATTCTTCCCAAGAGGATCACTGCTGTCCGTGCGTCGAGATTCATTCCCTCTCGAATCATCCGAGTACTGGGCCTTAGCCAAAGTTGGGCGCTTTTCCCCCGCAGACAGACTTTGGGACACAGGTGGTAGTGTTTGCAAGTTCTCTTCGTACGCGCTTTCATCGGAGTAAGCCCGCTGATGTCCCGGTACTGGCTTTGGATTGTCACCAGGCTTGATCGTCGTCAGAGTAGGTTTCGAACGCTTTCCAAGACTCGCTTGCCGAACAAGCGCAGGGGGAGATTCCTGACGAGGAACCGCAGCAGCTCTCGGAGGAGTGGGGAACTCGGGCTCGTCATATTCCGAAACATACGAGTCGATATTCTCCCGTCCAACGCCATTCCTGTTCAGATAGTAGTCGGGGACGCCGATAGGGATGGCATTACTTGACGCATACGATCCTCGCGATTCGTCTCCCGGTCGGAGGCTTCCTCTATCGCTGTTCCGTTGGCTGTCACTTTCCTCCACGATGGGACTAACGTAAGCCTGCTGGGGGTACTGCGGGTAATAAGAAGAAGGCCCTCTCCTGCTCGATGGGGGTGGCCCTAATGGAGCTCGGATACGAGAATTTGCGCCCGCCATGTTCGATCCCTGCTGTGGCGGAGCCAGCTGCATTGACGGCAGTGCTTGAGGTGCAAACGGAGGAAGCGCATCCGGCAGCGAGTAAGAGGACGAGGTGGATGCCAGCGAAGCTCCGGTGATCGGTCGCGATGGGTTAGGGGAAGGGAATGTCATCGAATTGTATCCATCCTCACTCCATACGCCGGCTCCACTGTACACTGAGCTCGGGGCGCGAGGGGCGTTACCAGAGTACCGTGGTATCGAGGAGGCTGACGCGGTGGGTTGGCTATCTCGTTGGTCAACAGGATTAGAAAGAGGCCATTGCTGTCGATTTCCAGCAGGCCCTCTGCTGAAATTGTTGGGAGGGTTCTTTCGCAACGAATTGTTCCGTTGCTGGCTTTGTCTGGACTTGTTGGACTGATCAGACGGAGGGGGTGATTGTAAAGTTTGTGGTATACCATAAGGCATGCCTTGGCCGTAAACGTTGCTCATGATGGCGTGTGGCTTCTACACCGGCATGTGGTAAATTGTGCCGGCAGAACGATGCTGAAAGAGAATGCTGGAGAAAATGTGTACGAATGCGTATGTAAGGGCGTACAATGACGACAGATGGGGTTCCAGAACAAAATATCCCGACAAAAAGTGCTAGCAAGTTCTCTCTTAAGTTCTCCAAAAGCTCAACAGTTGATCAGACAGAAATGGATTTCGCTGAGGGGCGCTAGAATCGGAAATGGTGCGAAGAGATGGAGACTGGAACTTATTCATGGTCAGCATGTATCATGTAGCTAGAAACCTATGCAAATAGCGATTGGACCGAATAGAGTCAACTTGAAAATGCGAGGAGTGCCTGATGAGGTGAGAGACTCACAAGTGCAAAAGTGCTGTAATCCGGACAGGCAAAGAAGACTAGCTACGGCGGCCTGGTTGTCGACCCTGCCGACGGTATGGAATGTGTATAAGAAACGAGTGACTGAAGTGAATAAGGCGTATGCCCAAAGGCGAAGAAGGATTGCAGATCGCGTCTGTCTAGCAGGGGCTGCGCGTGTAGTGACAAAGAAGGGAAAAAGGCGTATACACAGAGAGAGGGTGGAGGTGGTGGATCTCTCTCCGACTCGTCCCAGACGAGGCGGCTCTGTATGACAAGCGAGCGTATGAGATGGGAAAGCTGGATCAACCAGGACTGGCGTGGCGCAACACTCTACCAGACGGACGAAGCCAGTCGTCGCAGTGCTCGTACTCGGTGGCTCTCTAAAGGCGCCAGGCCGGGGCCGCTTGAGGTTGACGGGAAAAAGAGCGAAAGAAAGAGACTAGGCTTGAGGTCGGCCGGCAAGGTACCAGGGCCTGCAGGAAGCTAAGGGGCGGAGCAGTCTGGCCTGAGTGCTCGAAGCGGCATAGCGGGGCGAATTCGAAACAGCCGACCCGAGTTCCCCTGCAGCCTCATGGGCGGCCGACTCGTGTCTGAGGACGAGACAACCGGGGTTGAGGGGCATTTTTCTGACGATTTGGATTGTTTCCAGCTCTTTCTCGACCATGTGGCGGATGAGGGATCCCGAAGGAGAGGGATGGTAGATGACGGTGGGCCAGTGGACATTAGGGACCAGATACCATGACCATGGTTTAAGATTGCAGCACTATACTCTTCGCCAGCCGGGGGTTCGTGCGCTCGTCAGCAGGCTTTGAGTTTCCTGACGGGTCCATCAATTCTTCCATGACATGACAGCGATCAGGCCCATCGTCGGCCGACAGCTGCGCTCTACTGCGAGGCCTGCGAGATTACCGCTGCAAGCGCAGTCCGGCTTTCGGAGGCGTGGACCAATTCAATTTCCGG
Source organism: Myriangium duriaei CBS 260.36 (assembly GCA_010093895.1). NCBI lineage: Eukaryota > Fungi > Ascomycota > Dothideomycetes > Myriangiales > Myriangiaceae > Myriangium > Myriangium duriaei. Next base: position 478,905 of record ML996089.1, read on the forward strand.
TCTATCACGATCGGCGGGCGTAGCGTGGCTCTCGTGTTCAAAGCGAGAGCTTGGAGAAGTGCGCTAACTTGCACGCTACTCGACATCGTCTCGGTATTGAATCCAGCATTCGTCTGAGCGGAAATACGAGGGCTGAGTCAGCGGTATAGTATATCACTTTGCCACCAACGCTCACAAACTTGCCTTGTAGACCGTGACATGCGACGAAAGTAAGATGTTGACCGCGTATAGATGCATGAACTGAGAGCTAGGCGCACGTCAAGAGATGAAGTCGTAGTGACATACGCGACTTCCTAAAAGGTAAATGAGCATGTAGCGAGTAAGGTCCGAGTCTTCTCCTGGAATTTATGTTCGCATGGTCTTTATCGCCCAAGAGCAATCTTGACCTTTGTTTCCAATTACTTCATTGGTCAATTCTGCTCGAATGTACCCCGCTCGAAACTCTTCCAGCATAAATATCACTTCAGCATGAATCGTTCAAATGAAAATCATCCAAGTCCAAGCCGACGAGCTCCGCTTCAAATCGACTATCCTGCACTTCCACCCTTACAGCCATCACCGCCGAGGGCAAACATATCGAAACGCAGGTCAAGAGTGGAAACCCTGATCTACACGCCACCGAGGGCTGGACATGCAGAAAGATTACACAATATATTTGCCGACAATAGCGATCGGCCGATGACATGGACACCTCAATCCGCAAACGCACGCACGAGGACTTGTAGGCTACCGCACACTATTGGTGTGACACTTGAGGCAGACTCTAGTCCGTCAGAATCAACAGATCCTCGGCACCTGCTTGAGGATGATCCCGATGAGCGGACGAACGATCACTATGTGCGGTCATTGGTACATGGGAAGCGACCTGTCAATCAAATCAGTGCTACCAGCATTGCGCTAGAAGCCCCCGAGCTTGCTACAATGCACTCCAATATGTTGCAGACCGGGCACCAAGCTATCATGATGCCCTCGCGATTCAGGCAAGCTTTCAAGACCACAATCCCTCCGCCGAATGCATTAACCCCACCTGGGCAATCTTTCAGCCAGCAACAGAGCATCCATCGGTCAAAGCAACCTGCAAGGTTGCGCCGCGATCTTGTTGTTAACGATGGCCCCAGAACACCAAGCGGATCGAAAGTACACGCACTCGATGACGAGGACGACCCAGATCAGCTAAGTCCATTGAGTCCGAATGTCGAGATCCGTCGTGGATCTGCGAGACGTCATCATGGTGGGCGAAAGGAAAAGCTGCCTTTCTCGAACTCGGACAGTCACTTCGACCCCGAAAACCAGCGTCAAGAGAACGACGGTAAGATGAGACCAATCAGTCCCGTGCGGCAGAAGGATTAGTGGCAGAGGGCTGGTATGATGACTCAATCGCATTGATCGATAAGTTTATGAATAACGAAGCGTTCTATCTATATTTTTTGGTCGTGGGTATCATGCAGCGTCTCCATGAATGCAGCAGCTTTTCTTGCCTCCTAGCTTTCCAAAACAGCTTTTATGTCGCTCTCTGTCCATCCCAAGATAGACAGCAGTTCCAATAGCGACTTCCCATTAATCACAGCCGGCGCCCTCTCCTGCACCTTTGGCTTAGCATTAAACGCAATCCCCAGCGCCGCCTCTCCCATCATAGGCAAATCATTACTCCCGTCCCCCACCGCAATGACCGCATCCCTCGCTACGCCCTCCCTCTCCGCAATCTCCCTCAACAATGCTTTCTTCCTCTGCCCATCAACCACCATCGACCCCTCCTCCAACCTCCCCGTCAACCGTCCCTCCCCATCCGTCTCCAACCTATTCGCGTACGCATAATCCAGCCCCAGCTCCCCCTTCACCCACTCCGCCAACGGCACAAAACCCCCACTAAGCACAGCCGTCTTCCATCCCTGGCTCTTCAAACACCTTATCAACTCCTTTGCTCCCGGAGTAAACCTAATGACATCCCTCTTGAGCTCATCCCAAATTGCCCCTTCCACACCCTTGAGCAACGCCACTCTCGCCCGCAGCGACAGCTCAAAGTCCTTATACGCCTCTTCTCCGCGCATCGCTGCTTCTGTGATGGCGGCGACGCGGTCGTACTGCCCTACTGCCCGCGCCAGCTCGTCGATGACTTCTTGCTGGATCAGGGTGGAGTCCATGTCGAAGACTGCTAGGCGGGGGGCGGAGGAAGGGGTGGGGGAGTGCATGATCGCGGTGTGGGGGTGGAGGACAAGCCAGAGACCTAGGGTTGCGGCTTGAGGTTGGAGGGCGGTGCGGGCTTGGAGGATGGTCTGCTCGGTTGGAGTGAAGTCGAGGGCGAGGGTGGCAATGAGGTGCTTGTGCGTGCCATTGGGGGAGGGGTGGGGGCTGAAGTGCTGCTGGATGTCCTGGGGGGAGGTTTTGAGAGTTGGGAAGTGCTGCTGGAGGACAGGGAGGAAATGCTGGAAGTGCTGGGTAAGTTCTGCGGCAGGGAGTGGAGCGGATTTGGTGAGGAGAGCCACGTATAGTTCCGGCATTGTCAGAAACGTTAGTAGGCTGGACCAATGCACAGCTTGTGTATCTGGGAGAAAGGTGCAGATGGTGGTGCTGAAGAGAATAATTGTCCAGCTCAATGGCGATGTCGGAGGGGTGGACTGTCCAGCCAATCGGAGCACGAATTCGCCGCACATCTTTCACTGCAGAAGGCTGCCAAAGGTCGCCGGATAACCTTGCGGCACAGTCTGCATGTCTGCTGCATTGTTGTGCAGACCACGCCACACAAGGTCACCACCGCACGTCCTAGCAGCTGTGACTCACAAACATCATTCAGGTAAAAATTCTTGTAAGCAAGAAGGTCTGTAAATTTCAGCTTTATACCTCTCTGAGCAACATTCTGCGTCTTTGTGCTATCGACAGAAGTAGATCTGAACGTTCCGATCAACTGTACGATCAATCATCATTCTTGAACTTTCTTTCCGGCAAACAATACGACTTCAGACGCGGACAGACCTGTCGCTTCCAATGATATTTGCAGTCTCCACGAGCAGCTTGCCTAGTACGCCAGAGCATCCAGACTTGATTGAGCTTCGACCCGAGCATGATGATCGGAAGCTCCATGTCAAGCAATGGAGGTACTGGCACATCAAGTTGTAGCGGCGGCAGATCACCAGGTGAGAGCGAAGACAATCAAGGCAACTGGCCGCCGGAGATGTTTCTCGTATTCCGAGACAAGAACAAAAACGAAATGCCATGCCAGCGCTGTGTAGGCCATATACCCGGCAGGAAATCTACGACGCTCTGGCAGAATGCTACGAAGGTGCTGAACTGGAGAGGCTAGAAGAGGAGATGTTCATTGCGACACTCCCGAGACGTCGACTGTGCGGTGATTGATATGGAAGTCGTGCTGCTGAAGCATAAGAATGATTTGTGTGCTTGCAATACAAGCTTTATGGAACAAGGATATTAGCAAACGATAAAACAGGCAATCTATACGTTTTTGCATGTCTATAGAACGTTGGGTATCTCTGAGGTGTTTCTTTCCTGTCATGCAACAAAGCCAACCATGTGGACTATGCCCAACAACAGTACGTTTATTGTATCGTAATTCGTTCGTCAATGATCATCAAGGCCTCAGCTTCCCTAGCGGCGCACCGAAGTTCATGCTCGCCTTGGTCTTGAGCTTGATTCCTCTGTCTTGCAGCCGGTCTTGCGGTGTAAGTGTTTGGGACGCCTCTGATGCTGGTGGAGGAGACATTTCTGCAGCTGAAGACAGGCTTTGCGAAATCAGAGGCGTCTCTTTCGTCTCAATTACCGCTTCTTCTACGGGCTTGATGCTGTGAAAAGTCAATCATTGAAATTCACACAATCTTCAAATGTGCAACTCACGTGTGATCTGATGTGTCAACATCGCTCTCATCATCACGATTAGGTTTAGCGCTCAACGCGAGAGGCTCGCTCTCGTCGGGATGTTCTTCAATGTATTGAAGTCGAGCGGTGAGCGCGTCAATTGTGAAGTTTTCATCCCCAGGCGTAGTTGGCAATTCTGGCAGCCTAAGCGGTCCAGAGAGCCCAGGATCGTCGTCTACTTCATTGGGAAGGGCAAGGTTGCGTGCAGTGTTTCGTCGAGTCGGAGTATCGTCCAGCTCGGCTTGCCCCTGTGAGTGACTAGACGTAGGACGACTTGCTATCCTGATCGGAGTATGGCCGGCATTTCTGAGATATTCTGGAGGTGGAGGTGACAAAATTTGACCCGTTGCTGGTGGAGATAGGGGGTCCTCAACGTCTGGAATGACATTTACCTGGACCGAGGGCTCTGGAGGGATGTTGATATGACGTGGAGCATTATCGCGCTTGAACGATGCTTTTCTCCCTTGTACCGGGTTTGCATCATGCTCGGCGATGCTGGGCAGCCTCGAGGAGTTTGAGGAAGTTCTTTGCGCCGGTGCATGAGCGTGAACACCGTTTGTGGAGGGTGTCATTTCTGGGCTCTTGGAAGGACTATCGCGATGTGAACCAGTGCCACTAAGCGCACGGTCTGGTGGTGTCAGAACGGACCTGGGACCCTTTGGGCTCTTGAGCAGCGCCTCCAACGCAGCAATGCGCTTGTAGAGTCTGTCGCGCTCCATGTTCCAACACTCTCTTTCCACAACAAATGCTTGATGCTGCAAGCGTAGAGCTTCGACCTGTTTGTGAACCTGTCCTTGCAAATCTAATTCCATCGGGCTTGAGACATCGTAATCAGTCCCGTAACCAGCAGATGTGGAGGTGAGGTAGTCCATTTGCTGGAAAGGAAGTTGTGAGGGCAGTGTGTAGTCTCTCGGTGCGTTGAGCGAGTCGTTAGACGTCATCTGGAAAGCCATTGGTGGTGACTTGGCTGGCTTCCCTGGCGCTGGCATTGGAGGCTCGTTCTCCGAGCGGCGATGGGCGCTGTCCATGTTGATGGGCGGAAATGATTGCAAGCCTAACGAGTGTGAGATGGGAGAGATTTTGTGTCACGCGAAAAGGAGATGCGGAGAGGAAAGACGAGCATGTGCAGAGGTTCAAAACAGGAAGACAAAGGCAGATCAGTAGTCGTTGCTCGGTCGGTGGGTGGGCGGGTGGAGGTGATGCGAGTGATGCGCGCTGCGTTCCTGACGCCCGACAGCACGGCGGGCCAATGACGCACCGTCTGAGGGTCCTCCGGACTGTGGAAGGGTTTGATTTTACACGGATCACCACTTCCATGAGACTTGGCTCTGCCCAAGCGCAAGCCCTGTTGCCCTCTGTTTGTCACACGACCAGCACCAAATGAGAAATAGAGTAGACCTGATCTTAATTTCGCAGAGACACATTGTCCCAAAGCTCTACGGCAATCACAATGGTAGCAGGTTGCTTCCAGTCATGAAAAACGGATTCTCGCCTCGCAAGCAGCCCGGGAATGCAAGGGATCGCGGCGTAGAGAGACACGTCCAATTCTGGCCGTCATTATTCGCGGACCACGAGGCTTGGCAAGACCCTGCTTTTTCTTTACGTGCATGTTTCCTAAACGGAATGAAAACTGATCCACCTTTGCCCGAGTCTCCGGCACGCAGGATTCTTTCTCACTTTGCCTCGTGTCAGGTACAAACATCCAATCGCATGCCCCTTGAATTCCCCTATGCACAGCATGCCTGCGGATGCGTCGGCCGGGGGCCAGTGAAATCTTTCAAATTTTGTTCGCTCGAGCTCGGGGCTTCGTGGCCCACAGCTGCCACGCATGTATCACATGTCTCCAGTTTATTAATGGATTGGACAACGCTGGCGCCGTCAGTCGGCCCAGGGGTCCCCAACAAGTCTTATCACGGCCCGACGTCGACAAAGTAGGAGGGCCGCGTGTAGGGAATAGACTTAGTGAGAACGACCCACTTCTCACGTTTTGATGTCACTATAGAACTTTCCGCAGCACGGCACCTTGACTGGCGCGACCGGTAATTGTCATATAACTACTACGAAGGTATCGATACATAATTAGCTGGGAAAGAGCCCGATACTCCACGTAGCTGCCCGAGCCACCAGTCGTCAATACTCTCGGTCTTCTTCAGGACTTTGATCCGATCTCCTTCCCTAAATGTCAAATCCCCATCACCCTGCCCAGCAAAATCGTACAGTGCCGTCACCACCAGATCCTGACTCGTGATCTGACGTTTGGTGGGTGGCGGAGGCGGCTTCTTCTTGCTTGCGATGCTCGAAGCTATAGAGGTCGTCGAAGCAGAACGTTGCTGGCCAAAGTAATCACCCTGATACGGCGAGGCACCCACGCGTCCATTGCCACTCTCTGTTGTACTCAAAGTCGTTGATGCCGAGCTGCGTCGCCGAGCGTTAGCAAGTTCCAGGTTACCGGGGGTCAATCCAGGTGATAAGCCTGGTAATGGCGTGCCCATAGGAATTGGTGAGGCAAGTCCGGATCGCGCAACCGACAAACTCGAGGCTGTGCGGGGCTTACTGCCCAGGGGAATAGGACCCGGTGATGGTCGTGGTGGTTTTGGGGGTGGTGCCTCCTCATCCTCGGGCACTGAATGGTAGCTTTGCAGGCTCTGCACGGATATTGAAGAGGCTATTCTCGGTCTTGCGCCAGGTGTCGTCGGCGCAGCGCCCGGTCTCGCAGGCTTTGGGGGCGGCTGCTCCTCCTCTTCTATCTCCAAAGCATTAGAGCTCTGTCGCCGCATTTGAGGCACCGATTGTTGGCTAGGTGACTTTGAGCTGCTCAATCTGCTGCGTATGCTGAGTCCCGTCACTGTGTTCGCCTTTTCTGGTGGTCCACTCATAGGCTGTCGGACCGCCTTGCCATTCGCGAGGACATTCAAGCCCTGCTCTACTTCATGTCGCAAAGGTGCGAATTGACTGTTCCATGTTGAAACGACTTGCTCCATTGGGGGAGCAGGAGATGGAAGTCGGTACTGCTGGCAGTACCCATGCAAAACAGTGTACAACTGTCCAACAAGAGCATGCTGTAGCATGATTTGCTCGTTCAGCAGTAAAGGAACCAGAACCTGAACCGCATCAATCACTGCTGGCATTTTCTGGCGGATCTGATCATCTGCGCTTTGGTAGAGCTATCGTTTTATTAGTAAAGGTGGCGAACGGGAGGTCGACGAGACTGACCGCCAACGCCGCAGATACATCGCTTTCATGTTTCGCGAGTGTGCCCTCTTCTCTCGCCGATTTCAAGCCTTTCTGCTTGACATGATCGACCCTTCCTTGATAGCGTTCATAGTCAAGCTTATAGTTCTCACGTTTCTTAACGACTTTCTTGAGTGGTGCAATCGATTGCTTGGCATCCATGGCAGGCTGTAAGAGTTTGGTCTGAATCCAGTCGGTTTCTTGTTGCAAGTCCTTGTCGAGATCGCCATATGTCGCTCTCAATTGCTGAGCCTTCTCCAATGCAATCTGGTCAGACTCTGAAGCATACTTGGACTCGGGGTCCTCAATTGGTTTGTAGAGGGTTTCGAAGTGTTGCGCTATCCCAAATTGAAAGGCCAATATACCCTTCCATGCATTCTGAAATGACCTTACTGCGTCCATGAACTGAATTGTCGTTAGTGCTTTGAGATAGAAAAGCAGAGAAATCACTGCCTCACGTGGTCGAGCAACTCATCTGCCACTCTGAACTCCTCCAGTATCGTGCCTACATCTGCCTCACCTGCCGTGCTTTTGTTGGTGAACTTGCCAACCTTTCGCGAAATGCTTTGCATGTTGGAAAAGAAGCGGTGGCGGACCGCAGCACGCTATGCCAAAGTATGTTGCTGCGTATACACAAAATATGAGATCAGAAACGAGTGTAGGGGGACATTTCGAGATGAGAGAGAAACAGGCCAGCAGCTCGCTCTCACTCACAAGGTTGGTGGACGAATGATCTAAAAATTGTCGGAGGGAATGCGGTCCACGTAGTAAGTTGCGGCTGTGCCTTGCCGACGAAATGCGGAGGAAGTTCCTCAGTCCGTCCAACACGAGATACGTCAGTCGCGTACCTGTCGTCCTTTCAGCGACTTCTTTTTCGAAAGAGATAAATTCTATCATACCAAACCTGCAACTGTCGATTTATCCACCACTCCCATATCTCAACAGTCAATTGAGAGATCGAATAGACATCGATACCACATTCGACGCGGCTTTCTCAAATGAAATAGGCGACAGTCACGGGATTCCGCGTCGCCGCCGCGGACCTAAATTGGACCGCCTCACGCGTCGCATGTGACAATCCTCTTCTCCTCTTACCTTGAGTCCGCAGGTCCAGCTCTATCTTTTCACGCACTGCTATGCCACACTTTCGACGACAACTCCATCCAACGTGACTCTGGCTAGACCCGTCCGGTTCCCGCCTCCGGGCTGACAAACAACGATGCGGATCATTCGTCGAATTTTCATACCGTCTACCCCGCCATGAATTCCACAGCGACGAGACTCCTTCCTAATTCTTCTGCGACGGCCACGCAGAACAGTGCGCCCGTGGCCGAGTTCAGGTGCCTCTACACCCATGACTTGCGCCGCAAAGCCAAGCGTTGGCAGGACGGGTTCCTACGATACCACACCTTTAACCGCCGTGTCATGGTCTACGATGTATCTAGGAACTTCATCGGCGATACTTACAACCGGTCTGGAGTTGATCTACAAGAGGGGGATGAGCTGGACTTGGAGAAGGACTTTGCTTTAGTCCAAGTGTCGGAGCCGACGGGTGTCACTCAAACGGACCTCACCGAGTTGATGCAGAGCAGGCACAAGAAAGATCGAGTGGACACTACAAAGCCGGTCAGACCAACGCACTCAGCTGTAGCAGCTCATGCACATCGTACGCCAGCTGTTGCAAATCCTGTACACCGTACGCCAACTATCGCTACTCCTGCACATCGCACTCCAGCTACTGTTGTTCACAAACACCGCGCCTTGGGATCGTTGTTAAGAACCCCGAAAGGTCCGATTGGAAAGGCAACTCTGCCAGTCACATCTCCGTTCGAAGACAGACTGAAGCGAAAGTTGCATCTCCCGGATCGACAATCAAAGCGGCAACGACATGAGGACTCGACAAAGTCGTACGATATTGGAGGCTCAGCCACCAAAGCTAATCCGGCACTCTCAAGTTCATTACCATCCATACCCAGTCCTGCGCAGGGAAGAAAACAAATATCCACACCAGCAAAAGTACATGAAGTCATCAATCTGTGTTCTGACGATATTTCTGTGCCCGATTTTTCCTCACCGATAGACGCTCCTCTGCCTTCGAGAACGACCATGCCCGAATCTGGAGCCAAAGGACAACAATTAAGGATTGATTCAGCACAAGTTCCCGCCAATCAATCAAGAGCGGCTCCCAAATCTCCCCCTCTCAGAGCTCAGCAACAGGTCATTCAGCCTGCTGTTCATGACAATCAAGGGTTTAGTCAAGGGCGGAAGGCCTTACGAGTGATTAGCAATGCTCCTCGAAAGATGCTTCTTTGCCAACTACTTCCGCCTCGCACACGGCAAGTCCATGCTGAAGGAAGTCACGGCACTTCAGGGCTGCAACGAAACGAAGAACCGCCGAATGCACACCAAGAGCGATTGCAAGCAAGACTGGCCAAAATCGCTCAGAAAGAACAAGGAGCTATCGTCGAGCTATCAAGGCCTCCCGATGTACCAGGCAAAGGCATCGTTTCGAAGCAAAAACTGCAACAGCAACCACGGCAGCCGCAACAGCCGAAGCAGCTTGACCCGCAACCACGATCGATCACAGCTCTTGAGCGGCCAGAAAACTTGCTCATCAAAGTTGGACCTCCCCGTGGAGATCAGAGACTATCTGGTGCTCCTGTCCCACCGAGGAGACAGTCTTCACTGCCCCCGCATCAACGCCCTACTGCTGGTGTAAGGTCCCTGGAGAGATCCAAGTCCATAACGGTGGGACCAGCTCTGGCTGACAAAGTTGGAACCACCATTGACCAGCCTGACATCTCCATCTTGCAGCGGAGAATAAGTGATCACCGGAAACCGCCAACTGTATCTGCCTCAACTCTGACTAAGAATACTTTGGCCAAGTCAGTTGGCACAAAGGCACAAGCTTCAGCCGTGCCAAAACCACCACCAGATCCGCTAGATTTCGGACCGTGGAGTCGCGAAGCGCTGGATTTGTTCGACTGGTGGCCACCAGACCGAGACAAGGCTGGCAACAAGCTTGCTGTCACTGCATCTTAGAGGGAGTACACTGATATTCTGCAAGTCACGGAAGAGGGACAGATTACGAGTGATGACACAAGACTATGAAGTATGAACATGATGGAATTATAGAGTCGTACCTTACACGCATTACCTAAACTCTTATACAACCCTTTTTGGTCCCTTTTTCCTAAGGAGAAGAAGAACTACCAAGCGGTCAATAGCTCAATGTCAGGTCGAAACCAAGAATGAATTTAATACCAAGAGTACCATTCTGACCTTCTCCTTCACCATCCTCGCTGACTTCGCAATTTGCGCTTCTTCCCTGCTTCCCAGCCCTCGAACTCTCCGTCCACGTACCGCCCGAAGTACAACACTGCTTCAAGCATCTCCCGCCCACTGGGCACGATGTGCTCCTTGGGCAACAAAAAGCCGTATGCGCCACGGTCCCGCAATTTGACCTGGTAAGCGTAGCGCACGCCCACATCGTGATAGAAGTAGTCCAGCGCCGAGCCACCAGAGGACTCGAACCGAGCGACGTTACCTTCGCAGGCTTGGCGAGCCATAAAGCTGTGGCCGGAGTTGATGCGAATAGCTTTGGTCAGTCCTACAGCAAGTTCTTCCAGATTCTCGAGCGAAGGGGGTATAGCATCGCAGCTGTAGGCGTAGGGGTAAAGCACCTGTTGGCTATAGCTGTGGAGGTCGAGAAGGCCGACGAAGGCGACGTTGTTGTTGGTCGTTTCGTTGTGCGCCCAATCTGCTAACGCGCGGGCTTCGAGGCCATCTAGTGCGGCCTCGCCTGCGTAGCCATCGCTGCAGGCGTTGCCGGCGCTGCTGGGGTCCCAGCGGTAAGGGAAGGATTTGTCGAGGTCGACGCCAAAGCAGAAGCGGAGGGGCGTGCTTTGACGGTTTTTGCGCCAGAGCCGGTCGTGCTCCCAGGAGTAAACGTAGCCGTCAGGGTTGATGGTGGGGACGAAGACCCAGTCGAAGTCTTCGAGGAGCTGGGTGATCTCGGGGTCCTTTCCATAGCCGGTGATCATGCTATAGGCGACGTATGTGACTGTGCTGACTGAGATCCATTCACGTGCATGGATGCCGCCGGTGATCAAAACTGTCTTTCGAGGAGGAGACGGTTCTTCTCCATTGGTGGGATGGACGCCCACGCGTAGCGCAGGAATGTTTCGACCTTCGAACGTAGTACCAATGTCCACAAGGCGAACGTGTGTAGTGAATAAAGATGCTAGAAGACGCATCCATGGTTCGATGACTGATAATGGCTGATAGTCAACAAAGAAGATGTTATGTTCTGCAGTGTTGGCTGGTGAACCTCCACGATTCAGAGAAGGTGTAAAGATGCTGTCTCTTCCGTGACTTGCTGGTGCTGAGGAAGACAAGCGTGGTTTGGGATATGTATCGTAAATAGCCTGCTGCAGCTCTTTCTCCTGCATCAAGGCGGTATGCGAATGTTGCATTGATTCCGGTAATTGCTTCAGCACATGAGGAAGAGTATCCTTTGCCAACCGGACATCCACCCACGTCTCGGTCTGATCCCATACATCCAGGTACATATGATTTGCAACCTCGGCGAGTTTGTCGGCTTCTTCGGCCGTGCTGATGTTGAACCGGAGCACCAGATCCTCACCGTGCCGTGACTTTGTGGTAAGAGGTGGTTCATCCCAATTGACTCCAGGTACACTGCCTGACTTGGACAAAGTCGAATGATCGAGATCCCAAATCTTTGAGATAACCTTGTCCGAGATTACTCGCCACGGCGATCGATGATGTGGACGAGTGACAAGAGGCTGCTGCTGCTGCTCATGCAGAGAGCCAGTTAAGGATGGAACAGCATAGGCAGTCCGAATCAGCAATGACGCGCTTATCGCGGCTTGTATGTAGGATGAGCGCATTTCGAACACAAGATTCGAGCGGTGTGGCCGATATGGGCCAATGAGGTTGAGGAATGAGTGGCTTCTACTCTACTCCGCTCGCAGTGGGACACCGGGCGGCGAGTTACCAGCTGCAGTGCTGTTGAGCAGCAAAGCGAGAGGTGTAGAGGGGCGCAGATTCTTTTGCCTCAAGGCAGACAGATGCGCAAAGCAGGACACACGGAGGAGGGGAAAGAGGGAACCAGGCGAACGACAGGTCCGTGCCTCTCTGCCCCTTCCGCTGGCTTGAATCGGCCTTTCCGGATTGGGGCTTTGCGCAGCAGTGCCACCTCGTCGTCGCATCCAAACGCGCGGACGCGGGAAATCTAAGCCAAACGACGAAAGCCTTGGCGCTCACCCCCGTCGTCTAACATCCAGCATCCTACTGACCCTCTTTCGTTGCGTTATTTCCTCAAAACCAATAAACTCAACTGCTGCACCCTGTCGCTCGTTACCATCACTGTGTCTTCATTGCCGCCACCCATTGCTGGTCTCCCACACCGTCCTCCAATCAATTTCCGGTCCGACACGTGCTTTCGCAGCTTGGATATCGCGGACAAGGCCTGAAGGAGCGAGCTGAACCGCCCAGCTCTCCTCGTCTTATGCAACACAACTTGCTCCCGCAGTAGCTCGTCTCTCGCATCCCATGACGCGACCGTTTCTGCATTGTCAATTCTAGACATATGAGGCATCTCGCCGGACTCCAAGGCAATGCCGCTGCTTTCACGGCGCAGAAGCACTCTGGACTTATTGACCCAAGGACTTCGGCCAAACCACTTCAGCGATGACAAACCCGACGCTCAATCAGAAGGCAGAGCACCAAATACGCCATATGCCGGTCTACCGCGATCCCATAGCGATCATGCTCTGCGATCCAGTCCTCCGGCATATGGCGGAGATGGCGCAGGATCGCCTGTCTTGGGCGTCGCGAAGCCTGCCAGACGCTTCACCAACCGATTGTCGCGCCATTTCTCCGATAGTCACCTCTCGGCAAAAGCTAGGATCGAGGCCGAGTCCGACCAAAAACCACCTCCACCGGTGCCAGCAATACCTACTGAGATACCAACTCCGACGATCATGACAACTGCACCGACCGTCGACTTTTCCACGCAAGAGACGTCAAAGAAGAAGAAGAACCGTGGCAACCTATTCAGGAGGCAAAAATCGCTAGTGGGATCCATCAATTCCATTGATTCGGACAAGGCCCGGTCGCCAGACAAAGAGCAACCGAAATCCGTCTTTTCGTGGGGAAGAAAATCTATCGATACAAGAAGAAACCCTAGTCGCCTTTCTGTCTCGCAAGATCCGGATGAGGGGTCTTCTCCAAGGCCGTCCGATGCTTCATTGGCTCCGCCGGTGTTGAGGGAGCGCAAATCTGGCGAGAATCAGCGTGGCACAAGCCCGAAACCAAAGAAGTCTTCTCTTTTCAACCTCTCAAAACGTGACAAAGACAAGCGCAAATCTCTTTTCCCTTTGCCTATGAAGATAGACCCTCCACCTCAGTACCCCGACACGGCTCCTGCTACGCCTCGAGAATCTACAAGCGGAAGGTCACACAGATCGGCGGGGTCCCCGACCAGGAGAGGCTCTCCTGCAAAAGCAGATGTTGATCCTGTGATACCCGACAGTAGCAGTCTGCGCACTTCCGCAAGCCATGCTGGACTTGGTAAAGGCAACGTCTCCTTCGCGCCCCCACACCCTCTCCTTCGCAACGATTCAAACAGGTCAACACACTCCACTCACTCTTCGCCTGTTACGGGTCAATCTTTCCGGCTTGGTATCAGGGACAGAGCTTCCACGAATAGTACGTTCGGGAGGCCATCAGACGACGTCACTCCACCCACCCCTCCAACCTTGAACGGTAGCACACGCAACTCGACCTCCACAAGTGGTCGTGCCAGTCTTGGGGGCTTTCTCACATTGAATCGATTCCGCACTGACGGCACTGGCTTTTCGCCTGGCACAAATTCGAAGTCAAACTCAATAACCATCAGCCGCGACACCATCGCCCTTCCCGAAAGAGCTGAAGGAGAGACTGCGGCGAAGTATCTAGAGAGATTGCAGGGTCTGGCATCTCGTAATGTGATTGCAGGCATGCTATCAAAATCTTCGGATCCGTTTTTCCAAAATGTGTTACGAAGCTACACTCGACGTTTCGCGTTTTTCGGAGAGCCTATCGATATGTCGCTACGGAAGTTTCTGCTCGAAGCTGAGTTGCCTAAAGAGACACAGCAAGTCGATCGTGTAATCCAGGCATTTGCTGACCGCTACCATGAATGCAATCCCGGCATTTTTATGGCACCAGGTGCGTACAGCTGAGAACATGTCTTATATCTATTTAGCTGACAACATGGCAGACCAAGCATATATCATTGCATTCTCGCTGATGATGCTGCACACTGATGCGTTCAATAAGAACAACAAGTACAAAATGCAGAAGGGTGACTACATCAAGAATACTCGAGGTCAACACGTCTCAGAGGATATCCTGGCATGCTTCTACGACAACATTTGCTACACACCTTTTATTCATTTTGATGAGGATGACTTTGATGCTAGCAGCGATCGACTATCCTCATTCAAGAACAAGAAGGCGAAACTTAAAGGGGCCATGCCGGACCCGGTCAAAAAATCGAGTGGCCCTGTGGATCCTTATTCGCTCATTATCGACAACAAATTAGACGTTCTGCGGCCATCGATTAGAGATTCCATCATTGTTGACGACCCATACAACTACCTTGGCACTGCAAAGTCGCTTGATCATAATAAGATCCAGCGAGCCTTCCAGTTGGGCGGTGTTCTACAGATTATCTCAGCCCGATCCCGCCCTGCAGCATTCGAGTCTCAGGCGACCCGCGAGAACCCGGAAGATGCAAAACCTGGTGTTGTGGATATTCAAGTGACAAAAGTTGGTATCCTTTGGCGAAAATCAACCAAGCGGAAGAAGGCGCGTTCGCCTTGGCAGGAATGGGGTGCCATTCTTACTGGTTCTCAACTGTATTTTTTCAAAAATGTCTCGTGGGTTAAGAGTCTCATGCAGCAGTACAATAGTCACCAGAAGCATATGGTGCCGCCTTCACCAGTTGTGTTCAATCCGCCTCTAGAGGACTTTAAGCCGGACTCTCATCTCAAGATCGACGATGCAGTTGCGCTGGTAGACGCCACATACAATCGGCATAAGAATGCTTTTACGTTGGTCAGGCACGGTGGCGAGGAAGAAATTCTGCTCGCCGACAACGAGGCGGAACTCAACGAATGGCTCTCTTTGATCAATTACGCTGCCGCGTTCAGGTCTGCCGGTGTGCGCATTCGGGCATTCATCGGAATCAAGGATCTGGAGACACCGCCGCCTTTGTTGCGGAGACTGATCTCGAGTCGCACGGGAACCCCCACTGGGGATCACCAGAGACATGCGAGCACTAGTCCTCTTCTCGCAAAGCAAATCATGGCTGCTCGTCGAAAGCAGATGATCTCAAAGATTGCCGAAGCAGAGATCAAGATCGATGATACCAACAAGCAGCTCGATACAATGCTCCGCGATGCTAGACATGTACTGCTGCTAGCACCAATCCAGCCGCGGACACGAGAGGTTGTGATTCACTCAGCAGCTCGAATGGACGCGATGCTAAAGTGGACAAGAAGGGATCTCTTGAGAACCAAATGTTACAAGGACATTCTGTATATGGATGCACTCGAAGACTCCGACGAAGTCAAGGACGAAGCAGCGAAGATGCGGCCGATCAGTATTTATCCCACTGATCAACCAACCGTTGATGGTGCTGAAGAAGAACTGGAGGTTGTCACTGCCTCACCGACCGCGTTATCTCGACCTCTGTCAAGTACAGTTCCCGCACCTGACGGCGAGGTATTCAAGACACCACCTGAATCTAGCAGATCGAACGGAGAGCAGACGTACTCTTGGACACTGCCACCACTTGAGCTTAGTCGTCAACTCAACGCCGATCAGTCTATCGAACGCCATCATTCTGTATCATCGGCTGTACCATCAACTGCATCACTGCGTCGACCTTCGTATACCCAAGTGTCATCGACTTCCTCGGTCAACGAGTTGTCCCGTATCGCGTCCAGCAATACCAATGGAGAGAAGAGGCTGTCAATCTCAGAATCTAACACACCAAACCCCACCACTCCTACATCGGTCTCACGCCAGCAGCGGGATCCTCTCGTGCAAAGTCTCACGGCAACCACAACTTCATCCACTCGTCCCAGCTCTGACACTGTACAAGCGGCCATACTCAGCACCACTCCGGAATCGGCACCTCGTACCCGATCTCACCGCAAATCGCTTCACCGGACTCTGCGTGACGGTCTGCATGAGTCCGGAAGTATCCATCGGCACCGCAAAGGAAAAGAGTCCGCGAGCACGGTCAAGTCTGATGGCACACAAGAAAGCGGAGACGCCCCAGAAGGCACACCGGGGCTAGAACGTCAAGAGGGTCGTTTCCTGCTGCACGGAAAACAGGCGTCAGTCATCACCTTCGGTGAGGGCTGGAATGCGGGTGAAATTCGCATGCCAGTCCGACGAGAAGACAGCAAGCGGTCGATCTCGGATGGTGCACATGGGCTAGCGCCTCACGATATCAGCAACCACAATGGTGAGACGGGATCAGCACGCTCATCATCGCGCACCCCTACAGTAGCACCGAGCGTCGATGCGGCCGAGCCTCATGCGCACGAGTCTCGCACGCAGAGCATCTCGTCTGACGCTCGTGTAGCAGCGGCTTATGTCGCTAATCCATTGGCATCGGCATCGGCATCGGCATCGACTTCGACATCGGCGTCATTACATATCCAAATACCCACAAGTGAAGGCGACGAGGACGACGACGACGACGACGACGACGACGAGCGCTCAGCGTCATACTTCGATGCGCGAGGCGGCGATACGCCGGACAAACGCATATCATTGCTGGACGAGAAGTTTGGCACGCCCAGAAGCGGGACGCCAAAGGGCAACAAGGACGGACACGAGGATGTGGCGACGGCTGTTAGGCAGCGGATTGCGACCGAAGAGCTGAGGAAGTTAGCCGAGGGCGAGACGGAAGAGGAAGACATGCAGACGCCGAGGATAGGGTAGGCAACCACGAGCTGAATGAGAAGGAGGGCTATGCAGGGAATGAATGGGTTTGGCATAAAAAAGTTTTGGGCGGCATGGGAAGGGGTTTTCATCTGCTTGCATGCTATCATTTGCCTGGTGTACGGGGAAGGGAATTCTAAACTGCATGAGGTCGGCGTTTCTATGTCTCTTTTCTATTCAAGGTGGAATAAGGAGGGCATACACTGATATGCAGCGACATGATATATGCTATGATTTGATTGATAAGCTCATACGGACTTCGCTGCTGCGAAGCGAATGACGCTTCTGATTCGGGTATCTCGCTTTAATGTTTCGTGTTATATCACATGGTTGGTTGGTCTTTGCCACGTTGCTGTCCTCCTCACATTTGCGTTTTTCCTTGCTCGTGGCCGAGCCCTGATCCTTGATCGTGCTCCCTCTATGCGCCACACTCATCGTCCGTCTTCTGTCTGTTGACGCATCGCAGTGCGACCTTTTCTTCGGGTGCTCCAACGTACTTGCAGCTCTCCGAGAGTAGTTTGAGTTTGTTGTTCTTTAGACTACT
The DNA here is from genome assembly GCA_010093895.1 of Myriangium duriaei CBS 260.36. Classification (NCBI taxonomy): domain Eukaryota; kingdom Fungi; phylum Ascomycota; class Dothideomycetes; order Myriangiales; family Myriangiaceae; genus Myriangium; species Myriangium duriaei. The sequence goes on from ML996089.1 coordinate 496,573, forward strand.
CCCTTAGACCATCTCGGCCGCCGACACGTCCGGTCCTAGCAGCACCATGACTGCACGTATCCAGATTGTCTTAATTCCCAATGAAGTCAATCCGCTTCTCTTCTCCCCAACCCCCTCAGCTAAACCCTCCTCTTCCACCCTGGCCCCCCTTCTTCTGATAAAACAAATCCGTCCTACTACTCCCCAGATTGATGATCTTGGGACACCCATCCCTATCCTTCTCTAGCCGCGTACACTCCGCGCAGTAGAACGCGTCGCTGATGCCCTCGCCGCCACACACGACGCATTTGTTCTGGTAGTTGCCGAAGGCGCATTCGTCGCAGATCCGAGCGAGAGTGGTGGGCCGCACGTAGGAGTCGCAGATGGGGCATTTGCCGTCGCATTTGTCGCACAAACGGCCGATGGATATGCCGGCGGTCTTTTTGCACATTACAAGGTCCGGGTGGTGGCGGGACATGGTGGATTAGTTTCTGTGGGTGGAAGCTTGGCGGTGTGGAGGTGATGCGGTCTTGGTGGCGAGGAATCGAAGTGGAGTAGAAGTAAGGCCTACAGTGTTTCGAGCGAGCGGTCGATTGGTGGCGGTGACGAGGAGTATGTGCGATACTCAGATATCTGTCACGGTAGTTCATACGAGAAAGTCGTCGAATGCCCGGCAGAATGGCGCTTAGTCAGGTGGGAGCTATGCAACACGGCGCAGGCGGTGAAAAGCTAAACTCCGTAGGCAGCAAGTAAAGTCCGGGTGCTTGTGATTGCTCCTTGGCCAGCATAATTGGCCTGTATCACGATTGACTCGATCACGGGACTTGAGCTGCCCAATTTGGAGGTTTTTTTGTGACCAGGCAGCCATCGAGTGGTGTCTGAAGTGCTGGATCTCCGGCTGGGTCTTCGGTGTGATTACGGCATTCTGAAACTTACTCTTTGCTGAGGCTGAGAGGCCTGAACCGACCACGAACTCGACCATCTAATATTTGACCTTCTTCTCTGCCATTCCTTTTCGAAACTTCCAACTACTGCCTCGCAATTCCCATGACACTTTGAATATCAAAATCAAGAAGCAGGCGTTGTGGCTCCACCAGTGCTCCGGACAGCAGAGCTGTCCCCAGCTCGCGCTCCTTTCGCCTTCTCCCCAGCTAGCTATGATGACGATAGAGACGACAAAAGACCGTCCTTGAGGATTCAAACAATCGCTCCGCGCGCCGATACTGCTTGGCTGGATGGTCTACGGGGCTATGCAGCGCTCCTGGTGTTCATCTGTCACTTCGTCTTTGTGTATTACAACAATGTCAACTACGCGTGGGGCACCGAGCTGCCACCCAGGACCATTGTCCCAAACGGAACATTTGTTCCTCATGGCACTCCTGTATGGAACGGCACCCGGGTAAACCAGAAGGCTCTTCTTATGCAGGACAATTACAGCCTCATCCAACTACCCATACTACGGCTCGTCACCTTCGGCGACCCTATGGTCGTCATCTTCTTTCTGGTATCGGGCTATTCGCTTAGTATTAAGCCATTGAGTCTGATCCGAAGTGGACCGTGTGCTCATGCACAGCTGTTGACCTCCCTTTCCTCATCATTCATTCGAAGGCCGATCAGACTGCTGCTCCCAATTTTCGCTTCAACGTTGATTGTGTTATTAGCCGCACAGATCGGCCTCTACAGCTATGCGGCATCCTTCGCCAGCAAGCCTACGAAGTTTCACCAATACTTCAAAGGCTGGGCATTTGAGGCAACCCCGGTCATCGCCCCTACGATCTACCTTCAGATTGTAGATTGGTGCTATTCAATGTACGACCTACTGGATTTCGTGACACACTTTCACTGGACGATGACTCGATACGATATCCACCTGTGGACGATACCGGTGGAGCTTCGCTGCTCGTTGATACTCTTCGCAACTTACATTGCCACGGCATTGATGAACTCCACCACTCGGCTTGTCTCTCTTGCGATCTTTGTTGCCGCAGCAATGACCTGGGGCGACGCCTGGGAGATGGGGCTCTTCTGGATAGGTATGGGCCTCTGCGAGCTTGATATGATGATCCCTGCCGCCGCACACAAAGGAGGCATACCCAAGCGCTGGATTGCTAACTTCACTGTGGGACTCTATCTCATGTCTACGCCGATGATGTTCGCGAAGCATTCACCCTTCTTTAGCGATCTAATGCGCATCCATATATGGGGTCTGCGCGAGTCAGACCAAGCACGCTTCTGGCAGTGCATCGGTGCGACCCAGGTTCTGATCACCGTCTCAAGGTGCCAGACCTTCAAGAGCTTCTTCTCGAACCGGCTGGCACGTTACCTTGGGCGCATCTCGTATGCCCTGTATTTGGTCCATGGGCCTATCTTACGAAGTCTTGGCTATTCTCTGGCGTTCAAGCTTTGGCAGATCACCGGACGTGCCACCCAGGCTCAATACAGTACAGCGGTGGTGCTGACTGCAATTGTAGTGTTACCTGCCGTGATTCTCGCCGCGGATATATTCTGCAAGAAGATCGACGAGCCTATCACGAGGTTGTCCAGACGGATCGAAAGTCGGTTGCGTGACGCTGACTTGCCGCCGGAGATCCATATTACCAGTGAGAGCAGGAAGAGCGACGAGTTCAAGCCGTTCAGATCACCCACTCGCTCGCCTGATCGGCTGCGAGGGCTTGAGTCTGGACTGCGCAGGGGGAGTGCGTTTTGAGTCGAAGATGCATTCAACGCGATCACTCTCTCCCAAGCAGGATGTTGCATTGAGAGTGGTTGCGTTAAAATCCAATGGGAAACTTCATGACTTTGCGTGTTCAAAATTGCATTGTACGGCTGTTGTCCAGAGATCAATCTCCTCAGCCTGCTTGGAGCAGGTGTCCATAGCGATATTAGAGTATTCTGTTGTTCTTGACAAAGCGGCTCAACAAATCTCGTCGGCCATGCCTGTCAATGGCTCGACGAGCATAGCACATCCGTTCCTCTTTCGCTCCTGATAAGCTCGCGGCACCAATTCCGAACCTGTAGCTTGGCCAAAGCTTAGCCGGATGAATTGTTCTCCCATATATCCTTTCCCGCCAGCTCCGTGATATGTATGCTTACAGAACATGTCACATGTCGCCTAAGATTATACCCGATGCCTCAGGTCCATTGCGGTTTTAAGAGAGAGAAAATACCGTTGCGGCCGAAGCAAGTATCACGGCCGACAAGCAGGATGCAATTGTTTGTCATCAAAGTCGGTGGTCGCAGGCGCCGGGCCACCGACACCGACAGTGGTACGGTGCGGGGCAGGGACTCTGTTGGTGGGGCAAGTCGTCCATGCAAACGCTATCTTTAGCCGCTTGTGCCAGGGTCAGCAACACCGCAACATCACACACGCAACACCTCGGTGCCTTGTACTGGAACATTGATTTTCCAAATCAATTCTGTGTTTGTCCTACCCAGTGGTCCCGCCAGAGACATATATAAAGCCACTGGGTTTCCACCTGTCTCCATTCACTCCTCATCACCACACCATTGCGATTCACCAATTCCAACCCTACCAAAGTCTCCCCAATGTCTTCCTCAAACATGCAAGCCTGCTGCGCCAAAGGTTTCAACTGGGACGGCACCCCCAAAGGCCATGAGGACAAGATCGCCGGCCACGACACGTACATCACAGGCGACAACAAAGACCGCGCCATCTTCTTCGTCCACGACGGCGCAGGATGGAAGCAGAACAACGCCCGCCTGCTAGCCGACCACTTCGCCGACGAGGTCGGCGCAACCGTCTACATTCCTGACTTGTCCGTCCCCTCTCCTCCCCCCCTTCCACTGCATCATCTATACTGACCTTGTATCCCCCACAGCTTCAAAGACCAACCCTTCCCCTACCCCCCCGAAGCCGAAAACGGCGACAACTTCGACCTCCAGAAATGGATTGGCGCCAACATGCACATCGTCGGCGCCTGGATGGCCAAGAACTCCAAAGATATCCGCGGGCCCGACATCTTCGCTGTCGCCGAGACCCTGCGCAAGCAGTACTCCCGCGTCGGCGCTACAGGCTACTGCTACGGCGGCTGGGCATGTTTCCAACTCGGCGGGAAGGGCAAGAATCTCGTCGACGCTATTAGTGTCGCGCACCCGTCTGCTCTGACCAAGGAGGAGATCGAGAATGTCGGCGTGCCGGTGCAGATCCATGCCCCGGAGCATGATCCGGTGTTCAATCCGGAGCTGAAGAAGCACGCCCTGGACACGCTGCCGCATAGCGGGAATGTGTTTAGTTATCAGCTTTACCCGGGCCAGGAGCATGGGTTTGCTACTAGGGGGGATCAGAGGAAGAGCAAGGAGAGGCAGGCCATGACCTTGGCGAAGGATTTGACTGTGGCTTGGTTCAGGAATTGGTTGGTGTTGAACTGAGGGGCGTTGGGAAAAGGAGTCCGTCAGAGGGCTTGAGGGGAGATTAAGAGTAGTGCCGTTGGCATGTAGTGCGGACAGGAATGAAAGCGCTTTTCCAAATCTTGATCATGTGCAATACACAGATCTCTATTCTGGATGTGAAGATCCCCTTCAGCATCTCTCGAGGTGTCGGCTTACGCTCTGAATGCATGAATGGTCCAAGTCCACATCAAGCGCCATGATTGTATACGGTGTATCCCTTGTCGCCATAATCACCCTACGCCAAATTGATGGCCGGACGCTTTGCTTCCGGTATCCCCACCCCATCGCAGCTCTGGCTAGCGCCACAACTATGTCTCCTTCACGAAGCGGCTCGCTTCAGAGTCGTCGTCCTTGAGCCAATCCGGTATTGGTATCGACATGGTGGAGGGGACGGTCTTCGTTTGATCGAAGGCAGGTTGTGCGGACAAGCAACTTATATTCTTGTATAATAAGCTATAAAGCAGCGTAGCTTGATACTTTGTTCTCGGCGTATTGCGCTTCTTGACTCGGATGACAGTGCGGCTTCAGCAACAGCCAGGTTGCCCTCTTTTCCCCTCCATTCAACACGGCGCTTGTTTGGACACACAATCAATCTAAAACCCCGAATAAGTAATTTGAAGGCTTGGGACAGGTATATCAGACCAGTGACGCGAACAATTGTGGATCTTCCTTCTTGCTAGCGATACAGCCTGCAGCCAGCATGCTGACGCAAAAATCCCTCAAGCCGCGCGTTTCTTGCAAAGAACCATCTCTTTGTTTGTCACAATAATAGCTCATCAGAATTATCGCGTCTGCACGCAACATGCAACATTAGGCGCACTAAACATCGACCAATAAAGAAAAAACGTCGCCCAATCCAAGTTTTGTGTCTTAATGTCAAAGAGCTAGCCCTCCTGTCACTTCTTCACGACTGTGCCGTGGAAGGCTGCTCTACGACATAGATTGCCAATCTGGACGGTTGGTCTCTAGTCCTGGATGACTGTTGCTTCGTATACTACAGGAAGGAATCTCTTTAGAAATAGAAACGAAATCAATTTGAAACACGTCTTGGACTTTCAAACCCCAGGAAATGGGACCCTACACCATACTCTCTTTGTTTCCAGCCTCGACCACAACGACATGAACATTCCCTGAAGCATCCAGATCATCTAACCTATCCTGGTCCAGCTTGTCCACTTTAGTAGTGTAAGCGCTGCGAGCCCCTGTTCGGTTGAATACAGCTGTCCCTGTAATGGTTCTTGCCCTCGTCGAGACTTTGTTATAAGCCTTCTTGAACAGTGGCCTAAGTGGTGGAATAGAGCACAGAATCAGAAGAGATCCCAGCTCTACTCCGGCCCATAGGGAGAAGATACCCAGAGCGTCTGGTGCACACAATGTGGTCAGCAAGGTTGATGCAATCTTCTAATGATGGAGACTTACAAGGAACATCCGGCGCGGTGTAAATTAATCTCAGTGTTTTGAAGCGGTAGAAAGACATGATGCCCGGAATAATACCAACAGCCATCAACGCACAAAAGCCGATCTTGATTTTGATAGAAGTCTGAAGATCCCAAACGAAGCTGATGGGGAAAAGAGCCAGGAAGATATCCGTGAGACCACCAGTGACTGCAAGAAAGAAGGTTAGCGTATGTCGGAAGCAAATAGTTGGCTGACTATACTCACTTGCGTGGATGTAACTGATGACTCTGGCACCCTTCTCTAATTTGCAGGTAGCAAGGTCGAGGACCATCCAGACCTTGATATCAGGGGCACACTGGAATGCTGTAAGGAAAATCTCTAATAGAGACGTGATGGCGAAGGTTATGGCTGAGATCCAAAGCGCGTAGCGGCGAGTCTTATTACGAGTCCTGTACTGCACGTTGAGCAGCAATGCTGTGACTGAAAACTTGCTGAAGGCAATGCTGAGTGTACCAAGATAAGTCGAAAGGTACTCCCAGTAAAGCAAGTCATAGAGTGCTTGGACGTTCAAATTGGCTAGATGGTTACCCATTCCATTGATAGCAGACATTGTTGACATCACTCCTGTCAAGATGCCAGCAACGAGGGCTAGAAGGATCCAGATGAAGTCCCAGCGCCACTTCTCGCCTGTGCGGCTGGCTGTGTAAGCGCGAAGGCCTATGACCAGAATCGCAAGAAACATTTGGATCCATGTTGATTTGATCACAGCTGGCCCTAAGCCACCAAGTAACTCTGTCATGTTGAAGCTGAGCGCGTAGGAATAGAGACAACGATTTATGACAAGAAGTACAGGAGGCCTGACAACGAAGGCTTATAAGCAAGAACGATTGTTTTGAACATCTCGGTAGCATGGTAGGTAAATAGCCTAATGGAGATTCCGGAAACAATAATCCCAGCAGCCGTTGAGCAGATTCAATGGTCTGAACATAACGCCGTTGGGTCGTTGTTGTGATTTCCGAAGGTCCTTACGCGAGATACCCATACGCCCAACGGCGGACCATTCTCCCCAAACTATCAAACCACTGGGGTAATGTGACCGAACGGAAATACAGCCACGGTGGGAATCCGTGACATTGAGAGAATCCACGGCCAACAACGACATTAAGCGCGATTGGAATCCACCGAACATTGTCTCAATGGCGGTAGTTGCTTCTGAAGCGTGAGCTGTATTTTCATCTCACATCCGATACGTGATGGAAGTCTGACCGACTGTGCTGGGAACCATTGATTCGCAAAGCCGTCGGTTGCATATCTTGAGTCACAACACGAAGTTATGGCTGGCACTGAGGGCAAACCAAGATGACCAGCTTGATGCGGTTGCGATTTACCCATCATGTTTTGGCAGACTCTTCCACAAGCCTAGGTTTCTGCTTCCACTTCTGTCGGTTAAGCTACTCTGCTTTAGTAATGTCCCGTGACTGAGAAGCGGACAACGTTTCAAACTCTGTTTCGGACTGCTATAGCGGGCAGGTAACATACCCGAAGCGAGTTATACGACAACGATTGTGGTAAGACGTCGTACCATCGGGTGCTGCCAACATATGCATGATATGTGTAAATTAGGACGTGGAAGAGGTATTACAAATACTCAATAAGTGTTAGAGTCTCAATTTGCTGCCGACCCCATAAGGTAGCAGGGGCTAGCCGTTGTTTTCACTGTCGATCGACCACCTTTTTCTGCACGCGAGACTTCGACTAAGCGAGGAAAGCCACCGCTGTGCCTGGTTTCCAACCGCAACAACCAGAAAGTAAAACGGGCTCGAACCATAACAACGTCCCGCCATCCCAAACCCGCCGTTCTGCGCTTGGACGCCTGTTCGGGACATTTGCATTGATGGCAGAGCACGCCTCATATTTCTAGATTTTGGGCTCCGTGACATCGCTTTGCCGACTTATTAGCATGAGGTGCTTTGACGGTCTTTTCTTGGAGCCAACAACAGGCACAACACGCGGTATTATCATCGCATTGGGCCATGATATACACGGAGACACGGAAATAGACGTTCCACTCATCGGTTAGGTTACACATCTTATGGCAGCTACCTCTCGGACCACTATTGTGGTGTTCCTCAGACACGGAGTGAAAACGTCCAAAGATTCTACCAACTTTAAGGCAACCAATTGTGGCTGCCCTTAAGTAAAATGTCAGCCCATAGCCTCCTCTATCATTGGTTTCCGCGGACCAGGAATGTCCCGCCGGATCCTAGCCTCGCAATTCATCACGTAGGCCAAATACCAAAGGAGGAACATGACGCCGCACCCTGCTAAACCGCTAATGCTCTGCCGGCAGCCTCGATGGTCGTTCACGGACGAAGCAATTTTCGTACAAGGACATTCCATACATGCACGCTTCGGTGGTGATTGACCGGATCCGATGGTCCCATCATCAAATACTGAATAGTCATGTCTGCAACGGCTGATAGTATGAATTCCCTACTCGATTGCGAGATAGACGAGAACGAGCAGCTAATGAATGAGGCTGCGCGACAGGTCTCGCCAAATTTGACAGGACGTATATACCTTGGGGCCAAATCGTCGGCATCCGATTCAGATGTAGCGAATACCACCTTTCTTAACTCCACAAGGCAACAACCATGTGGCGAACGGGACGTTTTTCCTACAAAAGTGGCTAAACCTTTGGAAACGATCGAGCTGTCTGTGAGGAACCCTCAGAAATAGATATGCAAGATCGTGGCTTTACAAAGATCAAAATCCGACTAGCCTTCGTGCGGTGTCTGCCACGTAAAGAAGACTAGAGGACTTTGACGAGGGTTGACGGTCACCACGTGGCGCACCACATCAGTGTGAAGAGCATACGCATAAGTCCAAGACATGAACGATCATCTCCTGCTGCCCGTCATATTAGCTGTCACACCCACTGAATGTTCTACTTCGGTTTACAAGGAAGCATTATCAATCCTACCTCGAGTAGAAAGATACAAATCACATCAATCAAACCCGAGCACACAATCACAAAGTGGGCTTGCATCAATTGCAGAGGACGGAGACTTTAACGACAAAACCCCAACTATGTCAGGTCTATGTCGGCGCTTTTCCCAACACGTTCAAGCGTCCAAGTGTCTCAGCCATATAGCAATTCAAACGACACGATACATCACAGCCCACGCGGTAAAGTCAGCTAACGTCCGCACTTGCGCTGTCTTTGATCTTCGACAAATATTGACACATTACATACGTCAAGGCACATTCAAGACCTTGCCGCCTTCTTGCAGTCACTCATACCAGGCGTAAATACCGGCGAGCAAGTCATACCAGAGCAAACGAACGCCCGTATAACGAATTGTGCAATAACTCTTGTCCCAGTCAGCGAAAGCGATTGCATCTGCGATTTCGTGCAAGACCGCGCCACAGCGGTGAAAGCAGTGTACAGATAAGGGCTCGTGGAGACTAGGCTTTCGTGAGGGTCTCGTCATGACTATTTGACAAATCAAGGATAGTCATACAAAATGCGGGCAGTATATCCTGTAAAGAAAGGTTTCTCTCGAGCGTTTTAAGCTTGATGTTAGCTGGCGGACAGTCATGAGACTTATCTAGACATGTCTTTTTGGAGGGGCTGTTAGCACGCCTGCCACGGTTTGTGACACCTGAGGCATATCACATGATCGCGTACCTGGTGCGGGGTACTCTTTACTCATAATATGATGGTGCTTAGCAGTGTTCAGGTCTATGTTTTCGGCCAATAAATCCAAAACCAGTGCTCAGGTCAATCCAGAGAAGATTATGATATGGATAGCACTCGCCGTCCTCGGAAGAGAGATCGTCTTCGTGATGTGATAGACCGCGGCTTTACCAAGCTGCGGGGGCGGCCGAACCCTAGACGGGTCAGCAATGTGCCCGAAACACGATCGGGCGGCGACACAGATTCAATCCTGGTTCACGACGAACAGGGAACGAGCCTTCCATTGAGATCACTGCAAGGACATAGCACCAGTGGTCGGAGAGAGACTCATTCGGATGAGGCGTCCGGAAACCCGCACACAGTAGCTAACGATCCGGGAGCAACTCCTCTCCCGGAGAGCGCTGAGGGTGGAAATGACCCGGCATCGGACGAAGGCTTGACCGAGCAAGGATTCTGGAGAGAGGCACTCCAAGGCCTGGCGGAGGAGCAACAGCAGATCTTACAAAAATATGCCGGATCCAACACAGAAGATGTCAACCGTGCAGTGGAAGTCATACTTCAGATCGCGATACAAAGAAGAGACCTATGCGAATCGGAGGGATGGCTGTGGACGCGAGACAAGGGCCGGAAAGTGATTTTATGGCTCGAAAAATTCAAATCTATCGGGGACGCCTTCGCAGGCCCTGCTCCCTGGTTTGTGAAATTACCTTGGGCTGGTCTCCGCCTTCTTTTAGAGATATCCGTTACCTACAGCAATCAGCTAGACGCTCTGTTCACTGGCATGGATCAAGTTCTTCGACTGACCACTCGATTGCAAGTCTACTCTGTCTTTTACCAGCGTCTCGAAATTGGAGAGCTGACTACCACCAATCTGGGAAAAGGCTTGGTTGAGTTGTACCGCCATGTATTGAAGTTCCTAGCAACAGCAATGCACATGTATCAACAAAGTCGAGCGAAAGGAGCGTGGGATGCCCTATGGAGTTCATGGGACCCTTCGTCTCTTAAGAGTTTCAATGATTCTTGCTACAAACTTGAGTCCCAGGTCGAGCATGATTTGAGTAATTGCGATAGAGTCCTGGCTGCACAGAATCGAGCTGATGCAACGCACTGGAGAAATGCGCTAGCGGTCGAGCTAAAGAAGATCAGCGAGATCGAAAAGCTGCTTAGCTCGATGGACAGCAAGATCGACAATTTGGAAAGTAGACTCGATGCAATGGGTCTCGACGTTGACCTCTCCAAGCTCACCTCCGCCCATGGTGCAACCTATCAATCTTCTGCAGATGGGGCCGATATGATGGAATGTCTCAACGGTACACGGACAGACATACTTTATACGATCGAAGGCTGGACCAAAGATTTGCACGGAAAAGCACTGTTCTGGCTATCTGGCATGGCCGGTACCGGGAAATCCACTATAGCGCGGACTGTGGCCGGGAGTTTGGACAAAAGGAACCATCTAGGTGCGAGCTTTTTCTTCAAACGAGGAGCAGGCGATCGAGCAAATTCAAGGATGCTCTTCCCCACAATCCTCGCTCAACTCGTGGCTATAATCCCAGAAATCGGACCTTTAGTAGCACCAATACTAAAGGGTCACCCTATGATCTGCGGAGAGAATGTGCGAGAACAGTTTCAATGGTTATTGCCGCAGACTGTGCTCGATCTCGCGGTCAAGAGAAGCTTGGTCATTGTCATCGATGCTTTGGACGAGTGTGATCGTACAACTGATATCGGCACCATTTTGGGTCTCCTAGCTCAGTCGAAGCTGAGGTACTTTGTTACTAGTCGGCATGAGCTTCCCATTCAGCATGGATTCCGAGGGATCCATGTCAGCCTACATCAAGAGTTCCCGCTAGAAAAAGTCACAACTATGACCATTCGACAAGATATTCGCACCTATCTAAGATATAGATTTGCTAAGATCCAAGCTGGACACAACCTGACTTGTTCCTACACTCAATTACCAGACGACTGGGCTTTAGACAGCATCGAGCTAGTAGTAGATCTAGCCCTCCCCTTATTCATCGTTGCAACTACCGTATGCCGCTTCGTGGAATCCCAGGATCCAAGGACTGGACTGGCGACCGTTCTGAAGTATTGGCAGCAAGGCACATCCTTGGCCGGTCTTGACGCCGTCTACATCACCATTCTTGATCAGGCAATGCGAGGTCCTACTTTCGATCAAGACCCGCAAAAGGCTTTGCACAAACTTCAAGAACTTCTTGGTCCTCTTGTCTTGCTTGCCGATTCAATGTCTCCTCTAGGTTTGAGCGAGCTTTTAGAAATACCAATCGGAGAGCTGGAGCAGACTCTGCGACGTTTACAGTCCATCCTATATATACCATCGTCTCCAACCTTACCCATTCAACTTTGTCACCTTTCCTTCCGCGATTTTCTGCTGAAGAAAGAGAACAATAAATTCTACGTCAATCCCTCGCAAATGCACGCTAGACTCGCCGAGCAATGTCTGAAAAGATTGGCTCGTTCCGAAGCGCTGCAAGAGGATATTTGTAAGCAGAACAGACCTGGCGTGCGTCGAGTTGAAGTCAGCTGGGATCTTGTGACCCAGGTTTTACCGTCTGAGGTAGCGTATGCGTGTCGATATTGGATCTGGCACTTCGTACAGAGTGGCCATACTTTAGATGATTCTAGCAGAGTTTACAAATTCCTCAAGCAACATTTTCTTCATTGGCTGGAAGCACTAAGCTGGCTCGGCCGACTCTCAATCGCAGTCGGCTATATAATCCAACTACGTTCACGTGTCAACCCGGAAAAGGGTTCAAACCTTCACGCTTTTCTGAAAGATGGATGGCGTTTCCTGTTGAAGTGGCAATCTTGCATTGAAGTGGCTCCTTTGCAACTATATTATTCAGCGCTTTTGTTCACACCAACAGGGACGGCCATCCATGAGGCGTTCGCAAACAGAGCCATCGAACTATTTAGCCTCCTACCAAGAATACCTTCGGGCTGGGGCGCTGAACTACAAACTCTGGAGGGTCACAAAAACAGGCCTATGGCCCTGGCTTATTCTTTTGATGGAACGGTTCTAGCCTCCGCGCCTCTAAGAGAGCCAGTGAGGCTCTGGAATACTCAGACGGGTGAAACGATTCAAAGACTAGAAGGAGGCGATGGAAAACAGGCCGTTGTATTTTCGCATAATGCCAAGATGGTAGCAGCGGCCTCACCGAACGGCCATATCTGGATTTGGAGCGCCGATTCCGGTGAGATGATTTATGTGCTGAAGGACTTTTCAGCCGGCCTTCCTGTCTTTGCTCCTAATGGGGAAGTATGCGGTTCAGCTTCGCACAATGGCGTTTCTCTACAACTGCTAAGCGCTCAGACGCGCGAAGAGATCAAGACCATAAGCGTAGCAGGTCGTGGCCATGTGGCGATCGCCTTTTCTCCGGATGATGAAAGTGTAACATACATCACGTGCAACAGTACAGAGAGGAGCAATGGCCCGAAACTGGTGGCAACGGTGTTCGACAACAAGGCATTTGTATGGAATATGAACAATGCCAAAATCGAGTATCGACAGAGAGACAACACACGTATCGACTTAGTAGCCGTCTCTCCAAATGGCAAAGTTCTGGCATTTTCGAAGGACAAATCAGTTCAGGTATCAAATATCCACACGGGGGTCATACTTGCTTCAATCGATAAGCACGATTCTAAGATCCTCGCGATAATCTTCTCACAGAACGGGGAATTACTCGCAACTCATGACGGCCATAAGTTGCGTCTATGGGACATTCAGACAGGCGTGTGCAAGAGTAGACTCGACGTACTCCGTCCAACGATCGATGGAATTTCTATAAGCTTATCGGTGGACAGTAAGATAGCCGCAACCACACACTCTAGTTTCGTACATCTGTGGGACACTTCAACAGGCAAGCAATTACAAGAGCTTCCACGGCACATCGGCATGGCATCCAGTGCAGCTTTCTCTCCAGATGGCGAGGTGCTAGCGACATCGTCGAATGCCCCTGCTGTACAATTGTGGAACATACAATCATCTAGCTGGAAAGATGATTCCCACTGCCATACGAGCGTGGTCCAAGCAATGAGCTCTTCCTCAGACGGAAAGCTCGTGGCGTCAATATCGGAAGATTCAATTCTGATCTGGGATGTCGAGATAGGGCAACAATCAATGGCTTTATCAACGTCGATTTTCAAAACCCGCCTGTGGGAGAGAGGCCTGACTCTCTCCACAGACGGACAGTCCATGATCGCCTGGAGCGAAGCCGGAACAGTAGTGGCATACGATTTTCGAGCGCATGAGTGGACCGTAGTGGAGCCCGGCGGCACTGATGGCACGATAGAACAGGTGCTACTTTCTCCCGACGGCAAACTAGTAGCTGTTTCTTTCCACCAGGGAGCAGTGCACGTCTGGGATCTCACAAGCGTTCAGAAGATTAGAGATATGAAAGGGGACGGTCTAAAGACTCTCTGGTTTGCGTTCTCCCCCGACAGTAAGTTATTGGCGTTAGGATGTGCAAACTACGGGACTCTCCAAGTATTGAATATTCTAGAAGACAGTGAGGCCACAGAAGTTCAGAAGCATCCCTCCTGTGGAATCTATGTAATGGTGTTCTCTCCAGATGGTGCAAAGTTAGCATCAGGGTCGAAAGACGGGGCTATTCAGCTCTGGAATGTACATACAAAGGGAAGAATATATGAGCTAAGAGGCCACCGCCAGTGGGTCATGGCTCTAGCTTTCTCGTCAAATAGAGAGGTCTTGGCGTCTTCGGGGTGGGACGATACTATACGACTATGGAATACTCGCACTGGCACAGCAATATTCTCAATCGAGACTTCGGGATACGCTACGAGACTTGACTTCAATCCCCGTGGTGATCTCCTGAATACGGACATCGGCTCCTTCCAGATGAATACCGACTTACAACTTAGACCGCTCTTGTTGTTCATCAATGAATGGATACAATATCGAAGTCAAGACCTGTTGTGGCTTCCACCCGAGTACCGAGAGTCATGTTCGGTCATTTGCGGTAAAACCATCGTTCTCGGTCAGAGATCAGGAGCTGTATCGTTTTTCAGATTGAATGGCAGATCAGAATACCTGACGTCGCTCAATCCCACTTAATACCATAATCCAATGGGGCGTAAGACAGCACGTAATATGTTTATTTCATTCAACATTTTCTCATAAGTCATAAGCATCTATACACTCCCGTCGCTGGCGACCCATCTATATCTCTATCTCTCCGTCTTAGCAGACCTACTTTCCCTGCATCTTCACAATCCGACTCGCCAAATACGCCGCGACGAAGCCCGACAACGCGAAGGCTCGGATGACCCAGCCGACAGTCTCAGTATCATCGAGGTCGTACTTTCCGGAAACCCAAAACATGAAGCTCGACCCCAGCGCGGCGATGATCTGCGGCGTGGCGGTGGAGAGGTTGTACAGTCCCATGACGATACCGGTCTGCATCTCGCTTCGTTCCGCAGGTGGCTCCTTCGAGCTTCTGGGGAAGCTGTTCATGAGCAGCGGCGTGGAGGGGCATTGACTTTCGCCCAGGAATTCGACGTCTCGGTATGTGGTGGTGTCGTTTGGGCGGGTTTTTGTTTGTGATAGTTGGCTGGCGACAGCGGTGTTGATCAATGACATGGGGGCCCAGTGGGTCAAGGCCCAGCCGATGCCCAGGCATGATATGAGTAGAGTAGAGGCGGTGAGAGATCTTGTGAAGCCAGTAGAGAGCACGGTGGTTGCGGTGAGCAGGTGGGCAATGACCCAAGCGCGGGCAATCGTC
This sequence comes from Myriangium duriaei CBS 260.36, assembly GCA_010093895.1. Lineage (NCBI taxonomy): Eukaryota > Fungi > Ascomycota > Dothideomycetes > Myriangiales > Myriangiaceae > Myriangium > Myriangium duriaei. Next base: position 511,828 of record ML996089.1, read on the forward strand.
AATTTCGGGATAGCTGATTTTGGGATTTCCGGGGCGCCTTCAAGTAGGCCAACATCCTCTTCATCACGATCTTGTTGTACCTTCTCCGATCCTTGCGAGAACCTCGATGATGATGGCGGTGGTGAGTGCTGCTGGGGTGACGATGGTCGTGCAGATCTGATTAGGATGATGTTGCAGCTCAAAGCCACCAAGGCGAAGAACAGCATTGCAAAGCAGGCGGCTTGAGTCGCACTTTGTCCCCTTGGTGGTTCTTGAGTAGTATCAATACTTGCAGTCTGCTTAGGGGCATCTTGGTTGACGAGACCAGCGAAGTATCTATACAAGACAGTCAGTGTTCAGTATCGGATAACAAGTATGGATCCAACATGAGCCACCACTTACGTTGTGATGTAGAAAAAAAACGGGAACCACCCAAGCCATGCGAAGAATTGTACTTGATAGACCTTCTTCACAACGGGCGGCAGAGTTGCAAGGCCACGGTAATATTGCTTGGCGACGTAGAGAGGATTGTATCCTTGCCTCGCCTTCGGGAAATTGGGAGGGCCCTCTTTGACGACACAAAGAGTGATGAGAGTCGATGTTCCCAGCATCAAGGCGGCTACCAAACAGACATATTTGAACTGGTTGTCTTCGCTCCAAGGTAGTAAAGGTAACGACTTTGTGGTCCCAATAGCGAAACCGAAAACCATGACGATAGAGGATGTGCAGCTACTATAGGCTGTTGCTTGAACTTGTTGGTGTTCTGGGCATGCTTCACAGATCAGGGAACGAATGCCCATTTGAATTGGCTGTACAGCAATATTGATGGTCCAGATCAGCAATGCGGCGATGATGCCCTTGCTCATACCAGACGCTGGTAAGTCATCGGTCTCAAAGTCATATGATAGGTGCCCAGCAAGCTCAGCTGTCCATGGCAATAGAAGTAAAGCCATCATGGTCACCAATGCTCCAAAAAAGAGGAAAGGCTTGCGCCTGCCCCATGGATGGGTACATCTGTCACTCCAGAAGCAGAAGTACGGTTGGATGAGGGCACCAGAGATCGGGCCGGCAAGCCAAATGAAAGAAGTGGTATGACGAGGAAGGTCGAGCGAGGACAGGTACATCTAGAAAAAGCGAATAAGCTGACGGTAGCAAAAATGTATCCATTGTACTTACCGAGCCATGGCCAGACAATGTAGTCCATACCATTTGCAGTCTGTGTTGTAGACGTGGTCAGCCATGCTCGGAAATAAGATTGCTGACTTCCTTACCCGCCCGCTCCAATAGTAAGACTGATCAGATAGAACGGACTCACGGTCCGGTCTTGTCTAAGTGGTGTCTTTGTAGGATTAACGCCACAGCCGACATTGGTATGGCGTGGCGACAGTAAGCCATTGTCGCCGATGTGATCATTTCGGATTGCTAGTGACCGGGGTCCTCTAGCCATGGTCGGATAACTGTTGAAGGAAATTGCAAAAGCATGAGAGAGCGAATTCGAGAGATATTGAGCAAATAATACCCACAAGAGGCTGCGTAACCCATGTTCTTTGATGTTTGAGAAAATCAAGCATTGATGACTTCTGACACTGATGGTCGTTTTGGGAAGTCAAGCGTTCAATGCAGACTTTTTGGGAATGAATTCCTGCGACAATGAACGTGTGGACTTATGTTTAGCATGCAATGTGCGGTAGAGACGGCGGCTATGGTTGGGTCGGCTGTGGATGAAACGCCATCGCAGACATAAACACCCCTGAGGCCAGCTTCGGGCATCCTCTCTTCCGACTACCTGCAACATTTAATCCTTCGATTGGTCCCGATGCTTGCCGTGCATCCGAATGACTTGCAGATGTTCGGGGATAAAAGTGCGGATGTTATCACCTTATTAATCAATCAATGATATGGTCGGTACAAGTTTAACCGCCGGATATCATCAAAAAGCCCCGAGAGTTTAACCGACGTTAGGCAATTCCATAAACGAGAAGTTCCCCTGCCTATCAGACTTGCACAAAACACAACCTTGCGTCTGCCATGATCCTCATCAAGCATTGCAAACACACAACAGCGAGTAGCGTCAAGTCACGAACCTGCCTGAACCAATAGGTCTGTTAACGGTCGTAGCTATTAACGTGGTCTGAATACTCCAGGCAGGTGAAGTCGCCCAAAATGGAGGTAGAGTTCGCCGAGGACATATACGCTATTAGTCACATCGTGGTGACAATGGTGACTTGGATGCTGGTAGCTGCATGCATGAGGAATACGTGCGGCTCGCACAGCAAAGGTGCGGTTATCGATGCTTATGGAGAGACAGACAGCCGATCGGCGGAGTTGATTCTGACGTTCATTTGCAATTGATGGTCCACCTCGTAAGTTCTTGCGGGACCTCAAAGCCTACACACACACATGAGAGGGGTCGCCCTCGTGCCCAACCGACTACCACCTCTCCTAGAAAGTAGTAGTAGCGAGTCTGCTCGCTGCATTCCTTGCATCGACCCGATCTTCATCATCCTCCTCAACACGCTTGAGACTTCCTGCCCCGGATGTCGCCCTCTTTCTTCCCCCGGCTTCATCAGCATCCTTATTCTCAGCCTCCTCGTTCTCACCAGGAGCCGTGAAGCTGCCAGACATGCTCCTACCTGCCGTCGGCCTCGCCACACCAGACCACGCGTCTCCGCGAGGCCCTTGGCTTGATCCGAGCTGTCTGCGTACAGACACATTCTCTCTGCCCAGCCGCGACAGCCCACCTGATGCATCGACATTACGCACATCTGGTCGGACGGTTTCTAGCGTGGCGAGGGTGCGGCGCTCTGTCTCGATCTGCCGTAGCACATATTCGCGCACCGCAGAGCGCAAGTCCGCTGACGTCCTCGCAAACCATTTACGCTTTTCTTGAAGTAGATTTGCTGTTACGGCACGTGTCTTGCCCGAAAGAAACTGCTCCGCTGCGCGTGCTTCTTCGAGAGCCGCGATAGCTTCGTCGACCTTTTCCCGCTTGACGCTTGATGAGGCGCGGAGTCGGTTCGCGGCAGATTCCTTGCTGTGAGTCGACTGCTGCGCGGCGAGGAGATCGCGAAGTAAAATGTGTCGATTAGTCAGGGTTTCTTTGACAATGAAAGCATCGGTGCTGTGGTAGCTGAGCGGGTCGCCAAGGGTCGAAGCTTCCGCCGTGCCTTGCGCCGAGTGGTAGTCGCCCACTGTTTGAATGGTGCGTGAAAGCTTGCGGTAGGCATTATTGAGTCCTGAATGCGCCTCAGTCGTGGTCAATTGACCGAGACTATTCCCTAACGCTCCTTCTGCAAGGCCAAGAGCTAGGAGTGGTGTCAGTAAGCTTAGATTTTAGCGATAGCAAGACAGCGTGAACCGACCTCTTCGCGATTTGACAACTCGGTCCATTTTATGTCCGGCGTCCATCGTTCCAAGATAGAATGCCTTGACCACCGGTCGCGATTCAAGCAACTCTGGAGTATCATCCGGAGGCGGCGCGAATTGTTTGATATACTTTCTCCTGACGCCTGTCGCTGGCTGCTTTCGTCTCACAACAGGGCTGTAGCCAAAGTCGCTCTCAATGAAAAACACCATCTCTTCATCCCGCATCAGGATCTCGTTCCCACAGACGACATTGAGCCATCTTTGCATGACTGTTTTGACCCGCACTTCGTCTTCATCTGTGCCCACACCAGCCGCAGTGAGAGGGGGCGGCACAGCCGGAACCATTGCCTCGGGATTGTTGGAGATCAGATGATCGGCAAATTTTTGAAACTCGCCATGGGTGCGCCGGATGTCTCTGAACTGCGTTGTCCTGAATTTGGGCAGATTGGTCTATCACAATTAGTCTCGCGCCAGACCATATCTCAAGGCTTACAAGACTCACATAGGCATCAAATCGTAGGATCGGGTCTTTCTTGCCAGTGCGCTCTAATGCCGTGATCTTGCATTGGAGCTTGTACTGGGGTTGTGGCTTGTGAGGTTGTCGTGGATGGTAACGAGCTGCTTCCGCCCGGCGGGTTTGGTCCCCTTGTTGTTGTTGTTGTTGTTGTTGTTGTTGGTGGTGCTGCTGCTGGGCACCATATTGCTGAGAATTGTACGGTTGGCCTTGTGTGTCGTGGTTGTTATACGGCGATTGGGGACCTTCTCCGTTCTCGGACGCCGCAAGAGTAGTGGAATCGCTGGTCGAGGGGCGCTCCTGGTATTGCGACGATGCTTCGCGAGGTGGCTCAAAAGGCGATTGCGTGGATTCCGGAACATCAGCAGGACGAGGGCCAAAATCTCGACTTTGTTTGGGGGAGGATGCCCATGGTGAGCTGCCTTCGGGATGGTCGGGGTCGTGCGGGAGGCTTGCGTAGTCCATTCCGCCGGGTCTGAAGGCACCTTCGAAGAAGGCGCGCTCAGAAGTTCGTCGTTGGAATCGCGGGACAATGACAGGCGACTTCGCAGATCCGGCGCTGGAGCTCATGCTGGAATCATATCGGGAGGATTGGAGATAAAGTCATGGATTGATGGATGGCGGTGATGAGGCAGCAGCGAGTAGCACCCACCACAGCTGCGGAGGAAGTGGAAAGCTGTGGCTTGGCAATGACAAAACCGGCAGCTTCCACATCGCTCGCTGTCTGCGACCTTCATACACTGTAGTTTTTTCCCTCGCTATCAATTCTAGTCGTTCTTTATATCTCATTCGCATCATCGAAAACAGTCACAGTCCTGGCTGGATGGTATGACACTCTCACGGCTGGCTTTACTGCAAGCGACCGCCTCCACTCGATCACAGCGACTGTGTTTCGCCGCGAGAGGTTTCCATACCTCTGTATTGCGTCGTAATGACACTACAAGCGTTCCTAGGAGGACCCGTAATATCGGAATTATTGCCCATATCGATGCAGTGCGTGAGATTGGTGTGATTTTAGCCGCAGCAAGCTGAACCAGGTAGGGCAAAACAACGACCACAGAGCGTATGCTCTACTACAGTGGTTTCACACGCAGACTAGGAGGTTGGTATCATTCTTCTTTGTTTCTCCTTTCGCTATACTTTAGCCCAAGATTTTCTCCCTGCTTCCATTCGACTCTCCCATACTTATCATTCGCCATCAGATGTCGACGAAGGTTCCACTGTGACCGATTTCCTTCCTGCTGAGAGGGCTCGAGGCATCACCATCCAATCTGCCGCAATTACATTCTCGTGGCCACCGGCTGGCCCAGAAGCTCCAGAGAGCTCCACCTCTACTCCTGCTCGACTTTCCTCTCATTCTCACAGCATTAATCTGATAGACACACCAGGGCATGCAGATTTCACGTTCGAAGTCCTTCGATCTCTGCGCATCCTTGATGGGGCAGTCTGTATACTTGATGGAGTCGCCGGTGTCGAGGCTCAGACAGAGCAGGTCTGGAGACAGGCTAATCACTACGATATTCCAAGACTGGTCTTCGTGAACAAACTCGATCGAGATGGTGCAGCTTTCGCAAGAACAGTGAGAGAGGTGGGAACGAGGCTTGGCGTTTGGCCTGCCGTCTGCCAGATCCCATGGTGGAGGGAGGCGGACAGTAAGCTGCAGGGAGTCGGCGATGTCATTGGTATGCGGGCACTTCTATACTCTGAAGGAGGTGACGGCAAAGCAATGCAAGTCTTCGATCTTGCGTCTTTGCATGAATATCACGGCGAATTTGCTGCTGAGCTGGGCCGAGCAAGGGTTGCTCTGGTCGAATTGTTAAGCGAGCACGATGACGACATGGTCGAGAAGTTCTTAGAAGCGGAGGAGGATCACCTTGCAATCTCGGAGGTGGACATAGTCAACAGTCTCCGGAAGCTTACTTGTGCCAAGCCTCAGCCTATAACACCTTTGTTCTCAGGAGCCAGCTTTCGCAATATTGGAGTGCAGCCGTTGCTTGATGCAGTCGTGGATCTACTACCGGCCCCAGAAGAACGACCAGATCCTGATACCAAGATTGGGGATCGCCACATGGGTTTGAACCAGCTTCTTTCGGGCAGTGTCAATCTGCAGCCGCCTCCATCTAAGAAGCCGGGCAAAGGGAGAGCAGTGCAACCGAACAAGGCGACAATGAGTCTTAAGAATGTCGAGACCTGCGCGTTAGCTTTCAAGGTGGTCAATGATGCTAAGAGAGGTGTTTTAGTATATGTTCGGGTCTACTCTGGAAGGATTGGACGAAACACAAGTTTGTTCAATACGAATCTCAACGTCACTGAGAGACCGTCTCGCACGTTACGGATGTACGCAAATCAAGCTGTGGACGTCGAGTCTATCGCAGCAGGCCAGATCGGTGTTCTGCCCGGACTCAAATTCGCAAGAACCGGTGACACTCTGATGGCATATACAGGAGCCAATCCCAAAGTCGGTCCGCCGCCACCATTAAATTCTTTACAGCTTCGACCCATCGCTGTGCCGCCTCCTGTATTTTTCGCTAGCGTTGAGCCCAACAGCCTTTCCGAAGAGAAGCATCTGCAGGATCAATTGGCCCTGCTGCTGCGCGAGGACCCCAGTCTGCATGTCGCCCAGGACCCCGACAGTGGGCAAACACACTTATCAGGCATGGGCGAGTTGCACCTGGAGATCGCAAGAGATCGACTGATCCAAGACCTGAAAGCCAAGGCCCGGATAGGCAATATCCAAATTGGTTATCGTGAAACGATCACAAATACCTCTTCGCAACAGGAAGCAATTTTCGACCGCGATATCGCAGGAAAGTCTGCAAAAGCTGGCTCTACAGCCGTAGTCGCGAATGTCAGCGATGTTGACCCGAGGCCTGATCAAATCGAGCTTGATGACAACAACGTTCTCTCCCTTTCTTTCCCCGATCTCGACGATGATGGTACCCCTCTTGCAGAGGACGGGCGATCTCTACCAGAGAACCTCCCAATAGAAGTCGTCCGATCGGCACTCCAGTCAGGGGTGTCCGCCGCCCTCGGTCGTGGCCCTTCTTTCTCCTTTTCCATGCACTCCACGCACATCAGTCTTACGTTTGACATCACGAACCACCTGTTTGACAGCACGACTCCAGCGGCGCTGTCCTCTGCCGCTCGGCTGGCCACAACCCGCGCTCTAAAGGACGCTGCTTCCCTTTCCGGAGCTGTGCTGATGGAGCCCGTCATGATCGTCACCATCTCCGTCGATGCACCCAGCCTCGGCGCGGTAGTACACGACATCTCTTCTGCGCGTGGAGGTCAAATCATCTCCTTGGATGGAGAGGATGATGACTTAGCATATGACGCTATTGACCCGAAGCGAATCTACACGCCACCGGATCCATTTGGCGGAAGTGGAAGTGGGGTTGAGGGTCTCGGTGAAATGAAGGGCATGAGACAGATCACGGCAAGGGTGCCGCTGAAGGAGATGGTTGGATACCTGAAACATTTGAGGAGTTTGACAGCGGGGAGAGGTACGTTTGTCATGCGGGTTGATCAATTTGAGAGGATGAATGCACAGCGAATGAAGATCGTCGTGGGAGAGATGAGGGGTAGTTTTGAGTAAGGTACTGGATAAGGTGTTGAAATTCAAAGTGCATGTGCTCGGAATACTCACGTGGGGACCTTTCAAAAATTCAGTCCGGTATCCTAGAGAGTCATCCTGTTAGATCGTTGCCGCCGCCTGTCGTTATGGGATAAACAGTCGTTTAAGTCATGATTCTCGTTTGGTGTTGATAAGGAGGAGATTATGGAAGTATTCGAGACGAGCTTCGTAAGAAGATCTTGTTCTTGTTGACAGGCAAATTGTAACCGCTGTCTAACACGACCACGTTCCTAACAGCGAACTGACGTGTGATCTGGATTGTCCTAGGTCCGGGGGCACAGTCTGGCGGCTTTTTGTCTACGAGTTGATGGGCTGCGACATCAAGAGCTAAACCGGGCAGCTTCCTGCTCAGTTCGTGCAAATCCGCGTTTAGCTTCTCAACCTTCCCAGGTTCTGTGATGACTTTGTATATCATGCCCCAAAAGCTTTCGGTCCTTACGTCGCAGGACTATCCGGGCTGGCCGAATATGAGGTGTGGACTTGGACTGTCATCGTTGAATTTGTCAAGCACGAGATCGAATATTGAGGTGGCGCTGTGACTTTGTGTTGCATCTTCGAGGATCAATGGTCTTTGCACTTTCAAGCACATTTCATCCTTGGAACTGAGGACGTGGAGAATGCGTTTCTGAATCGACTTGTTGTACGCAATGAAGAAGATAGAGTTGTCAAGCACCTCCGCTGCAGCATCGCAGTCTGTTATGTAATGGATCGCAGGTGCCGAGACCGTGATTGCGATGGGTTGCTGTGGCTTCTCGACTGGGTCCTTGTGAGACCAAGTCCTTGAAGGTCTGCTAGTGATGGTTGTGTTGTGACAGCGCTGCAGCCGTCATGTTGTAGATGCCACTAAAACACTCACTCTGAAATTATGGAAAACGCAATCAAATTAGGTTGAACGAGGGAAAGGCAAGTAAACTTGGTCAAGAGAATGTATGGCCTACATATATCAAGTGGTGGCTTAGCACATGCCAGTATCTCTCCGCGCCACAAGGGTGTCTCTCGAATACCTATTGCTGCCTGCCGGGCAAGGGAGGCGCCTCTTATTCGTCTGCAATCCCGAACCATATAACCAATCATCTTAAAAGAGTAGAAGAAGGTGAAACAAAACGTTGGTCTGCTGGGATTGTCGTGAAGCAAAACATATGTTACAGCAAAATGTACAGCCTCCGAGGATCGAACTCGGGACCTTTCGCGTACACAGGAAATTTGTGAGGCGAACGTGATAGCCACTACACCAAGGCTGCTGTACAGCTGATAGATGACAAATTCGTCGGTAATATGGTATATATACCTAAAACTTCGGAAAAAAATCAGTCAGCAAGGAATAATGTGAGATCGATCTGTACATCCTAGGTGTGATTATGCCATGATGGCGAGGAAAGTGCTAAGTGCAACAAACGAGTACGACTATCCGAGATTTCTGCTTGTCTGGCTGCTGGAAACATGGTGGGCGCAATATCCAATCACTAGGCTCCAAATGCCATGACTCTCTTTCCCCAGCTCGCGTAAGCCGATGCCGGCCAGTTCTTCCTCGTAATACTCAATAAATTCTAGCCTGGACCCGCCACCACCTTCAGCAGCCTCACGCCAACCATGTGGACCGCACGACAATCCGCCCGCCTGGCGAGGCCGCGGTGGTGCCCAAGAAGCCAATGGCAAGCTTCGTACGTTTCTACAACTCGACCATGACAAGCAATTGGGTAGCTAACATATCCCCTTCAGACGAACTTTCGCACAGTCATCCAACTTACGAAGCAATGCCGATGATGAGCTGCTCGGCGAAGCAGCAAAGTCCATTCCCAAGGATGCCCTCAACAAGACTAGCCGCTTCATTACCCAGCCCAAATCTCAAGGCGCCTCGCAGGCGATGTTGTATGCGACTGGCTTTGACGAAAAGGACATGGACAAGGCTCAAGTCGGTATCTCGTCTGTCTGGTATTCTGGAAACCCCTGCAATATGCACCTCATGGACCTTAATAATAAGGTCGCTGAGGGCGTGCGCAATGCAGGTCTGAAGAGCATGCAATTCAACACCATAGGTGTCAGCGACGCTATCTCAATGGGCACAAAGGGCATGCGCTACTCGCTGCAGTCTCGCGATCTGATCGCTGACTCCATTGAGACCGTCATGGGCGGCCAATGGTACGACGGTAACATCTCGATTCCCGGCTGCGACAAGAATATGCCTGGTGTTATCATGGCCATGGGCAGGATCAACCGGCCATCTCTCATGGTGTACGGTGGTACAATAGCCGCGGGCTGCGGTCAACATCCAAACAATTCCAAACTCGATATCGTCTCTGCATTCCAAGCATATGGTCAGCACATCACAGGTCAGATCGACGAGGAAGAGCGTTTCGATATCATCCGAAACGCTTGTCCCGGCGGAGGCGCATGCGGCGGCATGTACACCGCCAACACCCTAGCATCAGTGATTGAGATCATGGGCATGTCCCTCCCTGGCTCCTCCTCCAACCCAGCAATGTCGAAAGCTAAACAGCAAGAATGTCTCGCAGCAGGCGACGCAATCCGCAACCTGCTCAAGGAAGACATCCGGCCGAAAGACATCATCACACGCAAAGCGATCGAGAACGCCATGGTCCTGGTCAACATCACCGGCGGCTCCACCAACGCTGTCCTCCACTTGATCGCCATCGCGCACAGCGTCGGCATCGAGCTCACCCCTGATGACTTCCAGTCCGTCTCCGACCGCACGCCCTTCCTCGCCGACCTCAAGCCCTCCGGCAAATATGTCTTCGGCGACCTCTTCGAGATCGGCGGCACGCCTGCGCTCCTCAAATTCCTACTCAAAGAAGGCGTTATCGACGGCACTGGCATGACTGTCACGGGTCAGACGCTCGCTAAGAACCTCGAGTCCGCACCGTCCTTCCCCTCCGATCAGCAGATCATCCGGCCTTTCTCGAACCCTATCAAGCCTACTGGTCACATCCAGATCCTGCGCGGTCAATTGGCACCAGGAGGTAGTGTGGGCAAGATCACTGGTAAGGAAGGCACTGTCTTCACTGGCAAGGCTCGTTGCTTCGACGCCGAGGACCTATTCATTGATGCGCTGGAACGCGGCGAGCTGAAGAAGGGCGAGAAAACCGTTGTCATTATCCGGTACGAGGGTCCCAAGGGCGGGCCAGGCATGCCGGAGATGCTGAAGCCGTCGAGCGCCATCATGGGTGCTGGTCTAGGCAATGATGTGGCGCTGATTACGGATGGGCGTTTCAGTGGTGGCAGTCACGGTTTCTTGATCGGCCACGTGGTACCTGAGGCGCAGGAGGGAGGGCCGATTGCATTGGTCAAGGATGGGGATGAGATCACTATCGATGCTGAGCAGAGGGTCATCCAGACTAATGTGAGCGATGCTGAATTTGCGAAGCGAAAGGAGGCGTTCACTGCACCGCCGTTGAAGTACAACCGGGGCACGCTGAAGAAGTATGCTATCATGGTGAAGGATGCTAGCCATGGGTGTATCACGGATGGAGATCCCGAATAATTATACCGCGCATGGAAACTATAGTATCTTGATGTATTTTAAATGAGCAAAAAGCACTTTTCGATATTTTGGCTCTATCCGTGCCCATTATGTATCCAGGTCCCGTCAGTCTAGAAATCACTACTGAGCCCCAATCTTCCCAGCACTCTTCCCGCCTTCACAACGCCTTCTTCCAAATCTTCAATCAATATCCTCTCTCCCTCAGTGACGAGCAAAGGACAACCACCGGCGTCCTTGATGCCTTGCACCATCTTCATCAACAATGTTCTCAATTCCCTGCCTTTCACGGCTGTCACTGTCCATTTCCTCTTGAAAGCCAACAACACCTCTACCGCGAACAGCACTGCTGATTCCAAAGCAAACACATCCCCTGAGAACGACGCCCACCCCAACGGTCCGTTCTTCTCCGTCCGTTCCAGCAACGCTCTCATCCCATCTATTACCCAATTCTGCAGCTTGTCGAGTACTTCCGGAACCATCGCTCCCTTGTCCATGCGCTGCGCGACTTGACTCCACACTCTAGCCTCTCGTGCCGGGTCGATAAAGAGATTCTGCTTCTCGCGGGCGAAGAGCGCGGTGTCTTGGGACGTGCTGGCGAGAAGGAGGGAGCGGACTGGAGTGAAAGGGGACAGGTCTGGTGCGGATAAGTTGCTCAGCCTTTTCAAAGCGGTGGTGAGAAGATAGGGATCGCTGTCGTAGTGAGCTAATAGGCGAGTGAGGAGTGTAGACCCTGCTTCATGGGGCACTGTGGTAGCCGGAAGAGTGGACTTGGAGCTGAGGAGTTGCGTCGATGTTAGCGCCGCGAGGTCTCGGACCTCGTCGTCATCATCGTTTGTCAGATCATATGCCAGCATGACGATGTCGATGAGCATGTGAGATATATTCGAGTCTGCTTTTAGGGCGCTAAGTCCGTCTTGTAATTTGGACAATGCGGTCACGCAGGCGAACCTCGTATCGAATGGCTTGTCCTCTTGCGCTGCATCTCTCAGGAGGAGCAGCCATCGTTGCAAGGTTTGTGGATTTTGTGATACATATGATCCGTCGAGTTGGACGGCTAGAAGGAGGCTGGAAAGGATCAATGTGCTGTCGTGAAGAAGTGGCGTCTCGTTTAGGTCCAGGACATGGTCCACATTAGGTAGAATTATCCTTTGGTCAGAGACAAGCTGATCCCGATAGTTGGTCAGAGCCACAATGAGGAGTTTGACAGTAGCATGTATCGCGCCTGTACGGCTACTCGCCGATTTGTTGTGTAGAAAATCAGTCGCACCCAAGACAACAGCTCTGACCACTGCAGGATTGGTACTTGTTTTGCCACACAATATCGCCGCCTGGTCGAACAAGGATGCGCAGGAATCTGGTTCCAGATCCCTAAGCGAGGATATTATCGCTGGCCATGATTCTATAGACGCCTCCTCGTATAGCATGGCTGTCGCAAGCGAGCGAATAAATAGTGACTCTGGATGAATTGGCTCTGAGGCATCTGCCGACAGCCGCGATGACAGTGACTCGTAGACCCACAAAGGGTTTCCATGCGCAATATTTGAAGTTGGCTCGTTTGATTGTGCTCGGGCAATATCCTTTAAGTCACGCCATAGGTCGATTGCGACAGCAAGAACGACCTCGGAGCTGGACCGAGCAATGCAATCATCCAGTAATCTTGCTATGCTCCTTGATACGGCTAGTGCTATCTCCGGCTCCAGACTGCGTTGCTGTCGAAGCAAGTATCGCAGACAGAGCATCTGGCCATGGCGTGAGTTCTCAGACGATGTCTCGCAAGATAAACACTGTTGCCACTCATTTGCGAAATCGGACTCTTGGTGTAAGCGCGCATAGGCTCGTGCAGCTTTGTCACGGACATGCCAGTGAGGACTAGAGGTTAGAGCCGCAACGGCTGCACAGACTGTGTCCCGGTTCTCAGCAGGGGGTGATACTCTCTGCAAGATCTGTAGAGCAGGGAACACCTTTTCAACCGATGGGAATGATTCTATGCTCAGAGTCGGAGCAACACTCAGGAGGCTCATGACCAAATCTAGCAACTCCGGGAATTTGATCAGAAGGTCCTTTGCACGAGATCTAGTAATATCGTCTTCATACGAATCGTTGGTTCCCAGTAGACGATCTATAAGAGAGCGGAAAAGCATAAGCCCAGAATTACGTACTCCCCAGCTGATAGCAATGTTAGCAAAGCCTAAATCTAGGCGAGGGAGCTTACAGATCGGACGTCAGACACTGTCCTGCTAGCAAGAGTGACTGAGGTATGAATTCTTCCGAACGTTGACCGAGCTTGGAGTGTTTAAACAATTCCCGAAGACAATTCAATGCATGGACTTGAGGAAGTGCTTGATGGTCTCGAATAGGAAATGAGGCGCTTTCGCGAGCGATTGCGGTCAGGTCCCGAATGGCGATATTGAACAGCTCGGATGACTCAGAGGATGAAAGGATCCCCGCGAGAGCAGCGGGCAAACCAGCAGACCTACGGGTATTGATTGTTGATGTATTGCGAATAGAAGCAATGACACGCTAGGCGCTGTTAGTAGAACTTCTGCCCGATCAGCCGCACAACGACATACCTCGTAGTGAGATAGGATCGCCTGTTTGTCCTCTGGAAATAATTTGACGAATCGAATGCAACAGGCAGAAAATGTCTGAGCAACAGTTGAAAAGGCGCCTCTATGCCGAAGCTCAATCAATTGGGTGAAGCACAGATCTAGATGCTGCTGGAAAGTTGAGGATAGATCGGTTAGATGGGGTTGATCAGGTAGAGCAGTGGACTTGTCGGTAATAAACGCTCGTTGAAGTAGGCTGCGACCATTAGGACAGTTCTCACGTCAAATCAAGGACAATTGCTTACCTGGCTTCCTTCAAAGCTCTCCAGCAAAAGCTTAGTATACTCTTGGAGTCCATGTCTGCTTCTTCCTCATCCAGTTCCTCGGGGACATACCCTTCCGGGGCATCATTACATAGGACATGGCGAACGGTTGACCAGGTCGATTTGACGGCCAGCATAACACGAGTCGAAGCATTGGAGATGGGCCTCTTGTTATCATCCGGAGAAGAGCTGGAAGCAGAACTTTCTAAGATATACCTGGTGGGACACTTAGATGGCTTGAAGAATTTGAAAAGGGGAATCTCACCTCAAACTTATGATCGTTGAGTGGATAGGATGCCCTTGAACGGCATCTCCCATATTGATCTGCGCCGCGGCCAATCCTCGCTCGTACGTCTCGAGCAAACGGTTCAAAATTGATGGTTTCGATTTCCACCATGATCCTGACACATTAAAATCGTCCAAGGGTGCGTATTCGTATAATAGAGCATAGGCACGAGCTACTCCATCTGCATGATCTGCCCGACCTGATTTCGCAGATTGATCTTCGGCAACTCCCAGAAAGTCAGCGAAAGCTTGCAGAGCGCTTTCGTCGCTTGTGGTAGCCAATGTCAAAGCTTGTAAGTTCACCATTGCGAGGTTTCGAATGTCATCGAAAGGATTCAGGAGGAGTGCCCGGAGCACAGGCTTAATCGAGGGATCGAAAAGAGACATCTGGAATCCAATCTGCTTTTGATTTTTAGCAGCCTTCGATAGAAAACGGACATCAATAGACATATCAATGCCAGACTGAATCAGCATTTTGATGCACTGAAGAGCGCAGGAATGCCGTTGATAGCTTGCAGAAGGACGTAATTCGTTCTGAATGACTCTAATCCATCGGCGGAGGAAAGTAGTGAGATAGTCAAGTCGTCTATCCTGCCGTTTAGATAGCGCATTTGAAGCCGCTCGAATGCGGTCGATGATACGTTGTACAAGACTTAACAGGTCGGAACGAAAGTCGGCATCGGTGTCGGCGAACATGATGGGAAGCTTGCGCAAGAATAGATTCAATACATTGGGGTGGAATGGTTCGATGGTTGATGTCTCCCCAATGAGAAATGCAAAGGAGGCTGTTCTCGCTACCTTGGATTGCAATGTCGATAAGAACTCCAGCCATTGAAGTGGAAGCACGATCCGTTCGTTCTCTGCTATGGGCTTTCCAGAGCTTCCAACAGGATCAACGTAGACAAACCCTGAAGAATTGGCAACTAGGATTGTGGAGACCGCCAATTCAGCCTTTGTATCGTTGGCATGTTTGCCTCCGAAGCAAGACTCCAGATCAAGAATTGCAAGAAAGCTAGATAGGGCTCGAAGATCTTTATTGAAGATCGCGGGCAGGATATAATGTCGATAGCAGCTCTGCACGATTAAATTGCAGGTGTACTGGGAGATCAAGGGTTGATACCAGGACTCAGCCGGGTAGGCGTTTTCTTCCTGCAAGATGGCCGTCAGCAGCGAGGCCAAGGATGGGCCGAGTTCATCATGTGCGGCCCAGGACAGTATCTCATCTTGCAAGGAGTATCGGAATGCAAGCCGCGATGTGCTAGTTGGCACGATGTCCTGCAAGCGAACCACGCCTTTGTTGAGAGCAGTCGTCAAGGTATAAAGATACACTTTGGACGGAGCAGAGCCTGCTGGGAGTCCAAGAACCGTCGAAAGCTCTGAAATTAGCCAAGTACGACTTGCCTGTGCGGCGGGATCATCTAAGCGCTTTTTTAGCACCGCGATCAGGGTGCCCAGTAGCTGTTTCATAGGTTTTGGCTTTGAGTCGGAGAAGCGAGCAAGAACGAATCTGAAGCAGGCGGTCCATGTTGTTTCTTTCCAGATCAGAGATCTGAAGTGTTCGGAACTGTGGGAGTCGGCTTGGGAAATGATAGTAGACAAGAGATTGCAGATAGCACCACGATGAGCCAGACTGATGGAGGAAATATTCGCAGTACGAATGATTCGAGGAAGCAAGAAACTCAAGTTACTGCCCAGACGGTCAGTAGTGGACCGTGAAAAATAATGGTGAGTCTACCGACCCTTGGCCATGAGGCTCGATGCATTATTTACCTTGAGTCTACTTGCACACCACTCTTTGGCATGAGTTGTGCTGCATTGAGAGCCAGTCGACGAATCTCAGCCTCGGACACGACATGATCGTCTGTCGTCGAGCTTTCGCCCGCGGCCAAGATCTGCTCATGTTCTGACATCGAATTCTTGTCCAAAGAACTCTACGAATCGATTCCCAATATCTCGACAAAAAATTGACTAAATTTAGTGAATGAGTTCGGGCAAAATGGCCGCCAAGCCCCGATGGGCGGAGACGTCATGCGGGAACTCCCGAAGTCGGATTTTTGGGCCAGGAAACTTTTCAGCCCCATGTGCAAGCTTCACTTTTTGCGCCCATCACCATCTCTCCCGTGTGTCCGGTCGATGGCCGATAGCGAATCAGTATT
This sequence comes from Myriangium duriaei CBS 260.36, assembly GCA_010093895.1. NCBI lineage: Eukaryota > Fungi > Ascomycota > Dothideomycetes > Myriangiales > Myriangiaceae > Myriangium > Myriangium duriaei. The sequence goes on from ML996089.1 coordinate 528,130, forward strand.
CATCTCAGTCAGTCTTGATATCCTCGGAACCCCTCACAATCATCCATAATGTCGATCTGGGACTCTTTCACGGGGCGCAAGTCGCAGCCAACTCAATCCGCTCCCCCATCGGACACGCTACAAGACTCCGCCCCCACAACGACATACGCCAGCTCATACAACTCCTCCGAAGCGCCCAGTGTGTCATCGTTCCTTAACAGCTCACAGGCCTTTGATCCATCAACCCTTCACCCTCTTGCCGGTCTGAATCAAGATACCCTTGATTACCTCTCGCTCGATGACTCCGTCCTGAGCGACTTGCCCGGCGGCAGGTCCGCCCTTCCCTCCCGAGGCTGGTCGGACGACCTTTGCTACGGTACTGGAGTCACTTACCTGGCTGCCCTCACTGTTGGAGGAGCTTGGGGCTTAGCCGAGGGTCTGAACCGACTCCCGCCAGGCTCGCCTCCTAAGCTTCGACTTAACTCTGCTCTCAACGCTGTCACGCGGCGTGGTCCTTTCCTTGGAAACTCGGCGGGTGTAATCGCTATGGTGTACAATGGTTTCAACTCCACCATTGGTTACTACAGGGGCAAGCACGATGCGCTCAATAGCATAACGGCAGGTGCGCTCAGTGGCATGGTGTTCAAGAGCACGAGGGGACCGAGACAGATGATGATATCCGGAGCACTGGTCGCGTCGGCGGCGGGTAGCTGGGCGGTATGTGTGCGCAACATACATTTTTCTAGCGTCTACTGACTTCACGATGCAGTTCACACGCAAACTCCTTTTCTAGGCAGCTTCTGCAGCCGTGTCAGTCTATTTGTACTTTACGATACCTCACTCGGGTGATTGCACCTTGTCAGCGTCTCAGCGGAAGATTGGGAAGAATAGAGGTTACATGCATAGCAAGGCGTGACGGGGATGAATTATGGGATTCATACTACCTACACTCCGCTCCAGACTCGTAGCTCGGCGGTTGTACCATCTCAGGTCACCCTGATGCTTCAATGGTCCGACGAATACAACTTTTAACTACTAAGCACGCCTACTGCTGGAGTCTTTGCATTGTTCGTGAACAACGTATTTGAAAGATATCGATCTTGAACTACTGTCCGTCCATCAATGACCGTCTTGGTTTTTGCGACAATTGTGGTTCTTCAGCACCCCTTCTCAGCTAAACGGTACGTTTCCCACTTAGCAATGCCCCTTCAGCGTGTATTTGCGTCTTTGTCCTGCTATTCATGAGCGCCGCCGCTTTTACTTGAATGAATCTTAGCAATAACTTAATGAAGGCCATCAGCTATAAATACCAGTTCTATGGTTCGCCTAGGCCTCGACAGTCAGCATAGTAGAATTTGCACACATGTCTTTGCACGCGTGGTAGCGGGGCGGATTAGTCGATCATCGTAGGAGAGCTGCTGAACAATTATCGGCGTTGCCTCGATAACAAATGCCCAACACCCGACAACACGTGGTTGCTAGGACACTTGTGTGGCCAGTCTTTCGAAAAATGCAAGAGTATGGTGTCTCTAGCAAGTTAGAAGTTGGCTGACGACTAATTGCTGTGTGAGCGGCATGCTGCCTGATTTGTCCGCTTCACTTCAACTTCAACTTCACCCCAACCACCGCATATCCTGCGACGCTTTCGCCATTCAGGAGCCACAACCTACTCTTTCAATTGATCTTTCCTTGCGACATCGAACAGCGCTTGCCTGCCACTCCAGCCATTCAGCCGCCATAATGCCTTTCTTTCGATTCCGTTTTCGAGAGCACAATCTCAACTACGGCCTCATTGTCAACCATCATCCCATTTTCAGCGATTACCCGCAACGACAGGCATCATGCCATCACTCCTTGACAATCTCAGTGGCACAATCATGACGGAAATCATCTACTCGGCTGACCGTCCGGTCATCGAGACCCTGGTCAAGGCAGTCACACATACGACCCCTGACATAGCTGAAGTGGTCCTCCGTACCATGTGCCTTTTACAAGATTCAGGACAGCTTACCACTTTCTGTCTGGGAACAGAAGAGCTGTTGCAATGGTTCGACAGCATTACACCGGCCCAGCCTGCTGTTCACAGCGCTGATCTATCAACCACCATCGGAGCAGACACAACAGTCTCAAACATCACTGTTGATCCCTCTTGGCTCAATTCCGACTTTGATACCAGTGATGTTGGACGTAGCTCGTTCAACAACACGCCAGAGCTCACCAAGTTGGATTTCAGCCCGCTCGGCACTGAACTCAGCTCATCTACGCCACCAGATATGTCGCCTTTGCTCTCTTCCGCAGCATTTGCTTCCACGGGACCTTGGATCGACCGAGGTTTTCTCAAGTGTAGACCCATCTTCAAGACCACATTGTCAGCATACATCAACAGTCCTGTTCCCAGCGTCGCATCGGACTTTCAGAGCCCGTTTGCTTCTCCCGGCCAATCTCTACTTTCACATCTCCCAGCCTTCAACACCTACCATCATAGGACCATATCCACGTCCACTGCTGCCACATCAGGCTCATGCTGGTCTTCTGACCCCGTTATAGACAATGCATTTTCGCTCTTTCCCCCGGGCTACATTTGGGCCGACCCCTCTCAGAATGACACTCGCTCTGCTGTTCACAAAGCACATCTCTCTGCTATCTCAATGTGCCTCGGCACATCGATCAACCTCCTCCGTCGAGCAGAAGGCTTCGTCGATCTTCTGGCTTTCAAGCTTGGTAAAACCACTGGTTGTCCTATTCCTGCAGCCTGCCACACGCAGTCCGTCGACCTGACCCAAGACGATGAGGATATTGCGGTCAGCAGCTTGTTCATCGACGATGAAGCCGTGGGGAGCATGTTGCAGCCGCTCGAGAAGAAAATTTTGGCTGTGGTCGAGGTCATGGGACAAGCAATGCAGGCTGTGGCAAACATGAGCAAGGCTTCTGCTGCAATCGGTACTGGAAAGGGTGCTGAAGTTCAAACGCCGCAGGCAAAAGCCCCGGCAAAGCCAAGGAAGAAGACGGCGCCCAAAGAAGCGAGAGTGGACCAGACGGCTGGGTCTGCAAGCGGTCGGGCAAGCAAAAAAGTCCGTACTTGTTAGTCGTGGTGCACAATGAGATGGCGTATTGCCCTAGGTAAAGTGGGTACGGGATGTCGAAGCTCGTTTTTCAAGAAAAGGGTAATGGCAGCATACTCTTGAGATCGAGAAACACAGAATGATATTACATGACTATATACTCCGCTTTCATTGTTCGTGGAGGTGAACTTCCTCATTCTGAATCTATCTGCCTTTGAGTGTACTTTGAGTGTAGTCTATGCTCTAGACCTATGCAGCATCAAAGCTACAATATAATCACCAGAAGCAATCTGACTCCTGATGCGCACCACAAGCGGCTCCTGTGCGGTGAGGCAACCCACTCAAATCGTGAGAAGAGGACCACAGCGATTTCGGCGCTCTGCGATCTGATGGTGTCTCCCTTGACCGCACAATGTCAGCAGCAATCGCCGATGAAGCAGTGCATGAGCTTCATTACGCGGCAGATTGTGGCCAGACACTGGAGTCAGCCACTGAAGAGACAATCATTGGTTGGAGATCTTTCGGTTGGCATGGATCAAGTTTAGGGATCTGATAAGATAACTCCGGCGCTAGACTGGTCTGATGAGGTCCAGAAGATTAGATTGACGTTTCAGTGTCTGAGTTGGTGGTCTGATTTCTGCACATTTCCGATACTCAACTCCGTGGATTAAGGTTTGGCACACTGAGAACCCTTGGGATGAAAAGAGCTCGGGATGCAAAGGCTGGGCGGCCGGGTACAACCCAGCTGACGTTGGAAGGCACGTGGGATGCCATGTGATGAGGTCGTACAGAAACAGGTCGCACAGGGTGCTCATGGCACACCGCCGACGTCGCCTCTCCTGACCAAGCCCTCCCCTCTTCTTCATTCACACAATCGTGTAAACCCTGTGACGGCGCCGTTTGTGCGACCAGTGTTCGGGACAGCCGACGGCACGGTGACGACAAGAGCTGGCGCAGCGCCCATCTGATAAGATTAGACATGGCGCTATCAGATCAGAATTTTCGCTGTGGATCCGTGCTTGGCAGCTCTAGCGCGCCTTTGACCCAACCACAGCTCTTTCCCGCCAACACCTTCATCACCGCGCAGCACTGGTTTTGGGTAATCTTTGATGATCGCGCAGACGATCATCTCGTTGGTGCTTGCCGTGCTGGGCTTTTAAGCTGAATTTCAATGGCGTATGAACAAATCAGGAGTTGGTGGCCTCGAATCCGGTCTCGGTATAAAATCCATTGATCGACAAATCATTTTTCCCGCAGGACCCCGAACATATGCCCTACGAGTCTGTTTCTCCCAGATTGCGGATTAGAACGTTGGCCTGGCTCCCAACCTGTTCTGCCTTGCGATCAGTGCCCTTTTTACTTTCACCCGTGTCTTGTAACGCAAGAACCAAGGCCAAGGAGTCGTGGGGCATCCATCATCTTCGCCGCACCGCGACCTCGTGTGCTACCCTCACCACGGCAAGCCCGACCTGGACTTGTGCTACTTGCCCTCTATAAATCCCTGGACTTCTTTCCGAAAAGCGCCCTTCTCCTCGCTTGCCTGTCACTGTCCCGTCTACCAGCACAGTCTTCATATCATCGAGATGTGGGACATATTCCCCAAGGTCTGGGCTAAAGCCCCTTCTGGCCAGCAGCAAGACACCTCTGCTACCACTGGGGAGCATTCTGCCTCCGAAGAGCCCAAGAACCATATCAATGCCGACTCTGGAGAGCTGTCAGACGCTGATAGCATCAACAAAGACGCCCAGGCTGGTGTGCAGGATGTTGAGGCCGTTAGCAGCGTCTGGAACTACAAAGCTCTAATCATCGCCTACGTATTGTGAGTGACTTACTTACTTGTCTGCCACGGTGGGCATGTCGCTAACTCGACGACTAGCATCTACCTTATCTACATCGTCAACTCGTTCCAAGAACAACTCGTAGGACAATTCAGTGTCTTTGTCACCAGTGATTTCTCCGCTGCTCCCCTGGTTACCACCACTGGCATCTTCGCCCAGATCATCGGTGGTCTCGCTCGCCTACCTGTCGCCAAGATTCTCGATGTCTGGGGTCGACCCCAAGGTCTCTCTATCATGGTATTCTGCCTGACCCTCGGCCTCATCATTATGGCTGCATGCAACAACGTCGAAACCTATGCGGCTGGTCAGGTTTTCTACTGGGTCGGCGTGGATGGAGTCCTATACGTTCTGTCCGTCTTCATCGCTGACACAACACTGCTCAAGAACCGAGGTCTCATGTTGGCCTTCGGTCAAACTCCATATATATTCACCACCTTCGCTGGCCCTCCCGCCGCTCAAAGGTTTCTCGAACCTGGAGGTGGCGGTTGGCGCTGGGGCTATGGCACTTTTGCCATTGTCGTACCCGTTGTTTGCGCCCCTGTCATCGCCATCTTCGTGTTATACAAGAGGAAAGCCCAGAGATTGGGTCTCGTTGGCCGAGAGAGAGCCGCGAGTGGCAGAACTGCGTTGCAGTCCATCTGGCACTATATCATTGAGCTCGATATATTCGGCGTCCTTCTCCTCATCGCTGGCCTCGCCATGTTCTTGCTCCCTTTCAACATCTATACTTTCCAAGAAAAGGGCTGGCACGCACCCTTGATCATTTGTGAGTACACTTATTACATTCGCTACCGTCCCCAGTCTAACCATCTGTCTCCAGGTCTCCTCGTCTTCGGTATCATCATCTTGATCCTTTTCGGCTTGTACGAGGCATTCCTCGCCCCGAAGAGGTATTTGCCTATGGGTCTCCTCTTCGATCGAACTGTCCTTGGGTCATGCATCTACGCTGCTATTGCTTTCCTGAGCTTCTACCTCTGGGACGGTTACCTGTATTCGTTCCTGTTGGTTGTCAATAACGTCAGTGTCACGAATGCCGGTTACATCCGTAATATCTACAGCATTGGATCTTGTTTTTGGGGCGTCATTGTCGGTCTCCTTATCAAGTTTAGCGGACGATACAAGTGGCTGGCGGTGTACGTCGGTGTACCCCTGAGCATCCTCGGTGTGGGCCTCATGATCAACTTCCGCCAGCCGGACGTTAACATCGGCTTTATCATCATGTGCCAGATCTTCATAGCATTTGGTGGAGGCACAACTGTCATCTGCCAGGAAATAGCTATCCTTGCAGCAAGCAGCCACCAGCACATTGCCGTTGTGCTGGCGATCCAAGCCGCTTTCGCCAGCATCGGCGGAGCTATCGGAAGCTCAATCTCCACAGCCATCTGGACAAACATATTCCCCAACCGACTCCAACGCTACCTGCCCGCCGAGACGGCCTCCGAATGGTCCAGCATCTACCTGAACGTTACTGCTCAACAATCGTACCCCGTAGGATCGCCTACTCGCGACGCCATCAACCAGTCATACGGAGATGCGCAACGCATCATGCTGATAGCGGGAACGTGCTTTTTGATTCTTGGCTGGTTCGTTACCTTGATGTGGAGGGACATCAGTGTTAAGGGCCCAAAGGCACAGAAGCAGGTCAAGGGCCTAGTGATTTAAGTACTACCATACCTCGGGGCATAGCGATTAATCCCGATTCATTCCATATTAAAGGCCCCTCTTCCCCCTGGTTCTTGCAGGAGCTGGCCGTAGAACAGTCTGTTGGTCAGCCTCGCAATGAATGCAGCGTAGTGCGTACCTGAGTGGCGAGATTTTCGTCTGCCGTGAACGCCACCAGCTTGAGCAACTTTCCGGTAGAGTATGTGCCTCACTTGATGTCCCGCTGGACGCTGTGCTCTTCGCTAGCCCTTTCGCTTCGCGAAGTGGTTGCCATGAAGGGGAGCTGAACAGGCCGGTACATGGGAGAGTGATAGCCCTCTTATTCGCTGGCCTCGTCAGTCTGGGATTTGTCTTGCATCCCAGTGTAGTATTTGCCCCCCGGGTCGCTTGCCTGTTTGCTGGCGTTCTTGCTTCGCTATGTGCATGCCATATCGGCTTCCGTGATGGACGACTGCACGAGCCGGGCCGTGGGGGTAATCGTTGTCCTCCTCGTCGCTTCACTGTCTGTTCCGCGAGGTGTTCTGCACCTCTGAAAAGTACGTGTGGTCCCAGGACAACGAGCATAGCTCGCTAAGGTCATTACATGTGATAATCACGTGACTATTGCTTACTAAGAATGCTTCGCATCGTCTCCTATCGGCCATTCCTCCTGAGCTTCCGCCTTGTCGACTTCCAGTTCTACAGATATGCTAGTTTGAGTGGGCGGCTGTCAGTGCAGCTACTTCTGCATTTCCAGCAGGGATTTCTTTGTTTCGTTCATTTGCCTAATCACATTGCGCAGGCATGAGCGACTAGGATGCAACGTTGACAGCCCACTTCACCTCAGCCACTCTCGCTGCTACACCACGAATCTCTCTTTTTCTCAATCTCGGACCACCCTCGATGCGGCGAACAGCAGTCCAAAACCTGCGCTTCCTCCGGCGTCCTGTCCTGAGGAAGACAGTCAAGTCTCGTTTGGGAAACCCTACAGCAAGTATCGCGTGCGGGCAGCGGTACATCGCTTCTAGAAGCGGACCCGGACCTTCACAGATGCGAGGCCGCCGCGTCTCCCAAGCTCTGTTGGCTGGGGCAGTGGCTGGAGGAGCGTGGTATGCTATGCAAGGTGCGACCGGCTCGAACAAGGTCACATTACTCGAATCGCCCGCCGGCAACAAGTTCCCGCAACCAGAACCCATACAAGAGGCGGTGCAGAAGGCATTGATTGTCGAAAGAGGAGAGTTATACACGAGTGTTATCCCGGAAGGGCAGGTATTTAAGGATACAGACGACGCTGGGCGGAGGGTCATCAAGATGTTGACAGAGGATCAAGTCACGGCCAAGCTGCGGAAGAAGGAGATGTCATATAATGTCGGCCGTGGCCGTGGAGTGGTGCGCTACGATGTGGTACAATTGCCCAGCAACGATCCGATTGAGGATGACCACGCGGAGAAGATCGTCGATGTGCCATCAACAGACGACACAGCTTCTGGATCCGACTGGATGTTCTGGGGTGTGTTCGACGGCCATTCCGGATGGACAACTTCAGCCAAGCTACGTCAGAGCCTCATTTCCTTCGTTGCGAGGGAGCTGAACTCCACCTATCGATCCGCTTCAAAATCTGTCCCCAGTCTTTTCCCGTCCGCCGAGGCCATCGACGACGCCATCAAGAAAGGCTTCACAAAGCTCGACCACGAAATCACACACGAATCCGTCCAGCGCGTCCTCAAAGCCCAATCCAAGCCTCTAGCAGCCGAGCTGCTCGCCCCCGCCCTCTCCGGCTCCTGTGCCCTCCTCTCCTTCTACGATTCCCGCTCCAAAGAGCTCCGCGTCGCCTGTACGGGCGACTCCCGCGCCGTCCTCGGCCGCCGCTCCGCAAACGGCAAATGGACTGCCACGCCACTATCGACCGACTTTACAGGCGGCACCGAGTCTGAAGCTGCCCGTCTCCGCGCCGAACACCCCAACGAGCCCTACGTGACCGCCAACGGGCGTATCCTCGGGAGTCTCGAGCCCTCCCGCGCCTTCGGCGACGCAAGCTACAAATGGTCCCTCGAGCTGCAGTCCAAGCTGCACGGGACGTACTTTGCGCGGCGCCCGAACCCCCGCCTCAAGACACCCCCATACGTCACCGCCGAGCCGATCGTGACCACCACCCAGATCGCGCCTGAGAAAGGCGACTTTGTGGTGATGGCCACCGATGGTCTGTGGGAGATGCTAACCAACGAAGAAGTCATAGGCCTAGTGGGGATGTGGCTGGAGAAGAACCCGCTGAACGCCGCGCACCCGAAACCCGCGTCGGGGCTGAAGGCGTGGCTGCCGTCGTTCCTTGCCCCATCTGCAGCACTGCCTGTCGAAGCCTCTGGTGGGGCTAGCGATGCGTCCGGCCAACGTGCGCCAATCAGGTTGGCGCAGTACGGCATTGATCCTGAGCAGTCCGGGCGGTTCGTGGTGGATGATGCTAACGCGGCAACACATTTGGTGCGGAATGCGTTGGGCGGCGCGAATAAGGATATGGTGAGCGCGTTGTTGACGTTGGCGGCGCCGAACAGCCGGCGGTATAGGGATGATTTGACCGTGGAGGTGATCTTTTTCGGAGAGGAGGGGGAGGCGAGCAGGACGGGACGGGTGGAGGTGAATGCTGAGGGGAGTAAGGGGAAGACCGCCGAGGGGGTGAAGGCGAAGTTATAGTCGTGATGGAAGGGACATGGATGTACACACTAGGCGAAGATGCAAGATGCAAGAGCGCGGGTGCGTATGTGGATGATCACAGACGGTATCTACACCGCTACACGAGTCGAGTTTCATATATACAGATATACGAACATGGTTTATCTACGACCGCCGACTGACGATCCCTTTCTCCACCTCAATCGCTGCCTCTCGTACCTTCGGGCAGTAGTGCAGCTTCAACATCTCGCTCTCCCACACTGTCGCAGCGAAGGGATTCGCACTCTCCACGTCCGTGCGAGTGATGTCGAACACCCCGTCTCCTCTACGCTCGTCCGTATACCACAGCGCAGCAATCTTGCTACCATGGACCCTCACGACCTGCTTGACTAGGCTCAGCACCGCCAAAGCCGCTTTCTCCGGCAGGGCAAGCGAGGCTGTCAGGAGGCGCTTCGTGAACGCCGCCAGCAGCGTGGGAGGCACGGCGCGCACAGCATGAGGCGGAAGGAGCTGTGCGTTCAGGCTGCGGAGGAGCAGCACAGCCGGCGTCTGAGCGTTGACTTTCTTGTTCGCAGCCAACGTAGCCGTCGAGAACGTCTCGACACCGGGATCGAGAGAGAGTGACAGGACAGTATTGTACAATGCCGTGGAGAAGAAGCTCAGATCCAACGACAGCGACGAGGCAGACTTCGTCACATCCTGCCCCTGTAGCAGCGCAAACGCCGTCACGATACACAGCAGCGTCTCCCGCGTCATGTCCCTCTCCTCATCCGCATCAGGGTCAAACTCCTCCAACGCCAGCGCCTGAGAGGTGATCAGATCCCGCAGCGACTCCAGCACATCCCCGAAGAAGTCCTGGTTGATCAAGTGCGCGTACCGAGCCAGACCTTCGAGCACAGCGCCCATGAGGTTCGGCTTGCGCTGCTTGAGGATGCGGAAATATGCTACGAAGACTAGCTTCAGCATCTCCGACTGGTGCGCGTCGCGCTCTTCGTGGCTAACAGCCGCGTCGGCTTCGGCCATTTCTTTCTCAACGACTTTGCGCTCGCGGAGCTGCTTGCGTTCGCGCTTGGTGCGGAATTCGCGCTGTTTCTTCTTTAGCTTGGCGGGAAGGGGATCGGTGTCGTCGTCTTTGTCAATGCGGTTGGTGGAGGCGCGGTATGAGTATTCGGATAGGAGGCGGAGGTGGAGGAAAGTGTTTAGGACGGATTCGTGTATATTGTAGTCTTTGGATTTCATCATTTTGGTGAGAAGTGATACGGCTTCGAGCGATGAGTTGCCGTCCTCGTCGTTCTGGAAGAGTGTCTCGAGCGCCTCCCGGCATTTCACGAAGTCTTTGTCGACTTGTCGTGAGGAGAGCTTACTAACGATAATGTTGAGCAGCTCGGACCGGAAGTTGAAGTGTGGAACGGCTTCGAGAAGTATGCTCGTGCAATTTATGGCCATGCTGGCAACAGTCGCTTGCGCAGGTGTGGCATCTCTGGACCCGGCTTTGACACACCGTGCGAGTGCGTTGACATATTCCTTATAACAGCTGACCAGCGTCTGTTCGAAATGCCGTAAACGCTTCACATCCCTCGATAATTTCGCCTTAGGGTCTTCGTCGCCGAGTGGTCGAATGCGATATCCCGGAATGATGTCCTTGAAGACAGCCACTTGAGTTGCCATAGCCAGCTGCTTTATAGTCGGATTCTTGTTGGCCGCAAGCTGAGCCAGGCTCTTCAATTGAGAGATGTTTTCTTCAGGGTCTTCGCTAACCATGCCGGCAATGCGCGCAAGGTCCTCCTTGGCCTCAAGAATCTGTTGCTTTATGGGCTTCTCCGGTTCCGTCGGTGCTTCTGGTGCCTGTTCTTCCACCTCCTCATCAACTTTCTCGGCTTGATCTGCTGCAGCCTCATCCTCGCTTGACGGCTCATCCACTTGCTCTTGTTGCTGTGCTTGCTCTACCTTACCCTCTTGCGTCTTGATAGGAAGCCTGTCGCTCTTCTTATCTTTGGCCTTCTGCTTTTTTGTCCGCTTTGCGTAGGCCTCCTCGAGGTTCCATTGCGAGGCGTTTTGATAGAACTTGTTGGTAACAGTCTCGTCGTCCTCTGGGGGGCTTAGCCGCCGTCTCTTGACTGCAGGTAGTCGTGACATGGTTGCGACTATCACCTCGAGCTTCGACCGAGCGAATGCCAGTTTCCAGTGTTGAAGATATTATTGGTATGGCCTTCTGAGGTCGAAATATTTCTTGGAGCTGGTGCTCACCGCCTTTGTCGGCCAGCACTTTTCTGCCGCCGGCGCATGGAATTTTTTGCGGGGAACAGCGGGAATCTTTCAGACCTCAGTTGGTGAAACAACGACGACGACGAACTTTTTCCAGACAGCTTATATACCTTCCAAATCACAGGATACGAGTCACTGGTACTACGACCTATATTCAGCCTTTCATCCAATTCCAGTTGCCTACGACACAGCCCATCATGCGGCCCCTCACAGAGCCCGAAACGCAAACGCTCTTCACCAAGCTCGCCAACTACACCGGCCGCTCCCTCAACCACCTGCTGACCGACACCGCGCCCGCTCCAAACTCAGCCAAAGGCAAGACTGCCACCGACGGCGATCGCCACGTCTTCCGCATCTCCGGTAACCGTGTTTACTATGTGCGCGAATCTCTCGCCGGACTAGCCACTTCCGTCGGCCGCGACAACCTGCTCTCCCTTGGCACATGTATTGGCAAGTTCACCAAGACGGGCAAATTCCGCATGCACGTCACGGCATTGGATGTCATTGCGCCGCACGCAAGGTACAAGCTCTGGGTCAAGCAGAACGGCGAGATGCCGTTTTTGTACGGCGGACATGTCCTGAAGGCGCATGTGGGGAGGTGGAGTGAGGACTGCCCGGAGCATCAGGGAGTGGTGGTTTGTGATATGAAGGATACGCCGCTGGGGTTCGGGGTAACCGCGAGAGGGACAGCGGAGGCGAGGAAGTTAGATCCTACAGGCGTGGTGTGCTTCAGGCAGGCGGATGTGGGCGAGTATTTGCGCGAGGAAGATACGCTATTCGCTGGTTAGTCGTGGTCAGGAGACATGATGGCATGGAATGCATGGCGTTGAACGGATCAAAAAGAATAGGGATACGGCATAGCGGATTTATGTATCATTTCATTGTAGATACCCTCGGTACAAGACCTACACTTGTGCAAACTAGTGCCTTTTCTTTGAAGAAATCAAGTGAATGAGTATCTGAACATGGTAATTGAAAAACTCGTCGTACTCGCGTAACCGTCTCATCTGCACCTGCCTCGACTAAACTGGTCTCGCTGAACCTTTCCTGAGCCTCAATCAAGCTATTAAACGATAGCTGCCGCTTCCAGTGCGCTTATGCGTTTCAAAGGAAGCATCATAATCAATCGGGTAGTGGCTCTGAGCATTTCGGGCGACGATCTTTGAGTCTGTGAAAATCTCATCGGTCCGTCACTTGCGTTGGAGCATATGTTGCACTGTCCGACGCCGTCCGGGATTTGATGATAAGACTGTTGAAGTTGAAGTCGGTCTATTTTGTCCTTCCACTCGAATGGGAAATCCGCATCGGACTCAAGCATCTGCCCGGTTAGAGGCTTCCATTTTGAATATGTTATGCCGCCAGTTGCTGTGTGGAATAACTGCAGTTGGATCAACGCCCCGTCAGAGTTAGACGTAGCTTTGTCAAGAATCATACCACTGTTCCTGTCCGCCATAGATAGACTTGCGCATGTACGTTCTGAGGGTTGCAATATTACTACCAGCCTTGTGAAGGCACGGGTCATTGCTTGTGCTTATATGGATTCGTCAGGACTGCACTAGGGACTCGCTGTGCGGACGCATCTGTTGAAATATCCAAGTCCTCGTGAGCCTTCTCGCTATGTGATCAATGCGGAGTCCCAGTACTGGAAAAGATCCATTTTTGCTAGATTGTTCCCAGCTTTATTCCGGCCCGTGTCATTCGTACACGGCCATAGGTCATTCATAAATCCAGAACATAGCTGGGCTCATGGCCGTGCTTGTTGTTACACTTGCTGTAACAGTCCTTGAGGCGTGCAGGGTCTGCGTCAGGACATTCTTTGGGATAATCATATAAAGGCAAGCAGTGCCGATATGAAGCCAGTATGTTTTTGTCGTGAGGTCCAGAGGTTGCCACAGAAGTCTGATATAAGCGGAATACCAAATGTGTGCGGCTTCACCAGCCGACCGATCAGCTGAGCAGCCATCGATATTATTTTCCTGGAGCACAAAGATATTTGAACAAGTGACACACATGCGAGTATACTTATCTTGCCATAACAAGTCCCACGATCGTGGAACGAGGCTGGAGTCGTATGGAGCAGTGTTCGGTGCAGACTCTTATCCTAAGCTGATCGCAGGATGTCCAGAGATCGCATAGCTTATGGCAGTCACTGTCGCAGAGCATGCTGCTGATCTCATAACAGAGCTTGTCATAGGGCTGGTTCTGGTGCCTGAAGAAGTCCTCCGGTGGTGGAGATCCCCAGGAGAGCAACCACGCGACGTCATCCGGCACCCCGCGGAACCCGGGATGGCGGAAGGAAGGGCACCAACCTTACCACAATATGCATTATACATTCACGGCAATGATCACGTAACGAACGCCCATGTCTTCCCCTGAGTGGGCGTCCGGAATACGATTTGATCGGCCCACCAACCTTGGGCGGGAGGAGGGCAAAGGTTCTCAGCCCCGTACAAGACCGGGAGCGGAAGAGTGCGGGACGCCCTAGAGGAATGAGGCACGTAACGGGGATGCACGGCGGGGATTGATAATCAGCTTCTAAGTCTTAGTCTCTCTTCCGCATGCCGTACTTCTCTTGACTAGCTAGTGCCGTATATCTTTCAAGTTACTGCAAGCGTTGAGCAACCTTCTGTGCCCTAGCTGCACGACAGCGAACCGCCACCATGGCCGTCATACAGGCTACCACGCAAGTCTTCGTCCTGATACCTGATGATATATGACTAACAGCAACAGTGTGCTGCATATCCTCTTTCCAGCTGTCTATGGAGCGTATCATATTCTCATCGCCTTGTTCATCACGAGCTTTCTCCCGGCATGTCCCCTAGCTTTGTTGGCCAGCGGTGTATACGCCACCTTCGCCACGTGTATGGGTGTGTTGGGCTCTTTCGGATTTCGGTACCGCCTGCCTGGATCACTGCTCATATTTGCACACCATTTGCTGCTCGATGCGATGATATCTGTCGTTCCGAGCGTGATGACACTGGATCTTCTTAATCGTTCAACAGTGGGAATCTGCGAAATCGCCTCGCATGGAAGATCGTCAGAAATGGTGGTTGGCTGGTCGGGTCCTGGGACAATTTTTGCCGGGAATCCCGCCTGGTGCAGGTTCGCAATGACAAGTGCAAAGACTGGTTTTGTGACTAGCGCCTGGACGCTTGTTGTTGCTCGTGTTTATGTTGGCTTAGCCATTCGTCGAGCTGCATTGTCTTTAGAAAAGAATCCGCAGGACTCATCACGCAAGCTGGTATACGAAGTCGGTGAGAAGACCTTCATATAAAATCCGGATTTGACGAACAGGATTTCATGTCATTGTTCATGGCTCTTCAGCCTTGCGCTTCCGGTCCAGCTGCGTAGATCTCGATTGCACGAGTCTCGAGAAGTGCGCACACTTGCCAACCCTGACCAGACCCCAATCAAGCATCCCTCCAGCAGTGTGGACAACGCCTTCCCAACCAAAGCGGTCCATTTCCTCCGCCCGAGCAATGAGCCACTTGTGTCTCGCTAGCTTGAAGCTCGCGTCACGGGTAGGACCACGACCTACCCGAGCGAGCTTCCACCAGCAACGCACACGACGCACGCCACAGCTAGCGCAGTCGCATGTGCATGTGTCGCAGTTGCCCACTGAACACACGCAGATGACAAGCCGGCCGCAATGCATACACACTGGTTCAATCGAAGATGCCCATCCTCCTTCGGCAATTTTAGCCTCCAGAGTCAGTGAGCACGACTTTGATGAGGCGGCGGCAGTGACGAGACTGTCAAATGTCGGGTCGGGACTCAGAGCGGCTGATGGTGGAAAGATGAAGCGGTTGATATGCCAGGCACAGATCCGCGTCGAAGGTATCTGGCTGGTATACCCGTACTGTTGTTCTTTTTCCGGTCTGGCGATGCTGTTTTCGCTCATTCGAGTCGGTCCAAGCGCTTTCGTAGCGGCGAAATTGGTGAACGAAAACTCGGGATCGATTATGCGAGATCGCCGAAATTGTGAGTCGGAGTATAGTGCTTTGCAAAGTGCACATCGATGTTTTCCCTCAGCAATGTCACGACGTTCGTCCACGTGACGATAGATCGCCGTACGAGCGCATATATCGTCACGAAGCGGCTTTTCCGGTATTGGGATTATCTGGTGAAGTGCGCGACAAGTCAATCTGAGCGATGCCCCAGAGGCGGGAGGGAGGTGGTCGGACAGGAGCAACAGAACATCGGCCGGCAGTGCCAATAAGTGGAGTGGAACCGTAACATTCTTGGATTCATCATCCCCATCCGTCTCCAGGAGACTGTCCCGCCTCTTACCGGCGTCACGTGCGATCAGCATCACAGACTTGTCGGTGACTTCCCCCATATGATTTCCCAGCGATTGGAATGGTGCTGGAGGTGGCTCCAATACTTCGGTCCAAGCAGCGATCTCCATTGGTAGCTTGATGAAGAGACCACAAGATGGTAGTGCGAATCTTTCTTTGCATGGACTCGTAGTCGGGCAGAAATGCCCTGGCTATAAGTAGAGACGAGAGATAGTAGAGCAATGAACGAGAAGGTGGACAAGTCACAAGATGAAGAAATCAGATGCAAGACAATAGACTTACACGCGGACAACAATCACCCCAAAACGGCAGCAGGTTAACGTCCGAGCTGGCGCCCATTGTTTCGGGACAAAGAGTTTCGCCAGATACAAAGCGTCAAAGTACTGTGAAATAGTAAAGAATAGAGTCCAAGCGTCCAGCAAATGAGGCCGATGCGGCGAAGTGGATGAGCTACAGGATCCTGAGACGCACAAACAGGGTAGTTGAAACGAGGCTGTGGTTGGCTGGCACGGCGGCTGCGGACGCCGCAAGTGCTCAAGCCATGGGTTGGCAGGCGACAGAATAAGCTGCAATGTCGCGCATGTCAGTCTTCGATCGGTTGGTCATCCGGATAAATGCAGATACAGGACGTCAGCACGAATACTGTCAAGGCAAGGGGTGGTGTGAAGTGAGGTCAGCATGTTGCATCTGACAGGTCACAGGGACGCCCGAAAAACATGATTGAGAAGCAGTGTTAGATGGGGATGCGGCACACGTCGCCAAGGAGGTGATGTCAAATGTTAACCGCCCTGTGCGGCTGTAGGGGTTGTTCGACGGACAGAACTTGAGAAGGGTGTGTGATATGGGGCGTCATGCGTATGCTCTAGCCTGACGGCGCGGGTTTTGGGGTATTTCTGTGAAAGCATGTGCAAAGTTGTGTGACGTCTGAGCTTCGGTCGGGGAGGAAGCCAGTGGCAACTTGGACAGCAGTCGCCTAGTCTTTGTGCGCCTGGCGTAAAAGGGAAGGCGGCGCGCATCAGATGATGCAGACGGAGGAGAACGCAACGGCCAAGACCGTTGGAGGCGCGCGATTCGCGTTGTTGCACAAGACGGTGGGCGGGCTTGAGTGCGGGGCCATGGATATGCGGGCTGGCACTTGTGCTCGTGATCGGTGCTGTATGCACTGATTTTGGCTTTAGCTTAGGCCCGACATGGCCAATGCCCAACTGAAGGGTTTGTTATGTTGTGCATCTTACAGATACTGTCAACGGAGTTCAAGAAATAGCGGTGGATTCGCTTGTGTCAACGCGAGCATCTCCAGACGTGAACATGACTGTGCGGCAGCGTCCCAGGCATGTTTGCGGGCGTGACTAGGGCTGCATGACCTTTGGCACGAACCTGAGCGCCTGGGCCGAACGGTGACATCCGGGGCATCTCGGCCGCCACAGAGCCTCATGCACTGCGCAGTGACATCGGCCGTCCATTTTCGTGCAACAGATGGCCAAAGTGGGCTACAAAGGAACGTGGCGGGTCCGAATGAGCTTTACAGAATATGGCTCACGAGTTCAATATTCTGGACCGCGGTGTTCGGACAATATCGAGTTCAAGCTCCCTTTCATCAAGGTATGCACGTCCATCTCAATCTCTTGTCTTGTATGAGTATTCCCGAGGATGAGGCGATGAGGCGATGAGGCCACAGAGGCCCGTGCCGCGCGACCCGAAATCGATGCTGGGGTGGCAGATGGGGAGAGGGAATCGACTATTGGATTAGGGCGAGCGATGCCGAAATTGCCAATGGCGATATCGCGACCAGCTGCTGCACGAGGGGTGTGCAGCGTGGCAGATCTTCATCGACAGGATTCCCGCACGCTGTCGAGATGCTGGTCCAGCATCCGATTCAGGTCATCACAGACTCCTTATCCTGGAGATGGAGTTCTCGCCTCCGGCTGAAGATCGCCGGTCAACGCAGCGAAGCCGGCCAAAGGGCACGGCGGAAATTGAGTGCAGGGTGGGTCCAAAGTCTAAATTCTTAACAGATGGACTGGGCATGCAGAACGCCGCTGCGGTTGAACTGCGATGCGTTGGCTGCACGGGATTCTTGTCCATATCCAGAGAGACATGACCGTGGGAACAAGTCGAGGGTTACAGCACCCACTGGTCAGATCAATGCGGCTTTCAGCAACGCGCCTGCCATAAGAACCACGTTCGTTTCTGTCGCCATCAAGTGCAGCTACTTCTGTTTTAAGCTATCAGTAGCACCACGCTACGATCAATACGTGCTGCTGTACTCTCCCCATACTACGTGCATGCGCCCTCCACCATCCATCTCGTCGCCGCCAACCGACCATCTAGTCTCCATCTTGTCCTCGTCCCTCTCAATTCTTTCCCCTCCTCTCTCCCTCTTCTTGCTTCTTTCTTCGACACTTGCGACGCCGTCATCCAATCCCGCCACAGCACGCGACGCAGCGGGTAAAACGGCCGTCCTGTCATTCATTCTTCCATTTTTTTCGACGTCGCGGACGTGCCCACGGACAAGGTGAGACTATCAAAATTTTTTCCCGCGCTCGGCACTCCGAACCCACCACCCCAACCCAACCCTCGTCCACCGCCGCTGTTGTTGTCGCTGCCGCCGCCACGGCCATCACCGACCTACTGCACGCAAACACGCGCTCAGCTCGCTCCTCAACCCCGCCGACCGGCTCAATCCTTCTCCAGGTCCTAACCGGCGACCGTACCCGCACCCGCATCTTCATTCCGCCTCTTGACCCGGCCTCATACTGTCGCTTCCGCACCACCGTCTTTTTGTCCACTCGCACCACTTTGGCTTCTTTCCGAAATGTCTTGCTGATCATTGGTTGTTCCTACAGCGGTCCATTGCTAGTTGTGTCGTGTTCTCGCCCGTTGCCGACCTAGCTTTCTCGGCTTTCTTCCCTCGGCTTTTGTACATATTCACCCACATTTTCAACATGTCGTTCTACGATGTTCAACAACCATGGGCTGCTGTCCAAGGTCGCCGCGAGTCGACTTGGGACCAGCAAAAGCCCCCTTCACGGTCTGGTGAGATTTGGTCGTCCCACATCCAAGGAAAACTGCCTTTTATTGACTAGCTTGCAGGAGAAACACCCATCTCAACCGCCGAGCCATCCACCGCTTTTCTCACCCAGCTTGAAGGTATGCGGGCTCAGACGCAAACTGTAAGAGACGAGAGTCAGGGCTGACAAATGCTACAGAAGTGGAGAAAGCGATAGATAATCTCATGAAGAGTGGGAAATTTTTCCCTGGCGGTCCAGCACCCCACATAAATTCCGGACGCCGCGATTCTTTTCCTGTACATGGTCGCGGATACTCAGAAGCTGGTATGGCTAAGCCTGTTTGGTCTTCGAGCTAAATGCTGACTCCTGATAGACAGTCGCCCCAGTGGTGGGTCCTCGAGACATCATTCAGTCAGTGAATTCGATGGCGGCCGGCCCGGTTCGTCTGTCGGCCTGCAAGGGTACTATGCCGCGCAGCGCTTTCAGCCGCGACAGAACGACCAGGAACAGATGATGCAAGCTAAGCGCCGGATGGCGGCACAGCGGGAACGTGAGCTCCGCAACTACCACCAGGAGCAGCAGTATAACAGGAGTGAGTGACATAACGTCTTGAGCTCGGCTCGACTTCTGTCTGACCTTTTGTCTCTAGATAGCACTGCCAAACCAGAGAGGTCGTCCCTTAATCCCGATGCTATGAACGAGGAGGAGCGTCGTGACCTGATCGCGCGTCAACACCGCGCTCTTTACGGCCAGGAAGCTTCACTTTATTCGCCCGATGGCTCCGCACCTAGACCCTCACAGGATGCCCGTGCTTCTATCTCAGGTGCCGCCAGGGGACCCTCGCCCTTGGCTTTCGACCCCTTCGGCATGCAAAAACCTCAGCCCGGTGCGGAACCAGCTGTACAAATGCCCACACGCGACCATACCGGACCTGGCTCTGAGCGTAGGACTAGCACCTCGCCACCGTCAGCCAGCAGAAGCAATTTTGGAGTAGGCGACACAACTTCTTCCTCGGCCACTAATTCGGCCGCCTCTCCTCTCACCTCGCCCTCGCTTGGGCCCGGTAACATGCCGTCCATTGCCTCTCAAGGTGGTATTGCACCAATTGGCAGCAGGCCTATACAAGCTGCTGTTGGAGCAGCAAAGCGATCCACCACTCCCAATGAGCGCTCCACCTCAGCCGCTAGCAATCCTGGCACTGCAGACAAGACCCCTGCTCTTGGCCAATGGGGCGCGAGCAGTGGTGTATGGGGTGCATCCAAGAACGCTTTGGGCGTTCAAGCTTCTGTTTGGGGTTAAAATTTGTTATGGCTGTGCACGGACCGACGACAGGCGAGCGATATCAATGGCGGATAAGCCTTGGGCTTTTTCGGAGTTTTGCATTTACTGGCATGGCTGGGTGGGGCGCATTCTGATCTACATCGGGCGACTGAGAGTGGCATCTTTCAATTCTTTTCGGTCGATAGACCGACCCTATAGTTCGACCTTGGCGGATTCGGGATGTCTCTTGCGATTGCAGGTCAGAGCTTCGGTATTCAATGGGCTTGGTGGATGACGAAGGTGGCAAAGCAGAATGTCAGGCATCGCGAAGGGAATGGT
Organism: Myriangium duriaei CBS 260.36; assembly: GCA_010093895.1. Taxonomy (NCBI): domain Eukaryota; kingdom Fungi; phylum Ascomycota; class Dothideomycetes; order Myriangiales; family Myriangiaceae; genus Myriangium; species Myriangium duriaei. Next base: position 548,490 of record ML996089.1, read on the forward strand.
CTCAGGTGTCGTCTTCCTGCGTTGTTCTGCGTGGAAAATTTTGTGGAGCGTCTGGTTGTCCTTGGTGGGTGTTTGTGATGGATCACGGACGGTAATCTGGTAGGAAAGGTTGTCATTCTGAGGTATATCCCCTATTTTCTGTATCGGCTGGTTACAGTACAAAGAGCAAATACAAAAGTTGGGCTGGGTTATCATTCATGTCATATGCTTGGGGTGCGACTTCCCACTGTATCACTGTCTTTATGAATCATCGGACTCTACCAGGTACGCTTGGTCATAGTCATTCACAAGTTGAATAACGATCGTCTTGCCAACTGAAGAAAGTTTGAAGTACTTTCAAAAATATTCGAGCGTTTAGGGACAGCACAGCTGTCAATTGAAGACTGTGAACTTTTGTCTCTGCTCCGTCGCTTGTTGGCTACAGTCAGATAAAACTTCACTGCGATATTGTCTTAATACAGTCGATTCGTAATAAATATGGAAAATGGAATCTGCTATAGAATACGATTGTGTGGCACCCAGCAGGAATGGCGAGGCAAGGTTTCCCCGGATGCTTGTCGGCTGCGCCCGCTCCCGCTCCCGCTCCCGCTAGCTCGCTTCCAGGGTTTACAGCAGAACTTCTGGATGCGTGTCTTCAGCGACCGACAGCTTGCTCAATCCTCCATCACCAATTTAGCGACCCATCATCGCCCACGTGCCAGGCATCCACTTCGACCGATCGGCTTATCGCAACTCGAAAGCAGGCAGCAACGCAATTGACATCCTGACCGTTCCCTGACAGTCGTCTTCACAATGGTACGTCCTGGTCCTGTAACGATCCTGTCGCACATCTCCAGCCTGTCATTTGGCCCCATACACACACACACAGTGTAGCTTTGTGCAGTCACAATATCCTGTCTGAGCATGTCGTGGGACAGTCTCGCATCTTTTGAGCTGCTCATGCGATGCGGTTGCGCACAGCGCTATCGGCGCGTGCGTCGTCAGCACTTCTCACAGCATCACACCAGCTACGGACAGCTACGCGATTGCACAGACATCGACAGGAGATTTCAAACCAGGAGTCAGTCTACTGACACAGCCGTACAGTCTTCTCCTCGCGCCTCGTCCCCCGTCAACACGCCGGGTTCCCCCAGCACGGGCACCAGCACCGCCCGTGCGGCATCACCAAAGGCCCCTGGAGGCCCGGCCACAGCCATCAGGCGCAAGGCAGCGGCCGACCGCGCAGATAAGGTGGCTAGCATCCGTCCCAGCAGCACGAGAGCAGCAGGCGCGGGTGGCAGCAGCAGCACGATGTTGAGTATGTTCCTCTATGGAAGAAGTGGTGGTTGGAAGACATCAGAGCTAACGATAGTGCGCAGGGCTGTACACGGACGAGTCCCCGGGGCTCAAGGTCGATCCTTTTGTTGTCTTGGTCTTGTCAGTCGGGTTCATCATCAGCGTTGTTGCGCTTCACAGTATGTCATGCTCAGGAAGATGAATTCTAGAAGGGTAGTATTGACATAGACACAGTCATTGCGAAGGTCACGAGGCGATTCTCATCTTGATTTCCAGGCGGGTGTTTGGGCTGTAGGAGGAGAGAAGGATGATGGTATAGCGCACTGGTCATTTCACAAAATTCATTATCCCCCAAAAGAGCATCTGCAGTATGGGAATTTGGGAGAGCAAATGAGGGCTTCTACAATATCTATGACTAGGCTGTAAAATGCATTTACTTTCGGCTTAGTTGCATATCGAGATACAGGAACGGCAAAGCAACACGTGATCTTAGCAGTGGCAGTTGTCATTTATCCCGCCGGTGACTTCCCACCGGGAGAAGAAGGTGCGTTGAACAGCCGCGGAGCTGGGCCGAGCGCAATACGGCTAAATTGCTTGCTTTTCCCCACCGATCTGGCGCCGCGTTCGGCGGTTCCTGCCCCCCACTCTTCTGTTGATGTCACCCAATTGCCCCTCCCTGGGTTTTCCCCGAGCAACCCACGCACGAAAAATCACGATGGCGGCAAAACAACATGGCCTTTCGCCACGGCCCTGCCGAGAGAGTTGCGCTTGCCGTCGGGGAGGAATTGAGTGCCTGCAGTCTCATTAGTCAATCGTCTAGCCTAGTGCCCGCCCAGCGTAGCATTCTTATACCCGCCGTCGTCCCATTGATTCCCTGTGCAGCAAGGCGTCCAAGGGCTCACACATTCATCGCTTTATCCTCATGACTTTGCCGCGAAACCTTGCTCGGTCCGTTGCCCTGCCCGAGCTGGCCATCTTTTTGCCGCTGACTATATAGCAGCTCCCTTCCCCGTTTCGCTTGCTCCACGACTCTTCTCCCATCGGCCCGCACAACCTCATTTCGACCCACTTTCTTCAAATCACAACCCTTTACCATCAGACGATACGCAGCCATGACTGTCGCTCCCACTGTCAAGCTAAACACCGGCCTCCAGGTGCGTCAATCTACTTGGCTATAGGCCGTCCTGTAACTAATCTGCGCGAAGATGCCTCTGGTTGGCTTCGGTCTCTGGAAAGTCAACAATGACACCTGCGCGGACCAGGTCTACAACGCCATCAAGACCGGCTACAGACTGTTCGATGGTGCCTGCGGTATGTGGAACGATCATGGAAACCGCGAATGCAGGTGCTGACGTTATGCAGACTACGGTAATGAGGTCGAGGCTGGTCAGGGTGTTGCAAGAGCCATCAAGGACGGTCTCGTGAAGCGAGAGGAGCTCTTCCTCGTCTCCAAGCTCTGGAACTCGTTCCACGACAAGGAGCGTGTCAAGCCCATCGCCAAGAAGCAACTCAAGGACTGGGGCATTGATTACTTTGACCTGTACTTTGTCCACTTCCCTATCGCTCTCAAGTACGTCGACCCCTCAGTGAGATACCCTCCTGGATGGTCGGATGAGAACGACAAGGTCTCTCCCAGCAAGACCCCTCTCTCCGACACATGGAAGGCGATGGAAGAGCTTGTTGATGAGGGCTTGGCCAAGAACATTGGTATCAGCAACTACAATGGCGCTTTGGTCCTTGATCTTTTGCGTTACGCCCGCATAACACCCGCTACTCTGCAGATTGAGCACCATCCCTACCTGACCCAGGAGGGTCTGCTGCAGCTGTGCAAGGACAACAACATCCATGTCACCGCCTACTCGTCCTTTGGCCCGCAGTCTTTCGTCGAGTTGGACATGCAGAAGGCAAAGGATACGCCTCTTCTGTTCGACCACAAGACAGTCAAGACCATCGCCGACAAGCACCAAAAGTCACCGGCTCAGGTCCTGCTCCGCTGGGCAACTCAGCGCGGCGTGGCTGTCATCCCCAAGAGCAACAATCAAAACCGCCTCGCGCAGAACTTGGATGTCTGCAGCTTCGACCTCTCCAATGATGAGATCAAGTCCATCTCAAGCCTGAACCAGAACCTGCGCTTCAACGACCCTCCCGGGGTAAGTCAATTCTCTATAGGTGAAGATTGTGTAGGACTTCAGCTAACAATGGTACTAGTACGGTGTTGCTCAGCCCATCTTCGCATAAGCGGGTATACTTATGGAGTTCCGGAGAGACAGAACGAGCGTGGAGCATTGCTAGAGCGAGCAGCCTATACATAAAAGAGCGTGCAACGAATCGCTTGTGCACTTTCATACCCATACATCACCTACGTAAGGTCGACATCTAAGCTCTGCATTTTTAGAGTCTAGAAGCAAATTGATATCCATGAATCCTATCTGAATGTCTACTACGTATTGTGCCTGCCCATGGAAATTCGACTGACTCAAGACATTTCTATCAACGCTCCAGGCCTTGGACTCGTTCCTGCGTGATCATGTGTGCATCGCTCATACTCGGGTCGCCTGTAAAGTCGCCCAGGTCTGATTCACTGACTGCTCAGACCATTTGCTAGTTTGAGAGAACAAACCCCCATGGGATCATAATGCCTACCTATGTCCTCCTTCGGTGTCACGCACCGAGTCCAAGGCTATCAATGGGGCTATCAATGTACATCAGACAGTCGGAGTCGCTGGGAAAATCCTTCGCATAGTCTTTCTAGTAGATGGCTGTTCACCAGCGTGGACGTCATGAGGCGCCAACTGGTGGAAGGATTCCTTCTGCGATGATGTTCTGATGCAGCTAAGCCATTCTAGCGTCGGGTCGGTGCCGCCGCCAAACTATCATCCCCAGGAGTTCTTGTGATTGTTAATCGAACGCCGATCACAACCCCCATTTGCTCCCCTCCACCACAATTTCCAACATCCATTGTGAGGATTCGTTTTGAGTGACTGACACTGGATGATACGCCGCCGCGCCAGAATTCGTAGGCGCTTGCTTCTCGATAATTCGATAGTATTTCTCGACACCAGGGAATGAGTCAAATGGTACTGAGGTCTCCACAATTCTCTTACTCCCATATCCCACAAAGAATCGCAGGGCTGTGGATGGACAACGGCGGATCGGTGATTGCAATTCAGATCGCCGCTAGACACGCAAAACGAACTGCTGCTTACATACTACCCCCAACGTGAGCTCATACAACATTTCAGGCAGCAGATAAGGTAGCTATATCACAGCGCCGAGTCCTTCTGCTCTTTCACTGTTCTGTCCAATTCCTTTAACGAATTCCAATTCTTCAATCTCCTACACTAAGCTTTGTGCAAGCTCCTCGTGAGCACCAGACTCATTAAAATGCTTAATGCCGTTCGAAGCGTAATACCGTCCAGACCACCAGGTTATGTCCTGGCTACGGTTGCTGTCTCCCTGGCTGGATTTCTCAATGGCTTCGATACAGGCTCCGTGGGGGCAGTAATGGAGATGCCTCATTTCGGGAAGACGTTCGGCACCTTCTCCCCTTTCATACACGGTCTGACAGTCAGCATGATAATGCTCACCGGCGCCTTTCCCTCCCTATATGCAGGCCAGCTAGGAGATATTCTGGGACGACTGAAGACCATCCAAGTGGGCGCCCTGCTCTTCGTTGTGGGTGCTATAATGCAAGCCACCGCCCACCAGCTACCTGTATTCATCGCTGGTCGCGCCATTGGCGGTATTGGTATGGGCACGTGGATGTCGCCGCTCGCTGTCTATGTGACTGAGATCGCGCCTTCCGCACGCCGTGGAATGCTCATGGCTACTCCTCAGCTAGCTGTGACATTTGGTATCCGCTGTGGGTACTTCACCTGCTACGGGACAGTACGTATCGACTCTCCTCTATCCTGGAAGTCGATCTACATCATGCAGTCTGTCGCCGGCGTCGCCCTCGCCGCCGCCTGCATGGTCATCCCAGAGTCACCGCGCTGGGCCCTCCTCCAGGGTGACCGTGAAAGCGCCATCCATCTCCTTGAACGCCTGGACTTCTCTCGTGCAGAAGCAGAGAAGGACTTCCTTGGCCCTGCTGCTCAGCGTCAGATCACCGCCCAGCCGGGTCCCATTCAGGGCTTGGTCATGATCTTCCGCAAACCATACCGCAGCCGCACTACACTTGCTCTCGTCATGCTAGGTATGTTCCACCTCCTCTATTACATATTAACAGTCAGCTAATTGCTTAAGGAATGATTCAACTCTCGGGGATTGACGGAGTGCTCTACTACGCTCCAATCCTTTTCTCTCAAGCTGGTCTACCCGTAACAACAGCCTCCTTCGTAGCGTCAGGCCTCTCCGCCATCCTGATGTTCGCCATCACAATCCCGACACTAATCTTCGTCGACCGCTTCAACCGGCGCTCCGTAACCATTGTTGGGGGCGTGCTGCTGACATTCTGCATGTTCACCATCGGCCTCCTCTACGCTACCAACGCCGTCCACCCCACCGGCATAGCGCGCTTCGTAGTAGTCGCGCTGGTCTTCATCTTCGGCCTCACCTACTGCGCCACCTGGGGCGTGGTCGGCAAGATCTACGCCTCGGAGATCCAGCCGGCTGCTACTCGCTCTGCCGCCAACTGTGTCGCGCAGGGCCTCGGCTTTCTCACAAACTGGCTGGTGGCGATCCTCACGCCCATCCTCTTGGCGAGGAGCAGCTATTCGGCGTACTTCCTGTTCGGCGGGTTCTGCGTCGTCAGCGTGGTCGGGCTGTGGTGCTACATGCCTGAGACGCGCGGGCAGAGTCTTGAGGCGATCGAGGAGGCTTTTAAAGCGCCGCTCGCTGGGGGGTCAAGGATTGGCAGGTTGGCGAAGAAGTGGGCGGGGTTGAGGAAGAGAGTAAATGGTGGAGGAAGTAGCAGGAATAGTATTGCTGGTGAGGAGTCGCCTACTGGCGGTGGGGCTGTGTCGGGAGCAGATACACCGGTTGAGTTGGTGGATATGCTTGCTGCTGGGCCTGAGGGGCAGAGCGTGACTACTGCGAGCGGGCTGGAGACGACGATGGCTGCGGTGGCTACGGCCACGGTCTGAGGCAGAGGCAATATGGTGACGAGCGATGTGCCTTAACATCCAGCATTGTTTGGAAGAGGGCCTTATGGTAGACGGCTTAGAACTCTGGAAAGAAAACTCTCATTGTTACAGCTAAGTGGAAAAGTAGATCTACAGCCTATCCTAGACTATTTTACAGATGACCTTCTTGAATATGAATGCCCTGTCCTTCTCCGAGTGTCCATACTGTTGCCTGTTGGGGTATTCTGTCGTCTAGTCTTCCATTGAAGTCTTTGCCAGCCTTCGATTCATGCCTTGACCACCGATTCCATTTCCACCGAATAGTGCCTGTCACAGCCCCTGTCACGCAGCAAGCGCCGTAACATCCTTCCGGAAAACATTCTAGTCGTACAGAGGTCCAACATCAACCGACCCCACGCCTTCAATTCAAAAACCCTCTCGAGCTCAAACGATCTGCGTCTCCACAAGCCTGACCTCTTCCTCTTTCTCTCGCACCTCGCTCATCTCCACTGCTTCCGCGCTCTCAGCCCGTTCCACGTCTTTACCCTTCCTTCCCTTCTTCTTATCCCCTGTCGGCACCACCCCAAACCCGCCCAACACCACCACCCGTCCCACAAGCGCAACCCACAGCACCGGCCCCACCCCACACGACCGTCTTATGCACTCCCCAACCGCAGCCCCCACACCACCAAACGTCAACAACAATATCCTCTGCCGAACAGCCGGATACGCGCCGGGTCTCATAACGCCCGCCGCAAGCTTCTTATCACTGAACAGATCCACCATCGGGCCCGTGAAAAACGTGGTAGTGATAGTCCTCATCAACGGGCGGACAGTCACCATCTGCAGCCCAAAGGCCACCTCCGCCAGCACCACAGCGGCGACATGCGTGCCCGTCGGGCGGGGCGTGCCCAGATCCCCTTGCTGAGCGAAGGTGTTGGTCGTCGACGCCAAGGGGCAGGAGACGAAGAGGAGAGTGGAGGCGAGGAACAGCCCGGCCTGCAGGACGAAGGATACCAGAATGAGGAGCTTTCGTGCGTGCCCGATGTGCGCGGAGATCTGGCCCCAGACTAGGCATGTGGTGGGGAAGACGAGGATTTTGAGCACGGTGTCGGGGGAGACGATGGGAGCTCCACCTGTGGAGGCGGAGAGAAGAGCGCCACCGGCGGAGGGGGAGAGGCCGGTGGTGTGGGAGAGGAGCATAGAGCCGATCGAGGCGCCGGTGCGTTGCCAGTCGCCAGAGATGTTGGGGGGCAGGGTGGAGGTCAGTGTGAGGTATGCGACGTTGGAGATTGTCGTTGTTAGGGTTAGGAGGAGGAGGGTGGATTCGAGGATGATGCTGGGGCGGGGTTTGGACGTGAGGTGGGAGAGAAGGCGGGAGTCCATCAGGGGGAGAACGTGGAGGATGGAGTTGCTGGCACGGTTGGCCCAGGAGGGGGGTGGTGGAGGATGCTTTGCGGAGAAGGAGACGTTGAGAGGTTGGGAGAGGAGAGTTGAAGTTGTGGAAAGGCCTGAGGATGAGCGGGAGTGTTGTGGACTCGTTGGCTTGGAGCTGCTGGGACTGCCTGCGTACAATGTGGCTTGCTCCCATTCCTCTGATTGACCAGACACTGGTCCATACTGTGGAGTTGCGAAGGTGTTGTCGAGGGATGATCGAGGCGGTCGCTGAGACATGCTTTCTTCGCCTGTCAAAGGAAGCATTATGGAAATGTCCTAGGTAGGAAGTGACGGAGTAGGAGGAAGACCTGCCCCGGGACTTGCGATCGATGTCTCGTCAGCGAAAGATTGTGATGAAGGTGTATCGACAGGAGTGGGGACTCGGTGGCTGTCCAGAACTTAAAGCACCGAGAGCAGTGTAGGGATCTTCGTCCTGCGACAGTCTAAGTCCTTTTCATCGCATAGCCCGTGTCGAGACGAAAGAAAGGAGTTCCAGCATCCGGGCAGAGAGATATCATCCTATCTGTTGGGGCGCACATACTGCTCAATTTTTTGCGAGACATGGGTAGCAAGTCTTCGTGCGCCCCAACGTGGATCCTTGCTCAATAGACCAGGGTTCCTTCTTTAGCCTTCGAGAAGCTCGGGACAGGGAGCTGACACCACGGGGAACTGAATCATGAGGGTGGTGATCAGACTCTCGGGTATGGAGTTGTCGAGGAAGTATGCCCGACACAGACGTGGGGTACGGGCCGCAGGTGGGAGGCATGTTGCAAGTATATTTGGCCGGAGGAACAACCGCGGAGTGACTGGTCTCACATTTTCCAAGCTCTGTGATGTGTCATGACAGGGTGGAGTCGGACGGGAAGAAGAAAAGGAAGAAGTGGATGAGTTGAGATGTTATGAGGAAGAGGAGAGATACGCAACGTCCATTGATCTCGCAGCTTAAGGCGGGCCCTAACAAAGTCAAGTCGTCCAAACTTTGTGTACAGTATAGCTTACCGATTTTGTCGAAATTCAGCTGCGAGACGTGCGGTTTAGACCAGGGTGACAGGTGGGAAGTCATGGATAAATGGGAGGCCAAGTTTCGCCTCGACCCGCTGCCTTGGAACACGGCGCTTTGATCCCTGTCCCAGGATATTTTTAGCCTTTTTACAGTCTGACAGCAATATGGAGATTAATCTATTTAATCTATTTGATCACTAGATCTATGTCATACAGAAGTCTTGGTCATAACATCATCGCTGGTCGAATGGCCACATCCGGTCTGCCTTCGCCATCGCAGCTGCTTTCTCTCTTTCGCTTTTCAAGTCTTCTACTTGCGACATAAGAAACCGACGATATTCTTCCCGATATTTGGGCAACACTTCCTCCCATCTGTCCCGTGCCACCCAGCCGTCGTTGTCACATTCAAGTAGTTTGACAAGGTGGTCTCTGAGTTCTTGCTTTGCAACTTGCTCATCTCTCATCTCTGCCATACCTCCTGCTTCCTGGGCTCCTGGCTGATACAAACTTCGCCCGGGCAGATCAAAGTGGTCCCATCTGTCCCTCAGGTTCGTGAGCAATGTGTGGAGAGAGGCAGAGTCACGTAACCAGCCCGCACTTGGCGCGGCCAAGAAATTAGTGATGGTAGTAGGAAGAGCAGCAGCCTCGCGGTACCCGGGACAAATCCGCAACATGAGCGTCCAGATCTTGGCACAGAACTGGCTGTCGACTATGAGCTTTCCTTGCGGAGTTTCAGGATCTGGAGACTGAGATTTGAGAGACAGCAGCTCTCGAGCGAAGTCCGGTGTGTCTGAAGCGAACACAAATGCTGGCTCAATGGATGCGGACTGCCAGTCGATGATGCCTGTTACGACCGTTGGGTTTTCGGCGTCCACAAATATATTGCGGGCGTGCAGATCCGGATGCCAAAGAATCGGGCGTGCTGCTTCTTTGACTGCCTCAAGTTCTGTGATCAGATGCAATGTCTTTTCGGTGATGTCGAGGAGTTCATGGTATGCGACGTCGCCTTTTGCGGCGGCTCTGCTGTTGGCAACGAGATCTGATATATACGACTGTAGATCATGCCCTACCCCATGTAAGCAAATTACTCGAGAATGGCGGAAGATTTCACCCACAAGGCCCCCGGCCGGTTGGGGCCATCTCAGGGTTGGAATTCTCCCAGTGCTGTTGTGCTGTGAGTGGCCCTATAGCGAAAGTCTCATCTAAAGGCAAAGCATTCGGTGAGTTGCGAGTGTTTAGATAGAGTGATCCGTAATAGGGGAAGTCGATATCGCACAGCTGTCCAGTCAAGTACCCGATGGACTTAATGCAGTCGAGATGCTGTGATGGCGTCATGTTGTTCCAGACGTGTCCAAGCAGGACTCCGGGCATTTCCTCCATCATCATGTACCGTGCACCAACCGGGTTGTCTGAAGTGCAGCCCCATGCAAGGACGGTGGGGACCGGGACTGTAGTCTTTCGTTTTACTGCAAGACGAATTAGCAATGCAAAAGACCAGTGCTGGACGAGCGTGGCACCGAATCGCAGAGTCGCAACCTCCGAGCTCACGGAAAGTCCTTGTGGAGTTGTCTCCTGGGTCGGAAGCCTTGCAACAACAGTCTTGTCGTTGTCAAGCCGGATCATGAAGACGCGGTTAAACCCCCCTTCTCTCTTCTCGCAACCAACAACGCCTTTAGCGCCAGGACTGGATTCAACGGCAAGCCTGAGGAGGGCGTCAAAGTCAAAATGCAACCTCCGTGATTCTTGTCGTTTGGCATTTTGGTCAAGCCAATGGCCTTCGCTGTACGTGTGCGGATCGAAAGCTGGGGTTCTCGTGAGTTGTCTTGCATGTACACAATCCGCCGGAGAGCTTACATGGTTGAAAGTGTGAGTATCTCCGCATTGCTGCTGCTCGGCCAAGACGCTGAACCACAGCTCTGTTTACATGGGCTAACATATCCGCCGTCCACCTCCTCCATTGAAGCAGGAGAGAATTAAATAGAAGCAATGTAAGAATAGTGAGGGCAGGTGTGGGTCCGCTTTGCACCCAGACTACCTTCGACCAATCACGTCTCAGAACAGCTTTGCCGCTCACCAGCCTACGACACTTGATAACCGCCCACACCCTACGCAGCATCTGGCGCGCGCCTATACATTCTCATAACGTCAGACAGAACGCCTTGGATGGTGTTCGAGACATCACGCCAGTATGTGATGGCTACTTATACCGGTAGTTTGTGCTACCTTGTGAGCACGGTAGACATAGACTGTACATCAATTGCATACAATCCCGGGCCGCATATCTTATCCTAATCATGTCCAAGACCGTGGACGCTTTCTGGGCCAAATGGGCGTCTCCCGACAAGCTCTTAAAGAGGATCTCGAATCGCACCCCAACTCCAGGCTCAAGAGTGCTTCCCGTTAACAAGAACGACGACGCCGCATCCCAATTTCGCATCGACGCTGGAGAGAAGATCGGCGACAGACAGAATCTCGTGCTGCAAGTCAACTCTCAAGCCAAATCGCCGGCATTGAAAAAGTTCCTCGCCGAGAACGGACATAGCTCGCATGGAAAGCTCGCAGTCGGCAGCTTCGACACCAAAGCCAAGGACCCAAGGGAAGAAATTGAAAGGCTCGCCGCTGATATGAAAGCGCAGATGAAGTCAAAGATCGGCTGATGGCACATTGACCGATTTAAGAGAAGGACGCTCGTTCAATGATGATAGATAATCCCCGTGGAGAAAGCATAAAATTATGAATGAATGTCATGATTGCCGCATGTACTCGAATCAACTTCCCGTCTAAAACCATATAGCAATTTGATATGCCGTGAGAGTTGCCTGAAAGAAGGACAAGTCTTCCTAATGACTTTTTGAAGCTCATGCTTCACTGAGCCAAGCAATCACAGTACATCAGCATCAATTTCCGTCGCGCAGCCTGCGGTGGAGGAATCTCGACTAAGTTTACGATCCGAAGCAAATCAAGATGAGAAGTAGCCTGATCCGCAGGTGAGTAGCAATGCAATCGAGGTTCCATGCACTTTGTACTAGATTTGTCACATAGCATCGAACAAGAGTGTGCATTGTCCCAGAGTAGTCAAGACCAACGTAACTCATGCTGGGCATCCGCACTATGCGCACCACGATGACGCTGCGGATACACTTAGGGGATGGTCATACGATTGTGGATAATACATAGACCGGCTCCTGGGGGCACACCACGTGCCAAATGATCAGCAAGTTCTAAAGCCTTCGAAGATCACTTTCCTGCATGCGGATCGCTTGTAGGCAGTGGTCCTTCTTGCTGACATCGCTAAGAGTTGCTTTGCCAAGTTAGAGCATAGCGTTGATGCCTCGAATATGTGCGTGGTCAAAGGAGCAAAATTTACCTTCAACAATCGCCGTAAGCTAGCCTTGTGGTAAATGGTGGTAACACAATGGGCTGTTCTTTCACTACTATGAGTTATCAGCAGTAGGAATAGCATCACTCGTATGTGGAAACGATTCCTGCCTTACATTGCCAACAAGAAGCGCGCCGATCGTAGTCATGTATCAAAACTGCGAAGTCACCATCCACTGGTGAGTGCGTTGACAAGATGTACCGATTGTATTTTGCCACTACTTTAACGTGCTTAACACAGGGTTCGTTTCCTGACGCTACTCACAAAGACAATCTGCGTTTCGATCGATCTTACATAGGGCTAACAAATGCACGCGCCGAGGATTGACCAGCCTCGGGAGGGATGTGTGTGGCACCACTCCTCTGGGTAACACAAAAGCGTCATCAAAACTTTGGCTGATAACTTGGAGTCCCTGGTAGCATATCACTTGTGGGGGGAAATCGTATCGTCAGACTCTATTTACCAGATCGGGGCATAACAAAGACAGTGCTATGTATTTGTGAGTCTGCATATCTGAGCTCGATCCTTCTCTCCCTGTTTACTAATTCATGTCACGATAAGAGAGTAATTACGTTGACTGACATATGGAGGCTGCGTTCGGGAGAAGACCGCAGGTACAAGAACTGCCGCTCTCAGACCAACGGACCGACTTGTTCCCATTATCTCTCTATGCCTCTTGCTCTGCGTTAACAACAATGCAGCATCTTTTGAACTTACTATCTTTGGCCGCACACGCCTGTGCCGTCACTCTACCACGGTCCTTGAACAGATCAATATACGTGGATAATGTATGGTTATCGATGTCTGTAGAATTACCGTCCGGAAACTTAAATTTTGCAGTTCGATGATATCAAGACCAATCCTCTACTACCCGAAGCCGACGCCGTGGGACTTTTCCATGGCCTCGTATACAGAGGCGCCAGCGCGACTGTAAGCATTGAATGCAGAGTACATTTGCTGATACTGACTGTCGTCCAACGCGCTAACTCAAGCCTGACACCTATGGTACCACATTCTGGGGATCACACAGAGGATGTCATATGCTCAAGTGCTTTGCATATACACCTTAGCTCTTAGTGTAAAAAGTACACACGTCGAGTCAAGGGTCTTGTTCCTGGCAGCATTGGCTTGCCATAACATCGGGCCGGCACTTGGTGTGGATATCACATGACTAGCCGCCCACCACCGTCTTCAAACTCGATATCGAGAAAGCGGGCAAGCCTTGACGGGTCAGTGAACTCAGTGAACAAACTAAGTGTCAACGCTAAGATGTAAATATGAGTAAGCAGTTCGATCGATCCTGCAGATGGTCCGCATCGTTTCTGTTATCCTGCTTAGATCACGACAAGGTGGTAAGAGTAAGCATTACCCCATATTGGTCAAGATCAGCCCGACCCATGCTTGTGCGCCCATACTATGCACAGCGGCACACCTCATTGTTACCGTGGCCATCGCGATCACTACGTTGTTGCACGGCGAATCGAGGGGAATGCCTGATACTGGCATTGCCTCCATCAATGGTACTGGTGTGAGACTGACAAATGTAAGATTCGAAGAATTCCCAATACCGCGTACGGCGTGTGCGCTACCACCATCCGGGCAGTGTGTAAAAAGCCGTGCGGTCAACAGACACCACCGCGATGCTTCTTCAAGGTGACATGCTGTGGGTCACACGAAGGCGTCATTTACGCCTCGAGTTCAATGCTAATTCACTAGACGAGGGCATTCACCAAACTCGGGCATAACATGAGCAGCTTCTTGTATGCACCGTCTCGATCTTCACTCCTCAGACGCCACAGGCTTGGAAGAATTCTGTGATCTGCACGTCACGATGAAATCTCAAGTACGCCAGCCATCATGTTGAAGCTCATCTTCGAAGCAGAACTCAAATATAAGATGGAACACCCCTTTCGTCCCAATCCTGGCTGCAACTTAGCTTTTCATACATACTCGACAACTTTCTTCGCTCAAACTCCATATCTGAATTTTACTCTGCGATCATGCAACACCTTCGCATTCTCTCATTCTTGGCTGTGCAAGCGCTGGCCATTGTGATCAACAAAAAAGCTGGTACCCCATATCTGGACACCGTGTGTTCATCGCTCCTCTGTCGATCGTCATCGTTGAGACTGATGTTTTGCAGTTCGATGACCTCAAACCCGGTATCCCGGTTATTGCTCCGAGTCCCGTGGGGCCCTACCATGGCATTGTCAATCACGGTGCCAGCGTCCAGGTATGGAGTATAGCTAGAAGGTGTATACACAAGTCGCTTACTGTCCTCCAGAGTGCCATCGCAAACTTGACCGCAATCAAACCACATTCCGGAAATCAATTCGCCGTAGCTGGCGGGGTTGCGGATCTCGAACAAGTTGGAACGCTAACATTGAACCCCTTTGCCAATATCACCCGTGGCCCTGGTGTGGGCTCTTTTGATTTGGAATTCTTCTATTTCGGCTTTTCAAATCGCGACGAAACATCCGCTACTATTGCTGTAGAAGGGACGCTCTATGTTCTTGGCTATGATATTTACGGTAAACAGATTGGCCCAGCATCCTTTAAATTTGTGCCTACTTCAGTGCTCGATGCTCCCCCAGTCCGGGCTGATACTAGCATTTTCAAAAATTTGGACAGCGTTATAATCGCTGTAGAGAAGACTGCAGTCAGTGCCGCGCTAGCGCACACTGTTTTGGATGATGTTTACCACATCAACTATCCTACCGGGCGTGGTTAGATGTCTCATTCGTTACAGTCTGACATGGGACAACACTAAACCATTTGTATAGTGCAAACCCGTTCCTACAGTACTTGAAACCAGAATGAATTCCCCGAGGAGGTTCCGCAATAAGAACAGGATTCACATCTTCAGATGCATGTATTTGTGCATCGCAGGCCAATGAACCTACCAGTGATCAATAGAACGAGATTTCAGGTATAAGAAGCAGTGCCGCTTTAGTCAATTACCATGCAGCTCGTAGAACTTCGACCAGTCGCGAAGTCCTTGTAATCACAGCCGTAGCGAGACCGACTTAGTCATTGTCACAATATCGGCAAACAATTACCAAAGGATATCATTTCTCCTTCGATGCTGCCAATTTATTCACGTTGTATTCATCAAAGCTGAGCAGAGCTGGAAAGAACGTTAGAAGTCTTGTACTTCGACGAGCATTACGTTCTCAGACAAGCACGTGTCGTGAACATCATCCTGAAAAATCTTGAGCCATGGAGTAAGCCTGACCGAGTGGGTGGGTCCAATATCTAATTCGGGTGCTATTATGATCTAGATCCAAGATGGATTTGGCAGACAGTTCGTACTGTTTCCATCGTCTTCTTTTCATGACAAGGTAGCGAGAGTGCGCACTGCCTCTTGTTGGGTAAGATCATCGTGCATTATGCAATCCCTATACGACTTGGCAATACAGACACAGACACAGTGAGCTGTAACGCCCCGCCGTCATGAATCTCGCCGAGATTGTAACAATGTTGCGAGGCCAAGCTATGGTGTGTGTCGGGTGTTGTACTAATAAGGAGCATGCCTTCCGGATGTCGTCACCAGTAAGTTATTTTGGGAACCAAGCACAATGTGTAGCTTGGTAGCATGCCTTAGCCCCAGATCTGTCACGTCATTAGGTAAATGTAATGCAATTTCCTCATTCCAGAATCACACATTCAGGAGTTGACTTGGTTAAGCAGTAGAACTCTCTGCACAATTACTCCCCAATGATCAACACAACCAAAGTCCACGATCTTTCGAATCACACCACTCACTTCTCTTCCAAAACCCTCCATGGATTTATCACAATATCAGTGGTAGCTCTTGCTAGAATCTTCATTCTCATCACCAAGTCTCTTCATACACTTCATGGTAGGAACCGGTAGTGCAAGAGACTATGTTTGACGACTGTTGAAGTCAGCAACGGAAGTTACATGACTGATACGTACGGACTCCGGCCTCTTGTGATCGTATTGGAAAGTTTTGTGAGTTTTACCTATTGATATTCAAGTTGGCATTTCGTACATATCAGATCTTGCCACTGCTTAGACACTGTTTCAACACAGCACGTCTCACCAAACTCTTCGCAGTGGCCTTCTTCTCAGCAGTAGATTGGGCATAGGATCATGCAGGCACATGCCGAAGATCTCTGAGACACAGATGAATGGTTGTACCCGTCCGCTGTGGAGATTCAGAGACGTTTTGGCGTTTTGACGTCATGGCGTTGTTGGAGCTCTCCAGCATTGCGGAGGCGACTCCGACAGCAGTGCTCCTCCAGGCTGACCTTACTGAATCAGTTCAGTTCCCAGGCTGGGGCAAGCAGGGACGTTTCAACATGTGTGTGGTCCTGCATATCCGCTCCTCGTGCTCTAAAAAGTCTGAAACGAGTCTGCACTTCACGCATCACGGTAGTACGCCATTAACGTCGGTCATCACCTTGAAGCTCTTCTTCAAAGAAGAGCTCAGTCATAAGAGTCCTCTGTCTCCTAGCCAGAACAAGTTACTCTGCTTACGATCTAACTTCGACGGCTCTCTTCTCTCTGAATTTGATCTATCTCGCTCGTCCTCTGCAATCATGCACCGCCTTACCATGCTCCTAATCCCAGCCGTACAAGTCTTTCCGACCGCTCTGGAAATGACTCTTGACAAGAGAGCTGGTGTTTCATATGAGGACAATGTATGGTCATCACATCCCCCATAAACTACTATGCTCAAGACTTACATCTGCAGTTGTTTGATCTAACTGGTGATATTCTCAGTGTACGTGAGCCAGTAGGCATCTACCTTGATCTCGCATATAGCGCTGCCGTTGTTATAGTAAGTAATATCAGAGGATGCTTGCGCAGGATGCTGACGCTCGTATAGCAGTCCACCCTGGCCAAGATGTCAGCGGTCGCTCCACGGTCTGGGGACAAATGTGCTGGAGTGAGTGTCCTCAGAAATGTTGAAACCAGTGGAAACCAGTGACAAGTGCCCGAAAGCGCCTTACTCAACATCACTCGCAGACCGGGGCTGGAGTCATTCAATGCGTAAGGCTTCTACATCGGTCTTGCTCCTTGTGACGGGCAACTCAGCGTTGCCACACCAGAAAGATTGAATGTCGTTGGCCGCGACATCAAATGGTGATTGGATTGGCCCCTAATTTTTCGAGTTCGGTACCACTCCAGAACTTAAGGCTCCCATTGAACAGGTTGTTCTCAGTGGTTCTATCAATCTGTGTTATATCGCACTTAGTGTTCACGGCGCAGCACAAATGATTTCGCACTTGAGTATCGCTCTAGACGACAATGAGCATACTGATTTTCCTGCCTAGAATTGATGGATGCTGTCAAGGTTTCAAGCGCTATTTTGGGAATGTTGCAGACCACTGGATATGCAAGGACACTCTTTGTGGTAGCGGTTATTAGTGTTTTCTATGAAGCTATCCGAGTGTTAATGAATGCTGATCAGATTTCGACAACTGCTACTGGCACGTAACAGGGTGCCGGGCATTATCGGACATTCTTTTTAGCAAAGATGACACAAGGTTCCGTATCTTGCCCAGCGATACTTGACATTGTCGACACAGAATTGGAGTGCCCAAAGAAGAGCCAATTCAATGTATTGCCGCAAATTTTCTTAGCAATTACAGATGCAAGATCACTCACCTCAAGCGGCAACTGTGAGAGCGAGGTTCTTTCCTCTTTGCCACGAGCGATTGCGTAGTACGACTAGATGGGCAGAAGTGATCTCTTTTCCACAGGCTCTTCGTTCTGTTGAACGGGCGAGTCTTAAGAGATTTGTCATGTCGAGTTCTCATAAGTCGTACCTACGTCTCGCCTGCTCGGGCTGCTGCGGGAACGGTCATTGGTCATCTCATTAGCATATCAATCATCAACGAATATTAATTTTCCTTTAGGATATTCGATTCTTCCATATACTACTCATGAGGGCTTGTTACGTTTGAATGAATGCCAGAAGTTTGATTCCCTTTGACAGCCGTTACGAACATTATACATTGACCAAGCACGTGACATGACCAATCATTCATGACCACTCCCAACCCCAATCTTGTGCACGGAGCCAAACTGATTGGAGAATTGTCTCGGCTGATGTCAAAGATGATTGAGAAACGCTTAGATTTGCTCTACTTTGATTACCAAACAATCCTGTCGAAACCTTCCTCCGATTTAACCCAGTCTCCTTCATGGACGAGAGCTCAACAGCCATTGGCCGCGCTCTTCGCTGATTTCTTACCAGGAAACACATACCGGTTACACGCAATGCTCTCCGCAAGGTCACATCGTTCTTGTGCGGTAGCGAGATTTCCACCAGTACGGCCTTTAGCAACGCTTCAGAGTGCTGAGTGATATTGACTACTCACTTCCAGACCGTACACAGCCGATGTATCAAGCCTTGATTCGATTTCCAGGACACCCACGACACCCTACGAATGTACCCTCTCTATTGAAGAAGACTTCGCCATACCAATCTACGCTACGACACCGGACCGAATAGCTGAGGATAGAGAGAGTGGCGCTACAGCCCAGCAAGAAGCAGGCAGGAGGTGATAATGATGGCAGCATGACCTGCCGCGCCGACGAGGTACAAAAACAAGGCCGCAGAACCTCCCTACAACCTCTCCGCAAGTTCGCCGGTCTCAGTTGCGGCTAGAGTGCAAACGCGTCGATCATGGAAGCAAGGAAAAGCTCAACATCATTAACTCGGCCCCTGAGCGGAAGCCTATTCATCCGGCCACAAATGATGACGCTAGCGTATCTCGAAGGGTGTCGGCTTCCACAGCAACATGGAGCTGAGCGTGTGGTCTCCCACGATCATGGTCTCCTTTTACAGCAGCATGTCATCTGGTGCTTTGTGTGGGTGGTAGCTTGTCCTGTACATGGCGAGTTCCGCTATTTCCTACCCCGATCTTGCTACATCTCTTTCTGTGCTGCTCCATATTGTCAGGCGGCCCACACACCCCAGCAGTCACTTTGATCATGCTCTCAAGCCTTCCAAAATACTATGATCTCACAGTAAGCTTTTCCCGGAGGCATGGGGTTAAATTCAAGATATTATGTTCTGTAGGTCCAAGCGCGAATCTTCTGTTAAAGTGGATTCGTTACTTCATCGTTGTGTTGCTTCCGTTGAACGCAACACATCCTTTTCTAGCACCGTCCAAATCAATCTATCGCATCGTTGTATCGTTCCCGGATTATCGATCATAACTCATCTTGCGATAAGACCTCCGCTGCCGGTGAAAGCTCAACGCTCGTTGAATTCTTGGAAGAAGGCCGGCATATGAAATTGTGGAGCATGCTCAAGGCTCATTCCAGTCTCGGTGGACTGCACAATGCTGTGGGGGATTTGTGGCATGTCCTGTTGGCCTGCAAGCACACTCATGATGTGGCCCGCTGGTGGAGGATTACTCCACTGCTGTTCGATACTTGTCGTACATTGCTGAGAAGGATAGTATGTTGCATACTCCTCCATGAAGCTTAGAGGCCTGGCCGCTCTTGTTGGGATTGGGTAGATCACTTGCAGCGAGGGCGATTCGTACTTGGTCTCTTGGAGTGTTGGGCATGCCGATTGAGCGCGTTGCTTTATAACTCCCTGGCAGTGAGACGATGCGGCAGGATGATGTAGTCTGATAGACATCCTTGGCAACACAATTCCAGATTCACTGCACTGAGCTCGCAGCATGTCTGATATCGATTGAGCGACAGGGTGGCATGAAGACAGTTTGTCCAAGCCATCTGGAATTCGGCAGTCAGAACCATAGCCTAGTCATCGACGCAAGGGAGAACGCTTAGCTTACTCAAAATGATTTCCAAACTCTTGAGTGCTGTCGGATCTGGAACGTTAGAGACGAAAACGCGTGCAGCCTCTCGTAGGGGCCAGATCGCCATCATACTAATCCTAGCCGTCGTTTGCGCGAATGTCTTGAGGTCTCGCCACAATGAGAGTATACCGTTCGCTTGTGAAGTGCATATGAGGCTTGTATCGATATTCAGAGCGCTAAAGTCAAGGAATAGTCTAACGAAATGTCAGTCTGCGGAATTGTCTTGTGCCACTTCTAAAAGGCTTCTGGATACCGTATAATAGCTTGGCGGAGGTACATTCGGAGAATCAAGACATGAGACAAACTGCGGTCTTGGCTCGAAAGGGGAAGTAGGCTTGCCTCCCAAGCTTCCAGACGCGCAACCGCATGTTTCAAATCTGCGAGCTCAACCTGTCCTCTGTGTTCACAAACAGCAACAGCCGTCGTCTTCAGCAGTTCTGAAAGCTCACTGAAGTATCCGACGAACTGTAATCTGAGCTGGTCATGGAGTTCAGAACTTGTGGCTGGTTTGCCTGTCTCCGGCTCGAGCATCACGCTATCTCTTCTCTCTATTTGTAATGCTTTGCTTGTGTTATTTTCGACCTCATCTTAATAGAGAAATGGGTACTGACGTTTGTTGAGTCCTATCAAAGTGTTGTCGATGTGCAGAGGCTTAGCGAATACCATTCCGTAGAAACTGTGCGCATTAGTCGCGGGTCTGATATTGCTGTCACCATTGACCTCTGTGAGGCATGGAGGTTTGCCAAAGCATGTGGCTATACTCACACTTCAAGGTTGTAAATCCCCCATATCGTCAGCCTATTAGCCTCCAAAAGGTCGGAACTGGTTTCGCCCCCAGGAAGATGCAGATTGCCACTGAATGCCGCGTCGCGCGCAAGCTTCAGTAGCCTGAAGCTTTCTGTTTCCAAGCCATACGATGCTTGACGAGTTGAAAGAATTGCCCAGGCTTGAATCTTTGTCAGAAGCGCGTCGGTTGAAACTTGCAGCATCTGCAAGGCCTCCTCGAAGAAGTTGTCGCTTACGCTCCTCACGCTACTATGCTGCATACCTTCTTCCATACTGCTCCTTGGAGTTACATAGTAGCAGCATGCAACCGAGAGGATCGCGTAGACAAGTGGACTGCTGCAATATCGGATTCTGCCCGCCTGAAAATCGTCCCAGAAAAGGCCAGCTGAGAACAGAGTGTTGAAAGGATGGTGCGCTTCCATGTAGACACTGAGGAGCGTTCGCACGAAATCATGGCTGAGATGATGGGTGAACCACTTATCCCAGGGCCGAGTATCCCAAGACTGCAACGACAAAATGCATTCTTGAGAATTAGTTCGTCCTCCTGCTCCTGCATCTGACGCGTTTGCTTCGTTCCGCGCGATATCTGCACTCTGTGGATGAAGCGACGACTTTGAGAGATCCAGATTACTGTAAGAGGCTGGGTCGATGCCTACAAGTTGCTTCCGAACCTTTTTGAGGTCGGCGACTAGGCGGTGCTCGGCACTCTTCTCCCTGCGGAGAGAGTCGATGATTGCTCCCAAGCTTTGTACAGCCACCGGAACGACCTGGGCTGCCTGTGTCGGCTTCTTCAAAGTCGATCCATCACTGCTGACAACCTCGCTAGCATATATGCAGGCTGTCTTGTAAACATTGACGCAAGCAAAGCAGGCTGGTCTGCTGCCATCGCACTGGAAGGGATGTATGAGCATACAACAACCGGGACGAGTTTCTGGTCATCGCTGTGTTAGACTTACTCTGCTTTTCCGGGACCGACAATTTTCACAAGCATGAGCCGTGTTCTTTTTCTTGTGCGGTGGATGACTTTGCATTGGTAAAATTCTGTGGGCAACGTGGCATTACACCGAGTCGCTATCCACTGTAGGGCTGTATGAGAGATGTCTGCTTGACTGAAGGTCCGCGGCGGTCTTTGTTTGGTGAGGTGAAAACGTGCGAAAGCTAAATGGTGATTTAAGGACTGAAGTGTTCAGGTGGTATCCAGACTTGATGTGACAGCGTTAGGAGATGCATGAGATCCCGATCGAAGAGCGTTAGCCTAGAGCGGAGGAAGATAGCGCAAGAAACGTCCTCAGATCGCCAAGCTGAAATACGGTGTCGTTGTGCGTACTTCCATCTGGTGGCAAATGACGGGGGAACAAACGGTGCTCGCTAGATGTGAGTCCGGGGGTCGGGGAACATGGGTAATCAGCATGGTGCCCGATAAATATGGCCGTTAGACACACCCTGCAGATGCTTGCGTGATCGAGGCATTCCGGGTTCCCGCTCGTGCGTATACAAATAGTATGCCTGAGTTAATTCGTCGGATGGCTGATTCCAACGGCATGGTGTGGACGGGCTCCTTGGCGAAGGCTTGGGGTTGTCGTGTCCTCGTCAGGTCCAGACCATGGGGGTGGGGGCGGGTTGGCCTACACTACTGGTCGTTGTATTGCGGGTGTGCCCGGACAATTCTCCGCACAAATCCCAAGTGGTATTTCTCGTCGAGATTTTTCAAGCCATCAGAAGATTCTGTAGCCAAAGTGGTGGAGTTTTGGTTCTCTTCTGGACCTTATCAGGACGAACCCATACCCTGTAGCAGGACGCCAGCATTTGACGCACCAAACAAGCAGATTTGATGCCCGAACAACAGGGGTCAGGCGGAACGCGATTGTAATCAGGGATCTGCGAGCAGAGAGCATTTCCAACGACCTTATGCAACCAACCGCCGTTCGCAGTCTGAACATGGCTGGTTTGCTACACCATAGCGAATTTTTACTGTGCTCATGGCGAAAGCCAACGAGCCCAGAAATGGGCAATCTTTTGAGTGCGGAACTTGAAGCAAAGCAAAACAAAGCCCAAGGCAAGGATTCACATGCCATGCATGCGTGGATCCAGATACCCACACTGCATGCAAGTATCCACAGCTCGACACTGGCCATGTCGCAACGCGGCTCGCGTGTTTGGCGAATCACAATGCGTTCCATAGTGCTGGGATCGAGCAGCGTCGGAATTTGCCTTTTCCGGAATGGCCACGTTTGTTGGCGTACATGCACTGGATACCAAGACAAAGGGATGTCGTTACGTGATGATACAGCAAGCGCTGCCTCGCTCCACAAGGTTATGCCAACTAAGGTTGGTAAGGTTGCACCCGCGCCAACACTCTAAAGCGGGGTCTTGATCGTTCAGGGCGCTTTTAAGGTGAGAATCTGGATATCAGTGCCTGGTGCGTTACAATGCGCTCCGTGCTCGCAAGCCACAATTCACAGGGATCCTCTCAGCCGTCATAGCCGGCCTCCACGGCCGACACTGACAAATACATGGGGGTGGCGAACGATGTGCGCCTCGTTGTCACAGCGTGTGCTGTCATCGTCTATTTCCGCAATAATCTATTTCCACCGCATTTATTGCGGCTGATCAACCGGCCGCGGCAATAACGCTAACCGCGATCATCTCCGCGGCGACTTCTTGTGTCAGTCTCGACCCATAGCGATCTCAATCGCTTCAAAACTCACGGGTAAGAGGTTGCGGTCAGGGGCGGAATCATTGAAATCCCGACCGGCCAATCACCACGATATAAAGACTTGTCGTACAGTAGGCTGTAGTGCATGCATCTGAAATTTGTACTCATTGACTAGCTCGAGATTATATTCCGCTCGCCATGGGTTTTAACTCTCCGGATGCGCTATGTCTCATATGAGACAAGTTACCAAGCCGAGATCACTCGCCCAAGACGTCCCAACTCATACCATTTCTATACCCTGTGCATCAACGTTGACAGAATGAACGATCTTTTTTTAAGGGAGTCCCCAACCCGAAAGCCCTTGTTCTTACAACCTGTGACCATGATTGCATCTGCATGGGCAAGTACGGGAGGCCGGGACCAGCCACCGGATCTTATAGCGTCAGCCATTTACACCCAACAATTCAACAAAGAGTGCTGGACGAACCCGGGGGTGGATCGTTGAATAGGCCCAGAAGTCTGAGAACCTACGGAGAGAGTCTGTGTCATTTTGCGGGCCCACCGAAGCGGATCGGCATGCCCGGCTGCCACATTCCGTGTGCTGGTGTCTTCGTACTGACGTCGCTGGCTGTCACTGCGGGTGGTGCTGCAGATGCACGCGTTGGCGTGGGGGCAGCCATGGGTTCCGCAATCGATGGCCTTGTCGTGTCGTTTCGACTGCCGATTCCTTCCTGCTGTTTCTGCTGCCGCAGAATATTCGAATTTTGGTTCTGCAGACTCATCTGTGCCAATGCAGTCGAAAGATCCCCCTCCAGTTGAGTAGATTCTGTCCGGCGCTGATACACAAAAGCCCTGCAATCGTCCCTGAATCGAGTGACAACAGCCGCCAAGTCGTTGTAGAAAGACCGTCCCGTCTCCAAATTGGACATGATCTCATTATATGTCAGATAGGCGTTTTCCAACTGTTGCAATGCTGATTCCCGCTCTTTTGTAGACGAGTCCGCGCCTCTAGCGCGGATGAAGGCGTCATTCGCCTGCCGCAAGTTGTTGAGCAAGCTTTCCTGTTCCCTTTCTTCCGCCTTGACATCATCTCGATCACTGTTATACATCTCCAGCCTTCGGTCGAAAAACTCTTCGAATTGAACTGCTTCCAGGGTTTGCATTGGATGCTCTCTCTCCAAACGTGATGCTTCTTCCAAGAGTTGGTTATGCACATCATCCGCTTTGGCCTTAGCTCTCACACGCTCTATCGTTTTCTTGCGGCGCGACTCCAGTCGTCCAAGTTCGTTGAGTATGCAGCGAAGGTTGTTTACCTCCCGCTCGACTTTAGCTGTCATGGTGGCCCGTCGGCTACTTGGAACAAAGTCTTCCAGATCCCTGTCGGTACCGCTCAGAAGGCGAATAAGACTCTCGCTGGTCTTGAGCTGATGTTGTAATTTCTTGTCGCTGTTTGCTGCCTGATTTAGATAGCCTTCAATTTCAGAAACCTTTTGATACAGCTGAGGCACAGCGTCATTTGATGGTGGTCTCCTCCATCGATCAGTTCCGAATTTGCGCCTCGATTGTTCATCCTCTGCATGCTCCGATCGCAGGAGATCAACGCCCTCTTGGTAGATAGCACAGTCGTTAGTTTTCAACTTCTCCGTGTCTGTCATGACTCTGTGCAGTCGTTGTATACCATTTTGTTGGCGAATTTCCTGGGCATGCATTGCCAATCCTGGTGGTAACCCGAGCGGCTTCTCCAATGCCTGTAGTGAGCCTGGAAGTCCTAGGGATTGCATTGACTCGTGTATGCTTGTTGTTAGTGCTTCCAATTTATGCACAACCTTTTCATTCACAAGACTATCCTGCCGATCGGTGTATATACTGGCCGCTACGTGAACCGAGTAAGGGACGAGTTTGACAAATAGAGGACGGCCAAGCGATCCACTTTCTCCGAGCGCACCAAGAGCGTCCGCAACTTCGGGAGGCGTTTTGGCGGTGACCATTGTAGCTCGATCGAGTACTTTGAGCTCCGACTTGGAGGGAACGGGAAGCAGATAGATCATATCGTTGTCCTTCTCGGCTCGCTTAAGATCTTCTTGTACTCTAGTCTTTAAGCCGTTGAGATCGGCCAGGACAGCCTTATTGATATACCGTGCTTCTTTGAGCGCCTCGGTTACGCAGCCTAGGCTGTCTCTTAGCCGAGCCACTTCTTCGCCGTATCTGCGCTTGTCCAGGCAATCGCAAGCAGCGCGGTACTGAGCGGCGGCAGCAAAGTGATGATGCTTAGCATTCATGTGGTGAATCCATTCGCTGCTGATGGCATCACTTTTAACCCCCCAGTCACCAGCTTGGCTGTAAAAGTCGCTCACTTTGGCGGCCAATTTGGCGATACTTGCATCCTTCAAGCCATCTTTGACCGCTTTCTGCCAGAAACATTCCTGGGCCTGGGCGAGCATTAGATGCTCGACCGATTCAAGAGTCATGTTGTCCATGTCTTCTGGCGGCGTGGTTCTCATGTCGGGCATGCATACGGTTTTGATGTGTGATATCACCCCAGCCGCAAGACTGAAATTGTTACAAGCAACCTTCAGACCGTCCGCAGTACTGCGATTGGAGGACAGAGCGAGCTGCGAGTACATGGCGGCGAGGTTGAAGAGTATGTTTACCAAGTCGAATCGAAGATTGTCCTGGGACACTGCGGCTATTAGCTCGACTTGAGGCGCTCGGCGGCTTGGATCGCAACTGACCGGGCCTATGAGTATTGTAGCCTAAGGATGGATACCAGACAAACTCGACACCGAGCTGAATTGAGAATTAGCAGAGAGTTTCTATTCGAGAACGGAGTGCTATCCCTACATCTATTGGGAACTTAGAGCCCATCCAGACCAGCTGAGCGGCGTACGCTTGTAATTTTGGTACTCCGGAAGCATGAGGCTCGAGCGCATTGATGGCATCGTGGCGAAGCTGATCGATCATGTCAAGGTCATTGGCGAACATCTGGGGGTGTTGATCATATTTGGTGGAGATGTATTTCTTGATCGCATCCTTGAGAGAAACGTTCTGAGTACGCCGGAACGGCAGTGGCAAAATGTTTCTACCACAGTTAGCAGCCGGACTTTGACCGTGTTCTTAAAGGTGACTCACGTGGTCATGTTTGCAAGCGTGAGGACGACTTGATAGAGATAAGGAGTCTCAAATCAAGAACATCATGACTCTAAATTGTACGCGTGTGACACAGAACAAAACCCAGAATTTGAAGCGTGCTCACGCAGTCGAAATATCAAAGTGTATACAGGGGTAGTCCTAATATCGGCTTGGAAGAGCAAAGTAACAAAAACATGAAGCCACAAGTGAGGTCATCGGCCCGCCCATGCCCGAGGCGTCCAGCGCCACATTCGAGGCTGTCACGAGGGGCACAGCGCAACGCTTCCAACAAGAAAGTCGAACATGATATTTATACAACCTCATACTCTTGTTTTTTTCTTCTATCAACTTCGCTTTATAGCTCTCGAATATTTGTAGTGGATGTGCATAATAATTATAACCTGAAAAACCTCTACCGCCCCATCGCAACCGCCGCGGCGCTTGCTACAACAGATCATCTATACCCCGCTCCGAGTCTTTCTTGATCATTTCTAGCATTCCCTTTGTTGATGCTGATGTTAGCATTATATCTCTGAGCTGGTTCTCGATACACATACTTCTGGCAAAATTGGTTGACCACATTCGTCGAGCACATACCGAAATGGCATCTGAGTACTTTCGTGCTCGTCAATTTTTAACTCCGGATGGTCGACATACTTGATTTCGTCCAGCGCGACTATTTTTGGGGTCAGGATTCAACACAGCGCAGCACTGGTGTTTGACGACAGACCCTTGTCCAACACCACTATTCTGGTGACGCGAACTGCAGTATCGGTAGTCATTTGCACGGGCCCGAGACGACGACCGGTGTAACCCTTCTTGCGCAGCTCGGATGTTCGGTCTAGCATGTGTCAGCTTCCTCGACAAATTTAGCGGCGTGCCACTACAGTAGCTCGTTACACGTACCTCTGGGAGGATCATCGCCTGCAGGAAGTCAGTACTGTGCCTTCCATGCAAGAGTCAGATGTCAGACCTAGGATTCCACCAAATAAGAAAACATCAAATGTGTCCGCATCTGCTGGCGAGAGCTCTTCTTTCGCAGCAGGATCGAGCAAGCACACACGCTCCTTCTTGGACGCAAAAATCTCTTCAACGCTCCGTTGCTCTATGACAGTCCCTTCGCAGTCCTTAAGACCCGCGGGAGCCTTCAATTGGGGGGACACGGAGCTGAGGTAGAATTCGCAATTGGCGTCTCTGGATTCGCGGGCTATGGCCTGATATTCCAGTGCTGACCATTCCTCGAGTTCCGGGTCCAAATGCTCGACCACAAACGCTTTTCGTCCGTCCATTCTGTCCCGCGGACGGATTGAGCAAATTTTGTCGCACGATGTCGAAGAATTCCCAGAATGTACTTGCTATAAGTAGCCGACCTTGAAAATGTTAGAACGGGATTGGTAATGGCACATATGAGCTTCGCAGGCCGAAGATGGGGTGCTGCGTCGGGTGGGTGGTGTACCTCTTGCAGGAAAAGGTTGATTCCAGGGTGTACACAACCGCTACTGGGACAGTCTTTTGGCACGTGCCCGCCACAGACAGCTTGTCTTACCTGATTGTGCTCTTCGACACCAACGAATCTTGTCACGACTGGAGCTTGAGGGGAAAAACAGGTTATATTATGGACCCTCGCTGACTTTGTGCTACTGGCAGTCACTCGAACACGTCCATTGAGATGCCTCGGAGTCATGGCCGCGAGCTGTTCTTCCAAGGGACCTCCAAGATTTGGGGGTGTCGTGGGGTTCTCTCAGCATGCGAGACAGCTTGGCAACGTCCTCCCTTCCTGCTTCCTTCGGCTGTGGGGCAATCCAGCACAAAGCGGTTTAGTGTGCCAAGCCTCTGAGCTAACCTCCCCTTCCGACTCGCCGACAGTCACTTCATCCGCATATCGCAGTCAACGCCCGTCTTATTTCCCATAGCTTCTTCTGCTCACTCCTTGCTCGACCTCTTACATTCTGTCATTGCGCAACACTGTGACCGCTCAATCACGTATCAATCAGTTCGCTGCCTCTTAGCATCGGCTGCAGCACATCATTCGCACAACACGGAGAAACACCCAGACACGATCCCCGCCTCCTGCAGCACGACGACAACAATCTGCCGCCAGACCCCGCGGTACAGGACACCCGAGTGTCAAGACTGGTCCATAGCAATCGACTCTGCCAACTACTATACCACAGAGTCGCTCTGTCCGCCATTGAGCTTTCCTGTTTCACATCCACAGCCCTTAGGACTATCCTCAGCATCCGTGCTCTTCTTGGTCAAATCTAGGATTCGCTGCCGTATCAAAGGATCCGGTAGCTTCAGTTCTGAAAAGAGAGAAAGGGAACCCGGAAGTGAAGAGAACATTTGAGAGCACCACAATGAATCCTCACCAGAAGAACAAGGTTGACATTAGCGTACGGTCCTTTCCTCTAGTCTGAAGCTCATTGTGTCAGCATAAGGCTAATCAAAGATAGAACCTCTCGCCTGAAGAGCAGCGCCTGTTTCGTATGTACGGAAAGCTGCCAAACAAACAAGATCTGCTCAAAAACAAATTGAAGGTTGGTCAATGAACCTACAGGTGTCCACGAAACAGTGAGGTACTGAGTCATTCTGTTAGGGTCAAGAGAGAAAGTATTTTGACAGCGGCGACTACGCTCTCTCAAAGGCCGGCAAGGCCGACGATGGTGGTGTGACAGCCATTGGCCGCGAACATCCTTCACCTGATTCCATTCCGCACTTGTCATCCTCAAATCCGCACAATGGCACTACACCAATCCTGCAGCCCAGCCAAAGCCAGGGCCACGCAGGGAGCCCTGTCAAGGAAAGCAGCATTCTCCAGAGGGGTGTGAGCGTTGATGAACAAGATGGAGACGACAGCAGGGATGATTTGGACAGGAAGGCAGATGCCGTCAGTCCACCACCACACATCGAAGGACTACCAATCAACAGGTCTTGATGTCAGCACACAGCAACCACATTGTCTCGGTCACGAGTCTCTTTTGTCGAATGGAGTTTCAAAGGCAAGGGCTGGATTCGGGTATGATTATATGAGTTGACTCGTCTCATGCGAATATATGCTCGAGAAGCGACCTGATAGTTCTCGTTCGTATCTATTTTACAGTTCGAGATGCTTTGCCGATGAGACCGTAATTCATAATAGTTGCTCTGATGATCGGCTTTGGGGTTTAGTTTGCTCGCCTTCAGTGGAGCCTTCCGCCGTTTCGCTGTCGGCCTCTTCAAGCATGTTGTGCTCTTCAGTGTCTAGGTCCGATTCGGTCACATCCGTTCCAGAGTACACTGATCCCTGTACCTGCCGCATCGTTACGACCTCATTCTCGGCCCATGCTTTCCACTCCTCGAACGCCTTGTCTTCAAGTTCCATTCCGACCTCGAGCACAGACTTTCCAAACTCGGCCCCCGCGTACAGCGCCTCCTCTCGCGCAATACGTCGCATGACTTCTTCTCTTTCTCTTTTCGCATAGAACTCCTTCCGAGCTTTATCGTACGCCTCGCCCTTGGACATTCCTCGGTTCTCCATCAGCCACACCTGCCTCTGCACCACACTGAATTGAATTAGTATAGTACAATTAAACCCTATTGGCGGAAGCGCCTACCTTTCACCGTCCAGCGGTCGGTCTATGTGGTCTATCCTGTCCCAGTCTTGGCGTTGGTAGTCTTTGCCGTCGTTCTCTAGGACCGTCCGCGGCCGCGCCAGCTCCCAGGGATGATCGCCGAAAAATGTCTCGCGGAGCTTGTCCTCAGGATACGTGATCTTGATAGGTTTGAACATGCGACTCGCCCGGCCTTTCTTGGCCTTGCCAGCCTGCAGCGCGGGTCGGACCAGGCGTTCTGACGGAGGGTATGTTTCAATAGAGCTATACCAGGGTGGATGAATAGACGTGCGTCCTGCCCCAATGAGCCGTGTAACAGAGCGGTGGACCCGCTGAGGCGAGAAGTCGTATCTGCCCATCTTGGGTCGGCACTTGCAACGGCACACGATCAATTTGAAGTTGTCGTGAGGCTAGTTCGTTAAACCTGCGATGCGGCGATGACCTCCGGCGTCTTCGGGGATGAATTTTGGCTGGCCAATCACAACGCGTCACTTTTTTTCCATGAGCTTCAGTCCCTGGCCTCGATATTGCCATGACATAGGGGCAACGAAAGTTTCTTGACAAATATCTCTTATTCCTCCAGTGCAATCGTGCATCCTGGCCCTGGTCTGAATCTCTCCTTCAGACCATTGCCATCAGCAACGCATGCATGGTTCCAATACATGACACCACCCGCAACCCGCCTGGGAAAACCTCCACCGGCTCCCTCACTCCAGCTTTTGCGATTGCTTAGACACTGCGTTCAAGACAAGCCTCCTGAGGATCCGTCATATCGCAACGCTACCATTAGAAAAAGCTCGCGCAATGGCGTTACGTGGTCGCAGAAAGCCCAATTATCATCGTCCTGCCAAAGTTTCCAGTTAATCCGCATCCACATATCCCGCTTTCAGAAATTCTCAAGCTTCCCATTCGGCAGGCGCTCAGGATTCTTCACAGCAGATCACACGAGGGCGTACACCCCGTTTCGGAGAGCATATGCATCGCCGACACGTCCGGCGGCATCAGCCGCCGTGGCGAGCTTGTCGATCGAAGAGCTCGAAAGCTTCGTTGACACCCCAGAGGAGCCAGAGGAGTTGGCGGGGATTGACAAGGTGGAACTTGGTAACATTGACAAGGTGCGGTGGAGTAGACATCGCGTCAATGCTGGCGACACAAACCAAAGCTTCGCAACTCTCCCTCTAGATCCATTGCCAGGAGTTTCGCGAGAACATGTAGTACAATATCCCGTAAACTCATTCGAGCCAGCGCTGGACCCGAAAGCAGTGAGAGTACCGCAAATGCAGCAAAAGAGCATCACAGAAGGACACACATTCAAAATCACGAAGCATCTCGCGGAGAATACTGAGATATGGAAACAGAGGCAAGACAGTTGGACACGGAGGGAAGACATACGGGACGAAAACGTCGAACGCATTGTCTCATCACTCGAGGAGCAGTTAGCTCGGCAAAGTCCCGACTTAAAGTCTGTATTCGAGACTTACTCGAGACTCCCTGAGCCGAGAATCAGCTATCTCTATCCCCGCACAGTCACGAGTCTGCTTCAAATGCTTCGACAGGTTCAAGTCAAGACTGCCGAGATCGTCAAGCAGTACTTCGCTGTGATGGACGATATGGTGCGAAGCGGTTTGGCCCCTAGTATGCGAGATTTCACTTCAGGGCTCGTTTTTGTTGGGAAAACAGCTGGTATCAATCCGGGATACGGGCTGGCAAGGGCATTGAAAATATTCCGGAGAATGGAACAATACGGTATACGACGAGCTGATATCTTTACTTTCAACACACTTGGTGATCTGGCCCTTCGTGCGCACAGATTGGATGTATTTCGCGATCTTCTCAGGGAGCTATCGTATCGCAAGATACCTCATGACCGTTATACTTGGTTACTCAAACTCCGCTACTGGGGTCTTCGCAACAACGCCAACCGGATCAAACGCACCTACCGCGAGATGGTCGCTGAAGGCGAGCTCATCGATACGGTTGTCCTGAATTGTGTCATACGCCAGTTAATAATTGTGCACGATGCTTTCACTGCCGAGAAAACGTTTGAAAGGATGAAGGATATCGAGAGTTCAAAGCCTCAGGAAGAGAGAGCCACGCCGCCCGAGGAGTGGAACAAACAAATTCAGCTGGCCAAGATGTTGCGATATGCTAGTTGGCTGTTCCGACACGACCATGAGAATCTCAAAAAGCTGCAGCACGCCACTCCAACGAGTCCAAACACCTATACTTACAGAATGATTGTCAAACATCACTGCATAACTACAGGGAATCTTCATAGAGTAGTTGATTTGCTTGAGGAAATGCAGCAACGAGGACTCTTGATAACCCGACCTATATTCTGGATGGTGTTCAATGGGTTTGAGAGGAACACAAGTGGAAAATTCTCCCCCTGGAACATTAGCCAACTGGATTCCATGTTCGAGCTGTTCGTGCATTATGTCAAGCTCTCGAGGGAGACAAAGAAATCAGAGACTTCTCAAAAATACGACTACCGGTGCGACCTGAATGGAAGAACAATAGAAAAGCTGGTTCGGGCATATGCTCAGCATTCAGATGGCGCCCGACTACGGCAGATATGGGAGACGATTCGACCAATGTGGAAGGCGACAAAGGCCACGATAGAGAACATGGAGAGTTATGTGGTGGTATTGGAAAACACGGCAAATCCACTCCGGCGTCATGACAAGCGAGCGGCAGCCTTGCGAAGGTATGTATTGAGCAAGTTGAGGCATGGCCAGTGGGACGACGGCGATGATGATGAACCCTTCGCATGAATTGTTCGACTTTTCTGGTAAATATGTAAGATAGCCGCTAGCGTGATGGTCTCTGGAGAAATGTCCAGCTTTGGGCCGAAATGTAAATATGATAACCTCTTGCCACTTCCTTCGAACTTCAAATTTACCGACCCGCCCTAATCTTAACGTGTACCACCTTGCGACACTCAATCAACCCTTTGCTCACTGTGATGCCAAGTCACGGCAAGAGTTGAGACTGGAAACAGTTGCGGACGCCCGCCGACTGTCACTTGCGAGCCATGCCTGGCAGGAGAGCTGCTCCTGGAAGCGTTAATATCGACTTCACACTGAGACGAGTTTTCCGCAAAGAATCCTTCAGGCAAGCGCAATGCTTCCAATGGACCTGCAATGACTAGGCTCTGACAGAAATTCCATCTACAGACCATTACAGCGTGAGGTCATCAGTGCGGCGTTAGATGGGCACGATGTGTACCTGCAGGCAGCCACATCGTTCGGCAAGAGTCTCTGCTTTCAGCTCCCGGCAGTGGTGGATACTGGCAGTGAGTGACGCAATCTGCTTGTTGCGGCGAGAATGGGCCTGATGAAATACAGTCACCATCGTCATATCACCTCTGCTGGCTCTCATGGTATGCATCTATTTTGGTGCTTGGCTGCTTCGGGTATGTGACTGATGGAGGTCACAGAAAAATCAGATCACCTCACTAGAGGCAGCAGGGGTACGTGTCGCCACCATCAATAGCAATACGCCGACGGACGAGCGCAGGGCAATCATGGACGATCTCAAATGCGGCCATCCACTTCTCCGCTTGCTATATGTGACCCCCGAATTTTGTGCCATGGATCACTTCCGGCGTGTCTTGAGGATCATTCACACGCAGCGCGAGCTAGCACGTATAGCCATTGACGAGGCACACTGTATATCCGAATGGGGCCATGACTTCCGGCCATCATTCAAAGAGCTATCCTTCTTCAAGCGCGAGTTCCCAGATGTGCCGATGATATGCTGTACAGCAACGGCGACACCCAGAGTACGGGCGGATATTGTCAACACACTCGGACTGGATCCAAAGCAGCTTAAATCGTTCACGATGTCTACATCGCGCCCGAATCTGCATTACGAGGTGAGGTTCAAGTCTGATGAATATGACGACCACTACGATACCTTCCTGGCATGGTTGCAGAATATATACAGACGCCGTAAGGACCCAGATCGAATGGCATATCTACAAGCCGCAGGCGAAAGAATCACCAATGTCTCCGGAATTATCTACACTCTATATCGGCGCGACACTGAAGCGCTGGCAGAACGGCTGTGCAGTGACGGGATTGGTGCTAAACCGTACCACGCCGGCCTCTCACCAAGTCAAAAAGACGATAACCTGAATGGATGGGTGACCAATCGACCGGGGTACGACATTATAGTGGCAACGACTGCATTCGGCATGGGCATTGACAAGAACGACGTGCGATTCGTGGTACACTGGCAGCTACCCAAGAGCTTTGAGGGATACTACCAAGAGGCCGGACGGGCGGGGCGTGACGGGAAGGCGTCCATATGCGCCGTATACTATAGCCGCGAAGATCGAGACCGGGCAGCAGCGATGATGGCCAGAGATTCCCGCGGCGGACAGACCAGTGAAGCACTAGGACAAGCGTTACGCAACCGGGCCGAGAGTCTGAAGAAGCTGGTCGAGTACTGCGAGGAGACCAAGAAATGCAGGCACGAGCTGATCAGCAAGTACTTCGGCGACGACGGAAAGGCGCCTTGTGACTGGGCTTGTGATCATTGCAAGGATAAGGATGCGCTGGGGAGGAGGAAGGAGGCCGGGCTGGCGAGCGAGGAGTGGTGCAGCACGCAGCGAGACACAGGAAGGTATGATTATGATGAGTACGATTGTTAGGTAGCTGCATGATACCCTGGCCGGAGGACTGCATGCGAGTGCATGGATATTGCATTGGTGGATCGGTAACATCCGGTGAACGCCTGTGCTCGCCCTGAGCTGGCGTGATTACCTCAAATGGCCTTCTGACTCTTTGGTGCTACCATGGATCACCCCTTGTTTCCTAGAGGCTGTCGAACAGCACCAATACTTGATGCCGCAGCAATTTCCGTCCTCAGAAGAGAACTGGCATTCCAATTTCTTGGTAACACAACTTTTGTAGGCCACGTCGTAAGTCCTGGGGCTGGACGCTGTGCAGGTGGTGGAGCAGGAGGTTGCGTGCTTCCCCAAAGTCGAGACCGCCGTGATGACGTTGAAGCTTCCCCACCAACTGACTTTCACAGCAACACTGCGCTTAGAAATCACTCTGATTTGTGAGACTTTGATGCTTCCAGAGGTGCCTGATTTAAAATACCCGAGCACGGCACGAGAGTGGATATGTATGTGACCATCGGGTTGTCGGATAGATAAATTGAGGCTCTGTTGCATCTCACTTTCTTGTTCTTCCCCATCTTGATCAAAACGTTCTCCTCCACAGAAACAAAGTCGCCACTTGCATGTCCCTATTTTCTCGCGCGATAAGATCCAGTCGTCTCCTCAGCCGTTCATCCACAATTCCATCTCTCAGATCCATCTCGTCAATTGCACAACCGCTGCCCACCATGACTTGCGGACAATTCAAATACATCGACCCGGCGACACTCACCAAAGACAAACCATGGGCCAAAGTCGACAATGCGGCATCCTCCTTCACTCTCCGCGATTACCCATATGAGGTGTCCAACATGCGCGGCCACGAATCCTCCTTCCACACTGACACCTCCGGCTTCGCGGTATACCACTCGCCCGCCAAGGAAAAGACTTTCACCTCCGACCCGACGGTGCGGGACGAGTACTATGGCGAGATCGAGTCCGTCCTCCGCTCTAAGCTCCCCGGCATCAGCAAAGTCGTCATCTTCGATCACACGATCCGGCGCCGCGTGAAGGACTCCCCTCGACAGCCGGTTCAGCAAGTCCACGTCGACCAAACTCCCGGCGCAGCTGAAGTGCGTGTTCGCCGCCACCTGCCTGCCGAAGAAGTCGACGCGCTTCTCAAGAAGCGCTACCAGATCATCAACGTCTGGCGACCGATCGAGAACGTCGCCACGGACTTTCCCCTTGCGGTGGTGGACTGGCGCTCGACTACGCCCGAGGACTTCGTCCCGGTGAACCTGATGTACCCCGTCCGCCAAGCGGGAGACGACGGCGACGACCGCGGGAAGGAAGTGTTGGCCACTGGCGACCCGCAGGCATTGGATGGGTATGAGGTCAAGGGGGAGACGTTCGCAGTCAAGCCGTCTGAGGCACACAGGTTTTGGTACATGAAGGATATGACGCCGGACGAAGTTATGTTCATCAAGTGCTTTGATAGCAGGAGCAAGACTATGACTGGTAGCGGAGAGGTGGCGCATTGCACGCCGCATACAGCGTTCGTAGACCCGGAGACGCCAGCTGAAGCGAAGGGTAGACAGAGCATTGAGGTCAGGTGCTTGGTGTTTTACGATGATTGAGCTAGTGGAGTGGAGCTGCAAGTCGAGCAGCGGCTTGGGTATGCCTATCAGATACGAAGCACGAAATTATGATGATTTTCGTTCTGTCCATCGACATTATATCCATCACGTTTCGTCAAGCATGAACTAATCTACAAAAGGACAGCCAGTATGATATAGCAAAATGATAGCAAATGACTAGGGATGTAAGCCAGAAGCGAATCCGTCATGGCACGGCTCTCAATTAAGAGAGATGGGTCAAGCCGGGATTATGAAAGGCTAATAAAGAATTCGTCTTGGTCTCCTGGGAATGTGGAAAGTCAACTGAGATAAGACTACCCAAGGGTATTTCTGGACCTGATTTGGTATCTGAAGAAAGGAAGAAGAAGATGGGTCGCACGACAGCGATGAAAAGTGTGCTGTCGGGTGAACTCCGGGGGCTTGCATGGGTAAACAGTGCGCGTCACCCCCCGACGACTAAACGATGCTGGAGACTGAGGAAATGTGACTGATGCGCGGATGCAAGGTCTTGAAATGGAAGAGACAAGCATTGTGTGGATCAAGTGATGGACCGATCAATGTTTTTCAATGTTTCCATTCTTATTTCATTTAATTATACTGAAGCTCTTCTGCAGACTTCTGAAGTTCTTGCGTTCATCAGATACCGTCGTAGGAATGTATAGCATCAAAGAATACGAACGACAAGACACACAGTGAAGCATGCCTTGCCAATCCGCGGATTCAGTGCTTGACTCTATTTCCTTTGATCATCACATGAACATTGACGAGTCTACTCCGATCGACCGGATGCGAGGCGCTGGCCAAAACCAGCCCTTCCAGACCCAAAAAGTGGTAACTTCTCGCCTCAAGAATAAGCCCCATCGAGTTACTCCGTCAGACGACAGAGCTATCGCATATCTTTCGACCGCGACGAAAAGAACTCATCACCACCTGAGTCCGACTTGCTCTCAACTGCAGCATTACCCACAAGGGACCAGACGCCTCCTCCAATGCTTGCTGACCGAGCCAGAACAACCGTCGGGGAGAGAGCGGACTCATATCCTCATCCTGCCTCAAGACACAGCCCTCCCATCCAGCAGAAGTAGACCCGGCCGATGGGCAACAGAGTGCGGACGGCGCTGGAGGCAGTCAAAAGGGACGGAGGTGGCGGCGAGAGGTGAGCCGCAAAATCAAATGCTTCTATGGCGGCGCTTCTCAGCGTGTCCTCCAAAAGAAGACGTGTCCGGGGACTTTCTCCCAAGGCTGTATGTTCATGTCCTGCGAACAAGACTGTATGTAAGCCTCGACTGCGATCCTTTGAGCGAGAAGTTGAAGAGAAGTCGAAGAGGTTTGGGCGTTGCAAAAATTTATGACCACAGATCGCGGTTGACGCCGAGAATCAGCCGGGAAGCCGCGAGCTCCAGCCAGGCTCCCGAACAAAGCTTCAGGCAGGCGCGCGTGCCTAGAGAGCATGTTAACCTCAAATATCTGCTTCACGTCCAGCCCAGTCGCTATCCTGCTGTCTCGACGTCCCTTTCCTTCACGACTATGATCTGATTGGACTTCGCTGCTGGTGCTTCTCCCTGCGACACTGTCGTCCGCTTCTCCCCGTGTACGAGCCGCCTTTCTCAGTACAACGTTGAAACAACCTCTATTCTCACATCATGTCTGGACTCTTCGGCGCCGCAGCCAGCAGCGCATCCACCAGCGCAACGCTTGGTGATCTCTCAAAGGATGTCGCTCTCACAAACCCCCCTGAGGACTCCATCTCGGATCTAGCTTTCAATCCTCAGCGCGACTTTCTGGCCGTCTCGTCGTGGGACAAGAAAGTCCGCATATACGAAATTGACGGACAAGGCAACAGCCAGGGAAAAGCATTGTTCGAGCATGAAGGTCCTGTGCTGAACTGCTGTTGGTCAAAGGTTCGTTCAATCTCTACTGCGCTTTCACTTGCCAGCATTTTAACCGCGAGTCCAGGATGGCACAAAAGTATTTGGTGGAGGCGCCGACAAAGCTGCCCGTATGCTCGACCTCGGCTCTAACAGCACAACCGCGACACAAGTCGCCGCACACGATGAGCCCATCCGTTGCGTGGAGAGCCTGGCCGTCCAGGGCAATCAGATGTTGGTAACAGGTTCATGGGATAAGAAGGTCAAATATTGGGATTTGCGACAACAACAACCTGCGGCTACGTTGGAGTGTCAGGACAGAATTTACAGCATGTCGGTGAGGGACCAATTGTTGGTCATCGGCACGGCGGAGCGATGGGTCAACGTGGTCAACCTCAACGAGCCTTCGAAATTTTACAAGCAGATGCAAAGCCCGTTGAAATGGCAGACTCGCACAGTCTCATGCTTCAGCGACGCCACGGGATTCGCCATTGGAAGTATTGAAGGTCGTTGCGCCATTCAGTACGTGGAAGAGAAAGACGCGAGCTCCAATTTCAGCTTCAAATGCCACCGCAATCCAGTGGCCAACCAACGGGATGCATCCAATGTCTATTCGGTCAATGCGATCTCCTTCCACCCTCAGCACGGCACATTCAGCACTGCCGGTAGTGACGGCACATTCCACTTCTGGGACAAAGATGCCAAGCACAGACTGAAGGGCTATCCTGAAGTCGGCGGTACTATCAGCGCAACCGATTTCAATAGCTCTGGCACCATCTTCGCCTATGCAGTCAGTTACGACTGGAGCAAGGGATACGCATTCAACAACCCGTCGCTTCCCAATAAGATCATGTTGCATCCCATCCAAGGTGACGAATGCAAACCACGTCCGGGAAGCAAGAAGAGGTAGTGAGGCACGGGAGTGGATACCCAGAAGAGGCGATCAAAAAGTCAGGTGACACGATGACTCGCAGCAAAGACGTATACCCGGTCGGCGACGGAAATATGCTTGGAGGGTTTGTGCTAAAGCTGCATGCGGCACATATGGGGCGCTGCGGCGTAATGGGGTAAATAGCAAATAGTATCTGAGGGCAAATTTTTGGAGGGACCTCCCCAAAAAGGCCTCCAGCTCAAATGTCGGCATCTGATCGTTTGGAGATCTTCACGACTCAAAAGCCAGACAGACTTGCCGAAAGCATGGCGCGGGATTCCCGCCGGGGAGGAAATATATGAATGAAGCAAATGATCGATCATCCCCTCTTTTGTGCCTGTGAATTTCGACCTCACATCCTCCCCGCACGTTCTTCCGGCAAATGCAGGTGTTTGGTCCCGACGTCACTTTCCCCAAGTCCGATGCATCCTTCCTTGCATCAATGACAGCTTCCAGTCCAAAAAACCCCCACCACCCCGCCGTTCCCACGGCGCCATTTGTGGAGCTAGATGTGTACCCCTCATACTAAGTCTGTTTACCCGACATGCTAGCCAGGTCAACGGCATACTTGCTGCGCGGAGATCCGCAGAAAGGTGCGCTAACTGATCGAAATATAGCAGATTGGCGTGGGGACGAGCATGCCGGCGGGAGGACAAGCGAATCTGCAGTGGCTGCTCTGCATCTCGTCAGTATAAGTAGGTGACCGCGGATCCCAAAGGTAGGCGAACAGTCGAATCTCCTCCTTCCCTTCACTTCGCATTCCCCCTCGCCTCATCCCCAGCCATGGCTCTCTTCACCTTCCTCCTCTCTCTAGGCCTCGCCACAGCCCAGACCGGCGTCGTCAATCCTCTGGTCTCTCAATGCGGTCCAGCCGGTGTACAATGCGTCAACAAGTATGCCTCGGTGATCCCGTACCACTTCTTCCGCAACGACAGCACCACCGACACAGACGTCTCGTTCGCTCAGACCAGCGTCAACAATGACACTTCATTCGCCGCCCTCGCCAACGCGAGCTTCGTTGTCTTCGACCAGAAGCGCGGGCTTGACATCCTTGGGCCTAGCCCAACGTACGACTTCATGTTCTCCGTGCCTACCTCCGTCCACGAAGCTCCGGTCTACGTAGCCAGCCAGAACAAGCTGTACTTCAGCCAGCTGGCACCACCCCCAGGCTTCGTTCCACAGCTAGTAGTGGACCTGAACGCCAACCCGCCAACGCTAAGCGAATTCACCAGCGACCCGCCCGTCTACGCACCGAACGGTGGCACATTCTACAACGGGAAGATCATCTGGGGTCAGCCACACCTTTTCTCCTCTTATCTCACACCCACTGACATACATTTCAGGTGCATCCGGCGGCAACACCTCCATCGCAGGCGGCGAGCAACGCGCCGGCCTTCGTACCCTCGACCCCACAACCAACAAGACCGTGACATTAACCAACAACTACTACGGGTACTACTTCAACACAGTCGACGACCTGATCGTCGACGGCCGCGGCCACGTCTGGTTCACCGACCCTCAATACAGCTGGTTCAACCGACTGACCGACACACCCCCGCAACTCGCCTCTGCCTCGTACCGCTTCGACCCCGCCACCGGCGAGACGGTAGTGGTAGATGACACCCTCGTCCAGCCCAACGGCATCGCCCTCAGTCCCGATGGGCGGAACATCTACATCTCCGACACCGGCGCCAACACCGGCACCATAGACCCAAACCTGGACATCCCCGGCTCGCGCATCAACCAGACCGGCCCGCGGACCGTGTACAAATTCGACGTCGTGGACGAAGGCCGTGGGCTGGCGGGGCGGCGACCGCTCTTCTACGCGCCGGACGGGGTGCCGGACGGATTGAAAGTTGCGGCGAACGGGTATGTGGTCACTGCCACGGCGCATGGGGTGGACGTGCTGGACCCTTATGGGAGTTATTTGCTACGCGTACAGACGAATTTCACCGTGCAGAACTTTGCTTGGACGGGGGCGGATTTGACGGAGTTTTGGATGGTGGGGCAGGGAGGGGTGGCGAGGGTTCGGTGGGCCTTGAAGGGAATTGACCTCACCAAGCCGCCGTATCCGGATTATGGGTGTCAAGGGAGTGGGTTGTAGAAATGTCTGAGAATCGTGGGAGTGTGGAGGATGGTGGGAAGTGGTAAGATATGATATGATATCGGCAAATGCTAGTTTGAATGAATACCAAAAAGTAATATTTTTTCTCCTTCCGCGCCTTTTTCGTGCAGCTACTTATGCCCATTAACACCCCTCCCTTCGTCATCACTGCTCTCCTCGCCGACGTGAAACCTTTCCGCCTCATCTTCATACCTCCTCCCATGACTCGGGGCAGTAAGCTCGTCAAGCTCCGCCTCGTCAAAGTCGGCGGCTTCAACATCCTTCGGCCTCCCCACGCCCGAGCTAGGCCTGAGGAACCCCATCCCCGCCGCACTGCCGTTCTCATCCCCAAATAAACCCTTGTACCCCGCCGCCCGCCGCGACCGTAGCACGAACCACGTCCACAGCGCCGCGGCCGCCAACACCACTACCAGCGCCACTTCTCCGGAGCGGTAGTACGCATCCCACCTCGCCTGG
The DNA here is from genome assembly GCA_010093895.1 of Myriangium duriaei CBS 260.36. NCBI lineage: Eukaryota > Fungi > Ascomycota > Dothideomycetes > Myriangiales > Myriangiaceae > Myriangium > Myriangium duriaei. The sequence continues at coordinate 590,244 of ML996089.1, forward strand.
TCGACCTTCGCCTTCTCCGCCGCCGCGGTGGTAGAATTGTTCTTCGCACTCTGCAGCCCATCGATAGCGCTGTCCTTCGGCGGGCTGCCGCCGGCAATTGTGTAATCCACGCCCATGAAGCGGTCGAGCATGTCCCTGCTGCGGAAGGGGTAGTCAACCGGCACCATATGAGAGGAGTTGTAGAACACCACGTAAGTCAAGTTGCGCGCGGACTGGTAGGTGCCGGCGGCTTGGCCGTCGAAGGTCCAGTCGAGTTTTGGCGCGGTGACGCCGGGCGAGGTCTCGAGCCCCTTGCCGCCGTTGAAGGAGAGCTTGTTGATGAAGGCTTCCGTGCCCAGGTGGTTGCAGATTAGGTCGCGATCGCCGGAGAAGAGGAGGACGGGGATCTCGGAGAGGAGCCCTGGAAGGAGGTCTACTGCGGGCGCCGAGTTGGCGGCGTTGAAGTAAGCGCCGACTTGGTTATTGCATTCTGTCCAGCCAGTCATTTTGTCGGCGTTGAGGTTGAGGGCTTGAGCGACGTCTTTGCGGGTCAGGTAGGGATTCATGCTTTTGAGGTCTTCGGGCCAATTCATGCCGCAGGACGAGTACTCGTCGGTCAGACGGATGTCGTACATGTTGTAGCATTTGCCCTTCATCTTGGGCATGTCATGGGTGACGCGCAACAGCTCCGTCAGCACATTCTCGCATACCCGGTTGTTGATCATCTCTTTCGGCTGAGCGGAGAGGGAGTCCAGACATTGCAAGTGTTGCTTCTCCACTTTCTCCGATTCAGGAGTGCCCGACTGGATCATGCCCTCTTTGTAAGCATATGGCAGATAGGCCTGATACTGCTCGTTCGGTGCAATCCAGCCATTTCCAATGAGCAGGCCTTGCAGATTCCATTTATGCGCGTTGTCGTTGCTCCCAATCTTCTTATTGCGGTCGAGAATGGCCTTTGCGATATAAGGGATATACTGTCCGGCATAGGATTCTCCAGCAAAGTACAACTAAGCCGAATTAGCGCGACTGAGCGAAGAATGTGGCAATATACTTACCTCCTGCGTCACCTGGTCTGGAAACACAGTAAAGTATTTCTCCAGGAATGTCATCATGTTGCTAGCCATTTGGTCCAAGTCATGAAGGTAGCTGTCAGTGTCGACATAGCTGAAACCAGTACCCACCGGCTGGTCGACGAAGAGCAAGTTTGCATACTCGTCCCAGGATCCATTTCGAAGCTGTAGCGTATCTTTATCGACTGCTCTGTATGGTCCTACTTCGGCCATGGCACCGTCAAGAGAACTACACCCAGGCCCACCATTCAACCATATCACCGTCCGTTCTTTTCTGCCGATGTGCCTGGCGGCAAAGTGCCAGAAGAAGAGATTACCGTGGTGCTCCGGAGTAACTTCAATGTGTCTGTGCGGCTGTCAGATGGGGTGGAGCGGATGACTTGAAGTTGGGCTAGAACTCACCCTGCGTGCATATTGAGCAAAGGCTCCGGAGCCCCAGGAAGATGATGGACATAGTAGTCGGCAGCGCTCTTCTGCGGCGAGGCAGCCGGCGTCTGCGCGAATGCAGTCAATATCCATAACGAGCTCAGCAGCAGGTGCCTAAGCCGTGTGAAAGACGTGGTAGAGTGGTCGCGAGCCATGCTGGGGTGGATTGAAGACCACCGAATGGTCTATGAGTCTGAACTATTGAACAAGTATGCCGTGGGGTATTTGCATGTTCAGCGTCGGAGGAGTACGAAAGAACAAGATAATGCGGTTGGGAAAGAGCTGCGGCCGGACGCCGGACGCCGGAGCGGAGCTTGAGATAACCAGCAGCGGTATGTTTGGGATGTCGGCGCCCTGTCTAGAAGATCGCTGATGCAGTGTCAAGACGGCGAGGTCACACGGACAGGTCAATCGAATGAGTGTCAAAAATCTCGAGGACTGTTGTACAATGATCAATGGTCGAAGTCGGATGAAGAGTCCAGATCGACAAGGCTCAACTCACTCACTCCGAAACGCGGCTGACGCGGTCCTCCGCACTTCTCCCTGATCCACCAGCTGCCTCGGTCTTTCATCTCCTCCACACAACGATACCGACAATAGTCAAATCTATAAACGATGTTGAATTGACAGCGGAGCTATCATGGCAACTGTGTTCGATTCCTGCTGGTGACCATTGCCTTGCGCAGAGGACTACGACACCAAGTCGTCGGGGTTTATAGGTCTACAGGTCCACCACGAATGACAGCAAAACCCCCACCTTTCACGTCCCACTAGCTTCCCGGTAGAAACTAATGCTCTTGTTCGCGCCAGCAGTCGCGAACGTCTCGTTACGCAGCGCTGGATTCCGCGGAACCCATTTGACACTCCAAAGCGCCTCGTCAGACTCGGTCTGAGTTGCCACGCACTCCCTCCGCTCCATGCTCCATACCTTGGCCTTGCCGTCGTACGCCCTGCAGTCAAGATTAGCACATCTTCCCTCGTCTGTAGTCCCAAGCACACTCACCCGCTCAAGAGATATTCCCCACTCCAGTTCCAATCTAGACTCATGATCCAGCTTCCACTCCCAGTAAGGTTGGCTACCTGCTCGCCCGTTTGCACATCGTAGAGTGCTATGATTTTTGCGTCTCCTCCAGCCGCCAAGAATTTGCAGGCCGGTGAGAACGAAACAGCTCTGACTGGCTTGACGAGACCTTGCAGCGAGTGCGCAAGTCTTCCCGTGGTGTTATTGAAGAGATACACCGATCCATTGGCGTGACCAGATGCCGTGAACTCGCCATTGGACGACTGTCACTTGTCAGCACAGACCTCAGTGATAAGAGGCAGACAGGGTACTCACCAAGTCAATGCTTATACCATAGCTGCCCTTCGTCTGGTACTCCCGAATCTTCTCCGCTCCAGACTTGCTGTCTTTACCGATGGTGCTTGTGTCCCACACATTTACTCGACCGTCGTATGTTGTGCCTGCGAGGAATTGCCCATCCTCACTCAGTGCGATGGCCCATGTCTCGCCTGCCTTGATGTCGTCTGTTGCCATTTAGCAATATTCGTACACTTCAGTGGCAAAACTTACCCTTAATCTGGCCGAATGCCGTCCATAATCCTTGCTCATCGTACGTCCACACGCTCACCTCGCCACCAAAGCCGGCGCTGGCAGCAACTTTACCATTAGCACTGACACTCAGGTGGTGAGCACCTGCGCTGTGTGCGCCCTGTAATGTTTGGGCGTGAGGATATGGGGTCGGCTCATCAGGCGAGAATGTGAGGTTGTACACTTGGATATCCGACGAGCCGGACGTCGAGAGTAGCTGTTTCTGTGTCACACCGATTGAAAATATGTCGGCAGGGTGCGCATCTGCGACGGTATGGGTCTGGAGATATTGCTTAGACTGCCATACCGTTAGTGGTGTCTGTTTCTGAAATGGCGGAAATGGTCCACAAACCATTTTGATAGATCCATATACTTCGATTGGTTCGGTACGATTTCTCAATATGCAGCACTGGGGCGCGACGTTAATTACTCCCAGGTGGAGTGTATGGGTGTTGATACGCAGGTGGTGAGTTTTCGGAGGTGATGCTTCACGTCATTGTGCCCATGGTCCCGCATCGCCATCTCCAGTCCGGTGGGATTTTACACTTCGGTCATGGAGCAATCTATTTAATGGCATTGATCAAAGTCTGATCCAGTAATACACTATATAATTTCCAGTTCTTACATGCTCGCTCACGAGGATTTATCTTCAACGCCATGTTATGCCCTTGCTAAAAGCTATAGAAGTTCGTCTGTCAATTTGACCTGTCCAATTCTCCATTCCCCTCAAACCGATCCACCGCTTTGTCCTCCTTCACTGCTCGTTCCCGGGTTATCCTGGCTGAATTCTGGAGCACTCTGCGTCTTTTGCACGCTCGGTGACGTCTTTGGTTGTGCATGCGTTGACATATTTCTCGGTGCCGACTTCGATTGCTTCTTGAAGATCTGTTTGATATCTGGCAGCCATTAGTTTTCCAGGACCTTCTTTTCACGGATCAGAGAACGTACCATATACGCAGTAGACACAAAGAGTGTGTGCCCTCTTTATCCTGCCACATCCGGGGCATTTGTTCAAGGTCGTCACATCCTTCAAAGCCTTTCCTGCCATCTGCCGCGATCGCTTCTTGCTGTATGACGGCTTCTTCTTGGGCACTGCCTTCAGCACCGATTCCCAAATGTCTGCCAGTGACCACGGAATAGTTATAGCAATTGGACGGGTGACGAGCTCGGCGCATCGTTGTAATATCGAAGGGGCTTTTGGTGCTCTGAACAACCCAAGTCCTGCAGGTTGAAGTAAAGGCACGCTCATGGCTGAGCGCAAGGTTAAAGCCGCCATTGACTCGCAAGGACTGAGGGGTCAAGGGGTAAGTCTTGGGCGACACAGTCGTGATGTCTTGAGCCCATGCAAATGCGCGGATGAGAGCGAGCTCGAACTTTTGAGCATGACTCGCAATATACCAAGACCTCGAAATCCGCGCGTCAGGTTGCCCAGCACGTGATTCTGAAACACTCCACGCGCATTCCCATTCTGAGGCGTGAGAAGGACACGGACCCCTTCTACCTGGTCCGCGAGCAGCTGCACCACGTCGTCGCCGTCCTCGAGTCGCAACGTGCAGCCGCGCAGCTTCCACTTACAAAAGTCCAATCGTTTGTGCCAGTCCTGCTTCTTCGATCTTAGCAAAAGCAATTCAGCGTCTCTCACCGTCAGCTTCGTTGCTTTCAGTTTCTCCGCCCGCCATGGCGACCGCATACCAGCAACAACCCCAATCCATTGTCCCAAAGAGCCATGTCGGCTTTGACAGTATCACACAGCAAATTGAGAAGAAGCTTTTGAAGCGCGGCTTTCAGTTCAACGTCATTTGCGTTGGTATGCTATATAGCTTTCAATTGGGTCTTCTGCCAATGCTAACCATCGCGATGCAGGACAAACCGGTCTTGGCAAATCCACCTTGATCAATACCATCTTCGCCTCCCACCTCGTTGACTCAAAAGGTCGTCTGTCTCCTGGTGAGACTGCTAGAAGCACTACCGAAATTCATCCTGTCAGCCACATCATCGAAGAGAATGGCGTCCGATTGCGCCTCAACATCGTCGATACTCCGGGATTCGGGGATCTCGTCAACAACGACAGGTGCTGGGACCCTATCGTAAAGTACATCAAGGATCAGCACTCTGCCTACCTCCGTAAAGAGTTGACCGCTCAGCGTGAGCGCTACATTGCCGATACGCGTGTACACTGCTGCCTCTACTTTATCGATCCTACTGGCCATGCACTGAAGCCGATTGATATTGTTGTCCTGAAGAAGCTCTGCGAGATTGTCAACGTGGTGCCAGTCATCGCCAAATCAGACAGCCTTACCCTTGAGGAGCGCCAGGCGTTTAAGGATCGTATCAGGGAGGAGTTTGCCTTTCACAATATCAGGATGTTCCCTTATGACAACGAGGAGTATGACAACGAAGAGGTTTCGGTGAATCAGCAGATCAAGGTATGTTTTCATTACATTCTTTTTTACTCAAGAGAACGACTCTGATTATGGACAGTCACTCGTGCCCTTCGCGGTCGTTGGAAGTGAGAGGAACATAACGGTCAATGGCCGGTCTGTTCGGGGCCGTCAGAACAGATGGGGTGTGATCAATGTCGAAGACGAGAATCACTGCGAGTTTATTTATCTGCGCAACTTCCTCACCCGCACTCACCTTCAAGACCTGATCGAGACAACAAGTCAGATCCACTACGAAGGCTTCCGAGCCAAGCAGTTGCTTGCGCTCAAGGAGAGCAGCGCCGCGGGTCACGGATCAAGGTAGGCGTGTCTCCGATCGTTGCTTACACAGTGCTGACTCCATAGCAGACCCATCAGCCCGAGTGCAGATCGCGAACTGAGTCGCCAGAGTCAGCGGGCGACCATGAATGGCTACTAGGGGCGGCCAAGCGTCCCAAGCTCGGTGTTTCTTTCAACCTCAGTCTCTTCCGAGGGAACTTGAAGTCCTGCGATAGGCACCCCAGCCACCAAGCTCAGGGGAAGGCCGAGGGACTTTGACGGTGCTTTTCGGGAGGTTCATATATGATACCACCAACATTCGGTTATTAGGTTCTGCATAGATATTTGACAGCGACCTTATGGCGAGTTTCGAATGAGAATGACATACTTCTACCCGTCAGCATATATCGCTTCTGTAACCTTGGGCACAACCCTAACCCTGAACACCTTTCTCGGTGAACGAAAGTCATGATCCCGATGCAAGCAATATATTGACTGTCGAAGTCCACAGTGCATAGATGATATTATCAAGATGTCTGCGAATGACGCATTCGAAGTCCGCTGGGTGTGGGCTCAGCAGGACGTACCTCACTCTTGGTCATGATTTCGACCGCTCGTTTCAATCATACATCTCGAACTCTCACGATCCATACCTCAACCTTTCTATCGAGCATCACCTGCTGCAGAAGTCTAAGCAGTCCAGCAAAATTCTCTTCCTATATATCAATCGTCCATGCGTGGTCATTGGCCGCAATCAAAACCCCTGGACCGAGGTCAATCTCAGTCTACTGGGCGATTCTTCAATCCTTGGCAAGGGGTTGAAGTCAATAGATCTTGTTCGGCGACGAAGTGGAGGAGGCACAGTGTTTCATGACGGAGGGAACGTCAATTGGACCGTCATAAGCCCCTCGGAATCTTTCACTCGGGATAAGCATGCGGAAATGGTCACACGCGCTCTGAGACGGTGCGGAGTCCACCGGTCTAGGGTGAATGAGCGACACGACATTGTTCTTGATCAAGGTGGAAGCAGCACGACTAAATCTTGGGGCCCTGGAGACGATACTCACCACACACCATGGCAAGTGGATGCCGAGAGGACTGTCAAAGTATCCGGGTCGGCGTACAAGCTTACTCGGGGTCGAGCATTGCACCATGGAACGGCGCTCCTGGACAGCCCGAATTTGAAATTCATACACGACATTCTTACCGCTCCTGGCAGAAAGTACATCGACAGCAAGGGTGTGGCAAGTGTCAGCTCTCCAGTGGCGAATATTGGGCTCGATAATGACGAGTTTGTGGAACGAGTACAACAGGAGTTCTGGAGCATGTACCAACAGGAACCATCACCAATAGAAGTTGTTGGAGAATCATGGCTTGAGGATGGGGAGCTGCGCAAAGGCTACGAGGAGCTGATGGTAAGATTGAAACACGGTTTTGTGCTTCCGGTGCTGAATCAGTCTTAGAGCCTTGAATGGACATATCTCCAAACCCCGCGATTTTCTATTGACTACAAAACAGAAAGATTGGAAGCAAGACTGGAGGCTAAGAACGGCAGGATCGAGGAAGTGCAGATCAATGCAGACTGCAACGAACTCTACAAAAGTGTAATGTCTCAATCTTCGATCCAAGGTCTAAAAGTCCATGAAATGCACGATTGGTCTGAGATTATAAGAAGATCAGCCGCAGCACCTTCGCAGCGGGAAGAGTTAGAGAGATTGGCTGTATGGCTTCGAAAGATGCTGCCTAGCCATCAGCAATAATGTAAAATCAATTTGTACATAATTGAAATAGACTCAAAGATGCTCATGCAGTCTTGTGCATGCTCAGGCGTGAAAGCAAACTAAACTCCGCAAACCCCGGATTTGCTTCGACGTCAATTCGTTCGGCGAGACTGATTGCGCGGCACTACCATCAACTCCCCTATCATCGACATCTCGCATTGCCTCGATGCGACACGACCCACTCCATCGAATAATGTCATGACCAGACCCCCGGCCAAACACCATGAAGCGAACGGCTCTGCGCACGGGGCAGGCTCCGATTATACGGAGCACGAAGCCTTGCTGGCCTCATCCGACTCCCCACCCGCATCCCCGGAACTGACGCCCCCGGGCTCCCCTTCGCGCGATGCTGCAGGACTCCCCAGTGCTCGGCGGCAGTCGTCATTTGCCCAAGCACGACCTGCAGGCACGCGGCGGACCTCGAACCGTGTGCATTTCGCCGAGGTCAACCGCGCCATCAGCCCTGCTACGCAACGGTCGAGCTTGGGGGACGCATCGCCACGACCATCGCAGGAGCACAGTACTGGCGCGCTGGAGATGCAAGCGAGGCAGAACGGCGACGACTGGCTGGAGCTTGAGGAGGAGGATTACCTGGACGATGGACATGCGGCGGGTAGAGGCGGACGGAACAATGGCGATCGAATGGCAAGAGCACCGCTGTTGACTGGCATTGAGGCACCCAGTGTTACTGTTGCGACCGAGGAGTTCTGCCCGGAAGATCTGCTGGAGAGTGCACGTCCAAAGTCGAATTTGAGGAGCGCATTCATGAATATGGCCAACAGCATTATGTAAGTTCCCGTGGTCGTACAAAATATAAGAGGATGCATTCGAGGCACGACGAAGGGGGTTGGATGTATTCCTCTTTCCGGACAAGCTCGTTTGAGCAGCAGTGGTGTTGGCGAGGGATATTGGCTGACTCCTAGCAGCGGCGCAGGAATTATTGGCCAGCCATATGCGTTTAAGCAAGCAGGACTGCTTACCGGAATCGTGCTTCTAATAGCACTTACTATCGTAGTAGACTGGACTATCCGACTCCTCGTTACGAATTCAAAGCTCAGCGGCGCCAATTCTTTCCAAGCGACAGTAGAGCATTGTTTCGGCAAGAGCGGGTTGATCGCTATTAGCGTCGCTCAGTGGGCGTTGTACGTCACACCTCTAGTATCGTTGCTGATTCATATATGGCTGACGCTCAAGACAGCGCATTCGGCGGCATGATCGCATTTTGTATTATCATTGGAGACACAATTCCCCATGTTCTGGCAGCATTATTTCCAAGCTTGCCAAAGATGCCGTTCTTGTGGCTGCTAACAGATAGACGAGCCATCATCGTTCTCTTCACATTAGGGATCAGCTATCCGCTGTCATTATACAGAGACATCGCAAAGGTATGCCCCACAAGTCATCCGATAGTGACCACGACTGATTGGCTTTAGCTTGCAAAAGCAAGCACTCTGGCATTGCTCAGTATGGCTGTCATTATAGCGACCGTCATTACACAAGGACCACGGGTCCCGGACGTATACAAGGGTCAAATCAAAGGCTCGCTAATAATAAATGATGGAGTTTTCCAGGCAATCGGGGTCATTTCATTCGGTCAGTAACCACATCAATCGCTTCCAATGACCAGCGCTAACAACCAACAGCATTCGTTTGCCGTAAGACTACTCGCACCCATCATAGTCCTTATAGGGTTCACTAACATCCGCAAGACCACAACAGCCTCCTCATCTACGGCTCCCTCCGCAAGCCTACTATGGATCGCTTCGCCAAAGTCACCCATATGTCGACCACCATCTCCTGCGTGTGCTGCCTCGTAATGGCGCTCTCCGGCTTCCTCACCTTCGGCGACCAGACACTAGGTAACATCCTCAACAACTTCCCGACCGACAACATCATGGTCAACGTCGCCCGTCTGTGTTTCGGGCTCAACATGCTCACCACCCTCCCCCTCGAAGCCTTCGTCTGCCGCGAAGTCATGACGCTGTACTACTTCCCTACCGATCCCTTTGATCCGAATAGGCACCTGGTGTTCACTACCGCGCTTGTCGTTAGTGCGATGATGCTATCGCTCTTCACCTGCGACTTGGGTGTTGTGTTTGAGCTCGTCGGCGCCACGAGCGCGTGCGCGTTGGCGTACATATTGCCGCCGTTGTGTTACGTCAAGCTGACGAAGAATCGGACTTGGCGGACGGTGAGTCGTACTCCAGATGTAGT